>OY728119.1:1500770477-1501405894 GCA_963277665.1 Viscum album | reverse complement strand
ATCGATTAGGAGAGGCAGTAGTTCACACTTCCACAAACGATGTTATCATATTTAAAAAAATGTAAACCCTAAATGTAGCTATTGTATAAGAATTAAATAAGAATAATTACATTTTAAATATTATTTATATAAAATATAAATATAGTTTCCATCATAATTCTCAACCATGATGGGTGGTGAAGAAAAAAATGAACAACATTATTTTGTGAGGCGGGACATACACATCAACAGAACGTTTGTTACCCATTATGTGTTGGTTCTAGTCGAACCCTAAAAAAACAACATATCAGTATATTTAGGATATGTATTTTTTATTGATTTATAGAATAAGAATATTTTATATGGTATGGAATAAAAATAAAGGAAAAGATCTTGAGGAAGGATGTTACCTTTTATTCAGGTAACTCCTTTTGGTTTGGACCAAAGGCTTCCACAGATGAATTTCTGCCAAATATGATGATTATATATTGAGTTAATGTATTTTTAGGAGACAATATTTTAGTGTTTTGACGATTCAATGTGTCTTTAAGGTTTTGAATAAGTGGGATAGTTGAGTGCTTTTTAAAGTGGAGGGAAAAGACACACTTGGTATTTTTGAAAAAAATTGTGTATTCCCCAAGTATTACTTGTTCCCCATGTGTCAAAATAGACCATTAGTGAACCTTATAGGTATATTGGAAAACATATGGAGATCAAATAGTTTTTTAAAAGTTTATTGGCCATTTTACTTATAATATTATGGTTTAGTCCTTTATTAAGCTTAACTTTACTTTAATCATTGTACATAGTTTTAATTAATTTCCCTAATATTTTTGGTCAAAAACTAAGTTGAAATTATTAGAAATTAGAAATTATAATTATTAAAAATATTTAATCCATTTTTCGAATTCCAAACACATAAGTGGCATAAAATAATTTAAATTTAATAACAGATAATGGATGGCAATGCATGTTTTTAAAGTAAAAATGTTCAAATGTTTACTATGATTTTAAATTAAATTTCAAATTTAAATTGATTCTAATAGAATAAATTGGATCAATTGATATAAAATATATTTAATTAATATTTAAAACGAATTTAAAATTTAATTTAACTATATAAATAAATTATTCAAAAAATCATCTTTAAATTAAAATTCATTATTTTTCAGTATTCATTAAAAAAATAAAACATCAAAAACAAATAAAAAAAAATTCCCTAAGATAAAATTTACATTACAATTTCAAATATTATGTTTATTTTTAAATATTAAATTTATATAATTACAAAAAAATGGATTTAAAATAGGTTCTCTATTAAAAGGTGGTTAGAGTGCCTTTATTAAAACATATATTTTTTGTGTAATAATGGATTGGTTATTATGTTATTCCAATAAAATATACTATATGAATTTAAGAAATATTTTATTAAAAATATACTATAAATATTTCATTAATATCAGTCACTAATGGTAATTAATTAAATTTAGTAGGATAAAACACCTTTATGAGTTAAAAAATAAAAAATTCATTTATATTCAAATGGTTTATATTTTTATTTCCAATTAATTAGAAATAATTTAATTAATAGTATATTTTTGTAAAATAGATAATTCATAATTTAGTTAATACTATTCACAAATTCTAATTTATCATCTAGTTTATAATGTATTATATTAAATAATTAAATGTTTAAGTAATATATTCTTATTTGGTAAAACTTATTCTTGCATGTAATACAAGATATAAGAGAAATTTTTTGTTGTATATCATATATTCTAACTCATTATCATGTGAATTTTAGTATATATAAAATATTGGAAATATTAAATATATTATAAAGTGTTTTGGTATTACATTCCCTTATGCCCTGGGTTTTGTGTGTTATACATGCTATCAAATATAATGTTCTTATTTTTGAATTTTAGGGTGTTGAATTTCCCCTACTATAATTAAATTGTGTCTTGTAATTTAAACCCAAACTTGGTAATAATTTTCTTTGATATTTCCTATGTTTAAATCCCACATCATGAGAAGTGTTCGTAAAAAATCCTCTAGAAAAGAGAGAATGGGAAGCACAAAGGTCTTTTTGACTAATATATAACACAGTCCCTATGTAAAATAACATTAGTGTAAATTTGAGATATGTACATTGAGGAAAAGTGTAAATAATTAGAGTGGGTCATTATGGGAAGGAGTCTCAAACAAGTTAATGATAAATGGAAAATTTATGGCCTCAAATCCATAAATCTATGATTATTTAATATACCACCTTTTTCAAAAACAAATTAATGTATGAGGGAAATATTTTTTTGATCACTTTCCTAATATTGACTAATTATTTTACTTCTTATGAATATAAGTAAATATAATTACTTGATATATTTAAATTTTATATGAACAATTACATCTTTTTTTTATGATTCATTCAATTTATAATTTACCCCTTACTCTAAGAAATGGATATCCAAGAATGAACAAAACTTCTTTTGATGTATTGAAATTTTATTTTGATGCATCATATTACCCCAAAAAAAGTTGTTATATTTTTCTCTAACTATTTTCCAAAACCAATATGGTTAATAAATTAATCCGTAAAACATAAAAAGTTACACTACTGGTTCATTATAAAAAATTATTAATCTATTTTTTATCTAAAAATCATGACATATTAAAAACGAAATTGTGTAGGTTAGTGGTTGGCGTGAAACACTTATCATCCTTCGTTCAAGGGTTCAAGTCCTATGACGTTTCTAGACTTGATGGGTTGTCACCCAACATACATGTTGTCATTTTCTAAAACCAAATTAATATAGTTTCCAAATTAAATATTATGGGAATCCTTAAAATAATGTTAATCCCTAAATATAATTTCAACTATTGTTTTCAATATAATCTAAATACATAAATACTTCATCCATTTTATTTTAACATTGGTCTTGCCTTGGTATATGGTTTAACCTAGGTCATTCATTTTCATTGTGTATTCAAATCCTTCATAATGGTTTGTAAATAAAATTTCAATTAACCTAATTATACATCCTGGAGTATCAATCCAAGTGCAAGTAAGGGTCATTATCTTCTACTAGAGTACGCCATGTTGGGAGAAACACACCTTGTCAGATTTGTTACCACATGGTAAATCTGTACCATAACCACATCCAGGTATATTATATAGACATGGATGTATTTCTAGTAAAACCACTCAATCACTATCTAATATAAATTTTAGTATTTTCTCTTAAAAATATCATCAAATTCTACATTAGGTATATCTTTTTTATCTAGGATTCCATAAATCTAGTTCACAATGCTGCTAATAAACATTCTATAATACCAAATATAGTGACCTGGCCCTATAAATCATAGCTTTGGGTTAAACTACTATTAAATTGTCATAATAGACAGTTAAATATTGTCTAAAATAAAAAAACAGTTTAGTAATATTATTAAACTTGATAAATACATGAGTCTTTTTTTATAAATGAATTAATAATTAAAAAAGTATTTATTTTATTTGAGGATAATAACTTTATTCCTTCTATCATTTCCTTGAATATCATTATTAGTAAACTTTATTTAATCCTATGGAAAGGAAACATAATAACTGTGTGATCAACTGATTAGTCTAGGTAAAGTACAACAAAATGAATAATTAATTAATGATAATATTCAATATGGAAAGGTAATAACTGAAGACAATTCCATAAAATCAATAAACTGAGAAGTAAGTGTGTTAGCAATATTTAAACGTAAATAAATAAAAAAACATTCCATTACAATAAATTTATCAGAAAAAATCAATATGGAAAAATAATAAACTATAAACACATTTCATTTAATCAGTAATATGAGAATGAAATGAAACCATAGATATGTCGATGAAAAATCTCATGTATAAATAATATGTGAATCTAAATGAATGCAATGCTTAATTATTTGATGTCATGTCTAAGCCACATGAAAACATGTATCATCAATAGCTTTCATAAGTTGATTTTAAACTAAACAAAGAAACCTTTTTAATTTGAGCAACTAATTTTTCTTTTGTGAACCTATTGATGTATCAATGGGATAAAACAATTTGGGCCCCATACATCATTTCTTCTCCAATGAATTCATCATATCGAATAATTGAAATAAATAATACACCTTATCAAATATCTATATTTAATAAAGAATATAGATTTGTCAATGTTTACCCAGATAATCGAATAAC
Organism: Viscum album; assembly: GCA_963277665.1. NCBI lineage: Eukaryota > Viridiplantae > Streptophyta > Magnoliopsida > Santalales > Viscaceae > Viscum > Viscum album. Next base: position 1,501,401,696 of record OY728119.1, on the reverse strand, counting down.
ATTCTATGTAAACACCATATCTAAAAATTGTATAAGTTTTAGGGAATAAAAATATACATGATAAATGATATGAATAATTCGGTGAAATTCATTATCAAATAATCATATTAAATTGAATATTTCCAGTGGACTAAAAAAGTAATCAAGGAAGAGAATGTGAATAATATCCTTGCCCAAATATATCATAAACCATCTATAAGAATAATAATTATGGTAATGATACAACATCTTCCATTTTTATTAAAAATAAATGTTTGTTGTCATTTATTTATGTAAGTATCATAAAAATATATTTTAAAAAAATTCTTGAGGAAAATATCCTTTTTATTTTTAAAAATGTTTTTAAAATCATTTTCATTGAAATAACTTTTCAAAAACATATTCATTAAAAATTAACTTTTAAACATGAAATGGAATCTTTGATGAAATTAAAGGTTTATTAATATGTACATTCCATATGAGGAAAAAATTAATATTTCTTTTTTTATGGTAAAAAGTTTAGAAAAATTACTTGTTTGGAAAGTGTCAAGTAGGTTTCTTTAAAAAAAATCGTAAAGACGAAATTGGTAAACATTTCATTAATAAATTATTTTAGAATGATTAAAAATATTTTTGAAACCCTTTTTAGAAATAAGGTCTTTTATAAGAAAATAGTTTAACTTACTAAATAGAGAAATGATGTCATGTTTTCATAAAAAATATTTTAAAACTTTTTGAGTACCAAATAGTGAAAAATATTATACTATTAAATGAAAAAGGTCTTGAATAAAAATAGTATAATAAAATTTAAGGGCCTACTTAACAATTATCTAATAATTTATTTTGATGTAAATTTAAGTATAAACAATCCTAAAAAATATGATATTAGGAAGTAAACCCTCAAAAAGACCATAACATTGATGTGAGATTCAATCAATAAATAGATTATATGTGCCAAATTTGAATCCACATAAAACAAATAGAAATAATAAAATATATAGTTAAAATTGATAACTCATATAATATTATAGTATTAAATACATTGAACATGTAATATAACCCAATGAAAGAAATTATGTTATGAATTTGTTTTCCACATGGTAACTTTTAACTCAAATCCCCTTAAAAGAAACAATTCAAATTGAAACTCAAAATACCAGGAAGAATGGATTATTTATGATATTACATATAAATGTGGTGGTATGTACACCATATATAAGAAATTAGGTGCATAAAAATAAAGTATGCCTCAAATAATGGGAATACCATTGGAAGATCATTCCAAACATTCTTGAGGAAAATAATATTTAACACTCGCAAATTTTCTCATACCACTTTGAAACATTTAAATCATAATCACCCTGAAGTAATATCATTAAAATAAAATTATAATTTCATGAGAATATGTATAATAATGATATATCAGGTCCAGGGGAATTATATAAACCATATAAAATAAATTATTAGTGAAAATGGTATATGCCTCGGGGAATGAATAGTGAGACAAGAATCACTTACCTTGCATTTACTTTTAGGTGAACGAAATTTACCTCCTGTATAATAATATTGAACATGTCAATAAAAAATGATAGAACCATAATTTATTTTTAATATCATATAGTATCTTATTATAATATCTTATTATTCTTTTGTTAATAATGTTTCACTATTATTGCTATTTCATGTGTTAATTGCCCAGTTTGTTGAGTATGTTTTAACTTGTTACATGTCATTATTGTTAATTATATCATGATTTAATAATCCATAAATTGTAAAAAATTATGTAATTATCTTATATATTAATTATATATGTATTTAGAATAATCCATAATATTGGGATATATAAAATGAACCATTCTTAGAGACTGTATGTCATACGTGTAAATGAACAAAACATTCATTTCTTTGTCATATTTAAAAGAATCAATACTTAAAATATATATATATATACATTATAATTAAAATATAACATATATTTCATATATGTTACATATTTTTATTAAAACCATCCTTCATACATTCTATTTATAACATCAATGAATTATATCGCTTTGGGGAGGCATAAGTCCATAGTTCCACAAAAAATGTTAACATATTTACCAAAATGGATAGAATCAAGGCATGTGTAATATAAATAATTAAATAATAGAAAAGGAATTATAAATATTATATATATCATATATAAACATAATCTACATCCTAATTCCTAACCATGCGAGGTGGTAAATAAAAAATAAACGAAATCATTTTGTGATGCGGTAGTTTATTGTATACATAAACTGTATATTTATTACAAATTAGATGGAATTATATGTTAGTGTAGGTTGAAACCTTAATAAAAACATATAATTATATTAAATATTTTCATATTATTGGATAATCATTAAATATAAATTTTTAGGTGGTTGAGAATGAAAATAAAGTAAATGATCTTGAGAAAGGATGTTACCTCATATTTGGGTAACTCGTTTTGGTTTGCATGAAAGGGATTCCATGGATGGATTTATGAACAATATGAGGCTTCTAGATTTAGCAAATTTATTTTTTGGATATATTTGTGCAGATCTTGGTCGATCTAATGCGTCTTTAGAGGTGTGAAGAGGTAGGAGAGGTGAGCCCCTTTTACAGTGAAGGGAAAGGATGGTGCTTGTTATTTTTGAAAATAATTATGTGTTCCCCAAGTATTACTTGTTCCCCAAGTGTATAAATAGACCATTGTGGAACCATATATTTGTATTGGATGAAATAGGGTCATCCAATGTATTTTTTACAAGTGTATAGGTCATTATCCCTTTAATATTAAGGTTTAGTCCCTTGTTAAGCTTAATTTTCCTTTATTTAATATACACAATTTTAATTACATTCAGAATTATTTTTGGTAAAAAAATAAGTTTAATTTATAATATATTATAAATTATTCTTATTCCAATTATGGAATCTATTTCTCTAAACTCCAATCACATGAGTTGTATAATTTAATTTAAATTTATACCAGCAAAAAATATTATAATGCGGGATTTTAAAGCAAAAATGTATAAATGTTTGCAATGTTTTTATATTCAGTTTTGAAGTAAAATTGATTCTAATGAAATAATATTTTTAAATGATATCAAATTTAACTACATATAATTTAAAAACATTTTAAAATTTATTTTTACATTATAAATATATTAGTCGAAAAAGTAGTTTTGAATTAATATTCAGTATTTTTCATTATTCAATAAAAAATGAAACTTTAAATAAAAATAAAAAATATTTACCCAAATATAATTTTTATGTTATTATTTAAAATATTATGTTTATTATTCAATATAATATTTTTAAAATTGCTTAACATTTTATTTTACAAAGTTTTTCCATTAAAAGGTGGTAAAATCTCATTTATAAAAAATATAGGTTTTTAAGTTTAATACTGGGTTTGTTATTATCTTATGCCTATAAAATATATTGTATGAATATAAAAAATATTTCATTGAAAATATAGTTTATATATTTCATTTATATCATTCACTAGAAGTAATTAATTTAATTTATTCGTATAAAACACCTTTGTGAGCTTAAAAATAGAAAAAATATTTCCTTTAAATTCAATTAGTTTATATTTTAATTTCTAATTAGTTAAAAACCAATGAATTCATCTAGTATTTTGTAAAACATATATTTTCATATTTTATTTAATAATATTCATAACCACTAATTTATCACCATGGTTATATCTTTATATATTAAATAGTAATATTTTCAATAATATATTATTCTTGGTAAAACTCGGTCTTATGTGTATCAAAATCCATTAAAGAAACTTGTTTCTATGTGCTTTGTATGATAACTCAGTATCATTTTTATGTGAATATATATCATAGATTTTAAAAAGTAAATATATTGTAATGTCTTAGGATATTACATTCCCTTACGCACTGAGTGTTGTGTGTCATAGGTGCTATCGAATATAATGTTCTTATTTTTAAAATTTTGGGGAATTAAAGACACAATGATTTAAAAATTGATAATATTTGTCTAAAATTAAAATTTTAAAATTTAGAAATTCAAATTTTAAATTAATCCTTATATAAAAATTTAATAGTTAAAATAATTTTCATTTTATTGAAATATTAATTAATATTTTTATAACTAATATAATTATATAATTATAGTTAATAAATTTTGAAATGATTAATTCTATCATTATCGGTGTTGTCACATTCTCCCCCCCCCCCATTTTAAAATTACTTCATTACATTTATTAAATTATTAATAAAGTGGGGATATCATTCCCTCATGGTATTTTCAATTTCACATGTTGCCTCTTCAACCATATGTTTTTTCCATAAACCCTAAAGCTAGTGAATCAACTTTGTCGGAAAAAAATTCACTCTAATTTCAAGAATCTAAACTAGATAATCAACAAAATAAATATTCTCTTAAAACTGATGTACTTAAGTTCTCAAAACATGAGATGAATCTGGAACATATTTCCTTAACATTGAAACATAAAATATGGTGTGTACCTATGGTAAACTAAGAGGAAAATCCACTTATAAGAAAACTGATCCAACTTTATGTGGGATTTCATATGTTCCAATGAACTACAAACATTGATCTACCTTTTTATCAAAACACAGAACATATTTTTTGTAACACCTGGACCCTAGTAACCCAGAGTTAGTGCATAATTTCAAAACATTGGCATAATCACAAGGGATCTAATCCCAAAAGATCAATCAGTTTAGTATCTTTAGAAGTACTAGATAAATTCACATATTTTACATTACATCGTCAAATAAAAACATCAACAAAATTTTACCCCCATTTGAACACACCTATATCCTTAGCATATCCATACTATTCAACCATTAAATACTTCTTTACATCCTGGAAAAATAAAACATAGAAATGAGTGAGATCAGATGTTCAGTAAGGATAACAATAAATCAGAAACTTTCATAAATAAGAATAAACATTTAAAGAAATGTATATGACTAAAACAAAATCCTTTTAAACTTAAACATCAGAATAATATGGAAAAGATAAAATCAAATAATTATATTAACTTAATCACATGGATATTCAACTAGTCAAATAATCACATTCAATATCAATAGCCCCTTTCATAATGATGGAATACATAATTCTAGGCTTCATAACCACATAGTCATGGCCTGGTGCCAAGAATACAAATATGGTTTTGACAAGGACTTGTGCCAGGACACTAGTTTGTCTCAAGATACCTATCGATGCATCGATGAACTATAGCAGGCTCCACCCGTCACTTACTAAGTCCAATGCATTCCTCGTATGAAATGGATTAAAGATAACATAAAAATTCATATTAAAACTAGCATATAAAATGTAAATACTTTATTGGTAAAACATGAATGGTGTAAAAATAACAAATCCACAGTCAAACACATCACATAACATTCAATACAATATGGATGTTCTGTATCATAATAAATTAACTTCAAATTAGCTTAAAATCCCTCAAAGGATGTTGACATAGATAAAATAAAAACTTTTTTTAGAGAAATATATCTTTCTATTTTGAAATCATTTAAATTACATATAATTATAAAAGAAAAAAAAATATTTTGAAAATATTTATATAAGCTTGTATGAGAAGCATCGATGATGATATACTGGGGGAAAATAGCCACACCCACTGTATAAGTTAAAAAAACTCATTCTTACCTTAATTTTTTCAAAAAGGTCATAAAGTACCTTATTTGGAAAATGATGAAAATATTCCTTTAAAAAAATATGTGGTCAAATAAGGGTATAAATTAATTTAACCCAAAGTATATTATATTGTATAAATGTTTTGAATTATATTTTTACAAAAACACGGATGTGGATGATAAAGAATTCCATGTAGATACTTATATAAAAACAACCTCGGATAATAAAGAGATTGTGAAATTAACCCTTACCTAGTACGTTTACTTATTAAACAGTATGTTAACCTTATGTATAATAGTTAAAACATTGTTATTAAATTATACAAGAACTATATAAATAAATATGATATCATATTTGATCCTCTAATATTTCTTTGTTAATAATATTTCAGTAGTTTCATCATTTCGGGTGTTAACCGATTCATTTTAATTTATATGATTGATTACGTAATCCATGTTTGTTATGGATATAATGTATTTGATTCATATACAGAATTATATTATGGTAATATACATTATTTTTAGTCATAAAATTAAAATTATTCTTGAATGATTACGATGGGGAATGAATCTCATCACATTCGTGGAGACTGTAATCCGTACATACACACGAGCGACAATATCATTATATTGATGGTGAAATAATATTTAATTGGATGGTGTATCATATATACAGAATCAATAACATGTTATATTTATTATTTACATTAGTTATACTCATTATTATACCCATCCAAATAATCAAGTGTTTGAATAACAAACAACACCCCGACGTGGAGACGGTAAGCCGTACGTATGCACGTATGGTGACTTTTTCATTCATATAATGGATAGAATAATGAATATGGTTGAACCATTTTTATAATAGCATCACAGTATATATATGATACTATATATATTATATTATAATGGAAACAACCAAGAAACAAGAAGTGGAGGAAGAAAAGAACTTGAAAGAGGTGATGGAATATTTACCATCTCTTTGAGTTTTTCTAATTGATTTGATCAAAAGGGCCCCATTGGTTGGATTTCAAACCAAAGGAAGGCCTATAGGATGAATAAAGGAATGTAGGGAGGATATTTGGGTAGGTTTTGACCAAGCAAAAAGGCTTTGGAGGTTTGAAATTAAAATAAGGGGAATTTCTCTTTTATAAGAGAGGTGAGGGCCACTCTGAGAAAAACTTGAAATATTATTTTATAATAAAATAATTTTCGGTTTCTAATGGCTCAAAAAAATTTATTTAGAGGAAAAGTTGTAAATGTTTCTAAAACCACTAAACCAATAGGTTTTACACAGTTTTAGTTCACCATATTAACCTTATCTTTTAGATTTGACTCTTAGTTAAATAGTTTGTCAATTACCATGTCTCTTTCTGTTTTTATATTATATGGTCAATAAACATACTACAAACTTACAAGAGAACCCACAGTGGTTCATTATTAATATATATTACCTTATATAAGTTCTCTATAATAACCTTATATTTTTATACATATAATATCTATTAATAATATTGTTTTTGTTTTAAAAACCCAATTATGTCAATTTTGACACTATTTAGTATTTGATTTTTGTGAAAATTATAACAGCATGATTAATTCGAAAAAAAAATATTTAATCAACCCTACCATGATATGTTAACCTAAAAAATTATTGGAATTCATAAAAAGTCCCAAATTACATTTATTTGGATATTTATAATATCAATTATTTTAATCTTTCTTTAATAAGGTAATGACTGCATCATCATTGTGTCACAAATAAATAAAATTATTTAATGTCAAAAAATTATAAATAAAATAAAATTATATAGGAAATAATTTTATATTTCTAATGAATATTTATATTCTAATTTATATTGTTTTTAACCCTATATTAAAATTGGTCTAGTTATTAAACATTGAATTTAACTCTTTTAACTCTTCTTTAAATAAAATAATAATAAAAGTCTTAATCTAATCCAAGTGGGTCAATGGGGGTTATATTTTTTTACTAAGGTTTTTTTTTGTCGAATTGATCTTATCCAATATTATTATAACATGGTTTAGGATAATTATGATATCATTTTTACCCTTAATTACCCTATTTACTTTCAACCGTGGTAAATACAAGTCAAAAGTTACTATTCACTAAATTTTTTTTATCTTATTGAACCACATTTTTCTTACTGTTATTAACTATGTTTCAAGTATTTTTTTTAAATTAAACTCATAGAAATAGTAAAATTAATTTTTATGCAAATTTGCAAATGCTCCTAGGAGGTGGATAAAATACGGTAAAAAGTTCAATAACATATTTATATATCTAAACTTGTTATAAAATGAATCCAATGAAATACATTGAACATATATAGATATTATTTATCTATTTTGACCGAAAATAAATTTAAATAAAATAAATAATTATTTAAATAAAAAGTTTGTCTTAACCAATAACGTAGTGTTTTTCACTATTCATCCAAAATTGAATGTTTTCAAAAAAATACCAAAAATTCACCCAAAGATAATTTTGATATTCCAAATACAAAAATAGAGTCCATTTTGAAAGATAAAATTTATAAAATTTCAAAATGTGTGTATTACTATTCATAACGGGAAATTTGACTGGTTGCGATGTGTTAGAATCTCGAAGTTGCGTACAATGCAAGCTACTGCATTATTCAAAGGGAAATGTACCATGGAATCTTGGGGTGTTACATTATCCCCTCTTTAAAATTATTTCATCCTCAAAATTTCTAGAATATTACTGAATAAAAATATTTAGGAGGTTCTTCATCATTATTTCCTCAGGTTCCCATGTTGCCTCTTCCATTTTATGGTTTCTCCATAGAACTTTTACCAGATGAGTTATCCAGTTACTCAAAACTTGTTCTCTGGTATCAAGAATATTGACATGCTCTTCACAATAAGACAAATCAGGTTTGAGTTCATTTTCCTCATAGGTGAATACATGCATTGGGTCAGGCTTTTATTTTCTCAGTAGTGATGTGGAATATGTCATTAACTTTGGATAGACTTGGAGGAATTTCCAAACGATAGTCTAAAACTCTAATTTATTCTGTAATTTCTAAATGTATGATGTACTTGGGACTCAATTTACCCTTCTTACTGAAACATGTAACACCCTTCAATGGAGATACTTTCAAGAAAACATGGTCTCCTACTTGAAATTCCAAATCCTTCCTTCTATTTTTGGCATATCTCTTTTTCCTACTTTGGGCTGCAATGATGTGGGTTTAGATAATATTCACCATTTCCATTGTTTCCTCAACATGTTATGGGCCTACAAGTTTTCTTTCACCAACATCATACCAACAAGTTGGTGTGCGACATCTCTTTCCATATAATTCTTCATATGGTGCCATCTGAATACTTAAATGGAAGCTATTATTATAGGAAAATTCTATTAGAGGTAAATATTGATCCCACATACCTTGAAAGTCAAGTGATAAATATCTAAACATGTCTTCTTAGGTTTGAATAGTCTATTTCGATTGTCCATCAGTTTGAGGGTGGTAGGTAGTGCTCAAACAAAGTTTTGTATCCAAGGCCTTCTAAAGGCTTTTCTAAAATCTTGATATAAAATGGGGATCACGATCAGAAACAATCGATTGAGGTACTCCAAGAAGTCTTATAACATCATTAATATATAGTCTTTCCAGACATTCTAGTGGTAAATCTTCTCTTATAGGAAGAAAATGTGCTGACCTGGTAAGACAATCAACAATAACCCATATTGCATCATTCCTTCTAGGGGTCTTTGGTATCCCCATGACAAATTCCATTATAATATTATCCCATTTCCACTCAGGTATGGGAAGAGGTTGTATGACTCATCCAGGTTGTTTCCTTACTTCTTTCACTTATTGACAAACCATACATCGTGAAACAAAATCGTCAATATCCCTCTTCATTTTGTCTTACAAAAAATGTTCTTTAAAATCTATATACATCTTGGTGCTACTAGGGTGAATTGAGAAATTAGAGCTATTAGCATTATCAAACAATTCCCTTTTCAGATCAGGTATGTTAGGAACACAAATTCTCGTCCCAAATTTCAAAATTCCATCTTCATATATGAAGTCACTCAATCTCCCATCATTCACAACTTTAATCATCTTTTGAAACTCCTCATCATTGGTCTGAGAAATTTTTATCCTTTTGAGTAATGATGGTTTGGAAACCATTTGAAAAAGCATTGATGTTTCACATTGCATGGTTATTCCCATATCCATCTTTACTAGATCCAGGTATATAGGATCCTTTTCAACTCTCATCTCGATCAAAACTCCATGATCCTTTCTTCTCAATGCATCTAGCGCCTTATTTGGCTTCCCCAGGTGGTAGTGTATAGTGAAATCATAATACTAGAGTAGTTTAAGCTATCACATTAGCCTCACGCTGAGTTCTTTTTGTGAGAAAATATAATTCAAAAACCTGTGATCAGTATAAATCTCACATTTTCACCATAGAGATAGTGTCTCCATATTTTCAGATCAAAGATTACAATTGGTAACTCAAGATCATGAGTATGATAGTTTTTCTCATTAATTTTTAGCTGTTGTGATGCATAGTAAATAACTATATCATTCTACATAAGGACACAACTACGTACTTTCTTTGAAAAATCACTATAAATAACAAACTCATCATTCCCTGATGTTAGAGTCAAGATAGGATCATTGAATAATCTTCTCTTCATTTATTCAAAACATTCTTCACACTCTTTTGTCCAAACAAATTTAACCCCTTTACGTGTGAGCTTGGTTAATGGGTTAGCCAACCGGGAAAAATTCTTAGTGAAACGTCGAAAATAACCTTCTAAAACAATACAACTGTGTACATCAGTTAGACTTATCGGTGTTGGACATTCATGGATTTCCTTGGTCTTTGAAGGATCAATAGATATTCCTTCCATAGAGAAAATATTGCCAAGAAAAGAAATCATCTAAATCCATAATTCATACGTGCTAAACTACCCATATAATTCATTTCCTCAAAGAGTCTTTAAAATAATACACAAGTGATTTTCATGATTTTCATATCTTTTATAGTATACAAATATATCATCAATAAATACCACTAAAATTTCATCAAGTTATTCTTTGAAAAATCTATTCATTATATCCATGAAGACATAGGGTACATTAGTCAACCGAAAAGGCATTACTGTAAACTCATAATGATCGTACCTGGTTACAAATGCTGTTTTTGGAATGTGTTCCTTCTTCACACACAATTGAGGATATCCAGAATGAAGGTCAATCTTTGAAAAATATTGAGCTCCATGAAGTTTGTTGAATAAATAATATATGCGAGGTAGGGGATAATTTTTCATTATTATTATATAATTGATCTTCATATAGTCAATGCACAACCTCATAGTTCCATCTTTCTTATTAACAAATAGAATAGTGTCTCCCCATGGAGAAACACTAGGGGAAATAAATCCCTTATTACTTAATTTCTCTATTTGTTTCTTTAGTTCCACTAATTATATAGTATCCATTCTCTAAGGGGTCTTCGATATGGGTCTTGAACCATGAATTACATCATTGGAAAACTCAATTTCTCATTCTAGAGGATGTCGTGGTAAATCCTTTGGAAACACATCAATGTATTATTTCACAATAGGTATATCCTCTATTAGAACATTCCTTTCCTCACCCATAGTTATTTCATTGTCTTCCTCCCCAATAATTGAGTTTAGTTGAGCTACTGGGGGTGGATCTAGATAAGAATTAGGTGGTGACGTTTCTCCTCTAATGATAAGGTACTCCTTATCATCATTAAGAATTGTAACATCCTTCTTCTTACAATAGATTTTTGCGTCATGGTGTTAAATAAAATCCATACCAAGGATTATATAAAATTTATTCATGGGTATGAAGGTGAGATCAGTAGATAAATAACATTTATATGCCCTAATGGGAACTCATTCACAAAACATTGTTGCAATGATAATTCCCTTAAGAGTTTTGACTAGCAACTCCCTAGTTAAATAAAATTATAAATTTCTAATTTTCTTATCAAATTGGAAAGATATGAAAGAATGTTATGATCCAGAATCAAATAAAACATTGTCTAAACATGGGGAAACCATTAAATTACCTTCCACAATGTCTTTCGGAGCTTCAACCAAAGTAGTAGTGATCACATAAGCTTGGCCTTTATCCTGGCCTTTTCTAAGTTATGTTCCCTTGGTGCATAGGACATCCATTTTCATAATTCCCCTTTTATCTATAATTGTAGCATTTAATATAGAAAACCTTTTTATTCCCCTTGAAATCACAAGCTTGGTGGCCTTTTTCACCACACTTGTAACATATTCCCATTCCCTTCAGGCATGTACTGAGGTGTTTCTCCCAACATTTACAGCATGATGGATATTAAATATTTCCCTTCTTCCCCTTATTTCTATTTCCAGAGTGTTCGGCAGGTCTCTTCTTCTCCTTCTTTGCTTTAAATTTATAAGACTTAAAGAATTATTTTTCTGTCATGATAGCACTTAAGACAATATCTTCATATGATAAGAAGGATTGTGAGAATAATTATCCCTAGATAAATTGTTTTAACCCATCAAAAAATCGATCAATATTACTCCTTGGGTTATGTATATAATTTTCTTCATGCCTTTCTAACCATGTAAAGTTAGCTTCATACTTTGTGACATTATCATCCTCCTTTTTCCTCTTACTCAGAAATTGTCTTTCCATATCTGCTCAATGGTCCCAAGGAAATTATTTTTCAAATAAAATATCTTTAAACTCCCTAAATTCCATATACTATACTTATTCATCTTACTTTTTGTTTTGGATTAATTACCACCATTGATATGCATCTCCCGTGATGCGATAAAATTCCATGAAAACTTTTTCCCTTTCGCTACTCCCCAAAGCATGAAATATTTTCTCTATGGAATTTATCCATTTCTCAGCTACTAATATATTTTTACACCCTTTGAATGTTGGTGGTTTTTTCCTCGTGAAGCGGTCTAACATTGATCCTCTGTGTTGTAGATCAGGGTGCTCCATATAGGTATGGTTATTATTCATAACCTGAGTGAGTTGTCCCATTATGGTGATAAGATGATCATCATCAGTTGCATCACCATCTCCACTATAATTATCTTGAGTATGAGGGAAATCCTTACATGGATTACTTGCATTGAAACAGTTTCCATTCATTCCACTATGCACCATTTCAAAATAATGGCATAAAGTATATTAGCTTATGAATTGAAATACATAATTCCAAAAATGTAAAACACTTAACATAAATTGAACAGTTTATGTATATAATCCATATTCATAAAAATGTTTTCTTTGAGGAGGTATATACTCATAAACCCTTCAGAATGGTTGGTAAATAAAATGAGAATTATCTAAAGCATGTCCCCCGGGAGTGTCGTAACCAAGAGTGCAGCAAGGCCCATTGTCGTGCACCAGTTCCTATTCGAGTCTAGCTAAAAGTGGTGTTTTCAGGTTTTACCCCATGGTACATCTATGACTGATCTGCCTCTACCTACTCATATCTAGATATTGATGTATTTTTTGGAAAACTCACAAAATCCCTATAATAGCAAAAATCTAAGATGTTTTTCTATACTAATCCTCAATGTCTATCGTTGGGTAATGTTCTTTAATCAGAGTTTTTCAAAATATAATTTTCAAGGTTTGTACTAAACATCCTATGATACCAACTATAACACCCTGACCCCAGTTACCCAGAGTCGGTGCATTATTACATAACATTTAAGTGATCACAAGGGATCAAATCCTGAAATACCGATCAGTTTAGTAGTCATTTAAGTACTAGATACATTCATAAGTTTTACATTACATCATGAAATAAAAACATCAACAACATTTTTCCCCTTTTTAACACACTTATATCTTTTAACTATTCCTACAGGTCAACCATAATATACTTCACCATATCCTATGAAAAATAAAACATAGAAAGGGGTGAGCTCAGATGCTTAGTAAAGATAAGAATATAGCGGAAACATTCATAAATAAGAATAAACTTTTAAGGAAATATATAAGACTAAAACAAAAGCCTTTTAAACATAAACATCATCATAATATCAAAAAGATAAAATCAAATAATGCCATTTACTTAATCACATGGATATTATACTAGTCAAATAATCACATGATATATCAATAGCCACTTTCATAATTATAGAATGCATAATGCCAGACTTCATAACCACATAGTCAAGGCCTTGTTCCAAGACTAAAAATAATATTTTGTCAAGGACTTGTGCCAAGACCCTAGTTTTTTTCATGAGACCTACTGATGCATCAATGAGCTATAGCGGGATCTGCCCATCAATTACGAAGTCCAATGCATTCCTCATAAGAATAAGGTTTAAACATAACATAAACATTCATATTAAAACTAGCATACAAAATGTCAATACTTTATCCATAAATCATAAATGGTGAAAAAATAACACATCCATAGTCCAACATATCCCATAACCTTCAATACAATTTGGAAGTTTTGCATCCTAATAAATCAACTTCAAACAAGCTTAAAATCCATAAAAGGATATTGACATAAATGAAATCAAAACTTTTTTAGAGAAATATATCTTTCTATTTTGAAATCATTTAAAAGTCATATAATTATAATAGAAAACATTTATTTTGAAAAAATTTGAATAATATTTTATGGGAATCTTAGACGATGATATAATGGTAGAAAATATCCAAACCCTCCATATAAGTTAAAAAAAGACATTCTTACATTAATTTGTTTGAAAAGGTTAGAAAGTAACTTGTTTGGAAAACAACCAAAAGATTATTTTCATAAAATATATGGTCAAATAAGGGAATAAATGAATTTAAACCATAGTATAGTAAATTGTAAAAATGTTTAGAATTTAATTTTTAATAAAACACGGATGTGGATGATAAAGAGGTCCTTGTGGAAACTTACATAAAAACAACCTCATAAAATAAAAAGATTGTAAAATTAACCCTTACCTTGAACTTTTACTTAGTCGATGGTATGTTAAACTCTTATATATTATTTAAAACATTTTTATTAAATAATACAAGAAATATATACATAAATATGATACCATATATTATCCTCTAATATCTCTTTGTTAATAATATTTCAGTAGTATCATCATTTTGGGTGTTAACTGATTCATTTTACTTTATATGCTTGGTTACGTAAACCATGTTTGTTATGAATAGGATGAATTAGATTCATATAATGAATTATATTATGTTTATAAAAATTATTTTTAATCATAAAATGGAAATTATTCTTGAATTATTATGATGGGGAATGAATCTCACCGTGTTTGTGGAGATTGTAATCCGTACGTACGTGCGAGCAACTATATCATTATATTGATGATGAAATCATATGTAATTGGATAGTATATCATATATACAGAATCATTATCATATTATATTTATTATTTACATTAGATATACTCATTATTATACCCATCCAAATAATGAAGTTTATGAATATCAAACCACACCACAACGTGGAGACGGTAAGCTGTATGTACACATATATGGTGACTTTTTCATTCATATGATGGATAGAATAATGAATATTTTTTTACCATTTTTATAATAACATCACAGTATATAGAAGATATTATATTTATTATTTTATAATGGAAACAACAAAAAAATAGGAAGTGCAAGAAGAAATGAACTTGAAAGAGGTGATGAAATATTTACCTCTTCTTCGGGTTCTTCCTTTGGATTTGATCAAAAGGTTTCCTCAGGATGGATTTATGACAAAATAAATGCCTCTATTATGAATAGAGGAACGTTGGGAGGATATTTGGTGAGGTTTTGGACGATCAAAAAGGATTTGTAGGTGTGAAATTAAGAGAAGGGGAATTGTACTTTTATAAGAGATGTGAGGGTCACTTAAAGAAAAATTTGAAATAATATTTTATAATAAAATCATTTTCGGATTTTAATGGATCCAAAATGATTTATTTAGAGGATAAGGCTTGGATGGGGAGAAAAAATCTCAACCAATAGGTTTTCGATAGTTTTAGGTCACCATAATAACCTTATCTTTTAGATTTAACTCCTAGTTAAATAGGTTGTCATTTACCATGTCTCTTTGTATTTTTATATTATATGGTTAATAAAAATACTATAAACTTCCGAGAGATACCCAAGTGGTTTATTATTAAAATATATAACATTATATAAGTGATTTGGAAGATACTTATATTTTTAGGAATATTATATCCATTTATAATATAGTATTTATTTTGAAAACTCAATTATGTCAATTTTGACACTATTTAGTATTTTATTTTTGTGCAAATAATAACAGCACGATTACTTCAAAAAAAATTATTTAATCAACCCTAACATGTCATATTAACCTATAAAATTAGTGTAATTCATAAAATGTCTAAAATCAAATTTATTTTGATATTTATAATATCAATTATTTTAATATTTTTTTAATAAGATAATTACTTTATCATCATTGTTTCATAAATAAATTAAATTATTTAATGTCTAAAAAATATAAAAAAATACCATTATGTAGTAAATATTTTTAGCTTTATAATTAATACTAATATTTGAATTTATATTTCATGTAACCTTATATTAAAAATGGTTTAGTTATTAAACATTGAATTTAACTCTTTTAACTCTTTTTTAAATAAGATAATAATAAGTGTCCTAATCTAATCCATGTAAACCAAAGGGGATCATATTTTTTCCTAAGGTTGTTTTTGTTCGAATTAGACTTATACAAAAGAGTTAAGACTTTTTTTATGGTAATTATGATATCTTTGTTACCATTAATTTCCCTATTTACTTTTAACTATTGTAAATAAAAGTCAAAAGTTACTATTCAAAAAAAATTATTTTCATCTCATTGATCAAAATATTACATATTAATATTAACTATGTCTCTCAAATTTTTTTAATTCAACTCACAGAAGGAGTAAAATTATGTTTTATGCAAATTTGTAAATACTCCTCTGAGGTGGGTAAAAGGTGGTAAAAAGTTCAATAAAATTTATATATATATATAAACAAATTATAAAATGAATTCATTTAATTACATTAATCTTATATAGGTATTATGTATCTACTTTTACATAAAATAAACGTAAATAAAATAAATAATTATTTAAATAAAAAGTCGGTTTTAACCAATAACGTAGTGCTTTTCACTATTCATAAAAAATTTAATGTTTTAAGAAAAATACTAAAAATTCACCCTAAGATAATTTCACTATTATGAATCCAAAAATGAAGTCCATTTTTAAAGAAAAAATTTATAAAATTTCAAAAGGTAAGTACTACTATTCATAATGGCTAGTTTGATTGGTTGTAGTGTGTTAGAATCTCGAAGTTAAGTACAATAAAAGGTATTACATTATTCAGTGGGAAATGTACCATGGAAGCTTGGGGTGTTACATTTTCATAAAGAAACATTTATAAATACATGATCAACTACCTTGAAATAAATATCTTTCACCTGGTTAGCTGCATAGTGTTTTTACCTACTATGATCCATCCCCATATGTTGCAGAATCAACTACACCTTATCATTGATTTAATCTGCCAACTATTGTCTCGTCAACATCCTTTCTCCTAGTTCATCCCAAAAATCTGGTTTATGACATTTTGTTTCCATATTTATCACATTGGAATGACAGTTTTTTAATAATAAAACTCATCCAAATAAAGATGTTGATCGAAACTTCCCCAATTTACCATAGAATAAGAACGAAGCATATATTCCATGGTCTGAATCATCCCCTAATATTTTCTATAAAATTGAGTATGAAAAGTTGTACTAAAATATAATTTTATTACCAATGAATTCTAATGCACTTTCAAAAAAATTAGATGTGAACCTAGGATCTCGATATAATATAATGTAGAGATGCACTACTTATAGTCTGGCTATCTTCTTTAGATACATTCAAGAAAGAATATTTAAATAAATTATACATATAATAGGAAGAAAATATGCAGATTTAGTTGATCAATAAACAATAACACAAATCACATTATTTACATCTTGATTTCCTTGTCAATCCCACCATGAAATCTATGGATATATTTTCATATTTTTTCTCTAGAACTAGAAATGGTTGAAGCATCCCCTTAGGTAATTTTTTTTCTACTTTAACCCTCTTAAAAGTCAAGCACTTCATGGAAATGTTAGTAATATATCTTTCTACTCCATCCCATCGATAATACCCTCAAAGGTCACTGTACATATTAGTGTTTACCCAATGAATGGGAAAAAAGAACAACTAGCTTCACTCAACAACTCTTTCCACAAATAGAAATCACAAGGCACACATAATATTTTTCAAAATAAGAAAACAATTTCTTCATCAATATTAAAAATAGTAAAATTACCCTTATAAACAAATTCTACCATTTCCTACAAATATTGATCTTGTTTTTTAGTTTCCTTAATTATTTCTAAAGAATTATACTACACTAGAACATGAAAAAATAGAGGATATACCTATATCAACAAATTCTAGTGGAAAACATATCATATAATTAACCAAACAGTCATTCTCCAAATATAACACGGTTAATGTAGCATTATCATTCTCACTCAAATAATCAACAACTTTTTTTATTTTTCTCAGATGATAATGAATCGTAAAATCATAATCATTGATCAGTTCTATGCATCTTCTCTATCTCATGTTCCATTATTTCTTAGTGAATATATAATTCAATTTTTTTATCAGTGTATATTTCAAACTTCACCCCACACAAATGATGCCTCCAATTTTTTAAATAGAAAACCATAGCAACTAATTCCAAAACATGTGTAGGGGAATTTACCTCATGATATATTAACCAATGTGAATCACATGAAATTACTTAATCATTATAATTTAGGAAACATCCTTTTACATTCAAGGAATAATCATTTTAGATGACTATTTCACTAGTTCTGTATGTCAAATAAATAAGTGGATCATTCATAGTTCTTATTTTCAATTCCTATAAACAATCATCACATTTTTTGTCCAAGTGAATTTAACTCAATTTCTAGTTAACTTAGTGTATGAAACATGTTTTTATCTCAGGTAAAAATCCTTTTAATTAGGGTTTTATTATTTATTATGGACCAAATAAAGATGAATAATGAGTTCATAAAGGCTTATTTTATTTTTGGGGCCTGTTCGGAAATCGTAAACTTAGACAGTGGAGAAAAATATTAGGCCACACATTTAGAAGAAACTATATGACTAAACCCACATAGTCTCTCCTAACCATGTAGGATAGACATTTAGGTGAAGCAGGGCATGCAGTTTTTATTAACCATGCACCAAGGGACAAACACCCATAATAAAATTATAGACCTTTTAAATAGAGGTGTTTTCCCTATTCAGCACAAAGTTTCTCTAAACTTGTAGCATAACCATCTGGGTTCTTCCATATCACAACATATGGCACATGTTTGGAACACAGTTTTTCCAACAGTGTGGAAAAACCATGCAACCAAGGATTTTTGGGATAAATGAGGAATTTTCCCATAATGATTTTATATTTTATAACCCTTCCTCCTTTGTTCTTCCAGCAGACAACGTATAGTTTTCTCTCCCTTTTTGAGCTCCATTTTTCATTTTTTATAGTTTTTGATCCCATTCATTCAACCGGAGTCTGATCGAAACACCATTTGTCTCATTTTATCCATGTTAGTAAGATCGTAATTCCAATTTAGTTGTTCTTCATTTGGATTATCTCAACAACATTATTGATTTGTAGTCTCATATGCGCGATTTTTAGGGAGTTCATCCATTATTAATATCTCTTCTAATCCAGAACAAACTAGAGGTTTATACTAGATAATAATAGTCATAAAAGTATGAGGTAGGTGGATTTTAATAATTCCTCAAGAGTTTTTGTTTTATAATATTTTTCAATGTTCCAAATGGTTGTTTTACCATGCGTTTACCTTAATTGTAATTTCCTTAAATTGATTTCCTTGTTTGGAGCCTAATGATCTTATTAGACCCCTTGATAAATACCACCTTAGATGGAACCAACCCTTTTGATGTACCCTCTTACATGACTAAATGTATTTAATTAGAATATTGATAAAGCATTAATTGGATTGTATATTCTTACTTATAGATTATGATATCATAAAATAAATGGATATATGTAGTGTTGTATTATAGATAACACTCTTATAAATAATTGAATTGGTTGGTGGTGAGAGGTAATCCCACATCGACTGTTTTAAATTTTATAAGGGTTGCTCCCTTATTGATATTAAATGATAATGAGGAATGGATTACAACTTGGCTCACTTTAAAGCTAATAGTTATTTATTAATGATACGACATAAGATAATTATGACCATTGTTAATTATAATGAAAAGGAATCACAACCCTTAGTCATGTTATAAATGGATGGGCAATAAATCCATCCTACTTAATGCTAAATGGGCATGACATCCCCTAACAATTGTATTAAATGGGCATAAGTACCCTTAAACTTTTTATATTAGTAAGTCCATGGATAACCTCGTATAAATGTGATACTATGGGAATGAGGACCCTAGTGATACTTTACAGTCATTAAATCCCTTGTGATACTATTGTAATAATATATTGGAATGGTGTCCCTTACTATGATATTGGAAATGGAGTTACTATACATGATACTAGGCATGAAATACCTTATAAATGTGACACATGGAATTAAATCCCCTATACTACTATGATACCAGGAATGGCATCCCTATACGTGATATTGGGCATGGAATCCATTATAAATGTGATAGTAGGCATGGTTCCCTTTAAAAATGTGATAACATGCATCATGTCCCTTGATACTATTTTAGGGTTATTATTGAATAAGACAATGGGTTACATTTAGTAACCAGAGCCAACCTATTTATAGTTGTTAGAACTACTTTTCATTATTATATCTTCACACTGATATATTGTATACATGGACGTTATATTTATAAATTGTGTTTGGTTTTTCCTATTAAGATTTATATTAGACCCTATTTGGGATACCTATGATACTTGAGAAAACTACATGCTTGCAGATTTAGATAAGGGAAAGCATTAGCTGCATGACTTATACCATTTCATAGGATAGAGTTGTCAGTGGATGAATACGCTAGATTTTGGGATGATGGGGTAGATTTTTTCCTTTTTATACCTTTTTGTATATTAATATTGCATACTATTTGTTTCCATGTTTTCCTGATTTATTGATACATGACATACATTATCATCCTCAAGTATATGATCTAGTTATCAGTTTATTATTATTAGATGGTTTTTTAGGTCTACTTTTATCATGCCATCTATTACACTACTTCCACATGTATATTGTATTACATATTCACTGTGTTCCCCTCTAGTAATGACGACATATTCTCCCCAAAGACACAACATAGTCCATAACTTCTTCCTCTATTATTTGTTATTACCAATTCATGGGGCGCCTTTGAGTGGAACATTGGATCAATACATCGCAAAGTAGTATCAAACATAGTTCCTTTATTTCTTTACTATTTCCATAAAATATTACGCATATTAGGAAGGTTATGGAGTTTTGAAATGAGATGTGTATGGTCATAGCTAATCCATCTATAGATAAAATTAAAATTTCCTCAAATGGAAATTTGTATTTACTAGTTTTTTCTTATTACAATTGATTTGATTCCACTATTGGGTGATACAATATAATTGTGATATTGTTATTGATATATTTGAGGTTTACCTTTTATCATTGGTCTAATGAGATTATGGTAGGGAAGAATTGAGCATGAATTATATTGGGAACCTTATAAGAAATATAAATGGCATACATATTCCATTCCATATATGAGAATTGTGTTGTTTTTATTGCCTATGTTTTCCATGAGTTCCTTGACTGTTAAAAATGGAAATGTTATCTACTAAATATTATTACAGGGGATTGATAAAACATAGTTGGTACTTATATTTCCTTTCATAACCTCATAGTTTTGTTTCTACATACAATATGCCATAAACCTTAATTAGTTAACTATGACATGTTGATTCATGAACTATTCGTTACTTGGACTAGAACGTGTTATGTTATGGATTGATTGGACACCTTGTTTTGGTTCATAAGGTGTACGGACCCTTATAAATTAGAATTGTTGAACCATTTTATTCAACCATTTAAATTGGATTTAAGTTTAATTAAAAGATAAATAAAATTTAAATTTTACAAAGAAATAGATTTTCCCTATCATGACCGTAGTAGTGGTCAGCAGGTAGCATCTCTATTATTCTATATAAGTGTTTCTATTAACTAGACCTGAATCTTTGAGCTAGTGGAGGGGTGTTATTATCTCATCGAAAGTCATTATACCTATTCTAGTTGTTTATGATTCTATTATACCTTTATTGAATTCCATATAAGGCATGTGTTTGGAAATGATAAAGAAATTCAACCACGACATCCTCTGGTCGTATGCCTAGTGGAAAATAATGACCATGCCCTGGAGGTGGTGAGCCCTGGGCCATATGTTATACCTTCAATAGTCAAACCTCTTCCTATTCCCAATGTGGGTGATGATTCCTTTTTTCATGGAGATTTAATGTGGCTTATGAAGACCATGTAGAGAGATCTGTGCTCTTTCCCTTCTATGTGAGAGTTGAATGAGGAGTTCCAGAATCATCATTCACACAGATTTTCAGAAGATGGAAGACCCAAGGCTGTAGAGTTATGGATTGAGAATTTTTTTTCTGTATTTGAGAATATGAAAATTATTCCGGTTAGGAGAGTGAATCTCTCTACTTATATTGTGAGAGTATCCGTGAAACACTTGTGGGAAATTTTAAATCAGGCTGGTTAGTATTAAGAAGTGATGTGGAAGGAAATCCAGTTGATCTTATTTGAAATTTTTGTTCTAGAGAACTTAAGGTAAGATCATTATAGAGAATTCATTAAGTTAGAGCATATTTAAAAGAATATTATAGACTATTCATATTGTTTTATAAATTTTTAGCACTTTGTGCCTATCTATATAGTTGATGAGCTAGAAAAACTGAGATGATTTGAGGATGGTTTAAGGAATCCTAATCGTTTCTAGGTAAACATTTTCCATTTGAATACCATATTGGAAATAGTGAACTCAACCTATATCACTGAGCAGTACCTGAGGAAAGCAGACGGTGTGAGCCAGGGCAGTTCATAACCCAAACAGAGTAGTGGTTCTACCAACGGTTCGAAATGATGCTTCTATTATACATACATGATCCGTGGTATCCATTTGACCCCCACTGATAGTTATGTGGTATGTCATCAGTGTGGGATTCCTGGTCATAAGAGGCCTCAGGGTTCGAGAGACCCCATCGAGTGTGAAGTCTACCACAGATTGGGGAATATATGGTCAATATATATGACCTTCTCATCTGTTTTGAGTGGGAGAGGATAAATTCTAGCTCCACCATCTGGAGAAGGTTTAGTAGAACCATTATATGTGGGTAGATGGAGTACTTCTAGCCTTATGGGTAGAATATTAGGTAGGGGTTATGGTATCCAGACTTTATATTTTCAGTGACAACTGAGAATAACATCCCAATGTATTCAATGTGCAACACATGGCTGGGGATAAGGACATATCTATTCAATGAAACCTATAATAGTGGAGGAGGAAATCCGGCCTCTACTATTTGTGGTGATGTTATATTATCCTTTACTATTGTTTCCTCATTATTTTATACAGGTGCATCACATTCTTTCTTATATATGCCTATTGTAGAGAGTTTGGAACTTCATGTTGAGTACTCGTTTGTAATAATGAAACTGGATACAAATTTGGGTATATGATCAGAGATTGTACACCAGTGAAAGGAATTTATTCTAAAGTTAGGTAGCCATTGTTTCTTATAGAAACTCTCCTTCCTCAATATTAAAGGGATTGATGTAATTCTTTGGATTAAATGGGTGGTTCCTTATCATACCTAGGTGCACTATTATCGCTGGAGGGTGTCATTTAAATCACTAGAGGGAGGTATGTATATTCAAAAAGGTGAGTGGGATGGCCCAGTTGGTAGAGATTGGCTAGTGAATCTTGGGCTAGGTGGAGTGACCACCCAAATTTCTAGCATCTATATGAATTATCAGAAACTATATCAAATTGATTTCCCTCCGATAGTCGATTGATTTAGGGATGTATTCCTTGATGACTTTTCAAAACTACTTCTTGAGAGAGAGGTATATTTTACTATTGAGCTAGTGTATAGAGTTTCACTAGAATCCATTTCTCCTTATGTGGTGGATACTGCTTAGTTGAAAGAGATCAATATGTAGCTAGATGATTTAGAAGAAATTAATTCCATAAGGAACAGTACTTCTCCCCTGGGTTCATCATTTTTTTTATAAGATGGCAGATAAAACCCTCAGGATTTTCATGGATTAACTGAATTAAAATCAGCTTAAAATGAAAAATTGGTATCCTTTACCTTACCCATATTATTTTTTAGACCATCACATAGAAGCAAGGGGATTCTCGAATATTGGCATGAGATCAGGATATTATTAGTTTTGAGTCAGGACTTCATATATTCGACATACAAATTTATATAGTTGGTATGACTTATATGAGTATCTCATGATGTCATTTGGTCATTTGAATATGAATTTAATATTCATGTATTTTATGAATAATATTTTCTATACCTATCTAGATTCCTTTTTCATAGTATTTTTAGTCGAAATCTTTGTGTGTTATCATACTCAGAGTTACCATTCCACTCATATTTAGATCATTTTAAATACACTGAGAGATCAGAATTTGTATTATATGATTAGTAAATGTCACTTATGGATGGAAAATATTAAATTATTAGGTAACATTATCTTAGAGGAATGATTTTTGGTTGACCTAGTGAATGTGAGAGCAGTAGTTACCTTGGAGAATCCCTTGAACATCTTTGACATAC
Organism: Viscum album; assembly: GCA_963277665.1. NCBI lineage: Eukaryota > Viridiplantae > Streptophyta > Magnoliopsida > Santalales > Viscaceae > Viscum > Viscum album. The sequence continues at coordinate 1,501,377,089 of OY728119.1, read as the reverse complement.
AGAGTTTCTTAAAGATATAGGGTTACTACATGCATTTTATATAGGACTTATCACACTTAGAAACACCTATCATGAGCTTGACTAAGAAGGGTGTGATGTTTATATGATGTGAATATTACAAGACATCCTTTCATGAGATGAAATAGAGATTTACTTCAGTGATGATCCTGAATCTTTCATAGATGGGAAGAAGATATACAGTCTATTGTGAGGAATCATGTATTGGGATAAGAGTAGTTCTGAGGTAAGAAGATAGACTCATTGCATATGGGTCATATAAATCGATGCCTTATGAGCAGAATTATAAACACATGATCTTTAGTTAGAATTATTTTTACAAACCTTTTGTTACTGGATTCATTACCTAATGGTGGAGAATTTTGTGGTGTTTACAGATCAAAATATCCTCAGGTATATTTTTACATAGTGACACTTAAATCCTAGGAAGAGAATATGAGTAGATTATCTACAGTACTTTAATATTGAGCATCTTGTACGCATAGGAAATGAAATATTGTTGCTCACACTCTAAGTAGAAGTACTTAGAAACAGGAAATTCGATAATCTAGTAGTGAATGGTAGATTATGGATCTATTTTATAAAATGCATATAAAAGTTTAGGACTATCATGGATAGTATATACATGAATATCTATCTATGAAATGTTCACAACTAAATAAGGTGAAGATGATATTGTTTTTAGATCTGGAAGGCTTGGTCCTATGAGATCTCATTGCTGGTGAGGACACACCTTCATATTAGACTATTTATAATAATGTCATCATGTATATACATGGGAATATCTAGATTCCCACAGATATGAGAGAGGATATGATGTGAGATTTACATGATTTTTAGTGGGTAGTTTGCCTTGTTATATCCAAGATCTATCATAACATGCACTGATGGTATTGGAATCCATGAATGAGGAATCAAATATCAGGCTTTATCCTTATGTGTTTTATCTTTTAGCAGGTCAAGGTGGATCACCGGTGACCTATGGGCTTTCTGCAGCCTTTACCAGTCCAAGAAAGGAAATGGGAGGATGTTGTTGAAGATTTTTTCATTAAATTACTGAGGTCTCCTTCAGGTAATGATACAATTTTGGTAATTATTTATTTCTTAATAAAAGTGAATCACATCAATACTATTTGGTATATGTTCTCAGTTGATGACCTGGGAACGTTGTATGTCTATGAGATCATACGGCTACACGGGGTTGCTCGTACTATCATTTCATATAGGGACACTTTCTTCTCATTGAGGTTCTAGTAGAGGTTGTAGAAAGATATGGAGACGTAGGTGCTTTTGAGAAAAAAATTCATTTGAAGATAGTTCTTCAGTTATAATAGACGAAACGTTTTCTAGTGTATATATTAAAAGAATGAGTCCTTGATTTTAATGGTTCTTAGGATATGAATACCCATCTCGATGTGTTCCTCTACAATAACATTATTTAGTACATGATTCAGATGTATCCCTATGAGTCCCTATATCGTAGTCTCTTACGTTCACCCCTATGTTGGTTAGTTTCATGAGAGGTAGTGCTACTAGTTCCTTGTATCGTTTAGGATATTTTGGAGTAGGTCTAGTAGCGGTGGAATTATATTTCTATTGCTCAATCTAAACATAAATTATTTGCTGATTTCCATTGATGACCTCTAGAGTTCAAGGACATGGGTCATGTGTTCTTGTGAGTACCACCCAGACTTTGTCATAGATAGATATAGAGTTAATTGAAGCTATGCCCACACTTTGTAGGGTTTTTTTAGATTCTATAGATATTTTTTTCGGTAGCCCATCGGTTTCTATTACTTCATAGGTACCATTCCATTCATGATGTCTTCCACATTTCACAGACTCACTGATATCATGCTATCATGTCTAATAATTTTGATCTCGAAGATGTTGAGATAGATTTTGATACTTATTTTGAAGAGTATCTTATACACATAATTTACTAGACAATGAAGGATCTCTGATGCGAGTCTATCCCTTTAGTTTGGGTGATATAGAAACATAGTCGAGTACAAGATGAGACTTGTGGGAAGGAGGTCGATGCATATTCTTAGTGGTCAGAGTTATTATAAGATTATGTTTTGTTTCCCTTGGTCTATGAACTCTAGTAGGAGTTCCTTTAAGGTGAGACTTTTTGTTCCAAGACATTATCTTAGGTAATTATCCTTTTAAACACAATAATATTATTTATTATGGACCTAATAAAGATGATTAATGATTTCACAAAGAATTTAGTGGTTTTTTGGTCTTGTTCAGATCTTGGAACCATGGTCGGTGGAGAAAATCACTGGGCCACATGGTTAATATAAAATTTAAACCCCTTCCCATGCAGTCTATCCTAACCATGTGGGGATGGATAGTGTGATGAACTAGGGTGCAAGGTTTTCACTAACCATCCTCTTGGGGATGCACACCCATGTAGAAAACTAAAAAACTGTTAGCATATGTGTTTTCCTGTTTAGAACCTGGTTTCTCAAACCATGAGGCCTATCCATGAGGGAGCCCCCTTAGAAAATTAGATGGCGCATGTTTGGTGCATAGTTTGGTTAGTTGGGTGGCGAAACTGTGTTACCTATGATTTTTTGGTTGAAATAAAGAATTTTTCATTAATGATATAATATTTGATACCCCTTCATCCTTTTTTCTTCTAGTAGACAACAGTGGGTTTTATTTCCCTTTTGGATATCCCTTTTTTCACTTTGATATTTGTTATCCCATTCATCCATCTAGAGTCTGATCAAAGCATCATTCATCTCATTAGATTCCTATCGGTATGATCATAATTATTTTTCCCCATTCCTAATTTTTATTTATCTTGAAAAATTCATTGAGGTGCAGGCTCATATGCCCTCTTTTCAGATCATTCATCCATTCATTAGATTTTTCCCAAGATAAGCCAAACTAGAGGCTAATAGTGGACAAGGAGAGTCATATGAGTATGAGGTAGGTGGTATATTAATTATTCCTCAACTTTTAAAGTTTTATAATATGTTTCATTGTTCCACACAGAAATTCACTATGTGATTCCCATAATTTTAATTTCCTTACATTGGCTTCGTATTTAGAACATAATGATCTTATTAGACCTTTTAGACCAACTACCTTAGATGGATCCAACCCTTTGGGTGTTCTCTCTTACTTTCCTAAATGGATTTATTAATAATATGGACATATCACCTATTGAATTGTTTCGTATTTCTTTTAGATTTTGAAATAATGAATGAAATGGATGGATATAATTTTGTAGCATGGATAACACTCTTATATAGAACTGAATTTTACAGTGATGAGTTTTATGCCAAAAAAACCTATTTTAAATTAAACTATGGTTACTCCCTTGTTGATATTAAATGAAAATGAGTAATTGATCACACATTGAATCTTATTTTTACAATGGTTATTTATTAATGACATGAAATAAGGGCATGATAACCCTTATGAATTATAATGTACAGTCATGATGACCCTTATGCATGTTATAAATGAATGGTCATGGAGTTCATCCTTCTTAAAACTAAATGGAAATGACAAACCTTAATAATTATCCTAAATTAGAATGATAAACCTTGAACATGTTATATTAGTAAGGGCATGGAGACCCTCATATAAATGTGATACTATGGGCATGGAATCCCTAGTGGTACTTTATGGGTATGAAGTCCCTTTTGATACTATTAGCATACTATATGGGCATGGATTCCCTTACTGTGATACCAGACATGGAATCCCTATATGTAATAATGTGAATGGCATCCCTGATAAACTTCATAGTGGGAATGGTATCCCTTATAAATGTGATACTGGCCTTGTAGGCCCCTATACTACATAGATATCAGTCATGGAATCCCTATATGTGATATTTTTCATGGCGTCCATTATAAATTTGATACTGTGAATACTGTCCCTTAAAAATTTGATTACAAGAATTATGTTCCATGATAATATTTTAGAGTTATTCCGGCACCAGATGAAGTAGGTAGTTCTAACCTAGTTTCCTTTTATAAACTAGAGATGACACATTTATAGTTATTAATACCTATTTATATTAATATATTTTAACACTACCATATTGTATACATAGACTGTATATTTATACGCATCGATGGTGGTGTCCTGCTAAAATTTATCTCACTCCATATCTAGGATGCCTATGGTTAGAAAACTACATCATTTTATGATTGGGTAAGGTAAATCATTCTATTTTGAATGCACGAATTTTGGCATTACATATGATGGAGCTGGTAATAGATTACTAGGTTGGAGCTCAAGATATTGGGATATATTTCCCCCTTTTGTACATTTTTTTATAGTGCCACTACCTACTGATTGTATCCTTGTTTTACTTCATTATAGATACATGACATACATAATCATCATTTTGTATATGATTAATTTATCATATTATTATTATTCATTGATTTTTTATATCTAATTTTTCTATTCCATTTTTATGATACTTTCCCTTTTATCTATTATTACCTATCCATTGTGTTCCACTATGGTAATGAGGATATAGTTTCTCTATGGATACACCCTAGACCATAGCGGTTAGTCTGTGGCCTCTAGCATTCATGGAGATGAACTTGAGGCCATTTGGACCACTAGGTTCAGTGAAACTTTGAGTATAATCTAGGTCTAGGATGTCCCACATAGTTTGTGGGATAGACAACTGAGAGTCTTTTCCAAAAAACCGCCAATTTTAACCTGCTAATCCAAGAAAACTATAAATCCCTATGATATTTTTGTTTCATTTCCATTCTTCAACAACAATTATATTAGCAAGGTCATAATTTATTGAATATTTATAAATAATATATCCATGGAATGAATTTTTTTGAAACCAAAATTCATACCATCTAAATTACCCATACAATTTCATTTATTTTTAACGTTTGCAAAAAAACCCTTAGTTTTATTTAATGTTCCTACTGAATTTTTGAATATTATAAAAATTTTATCGATAAACACAACTGAAATCTTGTCTAAGAACACCTGAAAAATTCAATTCATAAGGTCCATAAACATATAATGTTCATTAGATAACCCAAAAAACATAACTACAAACTCATAGTGCCCAAATCTAGTTTAAAATGCACTCTTTGGAATGCATGATTTATTCAATTTCAACTAATGGTACCCAAACTTAAGTCAACCTTCCAAATATATTTAGAACCTCTATAAATGACCAAAAAATTCATTAATATGATGATAAGGATACTTATTATTATGGGTGATGTTATTCAATTCTCTATAATCAATGCAATATCTAATTAAACAATAATTATTTCTAATAAACTAAAATAGGGGCACCCCATGGTTAAGGGATAGGTTAAATGAAACCTTTATCTAATAACTCCTTCATTTACTTTTTTAATCTTAAAATTTCCACTTGATCCATTTGGTATAGGGGTTTAGAAATTCGATTATCATTGGGTACTAAGTCAATTGTAAATTCGATATCCCATTCAGGATAAACAGCAAGTAAATAATCTTAAAAAACATCCATGTATTCATTTAATACTATAACATCACTAATTTTCATAGGCTCATTATTTTAAACAATGTGCTATAGGTAACCATCACTTCTATCCCTAATCAATCTCTAAAATTTTGGGTATGTTATATAAGGAATGAAATTATTGAATGAAGCTATCATAGAAATTTAAACTATAATAGAATGATAAAATAAAATAAAATCCATACCGAAAACGATATCAAACTCTAATATACCCAACTCAAAAATATTTGTAAGAAGGACCTTCCCACTGATAACAACCATAATATTCCTATAAATCGTGGTCTCTTTAATACTTCCACCTAGAGTTTTCACCAAAAGATTTATATTTCTTCCATTAGGTGATGTTTCCAATTTATATGAAAAATTCTTAAAAAATAATGGAATGTGAAGATCTATAGTCGAATACAGTATTGAAATAATTCAAATAGACAAGAAACACTACTGTTACCACATCACTGGATGACCCAACATCAACTAAAGTAGTAGAGAATGACTTTTCCATTCCTTTTTTGTTTCTAGTCATGATAATTCTATTCCTATGAAGCTAAATTAAGATATATCATAACAACCCAAAATATTGAAACTAAAACACTTCAGTATTGGATGGTTATTGGTTACCCCAAAATTTATTTCTTTATTACACTTTTCGTTATGGTCATGATCCTTGTGACTAAATTGAGCACACTTGAAGCACTTCTCAAATCCTGTCAAACATTCCAGGAAATTGTGTTTTCCACACTTGGAACATTTTGGGGGATTATAACTAGTATTCTTAGCAAGTTACTTATCCATTTCCTAACATATTGTCCTTTTATTACTATTTTCATCTCAAGGAACATATATGTTAGAAAAATGAAACTAAAATTTCTCATCATAATAATCCTATTTATGATAACTTTTAAATTATAGTGTGTCCAATACTCTTTGAAAACATAGTTTCCATGATATGTAAAATATATTAATTTTACTCTAAGTGTCCATAATAAAATCAGGCACATACCTGGCTAATATTTTCAATTTTTCTTTTTATATAGCTTCATAATCATAATATTTATACATGAAATATAAGAATTGTTTTTCCATATGGATATGAAAAACCTTTGGGAAATTTTTCTCAATGAAAATATCATTCAATGTTTCCCATTCCATGGCATCATGGTCATCTTTTTATTTGGTATTATTAACCAAAGGCCACCATCGATCAGATTTACCTTCAAAATGATAAATGTAAAGAGTTAAATTTTGACATTCCAAATGTCCGAAGACAACAAATATCTTTTCCAAATACTTGATCCATGCTTCAGCTAATGCAGGGTTAGATGTTCCACTGAATGATGGGGGTGTTACCACATGAAATGTTCAACAAAAGATAAGTTCTTTCAAGCTAGATCAAGCTCTTATATAGAATTAATACCACTGTAATTTATATCTTATATTGACTAAGTCGTCACTACAACAAACTATTCTATTAAAATTCTTAGCATCTTAGGATTATTATTTAGATGAATATTTTTCTCTTGGTTCCTCCCATCTAAAACTTCCCCTTTTTCTATATAGAAAACCATTTTGAACATATATAGTTTAGACAAAGAAACCTGATATTCATCATATACTATATAATTTCAACTTAACTATAAAGTAAAATATTTTGGGGGAATACTTTTAACATTATACTAATGTATAATGTTATCTAAGCCGACATATTGTTCCAACTATAAGGAATATTCCTTAAACATTACATAATCTTTAGTTTTAGTCAAAAATTTACATTATTTCACTTTGAGAATATTTTCAGGTTTAGATTTTTAGAGAATTAGTTCATAACTCATACATTACAAGACTAAAAAATATAATGTGTAAAATTCCAATTAATATTGATTTTTAACCAAATTAAAAACATTGAAATCCAAACCTTATATTTTTTTTATGAAAACTCTTCATGAATTTAAACATGACTTCATCCTTTCCATTACCCATCTTATGAAATTTTTTTAAAAAAATCAAATCTAACTAAAAATATTAGTAAGGGATATAAAAATTAATAAAACCATTATTTTATTTAAAATATGAAAACTAGTATAATATTTACCTTTATATTCAATGTTATATGATCTTATGAAATTACTTTTTAACTTGAAAAACACACACACTTTTTTCTAAAAGAATATCATTAAACCCCATAGAAAGAAATTAACATTTCTTGGTAAAATAGAGTATCATATTAAAGACCCATTTTTAACCCATGTAATAAGTAAGTAAAGAATAGTTAAATCCATAGGAGAAACACCTTTTAAACTCTCACCTTATTTACTATTTGGAAACATTACCCAATACATTGGACCACTATATTGGTGAAGTCTTTATTTAAGCTTTAACGGGCTCACCCAACACTATCTAGGTTGCCCCATCATATAAGCTATAATGGGAACAACCTATTATATTTGGGTCTCCCCATTAAATAAGCTATAATGGTCTAACTTGGATCTATCTAGTTTTTACCATTGTATAACTTATAACGGCCTCACCCAGTGCAATCCAAGATACCCCATCATATAATCTATAATAGGCTTTCCCAACTCCATTTGGGTGCCCCCATTTCTCATGTATAATTCTCAAGAACCATAACATGAATAAACATTTTTGATTCTTGTGCTTTTAAAAAAAATATTTTAAACTCGTAATCATATCACTTTTGGATATCAAAATACACATTTATTTTAAAAACCATTTTCAATACCCAAATACCCTTTTCTTATGAAAAAATATAACACCTAATGATTCTAGACATGTAATTAATATAAAATGCATGAAACACTAAGTATCTATAAAAAATCACTTTATTATAAAATATCCAGTAAATATAAATTTTCCACCTCTGTGACTTGAATTCCGAAAAACTGACATACATAGTTGCGTTTGGTAAGATATTTTGAGTCTGATAAGAAAAACATAATTTTTGATGAATAGTAACATACCATAATGAATAGTAACATACCCATATGAATAATAGTGTTACTCTTATGAATAGTAATTAATATTAAATCATTCAAAAAAATATAAACATCACCCATAAATGTATAAATACAATTTTGACATCTTATAAGTGATACAATGATCATAGTATAAGTATTTGAATTTTTATAAGTTAAAAAAATTAATTAAAATTTCATAATTACTTTAATAATTTAAAATGGAAATTTATTTCCATTAAATATAATAATAAATTATTAATTTATTTTCTTTTGGTTATAAGATAATTTTATGGGACCTTGATTAATTTCTCAATGTGTTATAAAACGAGTTATAGTTTTAAAGTTGTTTTTCTAAATAAATTAGGATTTTATTTAAAAATTAAATTCAAAATATTTAAGAAAAATTATAAAAAAATAGATTTCATTTTTGAGTTATACACATCGAAAAATGGTTGGGATGGTTTTTTTGGATTTTTCTAAAATACTTGTTTTTTTGTGAATAGTAAAAATTTATTTTTGAGTTTTCAGTATGTTTGATGAAATCATAATGATCTAATAATTAATATAAAATAATATAAGACTTTTTTATAGTAAAATATTACATTAGGTGTCCCATGTGGTTAATAACATGGGAAAACACCACAAGCAAGAGCATGGTTTTTCAAAAACCACTAATGAGATGTCCTTTGAAATTAATAAATAACATTGTCTCTTTTACTATAAATACCCACCCTTTCCATTGTTTTAATTCATTACATAGTCATAATCCTCTATGATATAATATTTTTGCCTCCCAATGTGTCATCCCAAGGTTTCATTAATCCCCCGTGGTCCCAACCTCTATGTTTGAGGAGTTACTCTACAAGGTAATGGAATCTACCACCCTTAACTTTTTCAAGAACTCTTTTTATGTTATTCTCTTTTAATTTATTTTGGTTGATTTTCATGTATGTCATTATATATCCCCCTCAACTTCCATATTATGTAATAATGATGAGATAACCCCTTTCTATCATCAAATTATTTTATGAATTTTTAAGCGATGTCGTTAGGCTGTTGAATTTTTGTAAGGGATTTCTCAACTTCTCTTTTATTTCAAGTTCATATCTTTTCTTTTTATCTTTACTGACCTCCTTTAATAAAAATGTTATTATAACTATAGTAACCCAAATTTAATATAATTTTGTTTTGATAATGTATCATTCATCATCATCTCTCCATTCCCATTCTTTTATACTAACATTGAAAACATCATCTCAGATGTGTTAATTTATCACATTCAAAGACGACAGGTTTCCAATTTCTCATACCGTCTTCAATTCTGGTCATGAAACCATTTTTATGGTTGAACCAAACTATAATATATATTATATATTATGTGAAGTTCTGTAAAAAAAATTTACACATGATATTAATTTACAAATCAAAATGAGTTTGTTGTGATAAAAAAAACTACGAATTAACCCAAACAATTATCATTAGAGATTTATATATTGATACATATTAACTCCCAATAAAAAAATTAATTTTTTAACTATTTAATATTTTCTATTATCAATGATAGCATATATCTTTAATTATGGACATTTATTATCATTATACATTTTTATCCATACATGAATATAAGTAATCCAATCATGAAAACCAACGAAGAAAACACTCCCAAAAAATGAAATTGAATCTCTTAACCCATAAAAGGACATGAATGGACCTAATAAGGTTATATAAAATCAATTATATGTATATTTTGTTCTGTAATCATTAATTTATGAACCTAAATTTGATTATTAATGTTTTTATGATCATGTGGGGAACACCTTCTGAGTTAAGGTAAGGGTTCTCCACCCGAACCTCCATTTTCATTCGGGTTACATTTATTGTGTACTTAACACAATGAAATTTTTATGTATTATATTCTAGCCCTAATAAATTATATTTATGTTTTATATATATGTGAATCCTTATTTATTTAAGGTGAGTTATGTTTCAAAAATAACATTAATTTTTTTTCTTAAAATACAGGTCTGATTCAAGAGAATTTCTCAATTATTAGCTATTTCAAGAGAACTCTATAATATTTTTTAACTGAAAATTATTCTTATAAAATCACTATTTTTATTATTATAATTCTACCTCTATCAAATCTGGTTTTATGTAGATACTTTTAAAAAATAACAATTCTTTTCTAAGTAAAAGGGTTTTTATAACAAGAATTACTCGATGATTTTAAAAGAGTATTTTCACCCATTTTAACAATCTTGTTGATTTATTCAATCTAAATTGGGTTAATGTTTTATTATATTATCCAATATGATTTTCAATTTTATATGCTATCTTAAAACCATTCACCAATTTACTCTGAATGGTTAGTGTTTGTGCTTTTGGTTCATGGAATGTTTTTTAAATTTTATATGTTAGTTTCAATATGAATGTAGATGTTATTTATGTTTATCCCCATTAATATGAGGAATGTATTGGACATAATGCATATCGGTTGGAGCCCAATATAGCCCCTCTGTGTATCGGTAGATCACATGAGACAAACTATGGTCTTGGAATGAGGCCTTGACAAAATGGAAATTTATGGTCTTTGTATGAGGCATTGATGATATAGTTATGATGTCCGACATTATGAATTCCCTCATTATGAAAATATTATTGTTAGTTAAGGTGGTTATTTGAATAGTAGAATAGCCATGATTATTTTTTGTTCTAGCATGACTTATTTAGCTCTTAATCCAACAATATTATGTTCAAGGTTATTTTTTTAAGGCATGTATTTTTAGTTATTCATCATGCTTCATGTTTATGTCTATGATATCTTCCACTAAATTTCATACGCTTAATGAGAATTTGATCTGACCCCTTTCTTTTGTTTGATATTCTCAAGACATGAATAAGTTTATTATTAATGAACTAAGGATAAAATTATAGTTTTGGACTTTTCCGAATAAAACATTTATGTTGTATTTATTTTCCAGTTGTAATGTCAAACCTCTATATGTATCTGGTTTTCCAAAACTAATAAACAATTCGTTTCTTTAGGATACATCTTTCATGTAATCATGTAAATTTAATGTAATAAGTCACCAGCTCTAGGAAATAGTTGTCAGGAATTTATAGTTGGTATCAAATGATGTTTAATAATAAACATGGAAACTAGATTTAGAAAACATAGATTAGGGAACAAATCCCTAAGATATTATTTGGGGATAAACATAAAAGAACATCCTAGTATTTTGTTATAGAATAGATTATTTGGATATTTCTAAAAAATATATCCATGTCTAGATACTACAAGTGGACATGATTCTAACATAGATGTACATAGGAGTGAAAACTCTGACATGGAGTTTCAAGCTTGACATGGGGTATCCTGGTACATGACACAGGGTCTTACTGTTCACCTTTTTAGACACTCCCATGGGATATGTTTAAGATAATTCACATTTTTATTACAAGACATTATGAAATATTTAAATGAAAATTTTTCCTCAAATAAACCATGTTAATGATTATGAGATTAGTTATTCATGTTAAGTATTTTTTTCACATTGAGATTATACAATATGATTCATAACCTAATATATTTTATGCCTTTATTTAGAAATTGTGGTTACTGGAAGGAATAGAAACCGCATAAATGTGCATGTCTTATTTAGGGTTTTTCTACTAAATAAAAATAATGATGTTGGATCTGGAGTTGCGACTGATGAGGAGAAACTTATAATTATAATGGGACATCCTACTCCAGTTATGAACAATAACCTTACCTGAATGGAGTATCTAGATCCATAATATAGAGGAGTTATTTTATCTCTCTTTATGCGATAACAACCTCCATCATTCAATGGGACTAAAAACACGTTTTTTTCTGAGTAGTGGATAAGTTATCTAGAGAATATATTTATCACTTTAGGATGTAACTAATGAGGGAATTTTATCATGGATTTTTATCATCTATCGGGAGATGCAGATCAGTGGTGGTTCTTAATCCAAAATAAAATGGAGGTGGAAGAAATAAAACACATTGAGTGGATGGATTTTAAATAAATTTTCCTAGAAAAATACTTCCCTTAAGAACAATGAGAATATATGGAAAGTCATTTTATAAATATGAAGACAAAAGTGAATGAGATTGTTACAAGGCATGAAACTTACTTCAAAAGGATAGAAAAGAATGTTGCGGACTACATACATAATCAACGTATAAATATTGATAGATTATTTGATGGTTTAAAACCATTCCTCTGAAGGGCACTAATCTCCAAGAATTTATCATCATATGATGATATAGTCTCATGTTCAAGAAAGAGAGAGAAATAATTTTATATGTTATATAACTTTAATGGAATGAAAGTGAATAATATAGATTCTGAAAACATTGTGAAATAGAATAAGGAAATTGGAAATAAGGGAAGTTTTTACATCCCACACTATAGTAATTGTGGGAAGAAAGTCTCCGACTCTTTCTTAAAGGGAATGTGAGTCTGTTAAAAGTGGGGAGAGAAAGGCCAATAATATCGTTATTTTAAGGGGAAGAAAGAAATAACCAATGTTCAATGCTATAGTTTTAAAGATATGGTACATTATGCACATTTATGTCCTAAGTGTCCTGGAAACATTCCACAAAGGGGATGAAGGGAGAAAGGCCAAGCTTATGCAATCACAACTACTGAGGTTGAAGTTCTTAATAATGTTGTGGAAAGTACCTTAGTCATTTCCTCAAACATATATAATGCTTTATTTGATTCTGTATCATCACATTCATTTATATCTTCTCAGTTTTCCATGATAATTAAACATGTCTAGTTTGATTTAATAAATGAGTTTTGAGAAACAAATTTTAGGGGATTTATCAATGAAACAAAGATGTTTCAATAATTCTTCCTCATGAAAAAATTGTGCTTTAGTTTTTAATTTTATCATCATACCCATGGTTGTCATTGATATAATCTTTCTTATGATTTGGTTTTCACATTATGATTTGAAGATAATTTTTAAGAACAAGGAATTTATGATTTTTGAGAATGGTGCTGAATCCCTTATCTTTAGAGCAGAAACCCTGCCAGATGATTCTTGGCTAGATCCACCACCAGTAGATCTAATGAATTCAATTACTGGGGAAGAAGGGAATGAAATATCTACGGGTGAGGAAATTTTATTCAAATAGAGTACTTACTTGTTGTGCAAGATTATGTTGATGTGTTTCTAAAAGATTTACCTAGACATCCTCTACAGCAGAAAATTTAGTTTTCCATTGATTTAATTCCCAGTTCAAAGTCTATATCAAAGAGTCCTTATACAATGGCCAATGTTTAATTTTTAGAATTGAAAATACAACTTGATGAATTTAGTGATAATGTATTTATTATCCCTAGTGCATCTCTATGGGGAGACCCTGTTCTTTTAATTAAGAAGAAAGATGAATCTATGAGGTTGTGCATTGACTATGGGGAGATCAATGTGATAGAAATAAAGATCAAATATCCCTTTACTCACATTGATGATTTTTTTGATAAAATTCATGAAGCCTAATATTTCATGAAGATTGACCTTAGATATAGAAATAATAACTTTCTAGAAAGTAAGACATTCTAAAGACAACATTTTGAACCAGGTATGGGTATTATAAATTTATAGTAATTCCTTTTTGACAGACTAATGCACCCTCTATTTTCATGGATCTAATTAACAGTATTTTCAAAAAATATATTTATGAATTCTTTGATGTATTTATTTATGATATCTTAGTATACTCTAAAATCTACTATGATCATGAAAATAACTTGTGCACAATTCTAAACACTCTTAGAAATTATGAATTGTATGGGAATTTTATCATGTGTGAATTTGGTCTTTAATTGGTTTTATTTTTGGACCAAATTTTGTCTAAGTATGGAATATCTATTGATCATATAAAGACAATGGTTGTTTATGAATGAACTACTTCATTGAACATAATTGAGGTACATAGTTTTATTGGATTAAAAGGTTATTATCTGTGTTATGTTCAGAACTTTTCCTGTTTATCCAACCCAATGACCAAGATTATACATAAAGAGGTTATGTTCATATGGAAAAAATAATACAAGGATTGTTTGGATGAATTGAATAAGAGATTAGTGAATGATCAGATCATAACTCTACCTTTGGGGAATGATGGGTTTGTGATATATTGTGATGAATCAAAGAAAGGAATTTGTTGTGTCCTATTGTAGAATGATAGAGTTATTTCATATGCATAAAGTCAGTTAAAAATTAATGAACAAAACTATCATACTCATGATATTGAGTTATCTATTGTGATATTTGATCTATAAATATGGAGAAACTATCTCTATGGTGAAAGAAATGATATATATACATATCACAAAAGTAAGAAGTATATCTTCTCACAGATAAAATTGAACATGAGGCAATGGTGTTGGATCGAACTACTCAAAAATTATGATTTTCCCATACACTTCCACCTAGGAAAGGAAAATAAGGTAGTTGATGGATTGAGTAGGAATAATTGTGGATTTTTATACAAAATTAAGATGGAAAGGGATCCTATATTCAGGGATATAATAAGGATGGACATGGGAATTATCAGAGAAGGTGAAACATCACTGCATTATCAAATGTTTTACTAACCATATTTATTGGAAGTAATTAAATCTTCACAGTATGGTGATGAGAATATTCAATAAAAATTAATGTTGTGAAATATGGGAAGTTGGATGAATTTGTATATGAAGATGGAATTATGATAATTTGGAAGAGGCTATGTGTTCCCTATATACCTGAGCTGAAAAGGGAGTTATATGATAACACTTATAGCTTGAATTTCTCTATACACCATAGTAGCAAAAAAATGTATAGAGATTTGAAGGAATATTTCTAGATGCACAACATGATGTGTAAAATTGTTTATTATGAATTATGATGTTTAGTATGTCAACAAGTGAAGGTTGAACGACAACATCCTAAATGAGTCATGCAACCTCTACCTATTCCTACATGGAAATGGGATGATATCACCATGGATTTTTTCATTAGATTACTTAAAACTCCAAGAAATAATGACGCAATATTGGTAATTGTTGATTGACTTACAAAATATGCACATTAAATCACTATAAGGGGAGATTTTCCACTGAATCGACTTACACAAAATTATATCAATGAAGTTGTAAGACACCATGGAGCACCTCTTTCAATATTTTCTGATCACAATCCTTAGTTTACCTCACAATTTTGGAATGGTCCTAAAAAATCATTGGACACTAGGATTCATTTGAGTACATCTTATCATCCTAAAACTCATGGGAAATCCAAAAGGATAATACAAAAATTAGATTACATCTTGAGATCATGATAAATTGGTTTTCAAGTAATACCTTTCATAGATTTTTCCAAAAATAATAGTTTCTATTACTATATTCAAACGACACCATATAAAGCATTGTGTGAAAAGAGATTTCCTACACCAACATTATAAGGCCCCAGCCTTAAACCTTACTTAATATTGAATTAAATGAGTATTCACATTGAGAATCTTTTCAGGTTTAGAGTTTTTGAGAATTAGGACATAACTATTACATCTCAAAAGATTACAAAGTAGTCGCTTCTACTAAAATTACATAAAATAAAAACTCTTTAAAAGAAACATGTATAGTTCCATGTTTTAGGTAGCATGACATTCCCTTGATCCCATCCTTGACCCTATTCCACGCTATGTCCTGTGAAAAACATTTCAAAAACTTGGGATGAGCATAAGAATCTTAGTAAGGGATACACAAAGAATGAAAACTGTTAGTTTTTCAAAACAACAAGTAAACCATGAATACTTTATCAATGTAATACTTTTCACCTTCATGAAGTAGTAAAAACTTTTCACTGAAAAAAAAGTATCATTACTTACCTTTTTGTAACCAAAGGATTACCATAAAATCCATAAAAAGAACACATAACATATATAAAGGTAACTTGGGACATAAACATACTTAAGTGGAATAACCATACGGTCGACTTCCACACATATCACTTAATGGAATAGCCATACGACCAATTTCCATACATACTTAATGGAATAGCCATACGACTGACTTCCATACCCAATGCATTGGAGGTTATAACGTAACCACCCATCCTAGTATTCACGGCACCACCCGTCATATGGTTTATAACGTAACCACCCGTTAAAATGTCCAAGTACTAGTATAAAATCATAAAACATAAAACCAATATAAAGGAATGATAACATTTCCACATATCAATCACAATATATCATAAATATATTGACATAATAGAATCCTTTTTCAAAACCATTTTCAATACCAAAATACATAAAAGAGTATATTGTATTTATTTTATTCTAAAAACATTATGGCTTGTAGAGAAAGCCAAAGACCAAATAATACTCGCAGCGGCAGAAAAGGTCGTTGTCGCCGCGTACTTTAAAAGAAACATTCCTTTTTTTTGTTTCGTAAAACGCTTCGTAGAAAAAGATTACTTTTGTATAAAAGTAAAAGTCAAAGGGGTTTATACACCGTATAAAAGAAAGTTGTGTATAAAACAAAATATGCCTCAATGAAAGGAGATTGAGACGAAGTCCCATACAAAGATCATTTTAAAATAAAATAGATATACTTTGTGTATTCACTATAAGTACACATAAATAAAGTACAAATACAAGATATGACATAATAATATAAGGAAATAATTTGAAAGTAGGAGGTTAACCCAAAAAATGGAAATTGGGTTAAGAAATTCCCTTACAAAGACGATATCCTTGGTTTAAGGATAAATCAATTACATAATTATGTGTGTCAAATGAATACACCAAATATAAGTGGATATTAAGTGTATAATAATCAAAGGTCATTCACACATATTCAAAGGATTACATATTCAATAACAACATGTTGAACCCAAAGAAATCAAAATTGGGTTAAGAAGTTCCCTTGACAGCCTAACGGCGTCACATCAAAATGAGTTGATGAGAGATAAAAAAAGGGTATCTCATCACTTGGACATAAAATTTACATCAATAAGGATATATTAGAACATATCCCAACATAACAATACGTAAATTCAAAGACCCAACAAAATAAGTCTTTTAAAAAAGGGAGGGTGAAAGGTTCCCTTAACGACTTGGGTAACTTTTTGAAAAGTACATCCCATTGAAGAAGTGTCATACAAATGAATATGTAAATACCCATAA
Source organism: Viscum album (assembly GCA_963277665.1). Lineage (NCBI taxonomy): Eukaryota > Viridiplantae > Streptophyta > Magnoliopsida > Santalales > Viscaceae > Viscum > Viscum album. The sequence goes on along the minus strand of OY728119.1, from coordinate 1,501,359,370 downwards.
ATGGAATTATATTACAATAGGATTGTAATAGTGGGCAGTACATAAACCACTCAATGGAAATTGTGGCAAATGTAGCATAAATCTCACGGGAATAAAAGTGAGATGAAAAATCTCTTACGAAAACTCGGTAGCCTAACGGCACCACTTAAAACATCCAAAATGGATTGATGAGAGGAAATTGGGTCTCTCATTACATCAAAATAATGTTTAAAGAAATAGGAATATAAAATAACATCCCCCTACATAACAAATAGGAGCTTAAAAGAAGTGACATAAAGGAGAGTACTTTTAAAGAAAGAGAGAGGTTAGATCTCTTACGAAAATTCGACAGCATATCGGCGCCACTCAAAACATCCAAAATGGATTGATGAGAGAGAATAGGGTCTCTCGTCACATGAACATAAAAATTACAGTAAGATTAATATAAAATAACATCCCAATAACAATAAATAAGAGCTTTAAAAGGAATGACATAAAAGAGTGTACTTAAAAAGAAAGAGAGGTGTAGGATCCCTTACCTCGGGTCCGACTTGACTCGATCGTTCTTTAATCTACTGAATAATAAACTTGAGTTAATTTATAATTCCTTAAGAACATTTTTAAAGTTCATTATTCCTTTTATATCACTTATTACCATGTTATAAACATTATTTAATCATTTAAGTTAATCATGTTTGTTTTGTCGATATTTGGTTCTTAAGTCGAAAGTGGACTTCTTACAATTACATGTTGTTCGTGTGGTCAATGGTTCTTCATATCCAAAATTGAAATTCCTGATTTTGATATCATATATATCCATCATATACATGTATTTATAAAATCACATAATCATTTAGAGGAAATAAATGAAATGCACCGTTCATGGAGACGGTAAGCCGTACGTACGCATGAACGCTACTTTCATTTCTATGTCGTATTAATGGAATTAAAACTATATGAGAGGTATGTAAATTTTAATTCCAGAATTATATTAATCATTTAGATGTATCATACATCATATATATCCATTATATATATGTACTTATTATAGTACATTACATTTGGGGATAAGAAATGAAATGCACCGTTCATGGAGACGGTAAGCCGTACGTACGCATGAACGCTACTTTCATTTCTATCTCATACTTTGATGGAAAGAAATAATAATGATATAGAGGTAAATAATAATTCCAGTATAACATCATATATAATAACATTAAATCCATCCTTTATACGTCCCACGTATGGCATTAACGAATCACATCACTTTGAAGGGGTGGTAGTCCGCACTTCCTAAAATGAAGATATCGCGTATACCCATAAGGGAAGCCATAAAGGTAAGACAAAAATGAAAAATAAATAAGCATAAGTAAAACATAAAAATATTATATATCATATATAAAAATAGTGACATCATAATGGCCACCTTTGAAGGTGTTAAATGAGTATTGAACAATCATCGTTTCGGGAGGCACGATTTCACCATCCACAGAAACCGTATGTTCTTTAACCATTTGATGTAGTTGTGTGAGATTTTATCTCTAATAAATCTTATAACAAAATCCTAGTATATTTAATATACTATTGTTGTTACAAAAGAAATAAATAAAAAGAGTTTAGGGGGTTGGAGAAGCAAAATAAAACAAATGAACATGAGAGAATGAATTACCTTTAAAAGTGTAACTCCTTTTGATTTGAGCTTAAAGGCTTCCTTTGAAAGGATTCGGCCCAAAGGGAATCCTCTAAGATGAGGAGAGGGATGTGGAGGGAGTAAATGGGCAGGGTTTGGCCTAGCCAAAGGCTTGAGGAGTGTTTGAAATGAGGTAGAGGTGGGGGCCTTTTATAAGAGGAGAGGAGGGGCACTTTTGGAAAGTAAGAAATATTACTTTATTTGAAAATGTGTTTCGGTTTTAAAAGGTCCCAAATTGATATATTTCGTGGATAAGGTGATAAGGGTTCGAAATACACCAATCCCATAAGTTTTGGACATGTGTAGTTTATAGAGTTTACATTATCTTTCCATTTTATTTAAATCATCAAATAATGATGTCATCGCTGCATCATTATTATGTCATAAATAATTTATTTTATTTAATGCCTAAAAATTATAAACAAAATCACTATGATGTAGGAAATCTTTTTATCTTTCCAATGACTATTTATAATTAAAATTTGGACTTGTTTAACCCCACTTAAAAACTGTTTTAGTAAAAAAACTCATGTTTGTGTCAATTTAATTTTAACATTAAATAAAAATATATTATTGTCATTTTCCAACTAAAGTGGCTCCATGGGGCCCCCAAGTTGTACCATGGCTTTTCTTGGTCGTCCATGACTCACCCAAGAGGTGTAGTACAAGTGTCATGGTGTTTTCACATTCTTATAATATCATTTTTACCTTAAATGACACTAATTACCTCTAATCGGGATTAATGAAAAAATGTTACTATTCACCAAAAAATTATTTTCATCCCATTGAACCACATTTTACATACTAATGACAACCTTGTATGTCGGATTTTCAAAATTCAATACACATTAGTGGTAAACTTTCATTTAACTGAAAAATCAGTTTGCTTGATTACCACTTAGTGGTTTTACTATTCATCAAAAATTGGAGTTTTTCAGAAAAATACCAAAACTTCACCCTAATCTATATTTGATATTCCGAATTCAAAAATGAAGTCCGTTTTAAAAAATTTAAAACATATTAGTCACATTAATTAATTTAATAATTAATTCCCACTGTCAGAGCAAATAGCGTGTTTTTATAAAACAATAAGTATCAAAAGATTGACACTAGTTTAAGTCTGATTTCAAAGTGAAATTAATTCCAACGACCACTATTGTATTTAATAGTAAAAATATTTTCTAATTTCACTTTAAAACCAATTCAAAATATAATCTAATCATATAAATAAATTAGACTAAAAAGAGGTTTTGAATTAAAATACAACATTTTACACTATTCATTAAAAAAATGAACATTATCGGAAAGATACCAAAAATTTATACAAAGTAAATTTTGATATCTCGATTCTTAAGAAGAGTTTTATTTGGTCCAATAGAATGTATAAGAGTGAACAAAACTATATTTAATGACGGTTCGCCATCAAAAGGCGATAAGTGAACCTTTAGTGAAAACTAGGGCATATATGCCTAAAATTGAATTCTTTCCGTATTTTAAGCCTCTATCCTTTATTGGATAAATGTAAAAACATTTAAAAACATATATAATCATATTTTAGTTATTTCTATCCATTCCCGCCAATACAACAGCTACACATTAACTACCATTTAAAAATAATATTATTTTATTATTAGAGTGCAGCGTAAGATTCCCAAGAAACTCGTTGTTGCGTGTTGGGTATGCCATCGAGTATAGCGTCCCCTTTAATGTCATTTAAATATTTTATTCACAAATATGGATAAATATGAAATGTCATATTCTTTATTTACCTGGGGTGTTACATCCTTCCCCTCTTTTGGGAATTACGTCCTCACAATTTTAAAATTGCGCTTGGAAACATCCTTGAAAGTCCCACATCGGAACAAAAGTCGGTAAAACAAACACTTTAAAATAAAGAGAGATAAGTACAAAGGTCACCCGAGTTTACCCAAACTAGGATTCCAAGTATGAAAATATGGGCATGGAGGAAAAAACAAAGGGTTATGTTCTAATAGAGAGTGATAGAAAACATGTTTAGGAGAATGTTAACCATGAGAAACTCACAAACTTGTGATGGGTTAAACGGTATTCGATTCCCCAGTAGGAAAAGTTAATAGAAAACATTTATGTTTTAAGTTACTTTTTATTGAGGAATTTATTCATAAGGAAACATAATCACTTATCATATTTACTTTCAACTTTTATTAGAATCCTTACACAAACTCATATTTTCTCCAAAAGACGAGTATTTAGGAAGACTTGTTCACATTAAGAGTACTATAATAAACTTCTAGAGAATCACCTAACCCAAAAAATAGAACTATATACTTCCCATGTCTTTAGACTTTAACCAAAACCAAAACCAAAAAGGCTAGTACAAGATCAGATAATCCAGAAAAGGATAACCCTTTATAAAAAGAAAATCTATTCTTAATCTCCAAAATTTGTCCAACAAAACCCAAAGTTCAACGAGGACCATTCTATAATCAATTTGTCCATAAAATTCTTCAAAGTAAACCAATATAAGATTGAAACCCAAATATTTGAAGGATTTATTCGCATAGTCTTCCAAGATAAATCGTAACATTTATCTCCAAACAATATCAGTTGCTCCTAAAGTCTCGTTTTGAAAAGTAATTAACCTAATCACATATCCTCCATGATAGGTTAATCATTTTCATAAATAACCCAAAATAAACTTACTCTTAATTCATAAAATCATATAACTAGAATGAATCAGTCAAACTAACCAGGGACTTCACGTAGTCTAGTGGTAGGTGATAAATACCAGTCGCACATTGGTTGTGGGTTCGATTCCCGCAGCTTTGTCTGACGCGACGGGATGTCACACGGTCTATGTGTTGTCTTTTTTCCAAAACTATATAATTCTTAAAACATTCCCCAAAATGAGATAAAATCTTCAAGAATAATCATAACATATTTTAACCTCAAGTTTATCTCATTCCTTTCATTTTCCATCATATCATGAAGTAACCCATAATTACCTAAAAATTAAGTATCATATAAACCCTAATGGTTACCTTAATAATTATTACCTGAAATTCCACATTGGGTTGTCCATCTCGTACATGATGCATTAGAGAACTCACCAAGGTTGAAGTGGTTGATCATGAATCCTTGATATTTGGTTTAGAACAACCACGAGTTTCCTCATTGAATCCTCTATTTTATCTAGTATCTTAATCAGAGAACCACCACAATTTCCTTCAAACCTGTTGTCTCTTTGGTGCCTGCTAGATCTATCCATTCACTAAAAATAGAAATGTCAGTGTGAGTATATCAACAAAACCATCATCTACTAATGAGGAAGGTAAACACTAAGATACACTTACTCATTCACTTTATCTAAAACTAGGACTCTTTCTGAAATCCTAACCATTATGGTAATGTCACTTATGCTTAAAGAATACCCTAACCTCTAAAGTTATCTAAACCGACCTCTGATACCAACTATAAGGCCCCAGCCTTAAACCTTACTTAATATTGAATTAAATGAGTAATTCACATTGAGGATCTTTTCAGGTTAGAGTTTTAGAGAATTAGGACATAACTATTACATCTCAAAAGATTACAAAGTAGTCGCTTCTACTAAATTTCCATAAAATAAAAACTCTTTAAAAAAAACATGTATAGTTCCATGTTTTAGGTAGCATGACGTTCCCTTGATCCCATCCTCGACCCTATTCCACACTATGTCCTGTGAAAAACATTTCAAAAATTTGGGATGAGCATAAGAAGCTCAGTAAGGGATATACAAAGAATGAAAACTGTTAGTTTTTTAAAACAACAAGTAAACCATGAATACTTTATCAATGTAATACTTTTCATCTTCATGAAGTAGTAAAAACTTTTCACTGAAAAAAAGTATCATTACTTACCTTTTTGTAACCAAAGGATTACCATAAAATCCATAAAAAGAACACATAACATATATAAAGGTAACTTGGGACATAAACATACTTAAGTGGAATAACCATATGGTCGACTTCCACACATATCACTTAATGGAATAGCCATACGGCCAATTTCCATACATACTTAATGGAATAGCCATACGGACGACTTCCATACCCAATGCATTGGAGGTTATAACGTAACCACCCGTCCTGGTATTCACGGCACCACCCGTCATATGGTTTATAACGTAACCACCCGTTAAAATGTCCAAGTACCAGTATAAAATCATAAAACATAAAACCAATATAAAGGAATGATAACATTTCCACATTTCAATCATATTATACCATAAATATATTGTCATAATATAATCCTTTTTCAAAACCATTTTCAATACCAAAGTACATAAAAGAGTATATGGTATTTATTTTATTCTAAAAACATTACGGCTTGTAGAGAAAGCCAAAGACCAAATAATACTCGCGGCGGCAGAAAAGGTCGTTGTCACCGCGTACTTTAAAAGAAAAATTACTTTTTGTCATTTTGTAAAACGCTTCGTAGAAAAAGATTCCTTTTGTATAAAAGTAAAAGTCAAAGGGCTTTATACACTGTATAAAAGAAAGTTGTGTATAAAACGAAATATGTCTCAATGAGAGGAGATTGAGACGAAGTCCCATACAAAGATCATTTATAAAATAAAATAGATATACTATGTGTATTCACTATAATTACACATAAATAAAGTACAAATACAAGATATTACATAATAATATAATGACATAATTTGAAAGTAGGAGGTTAACCCAAAGAATGGAAATTGGGTTAAGAAATTCCCTTACAAAGACGGTATCCTTGGTTTAAGGATAAATCAATTACATAATTATGTGTGACAAATGAATTTACCAAATATAAGTGGATATTAAGTGTAAAATAATCAAAGGTCATTCACACATATTCAAAGGATTACATATTCAATAACAACATGTTGAACCCAAAGAAATCGAAATTGTGTTAAGAAGTTCCCTTGACAGCCTAACGACGTCACATCAAAATGAGTTGATGAGAGATAAAAAAAGGGTATCTCATCACTTGGCCATAAAATTTACATCAATAAGGATATATGAGAACATATCCCAACATAACAATATGTAAATTAAAAGACCAAACAAAAGAAGTCTTTTAAAAAAGGGAGGGTGAAAGGTTCCCTTACCGACTTGGGTAACTTTTTGAAAAGTACACCCCATTGACGAAGTGTCATACAATGAATATGTAAATACCAATAAATGGAATTATATTACAATAGGATTGTAATAGTGGGCAGTACATAAACCACTCAATGGAAATTGTGGCAAATGTAGCATAAATCTCATGGGAATAAAAGTGAGATGAAAAATCTCTTACGAAAACTCGGCAGCCTAACAGCGCCACTTAAAACATCCAAAATGGATTGATGAGAGGAAATAGGGTCTCTCATTACATCAACATAATGTTTACAGAAAGATTAATATAAAAGAACATCCCCCAACATAACAAATAGGAGCTTAAAAGAAGTGACATAAAGGAGAGTACTTTAAAATAAAGAGAGAGGTTAGATCTCTTGCGAAAATTCGACAGCCTATCGGCGCCACTCAAAACTTCCAAAATGGATTGATGAGAGAGAATAGGGTCTCTAATCACATGAACATAAAAATTACAGTAAGATTAATATAAAATAACATCCCAATAACAATAAAGATGAGCTTTAAAAGGAATGACATAAAAGAGTGTACTTAAAAAGAAAGAGAGGTGTAGGATCCCTTACCTCGGGTCCGACTTGACTCGATCATTCTTTAATCTCTTGAATAATAAACTTGAGTTAATTTATACTTCCTCAAGAACCTTTTTAAAGTTAATTATTTCTTTTATATCACTTATTACCATGTTATAAACATTATTTAATCATTTAAGTTAATCATGTTTGTTTTGTCGATATTTGGTTCTTAAGTCGAAAGTGGACTTCTTACAATTACATGTTGTTCGTGTGGTCAATGGTTCTTCATATCCAAAATTGACATTCCTGATTTGGATATCATATATATCATATATATCCAGAATACACATGTATTTATAAAATCACATAATCATTTAGAGGAAAGAAATGAAATGCACCGTTCATGGAGACGGTAAGCCGTACGTACGCATGAAGGCTACTTTCATTTCTATGTCGTATTAATGGAATTAAAACTATATGAGAGGTTTGTATATTTTAATTCCAGATTTATATTAATCATTTAGATGTATCATACATCATATATATCCATTATATGTATGTACTTATAATAGTACATTACATTTGGGGATAAGAAATGAAATGCACCGTTCATGGAGACGGTAAGCCGTACGTACACATGAACGCTACTTTCATTTCTATCTCATACTTTAATGGAAAGAAATAATAATGATATAGAGGTAAATAATAATTCCAGTGTAACATCATATATAATAACATTAAATCCATCCTTTATACGTCCCACGTATGGCATTAACGAATCACATCACTTTGAGGGGGCGGTAGTTCGCACTTCCTAAAATGAAGATATCGCGTATACCCATAATGGAAGCCATAAAGGTAAGACAAAAATGAAAAATAAAGAAGCATAAGTAAAACCTAAACATATTATATATCATATATAAAAATAGTGACATCATAATGGCCACCTTTGAAGGTGTTAAATGAGTATTGAACAATCATCGTTTCGGGAGGCAGGATTTCACCATCCACGAAAACCGTATGTTCTTTAACCATTTGATGTAGTTGTGTGAGAGTGTATCTCGAATAAATATTATAACAACATCATCATATATTGAAGATACTGGTGTTTTTACAAAAGAAATAAATAAAAAGAGTTTAGGGGGTTGGAGAAGCAAAATAAAACAAATGAACATGAGAGAATGAATGACCTTTAAAAGTGTAACTCCTTTTGATTTGAGCCTAAAGGCTTCCTTTGAAAAGATTCGGCCCAAAGGGAATCCTCTAGTATGAGGAGAGGGATGTGGAGGGAGTAAATGGGCAGTGGTTGGCCGATCCAAAGGCTTGAGGAGTGTGTGAAATGAGGTAGAGGTGGGGGCCTTTTATAAGAGGAGAGGAGGGGCACTTTTGGAAAGTAAGAAATATTACTTTATTTGAAAATGTTTTTCGGTTTTAAAAGGTCCTACATTGATATAATTCGTGGATAAGGTGATAAGGGTTCTAAATCCACCCATCCAATAAGTTTTGGACATGTGTAGTTCATATATTTTACATTATCTTTCCATTTTATTTAAATCATCAAATAATGATGTCATCGCTGCATCATTATTATGTCATAAATAATTTATTTTATTTAATGCATAAAAATTATAAAAAAATCACTATGATGTAGTAAATATTTTTATCTTTCTAATGACTATTTATAATCAAAATTCGTACTTGTTTAACCCCACTTAAAAACTATTTTAGTAAAACAACTCATGTTTGTGTCAATTTAATTTTAACATTAAATAAAAATATATTATTGTCATTTTCCAACTAAAGTGGCTCCATGGGGTCCCCAAGTTGGCCCATGGCTTTTCTTGGTCGGCCATGACTCACCCAATAGGTTTAGTACAAGTGTCATGGTGTTTTCACATTCTTATAATATCATTTTTACCTTAAATGACACTAATTACCTCTAATCGCAATTAATGAAAAAAAGTTACTATTCACCAAAAAATTATTTTCGTCCCATTGAACCAAATTTTACATACTAATGACAACAATGTATGTTGGATTTTCAAAATTCAATACACATTAGTGGTAAACATTCATTTAACTGGAAAATCAGTTTGCTTGATTACCACTTAGTGGTTTCACTATTCATCAAAAATTGGAGTTTTTCAGAAAAATACCAAAACTTCACCCTAAGCTATATTTGATATTCCGAATTAAAAAATGAAGTCCGTTTTACAAAATTAAAAACATATTAGTCACATTAATTAATTTAATAATTAATTCCTGCTGTCAGAGAAAATAGCGTGTTTTTATAAAACAATGAGTATCAAAAGATTGACACTAGTTTAAGTTTGATTTCAAAGTGAAATTAATTCCAACGACAACTATAGTATTTAATGGTAAAAATATTTTCTAATTTCACTTTAAAAACAATTCAAAATATAATCTAATCATATAAATAAATTATATTAAAAACAGGTTTTGAATTAAAATACAACATTTTACACTATTCATTAAAAAAATGAACATTATCAGAAAGATACCAAAAATTTATACAAAGTAAATTTTGATATCCCGATTCTTAAGAAGAGTTTTATGTGGTCCAATAGAATGTATAAGAGTTAAAAAAACTATATTTAATGACGGTTCTCCATCAAAAGGCGATAAGTGAACCTTTAGTGAAAACTAGGGCATATATGCCTAAAATTGAATTCTTTCCGTATTTTAAGCCTCTATCCTTTATTGGATAAATGTAAAAACATTTAAAAACATATATAATAATATTTTAGTTATTTCTATCCATTCCCGCCAATACAATAGCTACACGTTAACTACCATTTAAAAATAATATTACTTTATTATTAGAGTGCAACGTAAGATTCCCAAGAAACTCGTTGTTGCGTGTTGGGTACGCCATCGTGCATAGCGTCCCCTTTAAAGTCATTTAAATATTTTATTCACAAATATGGATAAATATGAAATGTCATATTCTTTATTTACCTGGGGTGTTACAAACATATTGGGATAATGTTGGGGAAAGGAATCTAGTGGGACTAAAACATATGGAGGAAACACTGAAGAATGTAAAGACTATACAAGGCCATATCAATGAAGCTCAAAGAAGAAGAAAATCTATGCTGATAATCGAAGGAAGGAATTGGAATTTAAAGTGGGATATTATGTTTACATAAAAGTATCTACATGGAAGGGTGTTATAATATTTGGTATGAAAGGGAAATTATTCCCGTGGTACATTGGACCTTTTTAAATTCTTGAAAGAATTGGAGTTGTTGCATATTTTTTGGCTATGCCACCTATCCTATCTAAAGTAAAAAATGTGTTCCATGTCTCATTGCTGGGAAAGTACATGCCAAACCCAAAGCATGTTTTCACTTCTGAAGGAATAGAATTGTAACATGACCTATCTTACTATGAAGATCCTATTCGGATTCTAGCCACTAAAGAACAAGTGTCTAGGAATCAGATGACTCGACTGGTGAGGATATTTTGGGACAATTATAAAATTTAAGAGGTATAATGGGAGACTAAGGAGATTATGATGAAGAACTACCCAAATCTCTTTGTGGGGTAACAATATAGTAATTTATAGGAAAAAAATTTTGTTAGGAGGGGATAATTTGACACCCAATGATTCTACACATAAATTTAATATTGAATGCATGAAACACTGTATATCTAAAAAACACAACATTGTTATAACCTAGATAGTAAACATAATATTTCCACACCTATGATTTGAATTTTGAAAAACTGACATTCATGGTTGCGTTCAGTAATATATTTAGATTCAGATAAGAAAAACGTAATTTCTATGAATAGTAACCTACCCTTATAAATAGTAACATATCCCTATGAATAGTAAGATTACTCTTATGAATAGTAATGAATAGTTGATTAGAAAAAATAGAAACTTCACCCATCAATGTATAAATACAATTTAGACATCGTATAAGTGAAAACGATCATAGTATAAGTATTGGTATTTTTGAATGTCATTAATATTTTAATTAAATTTTATGAGTAATAAAAAAATTTAAAATGGAAATTTATTTTTATAGAACTTAATCATAAATTTTGGTGTTATTGACTTATAGTTATAATGTAATTTTGTTGGACCTTGATTAATTTCTCAAAGTGATATAAAACAAGTTATGGTTTTAATTTTATTTTGAATAATGATGATTTTATTTAAAAAATAAAGTTAAAAAATTTAAAAAAAGTTAAAAATTATTTTGAAAAAATGGATTTGATTTTTTAATTTTACACATTGAATAATGGTCGAGGTGAATTTTTTGGATTTTTCAAAAATAATTATATTTTTGTGAATAATAAAAATACAGTTTTGAGTTTTCTGTATGTTTAATGATATCAAAATGATGTAATAATTAATATAAAATGATAGTAGAATTTTTTACTATAATATATGATATTAGGTGTCCCATGTGGCTAATACCATGGGCAATTCCATGGTCAAGCCCATGGTTTTGCAAAATTCACTAATGATGTGACCTTTGAAATTAATAAAAAACTCCATCACTTTTACTATAAATACCCACCCATTCAATAGTTTTCATTCATTAAAAACTCATAATCCTCTATGATATAGTATTTTTACCTCCCTATTAGTCCTAACAAGGTTTACTCAAGCCTCAAATATCTCATCCTCCATGTTTTAGGAGTTACTCTACAAGGTATGGTAATATACCATCCTTCTCTTTTTCAAGCACTCGTTTTATGTTATTCTCTTTTAATTTATTTTTTATTATGTGGGGTTATTCCATTACATAACACATTACTGTCATATTATCTAATAATGATGATATACCCCCTTTTCTCATCAAAGTAGTTTATGAATTTTTAAGCGACACCATTTGGTTGCTGAATTTTCATGTAAGGGATTTCTCAACTTTTCTTTTATTCTTGGTTCCTTTATTTTCCTTTATTTTTTATTTCCTCACCTAGTTTCATCCAAATATTATGTAAATATAGTACCTTATATATAATGTAATATTTTTAGATAATATAATAATTCATTATCATCCCCCTTTCCCATTCTTTTATACTAAAAATGAAAACACCATCTGAGATGTGTTAATTTATCACATTCAATTATGGCGAGTTTTAAATATCAATTATCATATTCAATTATGGTAATGATACCATTTTGATGGTTGAAACAACCTATAATATATATATTATAACATATTTTATGTTCTGTAATATTTTTGTAAACATGATATTAATTTATAAATCAAAATGAGTTCGTTGTGATAAAAAATAACCCATTAACCCAAACAAGTATCATTAAAGTTTTATATAATGATTCATATTCACTCCTAATAACCAAATAAATTTTATAAATATATAAGCTTATTAATTTTCACTAATAACATATAAATTTTTTTTATAGACAGCCTTTCTCATTCTATATGTTTTTCTATACATGAATATATGTAATCTAATCATGAAAACCGAGGAAGAAAATGCTCCCAATCAATGAAATTGGATATCATAACCTATAAAAAGGATATGAATGAACCTAATAAGTTTATAATAAATAAATTACGTGTATATGAGGTTTTTTATTCATTAATTTATGAGCGTAAATATGATTATTCAGGTTTTTAAGATCAAGTGAGGAACACCATCGGACTTGAGGTAAGAGTTTTCCTCCTGAAACTCCATTTTCATTCAGGTTACTTTTATTGTCTAATTACCTCAATGAAATAATTATGTATTATTATATACCCCTAATAAATTATATATATGTGTTTTATATATTTTTAACATCCAAAATACTTCTTTATTTTTTGGGTAGTTACACGTTATAAAACGAACATTCAAAAAATCTTCCTAAATTACAAGCCCGACTCAAGGGAATTTCTCAATTATTACCTATTTTTCAGAGTACACAATATTTTTTTTTTAAAAAAATATTTTAATAAAATCATCCTATTTATTATGATGAATATACCTCAAATCAATTCTGGTTTATGATGATATTTTTCCAAAATAACTATTATTTTCCAAGTAAAAGGGTTTTAATAACAAGAATTACTCGGTGATTTTAAAGAGTATTTTCACTTGTTGATTTTTATGTCTAAATTAGGATAATGGTTTATTATATCATAAATTATTTTTTAAATGTGGATGTGTTATCTTAAAAACATTCACCAGTTTACTTTGAATGTTTACTGTTTGTGCTTAATGTTCGGGGAATATTATTTACATTTCATATGTGATTTTAAATATGAATGCATATGTTATTTATGTTTATATTCATTCATATAAGGAATTAATTGGACTTATTATGTGTCATTTGGGGTATGCTATATCTCTATGGTTTATCATTTAGTATCACGATTCAAACAACGGTCTTAGTAAGAGGCCTTGACAAAATGGATATTTATGTTCTTTGCAAGAGGACTTAACAGTATAGTGATGATATCCTTCATTATGCCTTCCCTAATTATGAAACAATTATTGATAGTTCATTTGTTTATTATACTATTGGAATACCAATGATTATGTTTTATGATGGCATTATTTATTTATCTGTTAATCCTTCCATATTATGTTCAAGATTATTTTTTTAATGAAATGTTTTTTTGTTATTCACCATGCCTCATGTTTATGTTTATGATATATTATACTATATTTCTTACCCTTATGGATCATTTGATCTCACCCTTTTCTTATGTTTCATTTACTTAGGACGTGAAGAAGTTTATTATGAGTGACCTGCATGGATAAACTTAAAGTTGTGGGCATTCCCAATAAAACTTATACGTTGTATTTATTTTCAATATTTAATGTTGAACCTTTGTGTGTATTTATTTTCCAAAACTACTAAACAATTCTTTATTTCAATATATGACTTTCTTATAATAGTGTCAATATAATGTAATAAGCTAGAAGATATGGGAAATTGTGGTCAGGTCATTACAAAAACTTTTTTCCAATACCAAAATATACAAAAAAGAATATTTTCTTCTTTTAAGAAAACATGAATGTTTGAAAATGATGATATAAATCAAATAATGGTTTTGGGGGCATAAAATTCATTGTCATCATATATGACATTCCCTTTATTATTTGTCAATGAGTTCTATATAAAAAAAATTAAAAAGATTCCTTTTAAAAACCATTGAAATAATGTAAAATTAAATTTATAAATATTTTATATCCATATAAAAAATAAAATTTTATTAAAATCATAGACATTGAAGAGAATGAAAGTTTGAAAGTAAACTTTAAAAGATGATTTATTTTGATGAAAATCCCAATATGCCATTATAAATATTTAAATGATAAGCCCCAAGAAATAACTACAATAAAAAAACATTAAATACCAGGAAAATAGATAAAATCATGTTATAACATGTAAAATGGGTTGTATATACAAATTATAAAAGAATATAGGTGCATGGCATCAAAACAATTCTCAATAAAAGGAAATTGATACAATTTCCCTTACCCTGAGTCTGAAATGTCACGTGTGCATTTATATTCCTAAATAATAAATTTATTTTAATTATTTTCTTTTTTATAACCTTTTTCTAGTTTATTATTTAATTTATTTCACTTATTATCAGGTTATATGTAATTATATAATCAATAAATTATAATTTAGATGTTTTTACTATATTCAACCTATGACTCAAAAATAACATTGGTAGGATGAATAATCATTATTTAAATATATATATAATAATAAACATGAAATATTTATAATATTTATATATAAATTTTACTTTTAAAACCAATCATTAATGGTGTTTTATAAAAATTATAAAAAATTATAAAAAATTACAATCATGGAGACGATAGGTCATACGTATGCATGATGAGCATTTCTATTTTTCAGTGATCATTATGGATAGAAGATAAGTAATATTTTATCTTTACATAATGATAAATATATCATAATTACCACATTATCTTATTATATATAATTATATATATTATTCTTGTGTTTCAGTGAAGAAAAATAATTACATCTCTTTGAGGAAGCGGTAGTCCACAAGACAACGAACGACGTTATCATTTTTTCCAATGACTGAAAATATAAGAAATAAAATGATATATAATATTTACATAGTTTTAAATATATCTTGAATTTAATAATTATTTAATTTATATCACATAAATTCATTAGTTTTACACTTTTACCTTCCATGTAATGCATTTGTAGAAATGAATCACATCACTTCATGAGGCGATAATCTATCATATACACGATCAACGATATCGTATCTCCTACAATATAGAATATAAAAACGTTATATATTATATAATTACCCCATAGGTATAATTATGTTATAAATATCACATATTACCATTATATACATCATCATACCCAATTGTGAAAGGTTTTAATGGTAAAATTAATGACATAATTTTGCGAGGTGGTAGCCTATTGTACACACGAATGATGATTTCGTAACCCATTTGATTGAAGTGTTTTTGTTTGTAGGTCTTACCCTTAACATAAAAAAATATTAGTATATATAATATAATGAGGTTATTATATCATCATGGTATATGAAAAACTTCATGGTGTGTAGGAAGAAATAAAATAATAACGCTCGTCGATGAACATTACCTATTAATTGGGTATCTCCATTTGGTTTGCACAAAAGGAATTCCTTGGTTTGATTTCTTCCCAAATAAAGGATTGTTTTATGATATAATAGAATTGGACAATTTATTATGGTATTTATTTTTCAAACCAATTAGTTTTTAATGTGATGATAGATGATGATAGGGACTGTCCTTTTATAAGTGGGGTGAGTGGTACAGATGTACTTATTTAGAAAGAGTGAATTCCACCCACCATTGTTCATGAATACAGACACAAATAATTGTCTATTATTGATACTATAAGGCATACGGTATCAATATGGCCATAAATGGGTGTTTTAAAATTTCATAGTTCATTTTTTCCTAAGATCCATGTTTAATCCCTTGGAAAACTCATTTTTTATCTTAATTGTTGTGATTAATTTGAAGTGTTTTCAAAAAAAAATTATGGTCATTAATTAAGTTGGAATTATTAGAAATTATAAATTATTATAATTAAAAATATTAAATCCATTAAACTAAATTCAATTCACATAATTGGAAAATTTTAAATTGAAATTATCCGCAGAGATGTGGTAATACAATGAGTTTTTAGGAAGAGTATTTTTTTGAGAAAACGATTTTTTTAACTCTATGACAAATAATAATCACTATATGAAAAAAAAATTAATTTTTACTAATATATATTCTATAAATTTTATTAAAAAATTTCCCCATTATGTATTGTTTTTATTATTAAAAATTAAGAAACATTATGCATTTTGAAATAGTTTTTAGAAAACCTATTATTAAACCCAAAAAATAATTTTTTATTAAAACCAAATAAATTTTATTAATAAGTAAATATATTAATTAAAAAGAACAAAATAATTATTAATTTATTATAAATCATATTCAAAACGTATAAATAACCTTAAATTTATTAATTTATTAAAAAATTATTTTTTATAAAAAATGATATTTTTCATTATTCGTCAAAAAATTAAACTTTTCGGAAGAATTACAAATATTATACCTAAGATAAATTTGATTTGATAATTTTAAAAATTAAATTCAATTTATAAAATTAAAATTGAAAAATTTGGAAATTAAACATTTAAATGAATCCTTACAGGAAAAGTGCTTACTGAGAACTATTTCCTTTTTTATTTAAAAATTACTTAATATTTTTATTACAAATTTAACTATCTAATTAAAGTTAATAAATATGAAAAGGTTTTATTATGTCAATATATGGGTTGTTAAAATTTACAATATCAAATAATATATTAAAATTCATAATTTTATTCTAAAATTTCATATTATACTACTTAAATTGTTTGGTAAACTTCTAGAATATACATACACAATGATAAAATTGTAAAAATATTAATTTCCACCAAAAAATCACATTTTCATCTAAAAATCAATCATTTATTAAAAAATTAAAAAATTAATAATATTCAAATTTTGACATATAGAATTAAAAAATTAATTTTATTTTATCAAAGTTACATTTTGAAAATTTTAAATTTAGTTTTTTAAAGTAAATACATCATATAATGAAAGAAACTTTTAATAAAAATAGAATTTATCAATATTAAATCACATAAAATTTTTATCATCTAAAGGTATTATATTTTAATGATTTCCCATATAAGGGGTTTATCATGGATTTATTAATAAAGTTATTCAAATAGTTTTTGTTTAGTTTATGTTGGGTGTTTCATGTAACACAAGTTATTGACCATAACATCAATTTTATAAGGTCTAGATTTTAAGGTTGTTAGATTTTACCCCCCTTAAAAAAATTTATTCTTAAAATTTTTATTAAAATAAGGAATAAAAGTGATATTAATTGTCCCTCATCACATCATTATGTTCCCATGTGGCCTCTTTAAATTTTTTATTCTAACATAGAACATTGACTAGATTTATTATAAGGCCCCATCCTTAAAAATTACTTAATCTGGAATTAAGTTAGTAATTCACATTGAGGATCTTTTCAAGCTTATAGTTTAAGAGAATTATGCCATAACTATTACATTACATCTCAATTGTTACAATGTAGACACTTCTACCCAGTATCCATTTTTCTAATAAAATAAAAACTCTTAAAAAACAAGAGTTATTATCTTGATAAAAGTATTCTCAAATTTTTCCTTTATCTTAACCTTCCTTATATCCAATGAATAACATTTAAAAAACATGGGATAAGAATAAAAATCTTAATAAGGGTTATAAAACAAATATAGAAAACATTAGTCGATCAATACATAAAAATCAATGAAATCGTACTTTTCAATCTTTATCTTACCACACAAAATCATAAGATTTATGAATAACAAGTAGAAGTCATATATCATAAAGGTAACTAGTGGTATCCATAACATACTTACATTATAGCATTCACGGCTATATAGGGTGTTACATTTGGAATACCCATCACAGTATATTCCCTAAATCTATTAGGAGAAACACTAATGTTTACCACCTTCACATTACCCAATGCATTGACGAGCTATCCCGGGCTCACCCGCCCTAGGTTTATCACTGGACCACCCGTATATGTAAATAATTCAGAAGAACCATAACATATTCATAACACATAAAACATGTATAAATGACAGATAACATATCTATATTGCATTCATAAGATATCAATTCAATATATTGACATAATCAATTCATTTAAGACATTCATAAAGAAGATATTTGAATCAATGTTTCTCATACCACTTTGAATCATTTGAAAGGATTTTACACTTTTAAACACTAATGTACATATATTGAATTCGTAAAATCATTTCTAAAACATGGACATCAAATAGAAGGATTTAGAAATTTGAATCTTTCAAACATTTAAAACGATGTTTATGTTAAAGAATCATTTACCACTTGAGAAAATCATGAATAAAAATCATTAAATAATAAATTCAAAGAAAATTATAAATATCACAGGAATATAGAAATTCAAGATATAAAATGTCAAAATGGTTTTATATACACCTATAAATCATAATGGTGCATAGAATTAAGTTATACCTCATTGAAAGAAGATTGAGATGTAATCCCTTACAATGACTGTATCATGAGAATAAAGATATATCAATGAGATAATTATGTGTGAAAAATATAAATACACCCAATATAAGTAGATATTAAGTGTAAAACAATAAGTGGTCATTCCCACATATTCATATCATGACATAATCAAGAAGTATAAGATTAACCTAAAGAATAAAAATTGGATTAAGAAGTTCTCTTACCTCGTGTCCGACTTGGCTCGTTCATTCATTAATATCCTCAATAATAAACTAAATTTAATTTCTACATTCTTAGTAAACTTTTTCATGTTTACTATTCATTTTATATTACTTATTATCATGTTATAAACATTACATAATCATTTAAGTTAATAACAGTCATTTTGTCGATATTTGGTACTTGAGTCTAAAATTAACTTCCTATAATTAAAATTTGTCGTAGTGCTCAAAATTCCATTATCTCCAGAATTATATTAATGAATTAGATATCATATATACCATATATATATAGTATATATTTGTATTTATAATAGTAAATTACATTTGGAGATTAGAAATGAAATGCACCATTCATGGAGGCGGTAAGTTGTACGTACGCATGCACACTAATTTCATTTAGATTTCATATTTAATAGAATGAAAAGTTAATGATACATAGGTATATTATAATTCCCATATAATATCATATATAATTTCAGTAATTACATCCATTATATGTTTCACATATGGCATGAACGAGCCATATCACTTTGAGGGGGTGGTAGTCGCACTTTCTCAAATGAAATTATCATATTTATCCATTATGGAAACAAAAAAAGTATGATATAAATGAAAAATACAGAATAATAGAGACAATATAAATATAATATATATCATATATAAATACAATTTCATCATCATGTCCACCACGAAAGGTGGTAGGAGATAATCGAAGAATCATCGTTTTGTGAGGCAGCAGTTTGTCGTGCACTAAAACCATATGTTCATATCCATTAGATGGAGGTGTAAATGTGTAGTTTGAATTGATCTCATAAAAAAACCAACTATATTGTGGATAATTTTTTGTTATGTAATAAAATAATAATAATAATATCATAGGGAGTGAAGAAGTAAAATAAAAGAAGATAACTTGAGAGAAGATGTTAACTTTAAATCAGGTAACTCCCTTTGGTTTGAACTAAAAGGCATTCTTGATGTGATTTCTGCCTAATGTAAGGATTCTAAGAGGAATATATGGATATTTAGAACTTATTTGGGTAGATTTTAGAATATATAAGGGGGCTTGAGAGTTATGATTAAGGGTTAGATTGATGGCATTTTATAAGGGTGAGGAGGGGTTATTTAGGAAGGTTTGAAAATATTATTTTATTATATAATGATTTTCAGTTTCTAAAGGTCAAAAAATTATTTATTTCTAATATAAGGTGTATATAAGTCTAAATTAAATCATCCAATAATAATTGGATAGTCTTTGTATATTTTTTAATCCTTACATGTTTTATTTAACCATTTGTTAACTTATTTAACTTTTACAATGTCCTCTTATATATTCATAATATTTGGGTAAAATATTTTCAATAAAATTCCAAGAGACCCAAAATGGATCTTTAATGAAATTTTTAACACGATATATGTCATTTTATCAAATATTAGATTTTTAGGATTATTTTATAATTTAATAAAATATAGATTGATTTAAAAACACATTTATATCAATTTTAATACTATTCATAGCATGACTTTTTAAAAAATATCAACCAACTTGATTCATTCAAAAATACATCATTAATTCAACAGTAACAAGTTATAATAATGTATAAAATTCTTGGATTGAATAAAAATGTTCAAAATAAATTTTATTTAATATTTATAATATCAATTATTTGAATCCTTTATTAATGAAGTAATTACTGTATCAACATTGTGTCATAAATAAGTTTATTTATTTATTGTCTAAAAATTATAAACAAAATATGATGATTTATGAAATATTATTGGCTTTAAAATGAATATTTATAGTATAATTTCTAACTTATATAACCTAGTATAACAATAGTTTTGGTAAAAAGATTCATGTTGATGTTATTTTTGTCGTTACTTTAAATTAATTAATATAAAGTGTCAATATCACTCCCAAGTGTCACTATGGGGTCCCAAAATCGACCCAAAGATACCCATGTCCGGAAATGTATCATATAAAAGTTACATATTTACCTAATTTGGACCTCCTTATTCTAAATATTTAATCCCTTTTTCCAAATTCAAAACACATAAGTGGCAGAAATTATTTTGAAATTAATTCCCGTTGACAAAACAAAGTGTGTTTTTAAGAAATATTTACTATCAAAAGACATACCCTTGTTTATGTCCAAATTAAGAGTGAAATTACATCCAATGACCAACATTAGGTTAAATGGTAAAAATATAATCCCATTTCACTTTAAAACCAATTCAAATAACAATATAACTATATAAATAAATTATTTTAAAAGGCAGTTTTGAATAAAAATATAGTATTTTTCACTATTCATTAAAAATTGAACATTATCAGAAAAATACCAAAATTCCATCTAAAGTAAATTTTGATGTCCCAATTATAAATAAGAATATTATTTTTTAAAATAAAATATATAAAATTTAAAAAAACTGGATTTAAAAATTGTTCGCCTTTAAAAGGCGGTAAATCGACCTTTTAAAGAATATTAGAGCATTTATGCTTAAAATTAGATTCATTGACATTTTAAGCTTCTAAATTTTATTGGATAAATGTAAAAACATTTAATAAAAAGGATTAATAATATTATAGTTAGTTTTATTCATTCCTTCCAATACAACGACTACGCGATAACTACTATTTAAAATAATAATATTATATTATTATTTTCCTGTATAACTCAACATTGTGTGCACCGTAAGATTTCAAAGAAACTCGTTGTTTCATATTGTGTACGACATCGAACATAGAATTACTTTTAATATAAAATTAATATTTAAATCACAAATATTAATATATATGAAAATTTCATATTCCTTATTTACCTGGGATGTTACATCCTTCTCTCCTTTTTTGAAATTGCGTCCTCACAATTTTAAAATTGGGCTTGGAAATTTCATTAAAAGTATCACATCAAAAAAAGTGGCAATAAAAATATCACTTTAAAAGTAAGAATGAAAATTACAAAGGTCACCTAAGACAACCCATACTAGGATTCTAGGAAAAATGGATATGGAAAAGAAAACTTACCATCATGTTCTGATGGAGAGTGATAGAAAACATGATCAGGAAGAAAGTGAACAATAAGAAAACAACACATTTGTGATGGGTTAAATGGTCATTGGTTTCCCAGTACGAAAATTAAACAGATAATGTTTTTGTTTTATGTTTTACTTCATAAATTTGGAGAATTGTTTTATGATATTGAGTAAGGACATAGGGAAATATACTTAATTTTCATTTAGAGTTTCATCCTTTAGTATGTTTCTACAAAAAACCGTCTTTTCTCTAAACAATGAGTATTCAAGATGACTTGGTCACACCTGAATCTATAGAATGAACTTCTAGAGAATCACATAATCCACAAAAGATGAACCATATATTTCCCCTGAATTCTGACATTAACCAAAGCCACAATGGATTGTACAAGATCAGATAATCCCCAAAAGGATAATCTTTTATAAAAAATGAAATACTACTCTCAATCTCAAAAATTGAATAAACAATAACCAAATCTCAACAAATACCATTAAATACACAAATGTACATAAAAGTCCTCAAAATAAACAAACTATGTCTGAAACACAAAATATAGAAGGATTTGATCACATAGTCTTCCATAGTAACTCTTAACATTTATATCCAAATAACATCGACTATTCTTAAAGTCTCATGCTGAAGTGTAATTAACCAAATCACATATTTTTTATGATAGGTTAATGATTTCCATAAATATCCCAAATCTCTATATGTCCTTAATAAAAACATTGATTCTTCCAAAATAAAATTCCACTATTAATCTTCAATGGAAATCCCAAAGTATTCTATTTTCCTTCGGCATATAGTTTCCCATAAAGGGAAAACATCTTCTAGAATAAACTTTATCAATTAATCCCCAAATCATTTTCCTATACTAAGGATATCAATTTGATAAATCATATGATCAAAAATCAACTTATTCTTGATCAATAAAATTATTTAACTAAAAATAATAAGTCATAATAATTAGGAACTTCACATAGTCTAGTGGTAGGCGATAAATCCCAATCGCACTCTGGTTGTGGGTTCAATTCCCACATCTTTGTCTGACGCAATGGGTTGTCACATGGTCTAAATGTTTTTCTTTTTCGAAAACAATACAATTTTATTATATTCTAAAAAATGAGATAAACTCCTAAAAATATCGATAACATGATTTAACCTCAACAGTTCTCTTATGCCTCTTATTTTCATCCCAAATCATAATGAACTCAATATCATAATTCATGTAGTCTTATAAATATTGATTTTTTTACCTTCATAAAATAACACTATTTCCAAAGAAATAAGGTCAAACCTTGATCATGGTGTCCACCTGATTTCATCATAATCTTGTTCGCTTGTACATATGGTTCATGCATTAAAACATTGATTTTTAGATCCTTAAAAATCATATCCTTCCTTTATCCAAATACACCTCGTACAACTTGGGTCATATGTGTGATGACAGAAAAATAATTTTAGAAAATAATCATGTATTACAAATAATTTCAAAACATATGGTAAAATTTTCTTTCTATAAAACAGTCTGACCGAGTTTGAGTTAAATCATTCAATCAATGGTCCTTTTAAAATACCAAAAGTATGTACTAAGATATTATAACTTAAGATAAAATATAAATAGGTTGAGCAAGGGTCTCCTTCATTAGAACCTTTTTTAAAATCATTATATCCTTCAAAATATAGTGATAAGGTATAATATTTGAAAATTCCTAGATAATATTTAACTTTCTTGAAAATATGATAATGTTGAGAAAATATGATTTGATTAAATACAACCCATGATACATGATGGTATCAAGGTATATCGTAGGTGTTTTATATCTCAAAAAAATATGTGGATGTGAGTTTTATGTTATAAAATGTTTCAAAGTTGTCTAGACAAGACTTTAAAATAATTATTCAAAGCAAGTAATCAGGAAGACATAAGAATGTCTTTTGAGATCCTCCTCCTTCCTTTTGTAACACACATTCCTTGATCTAAAAAAGATACATAAAAAGGATTTAACATAAATAATAGACATATAGAGTAACCATGTGTCTAACAAAAACTCCTAATCTCTAGAGTTTTCTAAACCAACCTCTGATATCAACTAGAAGTCCCCAGCCTTAAACATTACGTAATCTTGAATTAAGATAATAATTCACTTGAGGAACTTTTCATGTTTATATTTTTATAGAATTAGGCCATAACTATTACATTACATCTCAATTGTTACGATGTATACACTTCTACTCAGTATCCATTTTTTTCATTAAATAAAAATTCTCAGAAGAAAACAAGAGTTATTTTCTTGACAAAAATATTCTTGAATTCTTCCTTTCTCTTAACTTTCCTTTTATCCTGTGAAATTTTTTTTAAAAAAAATTGGGATGAGAATAAAAATCTGAGTAACGGTTATAAAACAAGGAAAGAAAACATTATTCCATCAATACATACAAATCAATGAAATCATACATTTCAATCATTAACATACCACACAAAATCATAAGATTTATGAATAACAAATGGAAATAATAAATCATAAAGGTTACTTGTGGTATCCATAAAATACTTACATTTTAGATTTCACAACTATGTATGGAGTTACATTTGGAATACCTATCCCAGTATATTCCCTAAATATCTTAGGGGAAACATTAATGTTTACCTCCATTACGTTACCCAATACATTGGAGATCTATCTCAGGCTCACCATCCATAGGTTTATCACGAAACCACCCCTATACATAAACAATTCCCAAGAACCATAACATATTCCTAACACATAAAACAAGCATAAATGAAAGATAAAATTTCCACATTGTAGTCAAGATATATCTGTTCAAGATATTGACATAATCAATTAATTTATAACATTCAAAAAGAAGAGTTTCGAAGCAAAGTGTCCCATAAGACTTTGAAACTTTTGAAAGGATTTTTCATATTTAAATAATAATTTCCATATAAATAGATTCTTATAATAATTTCTAAATCATGGACATGGAATAAAAGGATTTAGTAATTTGAATCTCTAAAACATTTAAAACGATCATTAAGTTAAATAATCCTTTACCACTTGATAAAATATTGAATAAAATTTATTAAAGAATAAATTCAAAGAAAACTATAAATATCATGAGAATATAAAAATTCATGATATAAAATTTCAAAAGAGTTGTATATAAACCATATAGAATAATAAACACAAAAAAAATTAAGATATTCCTCAATGAAAGGAGATTGAGATGTAGTCCCTCACAAAGATTGTATCATGAGATTAAAGATAAATAAATGACATGATTATGTGTGAAAAAAATATAAATACACCAAATATAAGTATATATTAATTTTAAAGAAATCATATTTCATTCAAACAAATTCATATCATGACATAATCAGGACGTAGAAGATTATCCCAAATAATTGAAATTGGACTAAGAAGTTCCCTTACCTCGTGTCTGACTTGACTTGTTCATTATTTAATATCTTGAATAATAAACTAAAGTTAATTTCTACTTTATGAAAAACCTTTTTCATGTTTATTATTCCTTTTATATTACTTATTACCACTTTATAAACAATATATAATCATTTATGTTAATAATTGTCATTTTGTCGGTATTAGGTACTTTAGTCAAAAATGAACTCCCTATAATTACAAGTTGTCCAAATGGTCAAAATTCCATTATCTCCCAAATTATATTAATAAATTATATATCATCTATATTATCTATATCATGTATATATATGTATTTATAATAGTACATAACATTTGGAGATAAGAAATGAAATGCACCGTTCATGGAGACGGTAAGCCGTACGTACGCATGAACGTTGATTCATTTATATTTCATATTTAATGGAATAAAAACATAATTATACATAGGTATATTAAAATTCTAGTATAATATCATATATAATTTCATTAATTCCATCCTTTATATATTTCACATATTTCATGAACGAGTCATATCAGTTTGAGGGGGCGGTAGTCCACACTTCCACAAATGAAATTATCGTATTTACTCATTATGGAAACCATAAAGGTATGATATAAATAAAAAATACAGAAAAATAGAGACAATATAAATATAATATATATAACATAAAAATATATTTCCATCATAATGTCCACCATGAGAGGTGGTAGGAGATAATCGAACAATCATCATTTTGTGTGGTAGCAGTTCCCCATACCCAGAAATAGTATGTTTGTATCTATTAGATGGTGGTGTGCGTAAGTGTATTTTGAATCATTCTAAAAAAAATCATAGTATATTGAGGATACTAGATTTTTTATTTAAAATAATAATAAGAAGAGCATAGGGAGTGAAGAAGTAAAATAAATTAAGAGAACTTGAGGGAATATGTTACCTCTAAATTAGGTAACTCCCTTTGGTTTGAACCAAAAGGCTTCCTTGAAGTGCTTTCTTTTTAAGGTAAGGATTCTAGGAGGAAGAGAGAGATATTTAGATTTTATTTGGGCAGATTTTGGATGATCCAAGGGGGATTGAGAGGTGTGAGTAAGGGTAATAGGTGATTTCGTTTTATAAGGGGGGGAGGGGCTCTTTAAGAAAGATAGAAAATAATATTTTATTATATAATGATTTTCTATTTCTAAAAATCAACAACTTATTTAATTCAAAGATAATGTGTATATATGTCAAAATAAAATCATCCAACATTAATTGTATAGGATTTGGATATTTTTTAATCATTGTATTTTTTATTTAAACCTTTGTTAACTTCTTTAACTTTGACCATGTCCTCTTATATATTAACACTATATGATTAATATATTTACTATATAATTCCAAGAGATCCAAAATGGATCATTAATGAAATTTTTAACATCATATGTTTCATTTTTTTAAATAATATATATTTGGGACTATTTTAGCATTTAATAAAATATTTTTTTATTTAAAAACACTTTTATGTCAATTTTAATATTATTCATATCATGACTCTTTAAAAAAAATACAAACCATCATGAATAATTCGAAAAAGATTCATTAATTAAAAGATAAAAAGTCACAATAATCTATAAAATTCATGGATCAAATTAAAAAGTTCAAAATAAATTTATTTTAATATTTATAATATCATTTATTAAAATCCATTATTAATGAAGAAATTACTGCATCACCATTGTGTCATTTATAAGTTTATTTATATATTTTCCAAAAATTATAAATAAAATACCCAAATGTAGGAAATATTTTTAGCTTTAAAATTGATATTTACTGTTGAAGAGATAACTTATATTACCCCATATAAAAAATAATTTAGTAAAAAGATTCATGTTTATGTTATTTTTGTTCTTACTTTAAATTAGTTAATATAATGTGTCATTATCACTCCCACATGGGTCCATGGTGTCCCACAATCAACCAATTGATTCCCATAGTCGTACATGTATCCTCTAATAGGGTTAGAAAATGTTTAAGGGTAGTTTATTGTTATTATAATATTATTTTTCACCCTTATTTACCATATTTACACTTTAACAATGGTAAAAAAATATAATTATTGAAGTAAATATTCATAATGTCTGAAAATAAAAGTTACATATTTACACAATTTAGACCTCCTAATTGAAAATATGGAATACATTTTTCTAAATTCAAAACATAGAAGTGGAAGAAATTAATTTAAAATTAATTCTCATTGTCAAAATAAAAATCTTGATTTTAAGAAATAATAACTGTCAAAAGATTTATCTTTTTTTATGTCCAAATTAAGAGTGAAATTACATCCAATGACCAAAATTTGATTAAATGGTAAAAATTTAATCCAATTACTATTTAAACCCAATTAGGAGAACAAAATAACTATATAAATAAATTATATTAAAATTCTATTTTTAATTAAAATGCAGTATTCTTCAATATTCATTAAAAATGAACATTATCAGAAAAATACAAAAATTTCATCCAAAGTAAATTTTGATGTCCCGATTCTAAAGAAGAATGTTATTTTTTTCAAATAGAACATATAAAAGTGACAAAAGACAATATTTTGAAAGGTTTCACCATCAACATGCGGTAAATTGACCATTTAAAGAATATTAAAGTGTTTATACTTATAATTGGATTCATTCACATTTTAAGCATCTATGTTTTACTGGGTAAATGTAAAAACATTTAACAAACATTTGTAATCATATTGTAGTTAGTTATTTTTATTTCCTCTAATAAAATGGCTATGCGTTAGCTACTATTAAAAATAACAATATTATATTACTACTTTTCTGTATAACTCAACGTTATGTGCAAAATAAGATTTCAAAGAAACTCATTGATGCATATTGGGTACGCCAACAGAAATAGAATACCCTTTAAAGTAAAATTAATATTTAATTCCCAAATATTAACAAATATTAAAATTTCTTATTCTTCATTTAATTGGGATGTTACACGGGTGGTCTTCTTCCAATGAACCTAGTCTCTTAAATTAAATATTTCACCAGGTTGTTCTTTATACAAATGTTCATGTTATATTTTTAAAACATCCAAGATCAGTATATATTGGGGATATGATATTTAATTCCTCAAAAGGGATACACGGAACACATCATGCACTTGATAGAGGTGTGAAATGATTGCAATGTGACGGGCAATGAACCCAACAAGATCAAGGATCGCAAAGGGACTAATTTATCTTGGGATTAGCTTCCCTTTCTTCACAAATCTCATAATTATATTCCACAGTGATATTCATAGGATAACTTTATAAATATATTCAAACTCTAGATCATGTCAATTATTATCTGTATAACCCTTCTATAGGATTGTTTCTGCTTTCATGTTTGGAAAAAATGGTTTGAGCCACATCATTCATTACTTGGACAAGGTCGGGACCTATCAGCTTACTTTCTAAAACTTCATCTGAGAAAGTTGTATCCATGTATCTCTTACCATAAGTCCCCATATAGTTACATAGGAATGTTATAATTAAAAATATTATTATATTAGAACTCTACTAGGGGTAGGTGTTGATCCCAACATCCTTGGAAATAAATCAAACAAGTTCTCAACATATCCTCTAGAGTTTTAATTTTTCTCTCATACTAAAAATTATTCTATGGATGGTATGAAATGATAAATCTCAACACTATCATCAATGTTGTCTAAAAAATTATCTAAAAAATTGAAAAAAACTTTTATCATGATCAAATTCAATTGATAATTGAACTCCATGCAACCTCACTAATTCCCTTGAGTATATATTTGTGCGCTGGACAAGGGGGAAATCTTTTTTTAATGGAAATTAAATGTGGTCAATTTGAATGGAAATTTATTACAAGACAAATAGAATTATAGAATATTTATGTTTTTAAGAGTTATATGATGAATTACATTATGATGTTTTCTTATTTCCATACCGGTATGGGTAATGGTTGCAACACACCCTTATACTTTTTTTACCCTTTACATTTTATAATACCAAGAATCGAGATACATATTCTTAAATTTCAATTTAAATGTTATCTCAAAAGAGGTTTTGTTTTATATATCTATGTATCTTCGTACTTATCAATTTTATATATAAGGGTGACCTATTGGTAGCAACCAAAAGTTACTTCTTCAATTTTGGCATTGATGGGATGCGTATCTCAGTTCCAAACCTTATAATCTAAATTTATCAAAGATGATCATTTTAATATTACTTAACCTTCTCTATAACTCCATGTCATATTTCTATGAATATTTTATCATTAAGTTAATGTATTTATAAGTATACATTTTTCTTTTATAAGATTTATATCCCCCATTATGAATTCAATATTCATCCTCTATAAATCCATGAGTAATGGGTCTTCATAAAACCTCATTATGGTAGCATGTTCTTTCTTTCTCTGATAATTAACCACCTTATTTTTTCCTAAGGTTATAATGTATTGAGAAGTAATAATCTTTTATCAATTTCAATAATCTAATTTGAAGCATATAAATTTTTTTTATGTGAATATATAATTAAATCTCTTATTACTAGTATATATATCAACTTTTTATATAGAGATTTCATCATAAAATCCTATTTTCACAATATTTTCATATTTTCAAGAGAGGTAAATATTTTCAAAAAAAATTCAAATATTTTACCTTATCACAAGATTTTGAAGCATATTATGAATTTGAAAAAGGTTCTAAATAAGAAGACCCTTGAGAAACCTATTTATATTTTATTTTAAAATATAGTCTCTCAACACATACTTATAGTATTTTAAAAGGACCACTGATTGAATGTTTGAACTAAAATTCACTCCGACTATTTTATAAAAATCTTGTTTTATCAGATTTTTTGAAATTATATGACATGCATGATTATTTTCTAAAACTATTTTTCTGTGAACACCCATATGACCCAAGTTCACCAAGGTGTATTTTGATAAAGGAATCAAATGATTTTGAAGGATCTCTAAATAATTGTTGCAATGCATAGACCTTATACCTACGTGAACAAGATAATGATGAAACCAAGTGGACACCATGATCAAGGTATGATGTTCTTTATTCTAGGAATCCTTTCATTTGATAATATGTTGGTGAGATTAAAAAAAGACAATATATATAATACATCAAGAATTAAAATGTGTAGATCGTAAATATTTGGGATGAAAATGAGAGGTATAAGGAAAAAATTGAGGTTAAAACATATTAGGGTTATTTTTGAGTTTTATAAAAAGGACAACACGCAGACCGCATGACAACCCATCGCATCAGAAAAAGCTATGGGAATCAAACCCACAACCAATGTGTGATTGGGATTTATCCCCTGCTACTAGACTATGTGAAGTCCCTCATTAGTGTGACTTATTATTTTTAGTTAAATGGTTTTATTGATCATGAATAAGTTGATTTTGAATCTTATGTTTTGTCAAATGGATATCCATAGTATAACAAAATGATTTGGTGATTAAGTGATAAAAGTTACTTTGGAAGACGTTCTCTCTTTTGGGGAATAAAATATACCTATGGAAAATGGAATATGATGTGATTTAAATTGTATGGTAATTTTTGAAATAATATTTTTGGAACAATTTATGTTTTATTTTGGAAATATGGATTTCTGGGGTATTTATGGAAATTACTAACCTATCATAGAGAATATGTGATCTGGTTAATTACACATCAGTGTGAGACAATAAGAGTAGTCGATGCTATTTGGAGATGAATGTTAAGGTTTATTGTGGAAGACTATGACATTAAATCCTTCTGAGTTTTGGGTTTCAATCTTAGTTTGGATTATTTTTATGACTTTTAAGTATAATAATGTATTTAATGGTATTTCTTGACCTTTGGGTAATTTTGTTGAATTTTGGAGACTAAGAGTAGTAATTTTTTTATAATGTATTATCACTTTTTAGGGATTATATGATCTCATACTGACCATTTTGGTTTTAGTTTGTGTCTAAAGATAAGGGAAATATATAGTTATTCTTTTGTGGACTATGTGATTCTCTAGAATATGATTATTTGGATTTTTATGTGACCAAGTCACTTTTGAATGCTCTTTGTTTGGAGAAAAGATTAGTTTTTGGTAGAAACTTATTAAAGGATGAAACTCTACTTGAAGGTAAGTATATTTCATTATGTTCTTATTCTATGTAGTAAATTAATTTCTAAAAATTATGAAAGGGAACGTAAAACAAAAATATTTTTGGTTTACATTTCCTATATGGAAATCAAATACCGTTTAACACATCATATGTTTGTAACTTTCTAGTGGTTAACTTTCTCCTAATCATGTTTTCTACCAATCTCCATCAGAACATGACCATTTATTCTTTCTTCAATACCCATGTTTTCTTACATGGGATCCAAGTATGTATTATCATGGGTGAACTTTGTACTTCACTTTTAGTCTATTAATGTGATAGTTTTACTTACTCTTTTCCATTGTGGGACTTTTAATGAAGTTTCTAATCCCGGTTTTAAAATTGTGAGGATGAAATTACCAAAAGGGAGAAAGGATGTAACATCCCAGGTAAATAAAGAACATAAAAGTTTTCATATTTATTAATATTTGTGAATTAAATATTAATTCTACTTTAAAGTGGATGCTGTGTTCGATGGCCTACCCGATAAGCGACAATGGGTTTCTTTGAAATCGTACGTTGCACACTACATAATACTATTATTTTAAATGATAGTTATAGCCTAGTAATTGTATTGATGGGAATGAATATAAATAACTATAATATGATTATACACGTTTATTTAATATTTTTACATTTATCCAATAAAAGTTAGAGGCTTAAAATAAGTTTAGAATTCGATTTTAAGAATAATTACTCTAATATTCACTTAAATGTCGACTTACCGCCTTTTAATGGAGAACCCTCTTTAAATCAAGTTTTTTTCACTTTTATATGTTCTATTTAAAAAAATAATATTATTCATTATAATCAGGACATCAAAATTTACATTGGATGAAATTTTGGTATTTTTCTGATAATGTTCATTTTTTAAGGAATATTGAAAAATACTTTATTTTAATTCAAAAGTGCCTATTAATCAAATTTATTTATATAGTTATATTATCTTTTTAATTGATTTTAAAGTGTAATTATTATATATTTTTACTATTTAATCTAATGTTGGTCATTGGTTGTAATTTCATATTGAAATTGGACAAAAACAAGTGTCAATATTTTGATAGTTATTATTTCTTAAAAACAAGCTATTTGTTTTAACAGCAGGAATTAATTTTAAATTAATTTCTGTCACTTATGTGTTTTGAATTAGGAAAAATGGATTCCATATTTGGAATTAGTAGGTACAAATTTTTTAAATAGGTATCCTTTATTTTTAGACATTTTAAATATTTACTTCAGTAAATATTTTATTTACCCTGATTAAAAGGTAAAAACAATAAGGGTAAAATATGATATTATAGTAATATTAAGTTACCCAAAAATGTGTCTTAATCCTATTTTCTGATACATATCTGACCATGGGAATCCTTGTGTTGAATTTGAGGCCCCATGGATCCATATGGGAGTAATAATGAAATTTTATATTAATTAATTTAAAGTAAATACAAAAATGACATAAAAAATATCTTTTAGTAAATAATTTTTACATGGGGATATATAAGTTATCATTTCGACTATAAATTTTATTTGGAAAGAGAAAAGTATTTCATACATCATGTATTTTTTTTATAATTTTTGGACATCATATAAATTAAATTATTTATGACACAATAATGATACAATATTTACCTCATTAATAAATGATATAAATAAATAAGATTATAAATATTAAAACAATATCCAAAACCAGTCCAATTTTTATTGGATTATTTTATTTCAACCATGAGTCATCTTAAAATTTATCTTAATGATTAGTTGAACTTTTAAAACTGAATATGATTTTAAAATAAAATAGTTGTTTCAAACATTCAAAAAGAGCCCCTCAACTCCCTTATAAAAATCCCTCACTTCTAACTCATTCCTCACACTTCTCAAGCTTTTGTCTTGTGAAACATATGCTCCAATAAGCTCCCAAAATCACTATATTCATCCTATAAGTCTTACCTTAGGCAGAAAACACTTCAAAAACCCTTATGGTTTAAACCAATTGCAGTTACCCGACTTAAAGGTGTCGTCTTCTTTTAAGTTCTATTGTTTTATTTTACTTCTCCAACCCCCTAAACTCTTTTTATTATTTTATTTTATAACATAAACAGTATCCTAAATATACTAGGATTTTTTATGAGAAGGATTCAAACTAAACTTACACACACCTCTATCTAATGGGTGAAGAACATACTGTTTCTGTGGATGGAAAACTAACGCCTCACGAAGTGATGATTGTTCAATTATCTCCTACCACCTTTCATAGTGGCCATTATAATAAAACTATATTTATATATGATATATATTATGTTTTTGTTTTCTATATTCTTCTGTAATTTTTATTTAGAAACATACGTTTATGCCTTCCAATATGCGTAAACACGATAATTTCATTTGAGGAAGCTCAGACTACCGCACCTCAAGGTGATATGATTCGTTCTTGACATACATGGAACGTATAAATATGAATTTAAAGAAATTATGTAACACACACACATATATATATCATATTATATTATACTATAATATTAATATACCTATGTATCATTATATTTTCATTCCATAAATATTAAATTTAAATGAAAGTAGCGTTCATGCGTACGTACGGCTTACCGTCTCCATGAACGATGCATTTCATTTCTTATCTCCAAATGTTTTGTACTATTATAAATATATATATATATACTGGATATATATGATATATATTATATCTAAATCTTTAATATCATTCTGGAGATATTGGTTTTTTGACGACATGGAGAAATTGTAATTATTACAAATTCATTTTTAACTCAAATTTCAAACATCAACAAAATGTCCAATATGAACTCAAATAATTAACTAACTATTATTTCATGGTAATTAGGGATATAAAAGTAATAATAAAAATAAAAAATTTTATGAATCAATTATAAATTAACTTAAATTTATTATTCAGGAATAACAAGGAACATACGAGTCACGTTGGGCACGAGGTAAGGGATTTCTTATCTCACTTTTAATTCTGTGATATTTCCATTGTTCACCACTTATTTATTCCATGTGGTGTATTGTGTACTTACATTTCATATATATTATCATGATTATATTTATATTCATGGAATTCTGTGACTAATTTTGTTGTTATTAACTTTTTTCATACGACTCGATTGATTACAGTGTGGTAAGGGTTTTTCATCTCACTTTTTATTCTCGTGAGATTCATGCTATATTAGACACTATATCATTTTGTATGATGGATGTACTTCCCATGATTGTATTATTTGTGAAATATAATTTAATTTATGGGCATTTACATATTCATTGTGTGATCTTTATTTCATGGGGTGTATGTGTCGTAAGTTACCAAATCGATAAGGGAAACATTTACCCTCATCTTTTTAAAAGACTTCTATTTGTTATGACTTTTAATTTACATCTTCTTATCTTGGGATATGTTCTTATATATCCATATTTATGTAAATTGTATGTCCATGTGATTAGATATACTTTTCTCTATCATAAACTTATTTTCTGAATTTTAAAGTGACGTCGTTAGGCTGTAGAATTTCTGTAAGAAAACTTCTTAACCCAATTTCAATATTTGGGTTAAACTTCTAATTCTTGATTATGTCGTGCTATGAATATGTGTGAATAAATTATGATTTTTGTAAACTTAGTATCCACTTATATTGATTTTATTTATATTTTTCATAGATAATTATCTAATTGATTTATCCTTAATCCATGTATACCGTCTTTATAAGGGATTTCGTCTCAATTTATATTTCCATAGAGACTTCATTATTGATATGAACCAATCCACTATTATATAGTGTATATAGATGTCATTGTATTATAATATCATTAATACCTTTATTATAATGATATTATTATGTTATGATTAAATTTTATTCCTCAATTATGTGTATTCTATGATCTCTTATTTTGTTAAAAACTCTTTAACTAAAATATCATTTTAAATGTTTTAATGGTTTATTCTTATAAATATTTCACATTAATTTCCATGTTTTAAAAATGGTTTTAAGGATTTATTCATATGGAAATGAATGTTTTGAAATTGAAATTTCATTCAAAAGCTTCAAAGTGGTATGGGACACTTTGATTAAAAAATCTCTTTATTTAATATTTTAAATCGCTTTTAAAATGGTTTGAAAAATGATTTGACTTTGTCAATATTTTGAAATGATATATTGTTATTGCAATGTGGAAATGTTATCTTTCCATTATGTTTGTTTTATGGGTTATGAATATGTTATGGATATTGGGAATTGTTTATGTATATGGGTGGTTTCTTGATAAACCTAGGGCCGGTGAGCCCGAGATAACTCTCCAGTGCATTGGGTAATGTGATGGAGGTAAACGTTAATGTTTCACCTAAGAGATTTAGGGAATATACTGTGATGGGTATTCCAAATGTCATTCCATGTGTAGTTGTGATAGCTAAAATGTAAGTATGTTATTTATGCCATAACTTATATTTATGATTTTTGATTTCTATATGTTTGTTCATAAATCTTATGATTACATGAGGTATGTTATGATTTAAAAGTATTGATTCATTGTTTTTTATTTATTGATTGGATAATGTTTTTATTCCTTATTTTATATCCCTTACTGAGATTTTTATGCTCATCCCATGTTTTTGAAATGTCTTCCACTGGACTTAAAGATGAATAAGGGTCAACAATGGGATTAAGGAAAAGTCATCCTGTCTAAAACATGGAACTAGACATGACTCTTTTTTTCAAGAGTTTTTATTTTATGAAAAAATAAACAGTGAGTAGAAGTTTCTACATGAAATATTCATATTTTTATGTAATTGTTATTACCAAATTCTCAAAAACTCTAAACCTAAAAAGATCATCAATGTGAATTGTCCATCAAATTCAAGATTATGTAATGTTTACGGTCAGTTCCTTATGGTTGGTATCAGAGGTTGGTTTTGACAACTTTAAGGATTAAGAGTTTTTGTTAAACCCATGGTTAGTCCCTATGACTATTATTTCAGTTAAATCATTGTTTTATAAATTTTTTCAGATCAAGTAAAGTTAGTTACAGATGGAAGGGGGACGATATCAAATGACATTCTTATCTCTTCATGATGACTCGATTGCAATACTTATTGCAAGGTCATGTTTGGATGATTGTGAAACTTTTTCTAACATAAAACTCACTTAAAATCAATGGTTTGAGATATCAAACACCTCCACTACACCCTGATATCATCTTGGATCATGGGCTGTATTTAATCAAATCCTATTTTAATAATATTCTCATATTTTCAAGAGGGGTAAATATTTTCAAATAATTTTCAAATATTTTACCTTATCACAAGATTTTGAATCATATTATGATTTTGAAAAAGTTTCTAAAGAAGGAGACTCATGTGCAACCTATTTATATTTTATTTTAAAATATAGTCTCTTAACACATACTTGTGGTATTTTAAAAGGACCACTGACTGAATGTTTCAACTCAAACTCACTCCGACTATTTTATAAAAATAATGTTTTATCAGATGTTTTGAAATTATATTTCATGCATGATTATTTTCCAAAACTATTTCTCTGTGAACACCCATATGTCCCAAGTTGTACAAGGTGTATTTGGATGAAGGAAGCAAATGATTTTTATGGATATCTAAATAATTGTTGTAGTGCATGGAAATTCTACCTACGAGAACAAGATAATGATGAAACCAAGTGGACACAATGATCATGGTAAAATGTTATTTATTCTAGGGATCGTTTCATTTTATCATATGGTGGTGAAATTAAAAAAAGACAATATATATAAGACATCAAGAATTAAGATATGGAGATCATAATGATTTGGGATGAACATGAGAGGTATAAGGAAAACACTGAGGTTAAAATATGTTAGGGTTATTTTTTGAGTTTTATAAAAAGGACATCACGTAGACCGTGTGACAACCCGTCGTGTCGGATATGCTACAGGAATCGAACCCACAATCAAAGTGCGATTGGGATTTATCGCCAACCACTAAACTACGTGAAGTCCCTGGTTAGTATGACTTATTATTTTTAGTTAAATGATTTTATTGATCAAGAATAAGTTGATTTGGGTTCTTATGTTTTATCAAATGGATATCCTTAGTATAATAAAATGATTTCTTGATTAAGTGATAAAAGTGTCTTTGGAAGATGTTCTCCCTTTTGGGGAACAATATATACCTACAAGAAATGGAATACTGTGGAATTTAAATTGTGCGGTAATGGTTGAAATATTATTTTTGGAATGATTTATGTTTTATTTTGGAAATATAGATATCTAGGTTATTTATTGAAATGACTATACTATCATAGAGAATATGTGATGAGGTTAATTACACATCAGTATGAGATAATAAGGGTAGTAGATTCTAGTTGGAGATAAATGTTAAGGTTTACTATGGAAGGCTATGAGATTAAATTCTTCTGAGTTATTGGTTTTAATATTAGTTTGGATTATTTATAATAATTTCAAGGACAATTATGTACTGAATGGTCTTTCTCGATATTTGGGTACGTTTTTTGAATTTTAGAAATTAAGAGTAGTAATTTTTTATAAAGGATTATCACTTTTTGGGGATTATATGATCTTGTACTAACCATTTTGGTTTTAGTTGATGTCTAAAGACAAGGGAAATATATAGTTCTTCTTTTGTGGACTATGTGATTCTCTAGAATATGATTCTTGTGCTTTTGATGTGATCAAGTCTTTTTGAATGCTCATTGTTTGGAGAAAAGATTAGTTTTTGGTAGAAACTTATTAGAGGATGAAACTCTACTTGAAGGTAAGTATATTTCATTTTGTTTTTATTTTATGTAGTAAATTAATTAATCAAAATTATAAAAAGGAATGTAAAACAAAAACATTGTTGGTTTACATTTCCTACTGGGAAATCAAAGGTCATTTAACACATCATAATTTTGTAACTTTTTGGTGGTTAACTTTATCCTAATCATGTTTTCTACCACTCTCCATCAGAACTTGACCATTTGTTATCTCTTCCAAACCCATGTTTTCCTACGTGGAATATGAGTATGGGTTATCTCAGGTGACCTTTATACTTCTCTTTCATTATTTTAATGTGATAGTTTTACTGAATCTTTTCTGATGTGGGACATTTAATGAAGTTTCCAATCCTAGTTTTAAAATTGCGAGGATGTAATTCCAAAAAGGGGGAAAGGATGTAACATCTTAGGTAAATAAAGAAAATTAAAGTTTTCATATTTATTAATATTTGTGAATTAAATATTAATTCTACTTTATATGGGACACTATGTTCGATGGCGTACCCGATACACGACAATGGTTTTCTTTGAAATCTTACTTTCCACACTAATAATATAATATTATTATTTTAAATGATTGTAAACGCCTAACCGTTGTATTGATTGGAATGAATATAACTTACTAGAATATGATTATACATATTTAATGAATATTTATACATTTATCCAATAAGAGTTAGATGCTTAAAATAAATAAAGAATTCGATTTTAAGCATAAATACTCTAATATTCACTAAAAGGTTGATTTACTGCCTTTTAATGGATAACACTATTTAAATCTAGTTTTTGTCCCTTTTATATGTTCTATTTGACAGAATAAAAATATTCTTTATAATCAGGACATCAAAATTTACTTTGGATTAAATTTTGGTATTTTTCTGATAATGTCTATTTTTGTAAGGAATAGTGAAAAATACTGTATTTTAATTCAAAAGTGTCTATTAATAAAATTTATTTATATGGTTATATTACCTTTTTAATTGGTTTTAAAGTGTAATTAAAATATATTTTTACCATTTAATATAATTTTGTTCATTTTATGTAATTTCATTTTAAAATTGGACATAAATAAGTGTCAATCTTTTGATAGTTATTATTCCTTAAAAACACTCTATTTGCTTTAACAGCGAGAATTAATTTAAAATTAATTTCTACCACTTATGTGTTTTGAATTTGATAAAATGGGTTCTATATTTGGAATCACTAGTTCAAAATTGTGTAAATAGGTAACTTTTATTTTTAAACATTTTAAATATTTACTTTAGTAAATATTTTATTTACCATGATTAAACAGTAAAAATAATAAATAAGTGTAAAATATAATATTATAAAAATAATAAATTATCCTAAAATGTGTCATAATCCTAGTTTTTGATACAGATCCGACCATGTTCATCAATTTGTTGAATTTGAAACCCCATAGATCCACATGGGAGTAATAATGACATTTTATATTAATTAATTTAAAGTAATGACAAAAATGGGATAAGAAAATATCTTTTTGTAAATAATTTTTTTACATTGGATTATTTAAGTTATATATTCAACTATAATTCTTTTTGGATGGATAAAAATATTTCTTATATCATGGTGTTTTTTTATAATTTTTGGACATCAAATAAATTAAATTATTTATGACACAGTAATGATTCAATATTTACCTCATTAATAAATGATTAAAATAAATAAGATTAAAAATATTAAAAAAATATCCAAAACCAGTCCAATTCTTATTGGATTATTTCATTTTGACCATGAGTCATCTTAAAATTGATTTAATGATAATTTGACCTTTTGAAACTGAAGATGAGTTTAAAATAAAATAATTGTTTCAAACATTCTTAAAGAGCCCCTCCTCTCCCTTATAAAAATCCCTCAATTATATCTCATTCCTCACACTTCTCAAGCCTTCGGATCATGAAAATTATACTCCAATAAGCTCCCAATATCTATCTGTTCATCCTAGAAGACTTAACTTAGGAAGAAAACACTTCAAGACACCCTTTTGGTTCAAACAAGCGGGAGTTTCCCAATTTAAAGGTAACGTCATCTCTTAAGTTCTTTTGATTTATTTTACGTTTACAACCCACTAAAATATATTTATTATTTTATTTTATAACAAAAACAGTATCCTAAATATAATAGGATGTTTTTATGAGAATTATTCTAACTACACTTACACACACCTCCATGTAATGGGTGAAGAAAATATTGTTTATGTGGATGGAAAACTAACACCTCACGAAGCGATGATTATTCAATTATCTTCTACCGCCTCTCATGGTGGCCATTATGATGAAAATGTATTTATATATAATATATATTATGTTTTTGTTTTCTATATGATTCTGTAATATTTTTTAAAAAACATACCTTTATGCCTTCGAATATGTGTAAACACAATAATTTCATTTGAGGAAGTGTGGACTACCGCCCCCTCAAGGTGATATGATTCGTTCATGACAAACATGAAATATATAAATATGGAGTTAAAGAAATTATGTAACATATATATATCATATGATATTATACTAGAATTATAATGTACCTATGTATCATTATGTTTCTTGTTATAAAATATTAAATAGAATTTAAAGTAGCGTTCATGCGTACGTACGGATTACCGTCTCCATGAACGGTGCATTTCATTTCATATCTCCTAATGTTATGTACTATTATAAATATTTATATATATAAATTGGATATATATGATATATATGATATCTAAATCATTAATATAATTCTATATATAATGGAGTTTTGACCACCTGGACAAATTGTAATTATAACAAGTTCATTTTTAACCCAAATTCCGAACATCGACAAAATATCTGATATGAACTCAAATAATTAACTAACAATTAGTGTATGGTAATAAGTGATTTAAAAGTATTAATAAACATTAAAAATTTTAATTATTAAATATAAATTAACTTAATTTTATTATTCAGGAAGAACAAGTAACATATGAGCCAAGTTGGACACGGGGTAAGGGATTTCTTATCTCACTTTTAATTCCATGAGATTTCTATTGTTCACCACTTATTTATTGCATGTTGTGTATTGTGTACTACCATATGATATATATTATCATGATTCTATTTATATTCATGATATTTTGTGATTAATTTTGTGGTTATTAACTTTTCTCATATGACTCGATTGATTACAATGTGGTAAGGGTTTTTCATCTCACTTTTTATTCCCATGAGATTCATGATATATTAGCCACTATTTCTTTTTTTTTTGTGATGGATTTACTACCCACGATTGTATTATTTGTGTGATATACTTTAATTTAGGGGTATTTACATATTAATTTTGTGATATTTCTTTAATAGGGTGTATGTTTTGTAAGTTACCTAATCGGTAAGGGAACCTTTCACCATCATCTTTTTAAATGACTTCTTTTTGTTATGTATTTTAATTTACATCTTATTATGTTGGGATAAGTTATTATACATCCTTATTGGTGAAAATTTTATGTCCAAGTGATGAGATATCCTTTTCTCTCTCATCAACTTATTTTCTAAATTTTAAAGTGATGTCGTTAGGGTGTTGGATTTCTATAAGAAAACTTCTTAACCCAATTTTAATTTTTGGGTTAAATATATACTTCTTGATTATGTCGTGATATGAATATATGTGAATAAACTCTTATTTTTTACACTTAATATCAAATTATATTGGGTGTATTTATATTTTTCACACATAATTATGTAATTTATTTATCGTTAATCTATGGATACCATCTTTATAAGGCATTTAGTCTCAATTTACATTTCCACTGAGACTTCATTGCTTATATGCATCAATTCACTCTTATATGGTGTATATATTGTACTTTGGAATACTATAACATGAGTACCTTTATTATCATGATATTATTAATTTCTGATT
This sequence comes from Viscum album, assembly GCA_963277665.1. NCBI lineage: Eukaryota > Viridiplantae > Streptophyta > Magnoliopsida > Santalales > Viscaceae > Viscum > Viscum album. Next base: position 1,501,316,920 of record OY728119.1, on the reverse strand, counting down.
AAATGTTATTCCTCAATTATTTGTATTATATGATCTCTCATTTTGATAAAAACTCTTTAACTAAATTATTGTTTTAAATGTTTTAAAGGTTTATTCTACTAAATATTTCACATTAATGTACTTATTTTAAAAATATTTTTAATGATTTATTCATATGAACATGAATTTTTTGAAATTGAAATTTTTTTCAAAAGCTTCAATGTTGTATGGGACACTTTGATTCAAAAATCTTTTCATTTAATATTTTAAATGGCTTTGAAAATGGTTTGAAAAAATCTTTGATTTTGTCAATATTTTGAAATGATATATTGTGATTGCAATGTGGAAATGTTATATTTCCATTATGTTTGTTTTATGGGTTGTGAATATGTTATGGATATTGGTAATTGTTCACGTATATGGGAGGTTCTGTGATAAACCTATGGCGGGTGAGCCCGAGATAGCTCTCCAATGCATTGGGTAACATGACTGAGGTAAATGTTAATGTTTCTCCTATTAGATTTAGGGAATATACTGTGATGTGTATTCCGAATGGTACTACCTCTATATATGTGATAGATAAATTGTAAGTATGTTATTTATTCCATAATTAACCTTTATGATTTATGATTTCTATGTGTTGTTCATAAATCTTATGATTTCATGAGGTATGTTATGATTGAAAGGTATGGTTTCATTGTTTTGTATTTATTGATGGGATAATGTTTTCATTCCTTATTTTATATCCCTTACTGAAATTTTTATGCTCATCCCAAGTTTTTTAAATGTTTTCCATAGGACTTAAATATGACTAAAGTTCAAAGATGGGATCAAGGAAAAGTCATCCTGTCTAAAACATGGAACTATACATGACTCTTTTTTTCAAGAGTTTTTATTTTATGAAAAAATGGATACTATGTAGAATTTTATACATGGAATATTCATGTTTTTATGTAAATTTTATGACTTAATTCTCTAAAACTCTAAAGCTAAAAATATCCTCAATGTGAATTATCCATTTAATTCATGATTATGTAATGTTTATGGCCGGGTAATTACACATAGAAATTATAATCTAGAAGAATATATTAAAATTCATAATTTTAATCTATAAATAAATATTTTTTAATTAAAATATTTTAAACACATAGAATACATTTACAAAATGTTAAAATCATAAAAACTATAATATTCACAAAAACTGTATTTTTCACCTAAAGATCAATATTTTCATAAAAAATCAAAAAATCATACCAATTACATTTTGATTTGTGGAACTCCAAAATAAATTTTATTTTATCAAATTTAAATCCAATTTTTTTCTATTTTATTTTTCATAATAAAATACAAATAATATGGAAATAAGCTTTTTTTGAAAATAATAATTTTTATATTAACTTGTATTAATTATTTGTCTTCTAAAAGTAATAAGTTTTAATGGTTTACCATAATAGAGTTAATTATAGATTTATTAAATATTCCCTTCTAATATTTCTCAGTTCATTTATGTTGGGTGTACCCTATACAAAAAATTATCGAACATAATATCAATTTTACAAGGTCTATAATTTCAGGTCATTACACAATTAATGAAAAATTGATTCGTTTTTCTATAATTATAATTTGAGCTCACCTATTTATAATATTTCCCATTAATATGTTATTAAAATTAATATAACTTATTTCAAGTCTAGAATTTATTATGCTGTTTATTAATTGTGAAAAAGTGTTAATGTGTTTTGTCAAATAAATTTTTATATAGCTAGTTCTCAAATACACTTAACCATTATTTCATGGGATTATGTGATAAGTTGTGAGATTTGATGTTTAATTTATGTAAATTATGTAAAATTAAATTAATTTTAATATCAATTTTATCAAATCCAATATTTAAAGAAAATGTTTTATCACAAAATCTAAGAATTTGTGTATTGAGAATTCACGACATGGGAGTTTTGATTTGTGGAATCAGTATTTATTGGGGGATGTATGACTAAAGTAGATTAAATTCCATTACAATTTTAATGCATTCAATCATTAAAATTCATGTTGATTTATTTTTTATTATTATTCATTCCATGAGTGATTGATGAAAATTATATGTTTCCTATTCTCGAGGGATTTATAAGGAACATTTTCCACATATTTATAAAAGTAGTTTCTTGAGATATTCTTGGCATTTTTAAACCTTATAGAACATGCATAATCATTTGGTTGAAGCTATGATTATATAAAATCAAGTTTTAAATTGTTTTAGTGTTTCTATTATTGAAACATTATCCTTAATAAAACACATTTCACTGAATCCTATATAGCCCATAGAATACAAAAATGATCTTATTAGAGAATATCCACAATATGGGCCAATTTTATCCTCCATATCCTTACTATTCTAATTTTCATGATATTTAAAGATTAAAGTGTATGGTAGAGTTTTTAAATGGTGGAATGTATTTTCTTCATTTAGGAGGGAATTTATGGGGTGTTTCATGGATTATTGGTTAAAGGATAATAGTAATCATTAATTGTGTTCTATTTTCTCAACAATTATTTTTTAAAATTAATGAAAAGTGAAATAAAAATTTAAAAAAAAATTGGAAAAATAATTTCTGTATTGGAAAAGTAAAAATTCACTCATTATTAAATTTTAACTAATTATTACAATAAAATTTGGTATCTATATTATATAAAATATTTGTTGGGTGAGGTTGTTATATATGTTTTGAAACCCTGCGGTTTTAAAAGATCACTATTTTAGATAGAATATATGACACATAACACTAAGAAAAAAAGAGCCAAGGTATATTATATATGACCATTAAAACATATCCTATGAATTTTAATGTATAAATAAAATTTAAAAAATTATAAATGATATATAAATTTACTAATAAAAAAACATAAGTATTAATTCATTGGAAATAATCACTAAATTTTTAGTTAAGTCATTTTATGTTTCCAAAATATGTTTCTTTCAAAAACGATTCATATTAATTTTTGTGAGAAAATATTATATTTAGTTTATTCTACTTTTTAAAAATTTCATTGAAAAATTTAACATAATTTCCAAAATCATCATATCCAAATGATTATAAGATCAAATTTGGGGGCTTTCAGAAAAGGATGATTTTTTAATGAATACATAAATACCATTTTTATACATTTTGTTGTAAAACTGACATTTATTTTCATTAAAAGTGCCATTATACATGAATTTTGATCTTTAATTAACATATTTATAATTTAATTACATATAATCTCATAAAATAACTTTTAATTAATTTTATAATGGACTTTGGTATAAGTTCATTTTCAGGCTTAAAACACCTTAAAAACCATTTTCAATCATGTTTTATGCATTTATATTAAAAGTGATTTATGTAACTTAAAAAAATTAAATTTGAAAGATTTTTATCAATTTTTTATGGATTCAAATTAGTCATAGTAATAATTTCAAAAAAAAATTACAAACTAAACTTTTTGGTAAATATTAAAGAAATATATTTTCTATAAAATATACTATCTTTTAGGTTGTCACCAGGACGTAAATACGGTATAAAATCTTAATTAACATATAGAATAATTTATTTAGGATAATATAATATTAAATAAAATTAAAATAATTCAACACATATAAATTATAATTTATATCATGATAAATATGAAAATCATTTTTAATGTTGACACGGTTCCGGTGCAGCACTGGAAAAGTAAAATTTTCTATTCAAATGATTAAAATTGAGTATAAAAAAGACTTTTCATGACTCTTTTAAAAAATATTATGTATTAATTAGTAATATTATTTATATTTTTTTATTTTTTAGTGATATAAAATAATTTTATCCAAATGCATGTTCAATACTAATGTAATGATAGAGAAGCCAAAATAACATATTAAATAAGCTTCCAAATCATAAATATGAGTAAATATAAATATTGGGTAAATATAAATGTTTATATCGAACTTAATTTATTTATTTTACTGATTGTAATTTATTTTAATTTTTCTAAATGAAAAAATTACAGTAAGTTCCTATGAAATGCTGACACTATTTTTTTTGCAAGAAGTAGAAAAATCAAGTAAATGGTTTTAAAAACTAGAAAATTAATATTTTTTGGTAGGGATATAGTGTACCAATAGTTTAGTATATAAATATATAATATTAGGGCTGTTTTAAAGGTTTATATTCAAATTAGTTTTCTTCCGTACTATTTTCAATGTCAAACTAAATGAATAGTGTCAAAAATTACATTAATAGTATTTTATATTGAATAATAATTTATTAAAAAATTAAAAATCAAAAAAAATTTGAAAGATGGAAAATAGGATTTTCAATATTCTAATATGTTATAGATTTTTTATTTATTAACCAACATTCATATTATAAATAAAATTAAAACACTTTAATATTCAAAAATTCATCACCATGGTTATTGTTAAAATTTGTTAAAGAAGGAATTAAACCAAAATACAATGATTAAATGATATATAAGCCTGTATAAATGTTATAAAACTAATATATTAAAACCATATTATCCTTATCTTATAATAAATTTTATTGATAACTAAAGTTCTCCCTGAGATGGAACTAGAGAAGAAACAGATTGGGGGCTCCGCAAGAGGCATAGCGATGATGGCGTAGGTCATGGTCGCGCTCCCACCTCCCCTCCCCTGCCTACTAAATCCAGGGAGTGGGGTTGATACTCCTCCATCGATCCCTCTTCCCTCTCGTGATCCTTCCTTTTCACCCTTAACTGAACCATATTCTCTCACTCTCTTTCCTCCTATAAAAGTGAGCTCTAAAGTCCACTCTTGTGCTAATGGTGTTCCTTCAGTTCTGATTTCTCCATTGGAGTTCATGAATGCTTCGGCAATGCTGGATCTTACCCTGGTCACTCGTTTTGGGAATCAACGGCCCTCATTTAATGCCTTCGACATGTTTTTTTCTATTCTTGGAAGCTTCAGGATCGGGTGGTTGTCGGTTTTTAGATTCAAAGCATATTCATATTCTTTTTTCTTCTGAGGATGATCTGATCTATGCTTGGGCATCTTCTCCACAAGCATTCGATGGATTCCGATTTAATTTATTTTAGTGGTCCTTTGATTTTCATCTAATGAGAGACTCCCCATTTACGGTGCTATGGATTTTGCTTCCTGGTCTTCCACTACCTTTCCAGAATCTAGAAATTCTTCCGTTAATCAGAAACATGATCGACGACAACCTCTATTCGGATTGCCTCACTAGAACTGTGTGTCATCTAATATCCCCAAGAATAGGAGTATAAGTTGATGTCTCAAAGGGACCATTGGACTCTATTATTATTGAGATTAAAGAAGATCTCCGCTGGAATCAAAATTTATGTTATGAATCTTGGGTTCCTTTCTGTTTTGGTTGTCGTTGACTAGGTCAGGATTCATACAGATGCCGTCGAAGTGGTTCTAGTGGCATGGTTGTTGCGGCCTAAGAAAATAATATGGATCATCAGGGTATAGTTGGGGATAGCCTCGCTTCCTTTATTCAGAATGAATTGATTACGTGAAATCTAGAAGTCGGTGAGGTTGAGGAGTGTGGTGATTCAAGTTTCAATAATACTATTCAAGAACAACTCCCAGTTAGGATTGGTGAAGGGTCTAGTGATGGTTGTGTTGGTTCTGGTAAGGGGACTGGCAATACTGAGGATATCCAGTGTTAAAATTGAGCAATAAAAACGAAACTAGTTAATAGATTACCTTTTGAACCCAGTGTATCAGAGATCTTCAACATGCTGCAGAGCGATCTAGCGAGTCCTCTAAACAAAAAATCATTTACTCAGGCTGGCCATACCTGTGTTGTGGTCGAGGCCTCTTTGGATTTGTACAATGCACTGTCTCAGGACCCGAGGTACTCTACTGGAGCTGCTAGTGTAAATTTCAAAGGTGCAGATATTTTTAATCCTTTTAGCTATGTGGAGGCAGTGAGTGTGGGTGATTTAAACAACTATGATAGGGTGGTGCTTTCTACTAGAAAGGGTAAGCTCAAGGATGGACAAGAATGTGAGAAGCCTATACATGTTGTAGGAAAGAAGTTGATTACTAGTCATAGAATCAACCCGGGGAAGATGTTGTCCTGCCTCAACTAAAGCAACCAATTTGAGAGTTTAAGTAGTCAAGGAGAAATTGAAGAAAACACCAACTATCCCTATAAAGATATGTCTGATAGAGACAGATATCTCACAGATGACACTAATTTGGGAGGAGTTTGTATGGGTCTACACAACCAATGAATAAAGAAAGGGAATAAGGAAAATAGGACCCAAGGATCTTTATAGTTTCCAGGAAGCCGAAACATAGGGGTCATAATGATTAGTCATATCTTCTTAAACCGATGGAGACACGGTCGACCAAAAAAGAGGGTAATCTCATGGGGTATGAGATATAGTTAGAGGCTGTAGAGGGATCAACAGGTTGGCGCCACAGAGCCTCAATTACAGGTTAAAGGATCCTCAATGGCATATGACCAGCAAGTTGAGGTGCATCTAAATTTTAAGGATACGAGGTTGGTGAAGGGGGATTTCTATTTCCCCTGTACAATACTGTGAGGTAGGTTATCCAGACGGATTTCAGTGCCTAAAGGATGAGGATCTGGAATCTTAGATGGTACTACTCATGTATTATGGAGAATCCACGAAGGAGGATTTCTTGGTGATCAATACAGAGAGGGATGACATCGACCAAATGATGGAATGATTGATTCAAGAAGAAGTTTCTCAGGGAGAAAGTTGAATGGATTGACAAGCATGATCATATATTGATTTGAGGCTTAAATATAGAGAATATCACTAAATCATAATATATGAAAGATTGTGAATACCTTGAAAGTCACAATGAAGACAACATAGAGAAAGATCCAGACTATCAGGCAAGTTCCCTACATTGGAAACTGTTAAGGGAATGAGATTCTAATCACCTTAAACTTTTGTTTATTAAGTAAGTAGTTTCCTTTTTTATTTGAACTTTTGTAATGGGTTCTCACTATCCCTTTAAAAGTGTTAGAAAATAAAAAAGTAAACATGGATTTATGGATAATAAATTTCATTTTGGAACCATTTTATCTTATATTTACACATATTATATTATAATATTACATGTTTTTCTAAAAAATGACACTAATGATATTTTATAATAAATAATTTTTTAATAAAATATTTAAAATTCATAAAAAATTACCTTTAAAAATTGAATGGGATATGGTTTATAATTTAAACTATGGTCCATTTATAGGCCACTTGACCTTTTGTAATAACATTTCTGACTTCTTTAGGGTAGAAAACATTGATACCATAGAAAGAGACAAAAGGTATAACCTGGGGTTAAATGTAGAAGATATGGGTCAAAACATCAATAAAACTTTCCCAAATGAAATTGTATTAGAACATTTCGATTAATAAAAAACCTATCTTATAATTATATTGTATATTATTAATTTTTTCTTAAAAATTAATTTATATTAATTTAATACTTTTTTTAATTCCAAAATTGACCCTCCCCTCTCTATAAAACGGAACCGTCTCTTCACTTCTATAGAAACGTAATGATAAATTTGGTTTCAATATACCTATTAAAATCCCTAAAAAACATCCTTTCATTATAGATGTATTATTTTTGGAATAATACCGTGAATAGAGGGTGTAAGGTGTACAACAAAGGAGGTTGTTCGGAGAATAGGTATAGATGTTAACCGAATGTTTTTTTATTTCATATTATACCACATTAAAATATAATTGAAACACAATGAAAAAATAAAAAAAATCATAAAATGATATTTTATTCTATTAATTCAATAACTTATATAAATAACCTCTTATAACAAATGGAAAAATAAACAATTGTTCATGTGATGATGGACTACCGCCTCGCGAATCGATGTAATTAATTTTCCATCACCACCTCTAACATATTGCAATAATGATGTATTTAATGTATATATATGATAATAAAAACATAATTATAATTATATAATGGTAATATATCATTTATTTCCATACCTTTCCATTCATTTAAAAATGAAAATGTTGTTCGTGCATATGTGTGGATTACTACCTCTACAAAGCAATGTGATACATTTTTCATCATAACATCAAATTATTAGTATATAAATAAATGTTATTATATTTATTACATAATAATAATTATGGAAATATAAAATAAAAACTTACTTTCTTTAAATATTGGTCATTGAAAATAGATATGTTACTCAAATATACGTATGGGTTACCGTCTCCATGATTGTAATGTAGTTCATTTTTCATAATCATCATTAAGGTTTATTTTTAAAAGTATAATTGATTTATAAAAATTATTATTAGGTAATAAATATTATTATAATGATGATAAAATAATGACATCATGGATCACAGGAAACCTACCAAAGTATTTGGGACATATAATCTGAATATTTTTAAAATGTCTATCATTAATGTAAATGATTAGTTAATTTAATATAATATAGTTAAAATAAAATTAAAGGAATAATATATATTAATATTGTTCGTAATAAATTATATAGTTTAAATAAGATTATTATTTAGGAATATAAAGAACATATTTCAATATTAGGACTTGAGGTAAGGGATGTTTTAAGTTAAAAATCTCAGTTTAAATGTTTTAAGAATTTATTTTCTAAATCTTATTCTTCAATTAAGATGTTCTTAAAAGTAATTAATTTATGTTTTTATATAGTAAAAAATGAATTAAAAATGAAATTTAATGTGTCTTTATACTTTCTTTTAATGGTTTTCAAAATGATCCTTTTTACAGAACATTTTAACTTTATTTATAAAAAGAAAAATAAATGTTATATTTTAATGTATACAGTGTCAACATATTTTCCTTCCACCACAAACGTTATTTTTCTTCATAATTTATAATATTCTATTTTTTAATGAAAATAAAATCTCTATTTTTTTCTAGAAATTTTACTTTTAAAATTTTTGTTTTTATGGAAAGGGATATATCATTATTTATTAATGTTTTTCATTTTTGTTAGAAAGTGTTTTTCAAGGGGTTTATAATGGAGAAATTGGAAGAATAAAATGTTGTATTCATGATATGAAACTTAGGAATTATATATGATAATGGGTGTTCTTGATAAAGTTCATATGTTGGGTGATCCCGATACAATTCATATGATAGGTGTGCCTGATATATATTTTCAGTGCATTGGGTAATGTTCATTGTCCTCATAAGCAAGAAAGATAGATTTAACAAGTAAGGTTTCTCCAATTTATTTAATTGGGATCTAGGTATTCAGATTGATTGGGTTTCAAATTGGGGACTCATGTCTTGGAACAGGTCTTTCCCAATAGTCTATAGAAGAGTCTCAGGTCACTCTTTGCTCCACCCAAGGTTAAATTATTTTGTGGGAGGTCCACTCTGGTGTTCTTTTAACCCATGAATTTCTGGTGAGACATCATATTATGGAGGATAAAAGCTGGCCTTTATTCTTATAAGGTGGGGGAATCTTGTTTGCATGAAATTCTCCTCTATCTGGGGTGGAATGTGTCTAGAAGTTTTGGGGAACATATTTTAAAATTCCTTTTAGTCCATATATTGGGTTAGTCTAAAACCTCATTAAATGGGTGTCTTCGTTGGAATTGAGAGTGGTGGGGATAATTTTTACAATTGATTGGTTGGTTTGTACTAGAATAAATGAATTAATTTTCCAAAATAAGGTGACCCAAGATCACATTTGGGTTGAGAGGTCCATTGAATGGATGGATTGTTGAAAAGTGGCCAACGAAGTGCCTTCTTTAGGTAGAAATCGGTAGGAATCACCTTGTTGGTATCCTCCCTCATAGTTTTTTATCAAAATTAATATATATGTGGCCATATTTTCTAATTAAAGCATATGTATTGGATTCATTTTCTATAACAGTTATAGATAGGTTATCGATGCTAACATTTTGGGTTATTCAAGGACATTGTAGACCTGTGGTGGAAGAGCCATCTACCAACCTCCATAGGATCCTTCATGCTTTTTTGAAAATATTGGATCAATTTCATGGTGGAATCAGATTTCCTTGAATTTATTACAGCCTTATCTAAGAATGAGGATGATTATCATCCTTTTTGACATATTATGAGAAAGATACAGTCCTTAATTGATTACTTCACTGAGCGTAAATTTTCTTTTATCAAATGAGGGGGTAATATGAATTCTCACCTAATGACATGCTATGGAAAATAATGGAATGATCATTGTTGGGATGAATTTTTCCCTGATTTGATTTGTAGGTCTTTTTTTATACATCAATAATATATTAACTCTTTATCACAAAAAAAATAACTTTAAACACTTTCCATTTACTTACTAGGTGTTTTAATGGTTTTAATTGAGAAAAAATATTGTTTTTGATTAATTTGGATATGATCTATTTCATACACAAAAAAAAATACTATGATAAAGATAAGTATTTTGCGGGTTTTCCCTTTTCTAAATAAAATAAATTAATTTCTTTATTTTATATCCCTTACTAAGATTTTTTTGATCATTCCATTTTTTAAAATATTTTTCTCATGTTTTAAGGAAGAGTAAGAATAATGAAGAACTCATGGGAAAATTCATAAAGATTATTCATGAAATAAAATATATTCATTTATAAAAAAATACTATGGAGAAAATACATACTTATTAGAAGTGTACAATTGGTAAGATTTTTTTTTGGTATATAAGATGTATGACTTAATTCTATAAAAATATAAACAATAAAGATCCACCAAATATAAGGAAGTGAAGTCTTAAATAAAAACTCATGATTATTTAATGGTTAGGGTTTATTATTTATAGTTGGAATCAGATTAAATTTTTATAAATCCTTGGAGATTAAGATAATTTCATGTGATATTAACATAACTGTTATAGATACATATATGATTTTATAAGTTTGTTGTCCTTCATATATTAAAATTAATAGATACCCTTTAATGGTTTTATGGGATGGGAGTGAAATATTATTAAGAGTATTTTGGTAGATATTTATAGATATATATGCCTTAGCTTTAATATGTGTTTCTGAAAATAAGTTATTTTCATAATAATTCTTTAATTTTCTAGGGAAATTAGTTTAATGGTCTATAAAACATTAATGATTTATATGATCTTTCATGTTGAGGTAATTATGGAATCTTACTATTTGGGAATATATTTTTTATATTATAGATAACCATGTGGTTGAAAAGTAATGTTGAAATTAAGTGATTAATGTTATTTCCAAAGAATACGACTACAAATTTGGGGAATAATTTATAGTTAAATTAAACCGAATATTATGATAATGTTTGAATTATATATTGGAATAAGACTTGATATTAGTATGGATTTATTGGAATTTTGGTTATTTATGGAAAGTTTTAGAATATTATAGGGAATATATGATTAAATAATATATATTATCTGGGTATTCTACTTTATAAGTGACTAATATTAATTAGAGATAAATGTTAAATAAACCCCATAAGATTATCTGACCAAACCCTTTTTACTTTTGGGTTACAAAATTTTTAGTGTTATTTTGTATAATTTTAAGGATAATTACTAATAAAATGAAATAACTTGAACTTTGGGTGTTAGTTTTGAGGATTCAAATTTTAATGTTTTATTTCTCCATATGAAGGTTTATTCATTTTTTTTGATTTATATTACCTTATATTTACCATTTTGGTTTTGTTTAATTGTTACTGGTAGTATAAATAACATGTTATGTTTTTTAGAATTTTTTATCACATATAAGTTGACTTTAGTGCTTTAGGAATCAAAATATCATATTGAATACACATCAATTGACTAAAAAGATTTGATTGTGGTGGAAATTGATTAAAAGATGAAATTATACAGGTCAAGTAAGTATATTTATTCTATATTCTTACAATATATTTTAAATGAATCCATAGACATGTGGAAAATGGGATAAAAATAAGAAAAATCTTATGACCTTAATTTTAGATGAATTTATTTGATTTTCTCATCTTTTTGGTTTATGGTTTTGTGGTCGTTAACTTTTGCTTGATTGATCATTGTCTAGTGATCATTGTTCTCCAATCCATCACTATTTTGAAATTAATTTTTACTCCAGGTATATTTTTTCACATCCCACTAATGTAAAAACTATATATTTTAAATTAATTCTATTTTTGATAACATATATGATAGGCAACATCAAGATAAAATAAACCCAGACATGTTATTTTATGACCATTATAATGCAACCATTGAATAAGCAGGTATAAATAGAAGTAAAAAAATTGAAGAATATATATAAATTTACTAATAAATATAAATATATTTTTTAATTATTATTAAATAATCATTCAACTCTTAGTAAATGCATTTTATGTTTGAAAAATACTTTTCCTTTAAAAATGACTTTTATTTTTTTGTGAGAAAATATTACATTTCACTTATTACATGTTAATAAAATTTATATTTTATAATTAAGTTTATATTTTAAATCATAATATCAAAATTTTAATAGTTTTAAATTTTGGATTTTTTTTTGATATATAGTATGGCATCCCGCCTTTTTATTACAAAACATTTCATTACAGTTTACATACATAGGTTCTTTAAAGTCTATTGTCTTAGAAATCAGGAACGTATAACATTTAAACAACATAAAAAATCCTTCTAATACACTTTTAAGGCTTCATCATGGGTTTGTACTAAGTAAAATTACTTCATCTATAACCTGGAGACATACATCAAAGGAAAGGGTGAGCAGAAGGCCCATTAAGGAAAATAAGGGAATCAGTTTACTTGTGAAATCAGTAAAACTTGATAAAAATATAAAGACATGAGAAATGGAAGTAGAGGAATTTCATAATGAAAATAACTAGAACCATAACATTAATATGTGGATACAAAATTTAATTTATACATTCATGAACATATCACCAAGTTTCATCCCCAAGGGGTCATAAAAATTACCAAAGTTATTCACCAAGGTATCTTGAAACATGTCATCTCTAGAGATTAAATTCTTTACCCAGTGCATTATAGTGCTATTAGGTTGTACCATTAATATTTACTTATTTTAATGTGATACACCTATATCATAGTCAAACATTTCATAAATAACCTATAGAGAACAAAACAAATGGGTTTCATTTCAAAATTGTGACGTTTTAAAAGTTCTATAAAAATATCGTTAGGTCATTTATAACCCATGGAAAAGGAGTGAAGATTATATATATGTCAATTCCATAATGAAATGTATCATTTTTTATATTTATGAACACCCATAGAAACTAAATAGGTCTGGGTATTCACGTAAATAAAACAAGAGAATTCCTTGAGAGAAAGAGAGAGGAATATTGACATGAAAATTCCGCAGCATAATTACAACATAAGATCCTTTTAGAAAAGATTAAAAAGGAAGGGTACAAGGGTAACCCACTCATAAATAACTCATAATAAAATATATATCCATAATGACATGGATATAAGAACATGGTATGGATATTTTAATGACATACAACATGAAAATAAAACATGAAAGGAAAGAGAATATGCGATTTCTTTTACAAAAAAATTAATAGCCTAACGACATCACTTAAAAATTCAGAAAATAAATTAATGATAGAAAAAAGAGTATATAATAATTTGGAAATTATATTTAAAGTAGTAAAGATATATAATAACAGGACCCCATATAATAAAATGGAACTATAAGAAATAACATAAAGGAGGTCATGACTTAAAAGAGGAGGGTGAAAGGTTCCCTTGCCTAGAGGAGTAACTTTGAATGCTTGAAGGTCAGGACCTTGGGAGGCCTGAGGGCACATTAGGGGTTCTCCTTGGGAGATATAAATACCAGATATTGATTGATGGGGATTGTGGAATAAAAATAACAAGGTAATGGCATGGTATTTATAGGAAAATGATCGAATAAATTATTAATTTCCAAGGGACACCTCATCTGTGGAATTTGAAAAATCATGGACTTTCCCATGTTATTTACTAATGTTATTGGACACTTGGGATGCCTAATAACATATATTACTATTCACAAGTCTACCAGATTATTTAAATCGTGATTACATCATTAATGATGTCATTGAACACCCAAAAATCAAAACTGTTTTTTACTGTTCACCCAAAAAACAATTGTTTCAGAAAAATCCCAAAAATTCACTCTATCCTAATATCGATGCTCTGAATTCAAAATTGAACTCCATTTTAAGAAAATAATTTTCTAAATATATTTAATTTAATTTTTAAATAAAGTCATTATTTATTCCAAAAAATAAAACATTAAAACTATAACTGATTTTGTAACACCTTAATAAAGTATTCAAGGTCCCATAAAGTTATAGTATAACCATAAGACAATAAAGTAAGAATTTATGATTAAATCTTATGAAAATAAAATTCCATTTTAAATTATAAAATTAGTTATAAAATTGTAAATAAAATATTTATGACAATCAAAAATACCAAAACATAAACTATGATCATTTTAACTTTTAAGATGTATAAAATGTATTTATACATTCATGGGACACGTTTCTATTTTTTTGGTCAATTTACTATTCATTACTATTCACTAATATTAATTACTATTCACTAATATTCATTACTATTCATACGAGTATGTTACTATTCATACTTTACTATTAACTAAAAATTACGTTGATCTTATTAGACTCTAAATTTTCTACTGAACACAACTATAGAAAACCATTTTTTAAAAATTAATTCACGTTATTAAATATTTAAAAGGTAAAAAAAAATTGAAAACACCCCATTTTTCCAAAATTCATCAATAATATGGAACTTTCCTAAATTCATCATATATTTATCTGGAAATTTGAAATTCACAAACTTTATAATAAGAAGAAATAACAATTTTATTTATATAAAAGTATTACAAAAAGTTGCAAAGGTCACACAACATAGCCCCTTATAACACCTACATAGGACCTAAGTGTAAGGTGTGCTATGGTGATAGAATCTTGGGGTGGCTCAGACAACATTTCCCGAGTGGTGATTTCTATCAGCTTGAACTTCTCCCTTAGGCGATTCTGTTCATGCTTCACATGTTGAAGTTCAGCTAGGGTTGGGTCCAAAGCAAAGCCCAGTGATACTACTTCTTTCCCAAGCATCAAAAGATGGGATTCATATGGATTGTGTCTACTATATGATTCCATTGACTCTTCTTTTTGTATTAATTAACCATGATCATTTTAATTTATAAATAATAATTGTAATGTTAAGAATTTAGTTTCCAACGGTCATATTTACCAATAGCCATATAATAGTCGAAACCCAACAGTCTCATTTACTTATACTCACTTTATTAATTAAATGATATATTTTTGTTGAGTATAAAATAAAATAACACACAAATTTAGGAAATAAATTTTATTAAAAAGTTCGGGTCGTTAGAGGTAGTTTTTTTGAATAATAAAAAAGATGTTTTTCGTATGTTTTTATAGAACTATAATTTATTTTCATTAAAAGAACCATTATGATTTTAATTTTTTATTAAATTAACATTTGTATTCGGTAATTATATATAATACAAATAATTACATTTTAATCATCATTATACTTTATTTTTGAATAAGTTTACTCTTGGGCATAAAAATGAATTTTTTTTAACTGTTTTTTGTTTCGTTTTAAATATTTACATTAATTATAATTTTTTTCACTTATATAAATTTAATTTTATAGAATGGAATTTATTTTTTCATTTATAAATTATTATTCATTCTTGTAAAAAAAATTTATATTTTTTAAGAAATTAGTTTTTAGAGGATTGTAAAAAATTACAGTTTTTTCTGAAATACTGTATATTTTTTCATATCACCAAGACATTTGATGAAATAATTTTTTTTCATATTATGGAATGAATTATTTATGATATAAAAATAAAATATTATAATGAAATAATATAAAACAAATATATTATAATTTATTTCATGATAAATATTAAAATAATTTTCAATTTTGGAATAATGCTTGCACAACACTAGAAAAGTCAAATTTGTTTTCCTAATGATAAAAATAGAGAATTAATAAGTAATTACATTGAGTTTCTAGTAAATATTATTTCTAAATTATTATTGTAAAATAAAATTTTTAATTTTTTTAGTTATATAACAAGAATCGTATCCAATTAATTGTGTATTTCTCTTGTTAGGTTAAAAGGGTCAAAACAACATATTAAATAAGTTGTCATGATATGGATGTGAGTAAAAATAAATATTGAATGAATATAGCGGTTTATATTTAAATAAATTAATTATATTGTTATTTAAATTTATTTTTAGTTTTTATAAATGAAATAATTTCCTTAAGTTCAAACGCAATGCTAGCACAGTTCTTAGGAAAGTAGTGAAAAAATCAAGTAATTGATTTTAAAAAATCTAAAAGTAATATTTTTTGGTGGTTTACAGTGTCCCATGAATTAAAAGATAAATATAACATATTAGGTATTTTTTTAATGTTCTATATTCAAATTATTTTTGTTTTATGTTGGGTTCCAAGTCAAACTAAATGAATGATGTCGAAAATTCAATTAATGATATATTATGTTAAATGTTATTAAATTAAATTATATAAAAATAAAAGAAATATTTAACAAGGAAAAATATGATGTTAAATGGTATAAAATACCATCAAATATCAAATTATTTTCCAATTTTTACATTATAAGAAACATTATAACCCATTAATATTGAAAAATCTATTATCACGGTTAAGGATATAATTGCTTAACTAAGGGGTCAAACATAAAGATATAGTCTAAATTGATATATAAACACACATAAATTTTCTTTAATGATTATATTGAGACTATATCCTCCTTATATTATAATAAAATTAATTTTTAAACAATTTTTAGTAGATAGACACGAATTATTTTATAATATTACTTATATTTCCAAAAACGTCATGATATATTTTTAATAATAAATAGTGATTTATTTAATGAATTAAAAATTAGAAAATTATTAAATTCTGAAAATTAAATTCAATATTATATATAATATGAACCATGTTCCACTTATGGTTCACTTTTCTTTTTATAGTAACTCTCTAGACTCTTGTATGTAAAAAACTTTGATACTGTAGTTACTGACAAAGGGGTTAATTAGGGTTAAAACAAAAAGTCAGTTGTGGAAACATCACCAAAACATGTCCAAATTATGTTTAATTAGATTATTCAGACTCTTAGTCATAATATATTAAAATTATATCATTTTTTAAATTTTTACATGAAAATTAATTTATATAAATTTAGTACTTAAAGTAATTCCAAAAGTGCCTCCCCTTATTATAAAAGGGCCCTGGTTATCATATTATCTAAAACAATATAGAACCATTTAATTTGAAAAATATATAAAAAATCAATTAAGAATATTAAAAACTTTATATATGTCTTATTTTGGTCAGAATACTAAGATTATTCGGATTACTATTTAAAGTAAAGGAGGTTTTCCAAAGAAGAAATATAACGTTTAATTTAATAATTTAGTTTATTTCATCATCTACCTCTTTAAAATATTATTCAAACATGATGAAATTATAAAACTGGTATATTACATATTATGAGATGTTATTATGTTAATATAATGGCCTATATTCATCTCTTCTTCCATAAAATGGGAAATAAAACCATTTTTTGTGAGTACAGGGGACTACTGACTCCTAAACTAATATAATTTGTTTTCCAACACTCCCAGTCAAGAATGTTTATAATTATAGATTTAAAGTACATAAATAATATTAATTACATAATTATCATTCTATAAAATTAATATAACATCTATTTTCTTACCTTTCTAGTCAATGAATAATGATAATGTTGTTTTTGTGTAAGGGTAGATTTCCACCTCTATGAAGCGATGTGAGTCATTATTCATCACCGAAACACATAGATGGTATATAAAGATATAAATTTATATTTAATATATTATAATCATTATGAAAGTATAAAATATTTTCTTACCTTGTTTTCATTATTGTTTTTAATAATAGAAACGTTACTCATCCATATGTACAACATATGGTTTCCATGATTGTAACGTAGTTCATTTTTCCTAAAAATATTTAATGGTTGGTTTTAAAATTATAATTGATGTGTATAAATGATAATTATTCAATTATTACTATTATATAGATTATTGAATAATGACCTCACTTACCATAGTCAACCTACCGAAGTCATTTAGGATATATGATATGAATATCATAAAAATGTGTAATTTGAACATTAATTATTATGTAATTGAATATTATATTGTAGTAAATAAAATAAAATAAATATTAAACATGAATATTTTTATTAACAATCAAATAGTTGAAATAATTTAATTATTTTTAATGGTAATTAATGTATGTGATGATTCATACTCTAGTTAAGGGACACTTTAACATAAAACTTCATTTAAAGTGTTTTAATGATTTATTTCCTAAATATTTTTTTACCATGTCCATATTCTTAAAATAGTTTTGTGTATGTATTCATATGGACATAAATTAATTAAAAAAAATAAATATCCATTTTTTTATTTCAATGGTTTTCCAGAGGAATCATTTTATATAATGTTTTGAAATTATTTACAAAATTTAAAAAGGAATGTATAATTTTAATGTATATGTATTCAACTTATTGTTTCACTACCCAAACCATGATTTTATGTTTTGGCTTACTTTATAACATTTTAATAGTAATTGATACATCAATAATTGGAAATCTTCTATATATGGCTTTAAAAAATCATATTTTTCATAATGAAATGGTGTGATAATAAAAAAATTATTCATAATTTGGTACATGAGAATTATAGATGGTGATTTGTGTTTCATATATATCTTATATGATTTGGTATCAAGATACATATAACATGACGTGTGAGCCCGATATAGCTTCTACAATGGGTGAGCCCAATGTAACCCTCCAATATTTTGGGTAATGTTCTTCATATTAAATGGAAATAAGGATGATGCTCACTAGGTAGGTTTATCCTATGAATTTAACTGACATTCAGTTATTTTTAACATGATTTTAATACAAGTTATGAATATAATTCTATAATTTTTTTTTGAAATGGTTTTAAAATTCTTGATAAGGGTTTTAAATTTTTTCTATGAGAAAAATGTGCTTCTTTGTTTCATGTGAATAAGATTTATTACATCCACTAATAAATTGTGATAAATCTAAAAAATTTATTATTTTTCATTTTTTATGGACTATTATGTTTGTTTCTTATATATACCTTACTATGATTTCTATTCCCATTCTATAGTTTTAAATGTTTTTTATAGGGTTTCAAGATGAGTAAGAACAAAGAAGAAGTCATTTTGAAAGTCATAAATAATTCTGTGAAAATAAACCCGATTTCATTTTAAAAGTATTATATTGCGAGAAAAGTGGATATTGATTTGAATTATCTTATTAATAATATATAGGATTTTTATTTATGAATTATGACCAAATTCTCTCAAACTTAAAAGTGTAAATATTATGTAATGTAAGGGAGTGAATTATTGATGTAAAAACCATGATTTTTTAATGTTTAAGGTTATGTTATTATAGTTGATATCAGAGGAAATTTTTAGATAACATTGAAGATTATGATTATTTCACGTGATTTAAAATAAATAGTTATGGATACCATCATGGGTTTATATGTTTATGGTTGATCACACAGTTAAATTCATAGAAACCCCCTATGAGGTTTTATGTGATGGGTGTTTAAGATGATTATGATTATTTTGGGAGACAATTAAGGAAATAGAACCTTTATTATTAATATGTGTTTTAGTGATAATGTTATTTTAGTAATAATGATTTTTTATTATATGGACATAAGATTAAAGGACTATAAAAGTTTTAGTTTTTATATGATCTTTGATGTTCAGTTAATTATAGGTTATTACAATTTAAGAAATATATGTATTATTTTATATATAACAATTATATTGAAAAGTAATTTTATTATTGATTGCTTAATTTTATTTCAGAACAAGATGAATATTTTTTTAGAACATTACATAATTAGGGTAAATAGAATATTATAATACCTATTGATTTATATTTTGGTAGAATTTTTTATTTTAATGTGGCTTTATAATGATTCGGGTTATTTATGGAAATGATTAAAATATATATGACATTATATGATTAGGGAATATAAATTTTTTTGTATATGAATTTATAAGTGACTAATGATAATTTAAGAAATATTTTAAATTAATCTTAGAAGAATATATGATCAAATACTCCGGAATTTTGGGTTGAAGACATGGATAAGAATATTTTTATAGATATTAACGTTAGATAATTATAAAAATACCTATCTTTAAATTTTTATTTCATTGTTGAGGATTTAGATATTAATGTTGAATTTTATCATATGAAGGTTTATTGATTTTTATAAATATCATAAATTGTGCTAACCATTTTGGTTTTGGTTAATGTGTAAAAAAAGTGGAATAACTATTGTTATATTATGTGTTCTGTTAAAAGTTTATTTTAGTTCAATATTCATGAAAATTTTTTCTATAATACTCATCATTTGGAGAAAACAATGTGATTGTGGTGGAAATTGGTTAAAGGGAGAAATTCCACATACCAATTGTGTATATTTAATTATTCTCATAGTCTGGAAGTTAAATGAATTCCATAACTTTGGAAAAAGGATCTTGTAATAAAAAAAATTATCTTATTACCTTCATTTCTAATTAATTGACGGTATTTTTTATACATATTTTGTTTATGGTTATATGGTTGTTAACATTCATTTAACCATTTAATTTATAGTAATCAATGTTATTCAACACTATTAAGCATTATTTAGACATTATTGTTTTTTATATTTCTATATTTTCACTTCCCACTAATGTTCTTCAATTTGGAAGCCAAGTTAGGTTTTATTCCAATTGAACATTTTACTTCCCTTTCCCTATTTGAAGGCAGTTGTTTTATTCACCCTTTTTTTAGTGTGAGATTTCAAAAAAAAATGTATTTAAAAATGTAAAATCTATTTTTACTGGGATAAATTTCAAATTTCAAGGATGTAATTTATTAAATGTGGAGAATTTAACACCCTAAAAGTTTAAAATAAGAATATGTTCGATAGCGAACAGGATATGCAACACTGAGCTAAAATGAACAAAGATATATTTTTTATGACCATTATATAATAAAAATTGAATTAGAATATATGAATAGATGTAAAAAAATTATGAAAAATATATAAATTTCCAAATATATACAAATTGTTTAATTAATTCTAGGGAATTACACAATAAAGTTTTAGTAATGTCATTTTATGTTTCTAAAATGTGATTCCTTGAAAAAAATTATTGTTTTTAATTAGAATATTTAATATTTAATAGATTCCATATTTATAATATGTATTCAATAAAGTAATATTATTTTTTAAATCTTTATATAAAAATTATATTAGTTTGAAATATTTAAATTTTTCTAAAAAGATTTATTATTTAGTGAATAGTGGAAATATTGTTCTTTGTCTGTTTTTTATAAAACAATACTTAATTTTTATTAAAATTCACATTAGTATTTTAACTTTTTCTTTATGTAATATAAATATTAATTAATTATATATAGTCTAATTAATTTAATTAGAAGAATCATTATACTTGATTTTGGTAGAAGTTCATTTTTGTACTTAAAACACATTTTTCAAATAAAATTGTTTTTTCTTATTATTAATTTATATTAAAAGTCATTTATATCACTTTTATGGAATAAATTTGATGAAATTGAATTTATTTTTTGATTCTAATAGTCAAATTTATCCTAGTATGAAATTTTTAGATTTTTTTCGAGAGGTTAATTTTTTGTTGAATAGTGAAAAATACAGTTTTTATGAAATAAAATATCTTTTATGATATATCAATGTCATAGATATATTAAAAAACTCATAAAACATTAGAATGAATTATTTATTATAATATACTCTAAAAATAATACTAAAATAATTTAAAATATAAAAATTATCATTTATTTCCTGGTAAATATGAAAATAATTTTCACTGTTGAAGTAGTGGTTAAACGACACATAGAAAATAACATTTGATGTCTTCATGATATAAATTGAGAAATAAAAATAGTTTTTATAAATTTTTATTAAATATTATGTACGAATGATTATTTTTATTTATAGATTTTAATTTTGGAGTTATGTGACAATAATCTTATCTGAATATTTATGCAATGCTTGCGCAAAGAAAGGAAAGTCAAAATAATATATTAAATAAGTCACCATGGCATAGATGTATATATGAAAAAATATATAATTAATAAAAATATTTTAAATGAAATTTATTTATTTATTTTTTTAGTTATTTATTTTTAATTTTTAGTAGTGAAGTAATTACCTTAAATGCTAACACAACATGACCAAAGTTCTTGTGCAAGGAGTATAAAAAATCAAGAAAATGATTTTAAATAATTTAAAATTAATAATTTTTTAGGTGGGTTATAATTTATTTACAATTTTATAGATAAATATAACATATTATATTTTTTTAAATGTTTATATTAAAATTATTTTGTTTTTAGGTTGAATTCATTTTCAAACTTAATGAATAGTGTAAAAAATAAAATTAATGATATTTTATGTTAAAGAATATTTTACTAAATTGATTAAAAAAATAAAAAATAAATAGTAAAGTTAGAATGATAAGCGGTCTAAAATTTAATTTATCTTACATTTATGATCCAATTTTTAACTTATAATAAAAATTGAAACACTTAAATATTGAAAAAGTTATTACCACTATAATGGTTAAAATTGGTCAACTAAGGGGTTAAACCAAAATAAAGGGATTAAAATGATATATAAACAAATATAAATATGATTTTCTGAATTTATTATGAATATATACTCATTAAATTATAAAAATTTTCATTTTGTAACCATTTTTTGAATGATAGAAAAATATTATATAACAAAATTTCATGTATTTCCAAAATAATATTTAATGATATTTTATAATATACAATATTTTATTATATGGTCTTAAATTCATAAAAATATTAGATTTATTAAATTTATTGATATATGGTTCATAATATCAACCATGTTTCATATATGGGTCACATTTCCTTTTATAGTAACTTTTTACACTCATTTAGTGTAGAAAACATTGATATCATGATGAAGACAAAAGGGTTAATGGGAGTTAAAATCAAAATAAAAGGATAAAAACACCACCTAAAATTGAAAAAAAATTATTTGATGAGAATATATATAGTCATCATAATCCTATATTATAATTATATCATTTTGGATCCATTTTTCATGAAAATTTATTTATATTAATTTATTACTTTTGATAATTCTAAAAGTGACCCTCTTGTCATTATAAAAGGGAACCCACTATCCTATTCTCTACACACATAAAGATCCATTTGTTTCAACCAATACCTATATAATCTCATTAAAATATCCCTCCCCACATTCTAGAGGTGTTATTCGAGGATGAATATCAATATTTAAGGGATTAATGTGTAATGAAATGGAATTTTTCTGAAGAAGATGAATAACTTTTAACCTAATGTTTGTGTGTTATTTGTTATTATACCTAATTAAAATATTATTAAAACATTATTAAATAGTAAAAAAATTAACTTCCATATACTGATATTTTATTATATTAATGTAATAACCTATATTTATCTCATCCTCTAACAATTGTGAAATTAAACCAGTTATTGTGTGTACGGTGATGCACCACCTCATGAATCGATGTAATTAATTTTTATTCATTTCCTATTGTGACTGGTTATAATGAAGGATTTTATTTATATATAATATATTAATTAGATAAATAAAATCAAATAAATGTGACATTTTATCTATATTCATACCTTTATGTTCGTTGAAAAATGTTAAGGTCGTTTGTGCATATTTGTGGATTACCACCGCCACAAAGCAATGTGATTCCTTTATCATAACCAAATCACAAACATTGTATATGTAAGGATAATATGATATTTATGATATAATAATTATTATTTAAATTTAAAATAAATATATATCTTCTTTCTATCATGGCCGTTGAAAAAAAGAAATGTTGCTCATGCGTGCGTATAACCAAGTAGCTCCATGATTGTAACATATTTCATTTCCCATAACCATATATCATGTTTGGATTTTAATAGAATAATTTATGTATAAAATTGTAAATATTCTCTGATTATTATTATGTATATGGTTAAATAGTATCCCCATTTACCATATTATACCTATGGAAGTCATTTTGTACATATGATCTGAATATCGTCAAAACGTCTAATATAAAAAGAAATTATTAAGTATTTTAATATAACTTGGTAATAAATAAAAGGAAAGGAAAAATAAACATTAAATGGGTTATACAGAAATTAAATAGTTTAAATAATATAATTATTCATGAGTATTTATAATGTACATGATGATTCAGACTCTAGGTAAGGGACATTTTTACTTAAAACATAATTTTTAATGTTTTTAAGATTTATAACTTATATATTTTCTTTTTTTATCCATATTCATAATTTTATTTTATTGATTTATTTATGTGGAAATAAATTAAACTCAGTGGTCATTTTATGTCTCCTCTAACTTTTATTCAATATTTTTCAAAATTAATCTTTTTATAGAATTTTTTTACTTTCTTTATGAAAGGAAAAAATGAGTGTTCAATTTTAATGAATACGGTGTTAATGGATTTTACCATTACCAAAAATATTATTTGATTTTTTTGATTCATTTATATGATTATATGTTTTTTAAAATAATAAACACTCTTTCCCTTTATTCTGGAAATTTCAGTATTAAAAATTTTGTTTTAAGGTAAATGGATATATCAATAGACAAAAATATTTTTTATAAGGGTTCCAAACTAATTTTCAGGGGTTTTATGATAAAAAGGTTAAAGAATAAAATATTTTATTCATGATATGGTAATTAATAATTATAAATAATAATTTTTTATCCTATTACATACTCTATGATGGTTGATCTTAATATATATTATATAATTGGTGAGCCCGATAAAACATATAAGACAAGTGATACCAATATAGAACTCAAATACATTATCTAATTTTCCTTAAATTAAAGGGTAAAAATGTTGGATTTAACTAGGATGTTTTCTCTTATGAACTTGACAACAATCAAGTTATTTCTTATCATGATTTAGGTTATGAATATAATGTTCCATGTTCCCTAAAATGGTTTCTATATTCTTGATAATAGTTTTAAAGATTATATTGAAGAAACAAGTTTTAGTGTTTCATGTGGATATAGTTTATTTCATATAATCAGTGAATATTGTGGTAAACATTAAAAAAGATGGGTTTTAATTTTTTAATAGAATAATGGATTTCTTTATTTTATTGTCCTTACTATGCTTTTTTATGAACATTCCACTTTTTTAAAAAAAATCAGAGGGTTTAAGTAAGAGTATGAACAATGAATGTGTTATGTAGAAATTCATGAATATTTTTCTTGAATAGAAAAACGGTTTCATTTTAATGGTTTTATATTGTAGTAAAATTTATACTGAATAGAAGTTTTCCCCAATGTTATATTTGGGTTTTTTATGTATGAGTTATGACCTAATTCAATAAAAACATAAATCATAAAAACCCTGGATATATAAGGAAGGGAATTATTAATTAAATAATCAATATTATATAATGTATAAGGATGATTCCTTATATTTTTTCCTAGTATAACCTCACAAAAAATTAAAAAAAAATGGAAGAAATGAAAAATTGAAAATACAAGGGATGAATATTTCATTGTTTTTATAGATTCACGAGTCTTACATTATGTTTTGGGGTAGTAAGGTGATGTTAATTTTGGATATGAGTACTTCATTTAACATGAATTTTAATTATCATGCATAGTGCTTAAGAGTTGAACCTCCTTTTTGATCCTTAATTATTGACACCATTTACTTGCCTACTATAAGTCTCAGAGTCATTTATAATTAATTTAAAGTCTCCATGATTAAAGGTTCTCTTTGTTTTTTTTTCAGGTGGAGAGTTTATATTCAATGGAAGTCTATGCCTAAAATCATATGAATTTTGTATAATCATAACTCTGGTGAAAATATACCATGAGTGATGTGTGAAAAAAATCAATGTTTGGTAGATTCCAAAGTAAAATTCATTTTAATAATTAATCGAGATACTTAAATGGAAACTATAAGAATCACATAAATTAAAAAATGGAATCATAAAACACATAGTTGATTTGTTTTATTTAAGAATGAGGATTTGAAAATATTTTCCTTTATAAATCATTAAATTTAAAATCCCGAATGAAAATTGTTCTATTTTTTTATAATGATATTTAAATAATGATAACATGGGCCTTATTTGAGATTTATATGGATATAATAAATATGATGACAATAAAATTATAAGTTTGGGGATGTTTTATGGATATATTTTTTAAACATATTTTTTAAATATAATTTCATTACATTTTTATTTTAATTGATTTTTTACATATTCTATATTAGTCTGATTAATTTTTAATAGGTTATAATTAAATTATATTTAGGAAGAAAAATAAATAAATAAATATATATATATAAGATGATAAAAGTTTTAATTCAATGAATGATGATTTTGGAAAATGAATTTTATAACGATATTTTAAAATATTGGTCTAACCAACAAGAAATGGGAGTTCAGGATAGCCTCACTCAGTGGGAATCCATCCAATCAAACCGTTGACTAATAAGTAGTATGAAAAAATGTGAGTGATCCTAGCTTGGGTCAACACTAGGGTTATTGAATGTGTGAAGAGATGAGCACTTGACATGGGATGTATTGGATAAGAGTGTTCGATGTAGAGTGACATGGGAGATACTAATATGGAGTACGGTTAAAGTAGTTTGGGTAATTAAGAATATTTATCCATTTTAGAAAACTGATTTAGGAAAAATGATCTTTAACATTATTCATCATATACAAAAATTACACAGTTTTATTTTTAGCTCACATTGTCTTACTCGGTTATAACATCATCTTTAATGCAATGTTTCTTATCATTCTATTTTTTAGATCTACCATAACTATTGATTAAGGAACTCAATCCCTGCTACATTGAAGGAGATACTACATTACAACATGTCATCTTACACTATGGAAAACTATGGACAAAAAATAATGCATTGGAGGTGCTCGAGCTTATTTATACATAAGTAAACCCTTTCACTGTAGTACATTTTCATGTGGAATTCATAAGGGTGTCATGCTTTCTACATAAGGGTAAGAGGATTAATTTTCAAAAAAAGGGCAATATGTTTGGGCTATATAAATATAAATTAATTAGTTTAGTAAAGGACTAAATAATTAATGGTCCTCACCAGGTTGCATAAAGGTTTATGTTGAGTATGGATCTATGTAAAGGTTAAATAGTATCTTATATAATAGTTCTCAGCAGGCTATATAAGGATTATTCAAAACATATTTTTTTTACAATAGTGGGTTATCTTCATTCCATATTTTTAGAAAGAGGTATATGCTAATTTTCATAGAATAGGACCTTACGACATTATGGTTTTGATTGAACCTTTAATAAAGAGGTAGAAATGATGGTTTTTTATAAATACCTTATAGTGTAGGTCTTTGGATATATCATGGAGGTCCTTAAAAATGAATTGAATTGAATTTTGATAGAGGATGAGCTTTACAATGTAATCTATTATCCACATCATGACCTCAGGTTGAGGATTTGTGTTTTCCCATAAGTACAGTGTTATGACAGAAAATAAATTATCTATACAGATATATAGTCTTGATAAAACCTCTATAATGGATAGTTTGTAGATCTAATCTTGAATATAAAATAGGATTCATACACATGGATTTCATTTATAACAAGTTTAATTCAAATCTAATTTAAATTGATAAAAATAAGGGGAGGTAAGTTAATGATATTGAGAAAATATAGAGGACATATTATACATTTGAGATAGAGATATTCATGAGAATTTAATCTATAAATTGGAGTTATTTGGCATTATTAAGTGGACTATATTTCTGGGATATATCAATAAGAGTTATTTATACTGGAGGACTATTGTTTCTTTGGTTCTATTGTTTTTATTTTGTTTACCCTCTATTATAAAAAGTATGATGGGATGTGTTTTTAGAGTTTTGATCATGTATTTATAAGGGATTTTACCTTGTGAAGAGATTTATTTTTTGTCAATATATTTTGGGGTTGTACATTCATATATTTCTTTAAATATATTATTTTTTTCCTCATAACTTACCATTAAAGTTTCAAGAGGCTATTATTCTGATTCATTAACTATCTAGTTATTATCATTGCATATATTGGGGTAGTTATTTTATAATATTGTTTTGAGTTATATATTTTGTTGATAAACCTATGTACCAAAGTTGAGAAAATGAGATTCTTTATAATATATAGTTGTTAACCTAAAATGGGAACACTAGGATATAATTCTAATGAAATATCTAATTGAATCCTTATATTTTCACTTAACTAGTTCATGAGACTATATTTACTATACTTGGTTTGTTTTCCATGATTGATTGGTTATAAATACACTCCTTCTACTATTTTAAATCATTTATAAACATTGGAAGTGTTTTTAATCCCCCATGTTGGGATTGGCATCAATCATACCACTTAACGTGTTTTTTAGTTTTAAATTGATAAATTAGGTTACCCATGGTAATTAATGATTCACTATGAGTTGTAAAAAGGTTACTTTTACCCAAATAAACATTACTAATGGAGTGTTGTACATAAATAAAAAAACATATATACCAATATCTCACTTTTTTATTACGGTTTTAATTTTATACAAAAATTATTCACATAAGTTCATGGAAATTACTTACTTTTTTGGCACCTCAATGAATAGAAAATTAATTGAGGTTATCAGTGAATGAAATTTTTTTACTTTATTAAACTTTTATGGTTTTCTCCACCTTATAAAATTTTATCCATTATAATGTTTATATGGACCTTTTGAGGATCATAAACTAACCATTTGACTATATTTTTTTATAGAAATAGAATCTTATAATATATGCTATACTCATATTAATGGGATCATTTCATGGATTGTTCAATGACTAGATAAATGATCCTTAATAGGTGAATTAAAATAGTTCTTTGATTTAAGATCTTATAACGGCCCTTCTATAGGATATATAATTTTTTCCATTGTTGGATTGAATTTAATTTTATAACATTGGACATCCAATTAATGAAACCCTACCACAACTATAACATAAGTTTCCTTCATTAGGTTTATCTCACTCATGAATACTATTAAAGGTAAATATATTATTTTATGGGTCACATTCAAGTAAGATCCTACAAAATAATTATATCTCATGTAGCACTTACCCCCCCCCCCATGGATCGTTATAATATTCCAAATCAAACGATACATAGCTACACTTCAATATACAACCTATATCTCAATAATAAACTTATGTTAATTCTTGAGTTGGGATATATTCCTTTGGGTGGATTTATGTTTGACTGGATGATAGAATATTGGGTAAGAAAAATATATATTGAATTTGATGAGAAGTGAAAATTTGTAAGGCATATAATAGTAATAAAATTTTTAGATATATATTTCCAGGATATAGGATTTCTTTACTAGAATCTTGAGAATATGGTTCCCATAAATGAAAAAATTTAACATATTATATGGGGAAGTTGTGATCAGTTCACAAGATCATTATAAGGTTTTAGGGATACCCATTTTAGAGTATATGTATGATGAATCCCCCACACCCAATAAATACTAATGTGGATACTTATGAAACCCTTTCATTGGTGTGAGTGATATCGAAGGAAGATAGAGGATATACTGAAAGTATCCATGAAAAAAAATGAAATCATTTTTTATATGTAGATGAACATATAATTTAAGGAATGTGGATTGGGTATGTGGATGAACTAACCCAAAGGGTATCTAGGTCTCTATATGAGAGGGGGCCCATATATATTTTTCCCATATTCATCATATGATCATTATGAGTAATGGGTTTTAAATATTATCCTTAAGTTGCACTATTGGATATGTCTATCCAATTTATTCATTATGTGGTTAATAAAGTGTCTACTATAAATTTTTAATTTTTTTTACCGATATAAAGTTAAGCACATTTATGGTGGAAACTCCATAGGCATATAAAAAACTGATAAACATAGTGATACTGGGATTGGTCATACTTTATCAATAATTATTATATAGGTACTTAGAATATTCCCAATGATTCATATCTAGAATGTTCAATATCACACGAGGTGGAAGTTTCACCTATATTAGAACATATGAATTTTTTAAGAAAATATTATAGATCCACTAAAAATGATTAAAACTATATATTAAAAAATTATCTAGGATTAGGCTAATATTTAAGGTATGTCATGGCATTATCATGTTCATAATTATGGACTCTCAATTAAATTTATCACTTATAATGATGTTAAAATTGGATTAACCATTGATTATAGTCCTTGAAGTTATAATGAGTGGTCATACAAAGTGGAACATTAGGATGAAATTATAGTCAAGGAGATTTACTATGGCCTAATTTCTTAGGTTTATGATATTTACTAACCTTTTCATTAATTACAATTATAATAAAGGTATTTTCTAAACCAATTTACTAAATCATTGGTAAAGAAGAACCTATTGGTGGATTGAAAACTCTTGTTAATGATGATACATGAATACACTCATGTATGTATCATGATATCATTGGTATATTTTATAGTCAAATAATACATGATTATACTAGGGCATGGATCTAAAACTACATATAGGAAATATAGAAAGATTTTTTATATTGTGATGAACACCCTCAAGATATAGATAAAGGATGCTAAGGCGCCCAAAATCAGTAAGAAAGTGTAGTAGAGTTACAACTACATCAAAAGTAAAATCATATAGAACCCTTACCATATATAATAATTGAAGTAAAATAACTGATGGAAACTAAGTTATAGAAATATAGTATGAGGTTGTTGATTAATGTAAAATCAACTGGTTAATGAAATAGAAAATCATTGAAACAAAATGGGTTGGAAACTTCTTCTAGGTCGATGGTGTTATTCCTATGCATACATACAAACACTACATTAACAAAGTGTCTTGGCTTCTATGATTATTGGGTTGTTTGATAATGAAAAAGTAATGTTGGGGATTATTTAGGTAGTGTGAAATATAAATCTCATATAAATTTGTCTCCTAATTATTCCATTTAATTTTCAATATCCATCCATGAAAATTATAAAAATTAATTATGTTCATTATATGTTTTATTTATTACTATCAGACTATGATTCTTCATTGGGATCCACTATTGGGATTTATGCTTGGACTTTATGATAATTCATTGGGATAATCCATTTTTTTGTTTATCTTCCTTTTCTAATAAAGGATATCGTAAAAAATCAATCAGTTTCAAATTTTTCTTCAACTAGACCATCCACACAGATAGTCTTCATTGATTGGGTAGTTTATAGGTTTCATGTGGCCTTTTCTCATTCACTATGGTCATTTTCATCGTTTCCACATCTGTTGAAAACTTTCAGTGGAATTTATATCCCTTATAAGTTCCAATTAAATGATATCAATTATGTTTGGATCCCCTCACTACTCAACACTCTTTCTTTTCACTCTTGACTAAGTTTAGAGTAAACCCAAGAGTGACATCAGAGAAGAACCTCAGTTTTCCACCTCATAGTTATTTTTGAACACCATTTGGATGAGATTTTCTCACTGGTTAATCATCTAGATTGAGAGATGATGTTGATGTATATTTCTTAATAGAGATATAATTCTCATGTTAAACCTCTAAATCAATAATGTGAATTATTCTTATTCAGATACAAAATCATTATCCTCTAAAGATTATATGAGTGTCTAATAGACATTTATAATCCACCATCATGTAATAATTTTATAATATTTATATTTCCTCATGTTTGTGGATTTTTATTCTTATATTAATGATCTGTTAACTCTCTCTTATATCTTGTATGGAATATATTTTGGTAATTAATAAAATCCCTTAGTCTCTATGGTGTTATAATCATGCATATAGGACTGCAAAGGTCTAAAAAATAAAAATCCTTGCATTTTGGTCTTCATTTAGCTTCTCTAACTATGTATATTTGTCTATCCTTATTTATGGTTTCATCACTCCTTGATTCTCCTCAATTTATCTTGTTATTACTATTATAATACTCAAAATCTCTCTTTATTCCTATATTTCAAATACCAACTAAAAAATGAGTACATTTTCAGTGTTTTTGGGCCTTTATTGGAGAATTTCATTCAATTTGCCCCCACCTAATAAATTAGTATTAGATCTATTGAATACATAGTGACATATAAAAATTATCTAATGGATAAATTTGATAGTGACAATTAATTTAATCTATATAGAATCAACATGAGAGACCATCGTTTACAACAAGGGCTCACAAATGATTTGAGGGGGGCCTAAGAAACTTAAAATTATTCAATCTAAATATTGTAATACTAAAACCATGTATCAATATGGCCCTTTTTATGTCTTGTATAAATCCAATAACTCCATTTTATTATCCTTTTATGATAAATTCCTTAGAGAGGTAAATTATATGTTTTCTATTTGTAGAATTTTGTTGAAACTTATGAAATTATATATGATTGGTTAATTTGTGGGACATCATTATAAATATAATGTAATTTTTACCTTTGATACGTGTTTAAGTACATCTTTAAAATCTCATCTTGATGAATTTATCAAAATTTCACTTGATTTTTCAAATATTAATTTCTTTGTTAATTATAAAGACCAAGGCATGGTTCTGATAATTTCTCTTGATAATTCCTTTTATACTATTGTTGAAATCATGATGTATGGGTGTGAATCTTTAACACTAAAATAGGTTATATTATCTTTATTTTCTAAGAAAATTCAAAATAGACCTAAATTAAAGTATGAGGTTGAAAGATTGTTTACTATGTTTGAGAAAAAAATAAAATAAAAAATATTGTAATAATATTAATGGAATGAAAAATAAGAAACCATAAAATAATAGATCTAAATCTATGTCTAGGAATGTTACCTGCAATAATTATGGAAAACGTGGGAACATTAGTCAAAAATTCCGCTATCCCAAACAAAAATAAAATTAAAAACCTAATTAATCTTTTGATCAATCATTGTTCATTGATGGTGGTTATGATAGTGATGACGTTCTTAATGTGTATTATTTTACCTTGTCTAGTGAGTGGTTTTTAGACTCAGGTAGTTAATTCCATATATGACAAGATAGAGAGTCCTTTCTTGAGTTGACTAATAAAGTTTAATGATGGGTTAATCATCAAAATAATAAAAGGTTTCAGGTCTAGAGTAGAGGTTATGTTTTATTAGAGATCCATGACTATTCAATAGTCTCATTTCAATAGGTTATGTGGGTCCCAAACCTATATGGTAATCTCATATCTATAAGTGTTTAATACAAAATATTATTTTCATTCTTGTTTGAATAAGTTCTCTTAAGATCTCTAAAGGCTCAACAATAGTTATTAAGGGGTCCCATGTCAATTGGATCTATTTTTTTTGGATGACACAACTCATTATATATTGATATGGAAAACCTATATAACTATTACTAATTATACCAGGCATTGGTATAAGAGGTTGGAAAATGTAATCTTTAATGGTCTTGAGGAATTTAGTAGATAAAGGATATTGAATGATTTCAAACCTAACAAACATAAATTTCATAAAGAATGTGTCTTTAGTAAGCATAAAAGAGTCAATTTGAATTCTTCCTCTATTATGGCTAGTTATCGTTAAGGATGCATTCATTCTGAAATAAAGGTTTTTGCTAGGACTACATCCCATGGTTTAAGCTCTCAATTTGTACCCTTTATTAATTATTACTCTTGAAAAGTGTAGATTTTAATTCTTTCAAGTAATTATGATTCTTTAGAAACATTTAAAATATGGAAATACCTTTTTTAAAATATGGTTGGAATAAAGATTAACGCTACGATAATTGATAATGGTTAATAATACTTGTCATTTTATTTTATAATATTTTGTTAGTCTGAGGTAATAGTCGGACATAGTACTATTAAGGAACCTTTCAAGTAAAATAGGATGGGTGGGTGGATGAACCAAACTATATTGGAGTAGGTACATCGAATGATTTTGTGTATAGGCCTACCCAAATATTTTTAATCAAAGGAACAAACTAATATTATCTACCCCATTAATATATGTCATTCAAATATTAATCAATTTAAGACTCCTGAATAATTGTGGTGTAATTAACCCCCTCTTATAATAACTTGATGGTTTTTAGATGTACATGTTATACCATATAAAAATTATAAAATTAAGACAAGAGATCTTAAATTCATTTTCATTGGTTATACCTATGTAGTTGAAGGGTGTAAACTACGGGTGTATAAACCTAATTACCAGAAATTTATAATAATGCATGATTTTATTTTCTATGAATCGACTTTTAAAATAAACTATCTCTCTTACAGATGATAATAATCATACACCTCAAATTGAGAGTTTTTATAATAATAATATATCATAGTTTGAGGCTCTCGTCGAGGTTTCTCCACTTAAACCTCTTCCAGAAACCCAACCTTAGTCCAATATAGATACTAAGTTGGATAGTGATCCTTATTATGCCTCTAGTAACTACCAACTAACTAGATATATGTCGAGGGGATCATCAAGACTCCTCAATTTATACAATATGATATGGCCTATATTTATTTCCATATTTTCCATGATATTGGGTATGAAGATCCCTAAACCAATAAGAAGTATATTAATGATATATATTCTAAGCATTGGATATTTTCATGGATGATGAAATGAATTCCCTAAAAAGGAATAACAGTTGTTCTATTGTTATCAAAAGAAATTAAGGTGTGTGAAATTAACTATAAATGGATATTAAAAATAAATGAAGATAACACTAAAGAGAAAAAAATTAAATTACTATTCATACTTATGGTGAAAGGTTTCTTCCAATGAGGGTGAATTTATTACTCTGAAAATTTGTTCTTCGGTGGTTAAACATTCATTTATCTGATTCATTCATTATTTTACTACTTTTAATGAATTTTATATCGAGTATGTCGATATTAAATCTTATTATCTTCATGTAGATATAAATTAAACAATTGTACATAAAACACAACAACAGATATATGAATGATTTTAATCTAAATTAGGTGTATCATTTAAATAATTATTTTTATGGTTTAAAGAATGTTTCTTAGTAGTGGTATAGAATTTTTGATATATTTATGCTTGGTAATAATTTTAATAAAAGTAGAAATAAGACGTGTAAACTGTAGGCACCTAAAATGTATCTCAACTTTTTGGAGGTGGATTTCTCTAAAATAAAGACAAAA
Organism: Viscum album; assembly: GCA_963277665.1. Taxonomy (NCBI): domain Eukaryota; kingdom Viridiplantae; phylum Streptophyta; class Magnoliopsida; order Santalales; family Viscaceae; genus Viscum; species Viscum album. The sequence goes on along the minus strand of OY728119.1, from coordinate 1,501,281,470 downwards.
CCTGGCGAATGAGACCATTCTGGAGATAAGGTACAAAACACATGAAACATCATTTCATTGCACACAAGCCTCTATCTCCATCCGCAATTAAATTGTGCACAAAAGGATATGTTTATGAAATGAAAGTTTTGCTAGAAATTTTGAAGAGAATAAATACCAAAAAAAGAAAATGGTGTGAAATAATAAATCTATCCACACAACCTTAAATATTGGCTCACAAAATAATTTCACAGGAAAGGAGTCATTGGAAATATTCCTTATGCAACCCTGTATAGAAGGAAAAGTCAAGGAGGGTCTACAACCACTTTGCGCACCACAAGAGTGTCATGTGCCAAAATCTTCCTAGTTTAGTAATAAATAAAACATCACCCCCCCCCCCCATTAGAGAAACACTTATAGAAGTTTAATCATCATCTCTCACTCATGAAAGACCCTATTCTATGACATCTCAAAACTCTAGGCTATAATGGATTCATAAAGGTAGAGAACTTGAATGACTATGCTTATATGGTCTCTAATTTTTCTTGGTTCATGGTTGAGATGTCCTTTAACAACATCCCTTGGTGGTTTGGTGGATAATCGTAAGAGAATATTTCTTCATTCAACCATTATTTTCACATAACCATAGAAGTTTCGTGAATGTAAACCTCTAATAACCATGTAGTGTACATAGCTAGAAAATAGGGTTCACACAACCCCACTTGTGTGTGTAACTATAGAGTTTAGCACAACAACCTCTGGGTCCCTTACCAAATTATCACTTCTAATATAAAATGATGCATGTAATTGAATTTTTCAGGTACCCCACCCCAACTCCCATGGGTTCCACCCATGCTATAATAACCGATGAGACCATGAATTATTATCCCTCTTGTTCAACCTCTTTTCTAATCTTGGATGGTTACATAAAATATCTCTTAAATGAATAAGAACCGTAATGCCTATTTCTATTAATAATAGGAACTCTAACATATGGACCCTCATTTTCCAATTCACCATGGTAGTGTTTTCTCCATACACCACCTAGAGGAATGTGTGAAGGAGAAGTTTAATCCCCTAAAGTGGCACCATCAAGGGAACTTCCCAGCTTTCCTGGTATGGATACCTATTGTTGTGTTGTTCTCTCTAAATTGGAAATGTTCTCACTAGGTTTGGATTCATTCCACATCCAGGTAGAATGACATTGAACAGTATAGCCTAACATCATATTCATATGATGTTAAACCACCTGACAATGTCCTATGAAAATGATGTAAAACTATAAACCTTTTCTATGTGGTGAACATAAGAATCCCCATGTAAGATTTTCATAGGATAAACCATCACCTCCTACCATGTGTGATGAACACTCGATTCCCCATCTATTATCATCATGAGATAACACATACTTCCCCACCATGGAATGAGAAACCTGTAATTGGTGACTCACATGTGTAAGACCCACACCATCCTTCACCATCATTGTATGATCCTTTTATTTTGAGTATCCAATATCTATAATCCTCACACCATTATGGGATAAAACCCCAACAGAAATGATGAAACTCCAAAACCATACACTAAACCCCAATACCTAAGATGAAACCCTTATATCATGGATGAAACCCCAACACTTGGTTAGTGTTAATTGTAATCCCCACAACTTCCCTTATTTTCACACATTTTATGACACAAGAATTAGTACCCTTTGAGGTTGACCATTATGGAACTATCCTATCACACAACCTTAATATGTGGAATAAAAATACATTGATTTTGATGATTTTCAACTAATAGGGTGCGTAGTACACCTCTATGAGGTTCAATCATGACATCCCGACATACTTGGGATACCACCCTGATTTTTAATACTAATTACCTAACACCACTAATAAATCTGCATGTCTTCCCATTGGGAGGTGGAAACTCTAAAGTGTGATCATTTCTCCTGGTGAACACTCAACACCACCACAATGTCCCCAAAAGATAAAAATATGTGAATAAATTTTCATTGAAATATATTAAATTTATGACCAACTCTCTACAAGATGTTAAACATGTGACCATCTAATCTCTATAAAATGTTAAATATGAGACCAACTTGTCTCCGTAATATGTAAAATTTGTGACCAAACTATATACACCTGATGTTAAATCTATAACCAAGTTTTCTTCACTAGATATTAAATATATGACCAACCTTTCCTCATAAGATGTTTAATCCATACCCCACTAGAAGCATCAAAACCTCTACCTCATGAAATGAAAACGGGAAGCAAGTGGCCAAAAATATCTAAATCCTTATGCAAATGGATAAATTTACCATATTACCAATAAAATATTCCTTGGGTTCCACACATAAGATGCATCATATATGGGGTCCCCTTGACATTGAATGAGTAAGACTTTACAGGTTCCCAACACACCCACCATCCAATGATGTCTCGATGTTTCCAACACCACCATCTATTCTGACCATAGTTTGTTACACCTTCAATAAAGAAGTAGTGTAATTAAATGGATTCCAGCTAAATATGGTACCAATAAATAGATTTGTCATGACTCATTCCCTGGGGCCCATGTCGTGAATACCCAAAGCCCGCCTTCCATAGGCCAGGGGATGGAGACTTGCACCAAAGCCACAAATCCCTAAAATGGGAAGGCATTGCCTTTATTATAGAAAACACAAACAACAAAGTACACAGCTAGATAAAAAACACTAAGTAAATCTGTATAATAAGCGAGTGTTGAAAAGTAATGGGGCCGAAAATACAAGCCCAACTGAATGTACTTGTACAACTAAAAAGGAAAAAAATAGTTGAAAGGTGAAAAGTAGCTCCGGGATCGTCCACCACGGATCCTACCTAAAGGGTAGGTACATATAGCATCCTCAGCACTTCATGTTCGTCAGTCTCCTCCAGGTACTGACTCGTTATGAGGACCACCTCTGGGTACCATCCAGTCCTCGTACACTCAGCCTCCGTTAGCGATGTCTGTCATCTACATCCAACACAATGAGGTGCTGGCACAACCCGTGCATGGGTGAGTATAACGATACTCAGTAGGGATCTTGAGACCCTCAAGGTCTCACAAAACCAAACAAGGATAAACCAAAAAGTGTGAAATCAAAAGATAGCCCCAATTAGGTATATTCTCATACATATACCTAAGTTATCAAGTAATCCATCCCAATCGTGAGGAAAACACAAAGTTGCTGACTCAGCTCGCACAGGTATACAACTTTTGGAGAGAAATAGAGATTATCAGATGTTTCCACTGAATCATCTAAGATGTCTGACCCACACAGGATCCAGGACCAGCGGTTAGAACTGTTAGACCCACACAGGATCTAGGAACAGTAGTAAGAGCTATCGAACCTACACAGGATCTACGACTAGTGGTTTGTACTATCGGACCCACATAGGATCCAGGAACAGTAGTCAGAGCTGTCAGACCCACACAAGATCCAGGACTAGGGGTTTGTACTATTGGAACCACATAGGATCTAGGAATAGTAGCTCGAGATGTTGGACCCACAAAGGATCTAGGACCAGCGGTTAGTACTCTCGGACCCAGAGAGGATCCAAGAACAGTAGTCGGAGCACAAGCAGAGTTAGGGTTCCACTAGAGAACGCTTGATTCTGGGAGAATCTGCTCCTCAAACCAAGATTCGATACGTCAACTTCTACAAATAAGTATCCCAATGGTCTGCCATGTCATAGGGGTCTCAACGCAACAGACGGCATGTCGATCAGACGCCCGGTCTTTGAGTTATTAGCATTTTAGTCCCGGGGGCCCGGTTGGATTCATGTATGATCCTACATGACCGTATCTCAAATATACACTGAACTCCAGTGGGGTATTCTCAAAGGGATCGTCGCGTTCCAGGAATACTAGTGCCATTGACGGTTCGTCAAACGAACATCCAGTACCAAATATATGGCCAAATAAAGTAAAGGGGCGGTAGTGGGCCCGAGTTCGGTACGACCCAGTCGGACCGACTCGGCCCAACCTAGTTTGGGCCGACCCGGTCAGACCAACTGGGTCTGACCCGACCTTTTGAGTGGGTCATCCCTCTAGGTTCATCCTGGTCCGTTGGTCGCAGCCTAGCAGACTGCGGGGTGGGGGGTCGGCCCTGAGGTCTCCGTGTAGGAGGCTCGGCCCGGAGGCCAGGGTCGGTTCGGCCAGCGCTACGAGGGGTGTGGCTCAAGTGACTCTATACAGAATGTTGAGCTGGTTTGGACAACGACACCGCGGGCCAGCTCAAGAGGCCAACGTGGAAAGGCCTGTTCGGCAGGGAGCAGGGGTACGGCCCGGGTAGGCTCGCGGGGCACCCGGGCAGGCCGGTGGGGCGCGGACATCAGGCGGGGTGTGCAGGCAGGCCGGAGGGGTGCACGTTTTGGTCGTGGGCTGGCCGGTGGGGCACGTGGGAGGCTGCGGGCAGGCCGGGAAGGGCGTGTGGGAGGCTGCGAGCAGGTAGGGCAGGGCACGTGGGGGGCCATGGGGAGGCTGGGAAGGACGCAGGCAGGCCGCGGGCTGGACTGGCAGGGCGCGTGGGGGGCTGCGGGTAGGCTGGCAGGGCACGGGCAGGGCCGATACGGTATTCAATAGGGAGCACTGGAGTGCCGCCGGGGCGGCACGATTTGCGGAGGCCATGGGTAGCACGGCCTTTGTCATCGCTGCCTTCATTGGCTCGTCGTAGTTATGTCACCATGCCGAAGAACGCCACAAGAAGAAAAATCGACGGAGGATGTCGGGCCATGTTAGGTTGACCTGCACCCTCCACGTTTAGGGAGGTATCACTTGGCTCATCAGGAAAAATATACGAACAATAACATTTATGAAAACAATTCCTTTCTAACCGTTTGAAGAACATAAGAAAAGGTATAACATCATCAAGTAATAAACCTCCTATCTTGGTTCATCATTAGTCGTTTGTTGTCGGAGTCACGGAAGGTAGATGAAGAAGTTTGGTGTTCGTCATGTCTGCCGCATGCTTCCAATCCCAAGTTGTGTCGGCTCGTGGAAGACGCTCCAAATTGATAGGTGTTTGGAGAAGAAGTTGAAGAAGGATCGTCGCCGGCGTTCTTCATTAGAAGAATATGTTCTTCATTCTTCATTGAGAGATTTCTAATCCTCCCAAGCTCTCCTATTTCCCAACTTCAACCCAAAAGTACAAGATATTCCAAAAAATAGATTAGAGTATATATTAATTCATTGGAATGAATTCTAAAAGAATGAATTAAATTAAAAAGGCTCCACCAATTCACTCACGTGTGTTAGCACAAATTAATTGGGGAGAATTAAATTAAAAGGCACCACCTAATTAACTCACACGTATTGGAATGAATTAATTAGGGAGTTGGCACCAATTAATCTAAAGGGAGGTCAAGAGTATCTCCTCATTAATGAGGGGAGATTTGAGAGGTTTTACTATCCTCCATCAATAGGGTGGGTTAATCCTTGTGTGGCCCCCACGTCGTAACCTCTCGCAAGAGGTTATGTTTTGGTGGGCCCCACCACCATAACCTCTCATGGGAGGTTAAGGTGTGGTGGCCCCACCTCCAACGTCCAAAAGGTGGTTATAAAAAATAAATTAAAATAAGACATGCACTTATTTTATTTTATTATTCCACGTAAAACCTAAAAAACATCTTCTATTCTCGACTCACTGCCATCGAAGTGAAAGTATCTTTAAGCGAATACTAGCCCAACGAGTTCAACGGTGCCCTTGGATTTCAATTCTGAGCACAGGTTCAAATGTTAAAAAATCCCGCTTGAACGTTTGCTGAACTTACCCGGAAAAAACTTCAGAAATTGATTCTGGGAACACCGGGCCTCAAAATCACGTGCCGTTAGTTTTCGTGGACTCGTTGAATTCCCATGTATTTATGAAAAAAAATCAATGAAAAATCCAGGTCTTTACATTCTCCCCACCTTAGGGATTTGCATCCCTATAAGCTATAACGCGAAATAAGGGAACAAATGGGGGTACTGAGAACGCATCTGAGCCTCCCGCTCCAGTGTGCTCTTTTGGAAATTCTCATGCTTCCAACGAATGCGCACCAAAGGTATTGACTATCCAGAAAGGAACCACTCATGTAAATCCTCAATATCCACTAGGACCTCTGTAAATGTCGCCCCATTATCGACGTCCACCTCTCCATGGTCAATGATGTGAGGAGGATCATCCACCTACCTCCTCAGGTGGGATACATGGAAGACGTCGTGCACCCGGTGCAACTGAGGTGGAAGAGCTAAAAGTTATGCCACCTCACTAAATCTACTGAGGACCTGAAAAGGTCTGATGAAATGCAGAGATAACTCACCACCTTGGCCCAATCTCTGTAATCCTCATCGAGGTGAGACCCGTAGAAAGACGGGGTCCCCATCCTCGAACTCTAGAGGTCTCCCTCATCATATGACTTCTTCCTGCTCTGTGTAGTCTTCATTTTCTACTGGATGATCTGCACCTTCTCTGTGGTAGCCTGTACCATCTATAGTCGCAGTAGTGTTGACTCTCCAGGGTCTATCCAGCACAAGGTTGATCTGCAAGGTTTCCTATATAATGCATCGACAGGTGTCATACCAATGGTGGAGTGATAGCTATTGTTGTATTAAAACTCCTCCAAAGGTAGGTGATCCTTCCAGCTGTGACTGAAGTCGAGGACACAAGCACGCAGCATTTCCTCTAGGGTCTGAATGGTCTGCTCAGTCTGACCATCTGTCTGAGGATGGAAGTCGGTACTCAGATGAAACTGCATCCAAAAATCTTCCTAAAACCCCTTCCATAGCTGGGAAGTAAATCATGCATCACAATCGGAGACAATCGTCGAGGGTATACCATGTAGCCACACAATCCCCTACACATAGAGGTGTCTCATGCTCTCTACTGAACCCTACTCTCTGATCGGTAGGAAGTGGGCCGACTTGGTGAGTCGGTCAATGATCACCCAAATAGAATTATGACTCCTAGATGTATATGGAATCCCCATCACAAAATCCAAGGATATCCCATCCCACTTCCCCTATGGAACCACTAAAGGTTATACCATGCCTGCGGGTACCGGATGCTCTGCCTTCACTTGCTGACAAATGAAGCATCGAGAAACAAACTCTGCAACTGCTTTCTTCATACCTAGACACCAATGCTGTTTTTGAATGTCCTGATACATCTTCGCCACTCCTGGATGTACCACTATAGGTGATGAGTGGAGCTCTCTCAAGAAATCCTCTTTAAGTGACACTAGCACCATAGCACGTCCTCTAAAGAGGATGATGTGCTCCCCACCATCATAAAATCCATCAGGTTCCATCCCTGTGGATATCTGAGCATGTCGTGTCTCGTAGTTAGCATCTTCATGTTGTGCCTCCCTGACTCGCTGAAGAAGTGTAGGAGTGACTGTAAGAGACTGAAGTAAAACTACTCTATCTCGGTCCACAAAGGAAATCTATAAAGAAGCCAACTGCTCGTTCTCCTCTCCTAGAAGCTCTATACCAGATCTTCTACTGAGTGCATCTGCTACAACATTACCCTTTCTAGGAGTATAGACTATCTCGACGTCATAGTCCTATAGGAACTCAAGCCATCGCCGTTGTCTCAGGTTCAAGTTCATCTGAGAGAAGATATACCTGAGACTCTTGTGATCAGAGTACATGGTAAATTGCTCACCCATTCGGTAGTGCCGCCATATATTCAAGGGGAGACCAATACTGCTAACTATAGGTCATGAGTAGTGTAGTTCTACTCATGTTGTCTCAGCTTCCGAGAAAGATATGAAATCACTATTCTCTCCTGCATCAGGAAACACCCAATTTGGGTCCCTTTTCGATCGTAGTAAACTATGTACCCCATGACTTCTTGTAGAATCCTCAATATGGGGGAACAAGTCAATATCTGCCTCACCTCCTGAAATCTCTACTGGAATCTCTCTGAAAACATGAAGGGTTGCCCCTTTTTCTTCAAGGATGATAGTGGTATTGCAACTCTTGAAAAGTCTAGCACAAATATCTGGTAGTATCCAGTCAAGAAGAAGTCCCTCTCCCTTCCGGGAGGTAAACCTAGAAACATCTTTTGAAAGGATTTCCTCAAACTCTGCCTCTTCTGCTGAAAACTCAAAACTTCTACAAAATATTTTATCATGTGCTGCTCGGGTTTCCTTTATCGCCAACCAAGAAAAACCTCATTCAAATTTTATAGATAAAACACAACCTTTTTTCATAATACAGTCAATATGAGTGTGAACTATGGATGTCAAGTCCAAACCCAAACTAACGTCGTAAGGCCTCGACACTGCCACCAAGAGGTTCCAACTGAAACTCTGGCCTCAAGGGTCAGATCACACCATCAGCGTAAGTATTATTATCGAGTTTCCTACCAAAGGTATCTCCAAACGTGAGGGTCAAGTAAATGGTTTAACCAGAAACTCTAGGTCTAGGACAAGATTCATGTAAGGAAAGAATCATTGATACCTATTTCTATTAATACGATAGATAATAGTAGACACAGACCATACCTCATATCATTCATAGATCCCTTGGGTCACACTCCTTGACCACATGCAGCTACTCCATTCCCATGTCCTCCAGCTCCATGATCCTGGTGGGGTCCATATAGTGGGGGGGGGGGGGGGTTGTAACAAGTCTAAATGTACACCACCTCATTCTGCTCTACTAGCTCTGCTTTTACGTCTATAGCCCAGAAGATTTGTTTATCCCAATCACATCCTCTTCTTGAAACTTTTTACATGCCCATGTCTCTGAGTCCAGCGTTAGTTTCCTGTTTTCCCACCGCTAACATTCATTGGCTGTATTCACTCAGCCAAAGAACATTCGGCCACAAAAGATCATTCTAGCACCCTAACATAGGTAGGAATTCATAGAGGAAAACGATGGTTTGGATGTCCTTAAAAATACCCCACTTGGGAATCCGAGATCTAAAGCACTGATCTTATTGTATTCATTGAGTACCAGGAATGATCGGTACTCCATGATGAATAATAAGATAACAACACGTCGTCCTGCTGAAGCTGTAGAAGTTCTAGGTAACTCTCAGCCACCTCCTCAAGTAAGTCCTCAACCACCTATGTGTCGGGCTCGCCTCGGAACCTGATGGGTATCTGATGCTGAAACATGTGTAAGGCACTAATCCTACAAGTGTCATCTACCTTTATGGCCGGTTGCAACTGCTGACCAATGGGAAGTGATATAGATTTGCACACTAACCAAAGGTACTATCTCAGGAAATGGTCAACGTACTGAAGCCCCATAAATGTGCGTACCATCCTCATGGTTACTCACTGAAAAAGTATAGTGGATAAGATAACCATCTTCTCTACTGGTGTCTCAACTTGGTGGAAAACTCTAGAAATTTCCTCCGGCTAGCCCTTAGCTGTGTGGGAATCTGTCTCGCCTCAAAACCTCAGAGGCCTCTACTACTGGAACTCGTACAATGCGTTAAGTCAGCGTGGATAATCCACCGGTGTGGCTGGTGGTATCTACTGCCCAATTGGTGGGGGTGCTACTGGTACACCACCCAAAGGTTCCAATCATAGTAAGTGGGCCCTACACCAGAGCCTCGTCGCTCGGTGGGCCATCATCTTATACTATCTCGGGAACCCTATCAGGATGTCTACGCAGCGGCATCCTGATAAGGAGCAGGTGCACCATAGTCAGTAAGTTATACCTGGTGAGATGACTCAAGTTAACACTAGGAATAATCTTGAAAACACACACTCAATCAATGTTTTCTTGCACTAAGTCGGAAGTCAGAAGTCTGGGTCCTGGTGTATGAATACATAGGCCACCGCAACAACACTAGACTCCCTGGATGGAAAACCACACTCAGTACTCTTAACACCATTAATTCATAGAAAAGAAAGGTCAGAGTCCTACGATCTACAGTAGAATCGACTCCTCTGATACCAATTTTTCATGTCCTGTTCCTCGGGCCATGTTTCGTGACTACCTCAAGCCCGCCTTCCATAGGCTAGGGGCTGGCAACTAGCACCAAAGGTATAAATCCCTAAACATGGAAGGAATTGCCTTTATAACTAAAAAAACACACGACAGACTGGCGGGGAACACGGGAGGCCGCGAGTAGGCCGAGAAGGGCACGCGGGTGGCTGCGGGCAGGCCACGCAAGGCACGAGCAGGCATCAAGCAGGCTGATCAAGGCACGCGGGGGGCCGCGGGCAGGCCAGCAGGGTGCGGTCAGGGCCAGCGCAATATTCGTTCAGGATAACCGGAGTGCTGCAGGGGCGGTGCGATTTGCAGAGGTCACGGGTAGCGCATCCTGTGTCATCGCCGCCTTCATCGCCTCGTCGTAGTTACATCGCCATGCTGAAGAATGCCACAAGAAGGAAAATCTATGGAGGATGTCAGTCCATGTTAGTTTTGCCCTCACCCTCCGCGTTTATGAAGGTATCACTTGGATCACCAAGAAAAATATATGAACAAAAACATATCTGCAAACAATTCCTTTCTAACCGTTTGAAGAAGATAAGAAAAGGAATAACATCGTCATGTAATAAACCCCCTTCCTTTTTTTGTCATTCATCATTCATTGACGGAGTCATAGAAGGTAGGCGAAGAAGTTCGTCGTTCGTCACATCTACCGCACGCTTCCAATCCCGAGCTACGTCGACTCATGGATCACGCTCCACGTCGGTAGGTGTCTGGGGAAGAAGTCGAAGAACGATCGTCATCGGCATTCTTCATTGGAAGAACATGTTCTTAATTCTTTTTGGGGAGATTTATAATCCTCCCAAGCTCTCCACTTTCAAAACCTCCACCCAAAAGCACAATCTATTCCAAATAATAGATTAGAGTATATATTAATTCATTGGCAAGAATTCAAAAAGCATGAATTAAATTAAAAGGCTCCACATATTAACTCATGTTTGTTGGCATGAATTTATTAGGGACAAATAAATTAAAAGGCTCCACCTAATTAATTCACATGTGTTGGCACGAAGTAATTGGGGAGTTGGAACCAATTAATCTAATGGGTGGTCAAGAGGCTCTCCCTTATTAATGATGGAGATTTGAGAGGTTTTAATATCCTCCATCAATTGGGGGTTAATCCCTGTGTGGTCCCCATGTCATATCCTCTCACGGGAGGTTATGTTTGGGTGGCCCCCACCACCATAACCTCTCATGGGAGGTTAAGGTGTGTTGTCCCCACCTCCAACTTCCAAAATTTGTTTATAAAAAATAAATTAAAATAATACGTTCACTTATTTTATTTTATTATTCCATGTAAAACCCAAAAACCATCTTATATTCTCAACTCACTACCATCGAAGTGAATGTTTCCTTAAGAGAATACTGGTGTTGTGAGTTCAACGATGCCCTCAGATTTCAATTCTAGGAATTGGTTCAAAAGTTATAAAAACCCTCTCATATGTTTACTGAATGTACCCGAAAAAAACTTTTGAAATTGATTCCTGGCACACCGGGGCTTGGAATCACACATTGTCAGTTTTCGCGGACTCGTAGAATTCCCATGTATTTAAGAATACAATTTCCATGGAAATTCCAGGTCCTTAGAAGATTTTTGTACATGAATTTAATCTATGAAGGAGAACCAGACTAGGAATAGAGCTCTAAGTAGGATCCCATGGAAGGATGAATCAATATACTACCGTTCTGTTTCAATCAAGGAGCCAACATCAAAAATTTCAGTGGCAGAGGTAGAAAACCTTTGGAATGAAGTAATTTCATGAAACCAACAAACCACTCTAGATAGGGTATAACCAATCCATGTAGAAAACCACTTCATTAAAGGAATATAAATAAATCACACCCACAAACCATCTCATGTGGTGTAAAATGCTGATTGTGAAAGCATTGGGAAAAATGGTGAACATGATCTGATTATCTTATCCAATAACCATGAGTAGAAGAGTATTGCTGGAAACTAGAATATTTATATGTAACCGAATCTAAAAATTTAGTGTTAATTTCCCTAAAGCAACATAGAGGACCCAGCATAAAATTTATCTCCTACAATTGGGGGAAAATGAAAGGTGTTAAGTATCTATATTCTCAGAAATATTCAACATGGATCCTCTCCCCATGTTAGAGTGAATGGATGATGTTGGGAACATTAGGCATCACATACATTAGACTTGTAATAAAGATTGAATTTATGCATGATATAGGACTCAAGATTTTAGAAATATATGATAACCCTCCAGCACTAGGAGTAGGAGAAGTAGAATTGGAAATGTGATAATCTTAGAAAACTATGCTACTTCAATGGATACATCCACTTCTATGCTCACTGAGCACCCTCTCCCTATATAACCATTCAAATTCATCCAAAATAGAGTCATAAACACACTTTTTTGATTGTATGAAATAAAAGGGGCCATCATGACCTGGGATATGGCCGGTCTTGGCCTTAAAACCTCATAAACCTGCTGGTACCACAACCCCCAAGGTACATTCAAGGGTTATAACCCCTATATCACCATGAAAAATCATTTAGGGAGTCTCTATTAGAATTATTTTGATGTATTTATCTCATATTACAAGGTGGTTGGGGACTTGAATGTGTCACTTGATTCTACAACCACTCAAGAGCTAATTAGGAGGGCTCTCACTCAACAATTAAGTCAACATCAATAGGTTCCACTAGTTGCAGAGTGGGATAATGACACCCTTGCCCGATGGTAACCTTTTTAGAGACATTGGAACTAAATTTGTAGAATTACACAACCCATGCCCTACATGAGGCCTCTTCATTAGATACAATGGCCCCTACCACTATGAACACACCTCATCCCACCCATGTAACCATCATGTGAGGTATCGTATTAACCTAATTAGGATTGAGGCTCCAACTACCCACCATGAAAGATGGGTTGATCCTCTCTATTGTGTACTCCATCAGAAATCATCATGGACTTCACTGTGATGTAGAACATCATAGTGAGAGACCACCTTGAAACATCACTAAATTATACAGAGGCTTTCCCAATGCTTAATAATTCCCCTTACATGAAGATCCAACCTAGGGAAGTTAGACAGATAATCATCATGGGGGTCATGCCTGTGGTTCTTGCCATAACATATGTGAAAGGAATCCCCATGAATATTAGGGGCACATTCTTGGAGAACTCCCATTCTACCTTAGACAAGAGAAAGGAAAAAAAATTCACCATCGGCCTCTTGGATTCTATGATGATGGATGAATCTATGGAAAAACATCTACCCTCTTCATCAAAATTTGGGGGGCACCTTTCCGCTTAGTCTTAACATACTAGAACCTATGGTCCATAAGGTTCAAAGATTCCTCTGTTGGTACATTCAAGTGGAAGATGTATTGGCTACCTTTAAAGGGATTATATTAGAACCATCCCATCCACCATCATCATCCATCCTATCAATGTCCACTCTAGATTTGGTAGAAACATCAAGATAATGGTTGTTGATTTAAAATGATTGTGAGAACTCCACTAAGAAATGGGAAATTTGTTTTCTCCTAACCATTAAGAGGCTTCAGATAGCCTTTCTATAAGGACATGGTCATGAAGACAACCCCACATTCATAAGATACCCTAACATTCTATAGATATTTGGCCTATGTGACATTCAAACTATAAAAATTTCAATAGTAAAAAAATCATCATCACTTCCTGCCATGATCCCCTGACCAACACTGATTGGATCTTGGGATGACCAGGAACTAAACCTTGATGATGGAAAATGGGAATGATTTTGGGAAATCATGGATGCCAAAAAACTACTGGTTGTGTTCTAGCTGTCAGTAACTATGTACATTGTCATCCCATGATCTCTCACTAAGGTGTTGGACTCATGTATCTGGTAGAACATACGGGTGATTCTTAACCACCTCTAAGATAAACACCTAGTCTACCCATAGTGCCTTGATAATATTGAGTCTATCTATCATGAATGTAGAAGTGTTGAAATCATTACACTATTGTTATCTCAATGCACTGATTCCCTAAGGATATATCCATACATTTCAATGGACCACTGTTGAAACCCTCATTGTGCTCGAAAGAAGAATGAACAAGTCATATCCTAACATAAACATTAGTGTCTAGGGTAGTATACTTACCTCCACTTTAGTTACCTTCTATGTTAATTATAATTTTTTCTATCTGTTTTCCCCATCAATGGTGAAGATATGCCTCTAACCACTTCTACCCGGAAAATCATCACAATCATCCATGTGGTTGACCAGAGAAATTGGTCCAACTACATAGAGAGTGGTGGATAAAATATAGCCCAAGGGGAGACACAGTATAAAGAAGTCCCCATAGTGGGAACCTTTACCCACCAATATAGGAAAATTATAGACCTCAGGAGTCCCCCCCAATGAGATTCTATTGTCTATGCATCAACATATAAACACAGAAAAAGGTCCGGATGAGCATGTTGGCTCGTATGTGGCCACACTGAAAACTTATTAAATTCCAAATTAGTAACTTTACTCCTAGAACTCAAGGTATATAAGAGAATAACCACTAATATTAATTGATAATATCACCTGAGTTAAGATAATATATGTGTAGACATTATCTCCCCTTCAATTGTGAAGGGCATTCTCCTTGGTTGACCACCACGAGATTAGGAGGGTGGTCCTTCGAATCCAGTCAGGGTAAAGTTTAACAGAATTAACAAATGACCAAGATAAGACCCACATACCCTTCTGGAGTAGTGTGACATCTCTATGTGGTATTATGACTCTTACACGCCATGAGCCACATTACCAGTTAGGGAATTAAAGACCATTAACCCTCACTAAGGTGACATAATAACCACACTAATTGACTATCTGGAGAATTCAAAAATGCATCAAGTTACAATTCCTCTATAGGGGAATCCATATTCGGGATGGTTAGATCATATGTTCCCACTATAAAAATTAGGATATCTAAGATATTTTTATTTCAATTGTATGAGTGATTCACTGCAACATCGTTCCAACATCACTTTGAGGTGTATCATGATACTTGTAAGTACATAGAAACAGGAGGCTAAAATGAATTTTTTCTTCATCTCATCATTACAAGGAACTGTGTATTTTTGGTAAATTAAACATCCACTGGGGTCTATACTCAGCTGGGAAGATCTTCATAGGAAATTCCTCTACTAATTCATCTCTACCATGCTGATAAACAACATCACAAGCCTCTCCAAATGCAAGAAAAGTATATATTTGGGAGTTGATGACTTTCTATACTACTGGATGGTACTCACAAAGCCCTTGAATATAAATCTCTCTCATGAACTATTTGATAAAATCCTCCATATTTAAAAATATAAATGTCCACTCTAACAACCTCATCAGTACCACAACCTTCCATGTCTTGAAAGAATAGACATTGAAGATGCCAAGGAAATCGAAGTCCCTCGGGGATTCCAAAGCTAGTTTGTACCCATAGTGACTTCATGAATGTTGTAAAGGAAACTAAAATTTCAATTGGGTAATTATAAAATGAAATGATGATTACATGCATGTGAGTAACTAAAATTTGAGTAATATAGTCATAAAAAATTCCATATGTTTTTTTAGATTGACACAAATATTATTTGATATTTTGGATTCTCTAACTATGAATTAAATTAATTTAATATTCCTTAAAAAAGATACATAAATTTCAAAAGTCAGGGATTTTATATAACATCATCTGATAATAGGGGGAATAATTTAGATGGTCATTTATATTGACTACATTAGGCTTATGTATATATAGAAGTGAGATCAAATTATTTTCATGTGTTATTATAAAATTTCATCCAACAAAAAATAATAGGTCTAATATTTCCAATTTTGATTGTCACATTTACCTTATTCCGTAAACGTGTGTCATATATCTGGATTATGTCATGCTTGTTGTTTCTATTTAATTTTAGGTTTTGGAACTGGCGAGAAACAATTTTTTTTTTATTTATTTAAACTAATACTTTCTTTATTTTAAGAGTAATAATTATCTACATTTCTTTTCCAAAACTAATTATTTGAGATAAATATTATTTCTAGGACTTATCTATAATTCAACATATGTCAACCTCTATACACTATAATTTTTATATAAATTCTGATAATCCATTGTGGAAGTTTAATGGGAACAACATGTTACAAAAATTTTCATTAATATTCTCCAAAGATATCTCCAGTAACATCTCTTTTATGATCTATACCATTAATGGGATTATTAATCCTTTATAAAGATAAATAAAATTAAAGACTATCTTTTTTTCACTTATTATAGTTTGATAGGTCAAACATAATTTCTCTTCTTCAACATTGATATAAATTGGTGGAGACATTTTTTGTCAAGATCACACAAACTATAAATAGATGTGGGAACCAAGTTTTAATACAATATTAATATAGATTTTTATTAGATTTTAAAAAACATATGAGCGTTTATACCTCCTATATTTTATGGGTACCTAACATTGGGCTTCATCAGGAGGCAATGTGAGTGAGATATTATTTCAAGTCACTCATTCCATTGAACTATAAGATGTTGGGATTGTTAAAATTTTTTGTATTTGGGGTCAAGTACACCCACCCAGAGGATGTATTCTTCTCTGAAAGTTATAGTGTGTGTAGAGATTAAATGGGTTATAATTGATTGAGGATGAAATTAATTATATTTTTCTATGATTGTGTTCCCTATAATAAATTTTATCATTGATAACTCTTCTTTTTTGGGAATGGATGACTAATAATTGAAAGAAAATCATGAAAACCCATAGGATATGTTGTTATCTAGATAGCTGGAAATATTTTATGATTCATTAGATGGATAAATTCTATATTTTTATGTTTAATTCCCTCTTTTTTCTAAGGAGGGTTAACCTATGATGGTGGGTATTCAACTTAAAAATTATCCTCAATGGGAATATTTCCTTAGATAAACATAACGTTAATTTTCTAGAGGTTTTCTATAACCTTATTAACCAAGATGTTTTTTAATTTTCAATGATGGAACTAATATTAGTAATGTTTTTTGGTTGATGGTGTTGTAACTCACTTATAATTATCGATGTTAAAATGAGTAGTTTTAAATGAAAATTTAAGTGAGGAACCTAAAGGTTTTTTTTCATTGTTTTTAGGTATAAATTCCTTATTCATTCACTTTATTATGAGTGATGTCTTACATATTTGTCTCATCCTCATCTATCTCATCAATGGTATCCTATTCAAAAATTTCAATATAGATGGTAAAAATGGAGATTTCTATTATGATTCCACTGTGAATCATTCCATCATTTTCATCTAGTATTTTTAGCGATTTGTTATCATTACAACAACTATCATGGGTTTCATCGTAATTTTCACTGATTCCCAACCTATTAGAGGGGCTACAACATTATTAACCAGGATTAATTTTAACTTGTTACTCTAACATAGTTATTAAGGTGAAGGTAGTGGTTTTGTTGGTAATAATTCATAGAAAACTCCCTCATACATACACTAAATATGGAATAAGTAGGATATATGGCTCAATATTTTTCCATGGCACTACCGCTAATCATAACATTATTGATTTTTATTGAGGATTATTGTCATTAATCCAGTTTATATCCTACATATTCAATGGTAATGAAATAAATAATGCGTTAAAAATATCACAACCCTATGGGATAGGGCTTCCTATGTGATTTTATGATTAGAGATGTAGATATTCATACATTAAAGGATCATATTCTAATGAATTTTGGGTATGGTATATCTCTTTTAATTTGAGGCACCTTGGGTCTTACTAATATTTATTGAGGATAACCCACCCTAAGAGGTGGCCTTGTCTTTACATGTTTTGATTTACTTAGATGAAACACCTCTTTAACTATATTTGTAGCTTCATAAAGGATGATATCAATTTCTCAATCCCATTAGGAATGTAATTTTTTTGTAATTAAAGATATTTTTGTTCTTCTTTGAAGAAATTTGGTATTTTAGTGCTTGATATTTAATTTACCTTCAATGGTCATGATATTACATGCTACCTCCAACAATTTTTTTCATGAAGGATTTGTGATGAACCTTCTTAAATTTCCCTAATGGTGAATGATAGGGGTGAAATGAAGAATTGAATATCTCCCCTGTATTATAATGTATACATTGGGGGATATTATTCATGGATTTATTGAATTTATCTAGGATATATATGTATTTACATTGAAGGTTTCAATATTTTAATCCAAAATTCATGTTACATGCAACCCTACGGGGAGAATGGTCAATATTCAAAAACTTCTCATTAAGAATATTTAGATGATAAATATATAAACAATAAATAAATTTAAAAAATATGATCAAGTTGAATGTCACTCACATGTTTTGGAGGATAAGTCATATATATCATTCCACAATGAGAACAGGAATAACATAATTATAGGTGGTTATGGGCCAACACATAATTAGTATTTTATAACCAGTAAGTTCATCTCAATTTTCATAAATAATGACAAGAATATCTATTGATGTTTTCTTAGGTTGTTTCTTATAATGATATTTTTCTAAATAATTTCTCAATTATGGATATATCAGCTTGAGTATCTACAACTTCAGCTAAGTTCAAATGGTTAGGCAATGAGGATGATGTCGATTATTTTTTTAACATGTTCATCGATAAAGATATGTTTTCATTGATAATTGGTGTATCATATGATATATTATTTTCAAAATTATGCAATATTTATCATTAAGAGACAATATTTCTTATGATCAAAACATCCATTGCCCAAACACTTAGTAGATGATTATTTGGTGTCACTAACTCTTAACTCAACATTATTGACATGATGTAACATGGTTTATAATATTATATCTAAATCCCCAAGAAAATATACTGGTTAAGGACCTCAAGAATGGATTAAATTTATTCCTCTAGAAAAATAAAATATGAAAATGAAAATATCTACTCTAAAGTTGTTATGACTTCCCCTAATCAAGAATCTTCAACACCATTGAAGGGAATACCTCTCTATTGGCTGGTGGTTTGACTATCTTTATGAGGGAATCTATGATAGTTTTCTACATTATCATAGGGAGTAACATTTTTTAAAATACTATATGGAGGACATTCATGGTTTATAGATTGATCATTATCATAGGTAGTGTTGGGAAGGAATCATGGAATCAACCAATATAGGATATTCAGTCCACTAGAATATCACACACACCAGAACCATATATTCTATATAATTCAAACATTTAGAACATAACACTATTTGATGCACCATAACTAATAAGAATAATACCCAAAAATCACGTCACTATGTCAAACATCACACATACTCAACTCGAATAACTCACACATTAATAAAATAAAGGAAACTTAATGTGAAAATAAAAGAGGGGACATAAAAATTGTATAGTAAGGGATTTTTCTCTACATAAATCGGAGAAAAATACATGTTTTTAGTTCACTAAAAGTATAAGGATTACCATCACTATAGAATACAATTACGCAGATCACTAATATTATATCAAAATCAAAACATATCAATATGTGGTCCCACCCTCATAAGTAGTGTGTCCCAATAGGTTAATTGATTTCACCGACTTCTTAATTTCTTGGGGTTCACTAGTTGGATCTGATAAATTTTTTATCTCTGAAAGTATACTTTGACCCCAACTATATAATACTAGTAAAATGAACAAATCTCTCCTTACCGGAAACTAAAACTAGTAAATATCCCCTTCTAGTGGAGTAAAAACTAGCATATACTACCCATCAGAAGAACACCATATTTTTACCAACGTACTTTCACTCGAAAAATCGGTTGCCACTTTCAGTACATTAGTCCTAGAAAATCATTAAAAGCTTCTACTTCAAGTAGATTTAGTTAAAATTTGAAAAATAAATTCAAAAATTCCTATCAATATTTTACTTAATGACTATTTTCAAAGAATACATTTCTATTCCCTAACACTTGGGAAAACCTATGAAACAAATTTCTTCCAAAACCATGTAGTATTAACTATTATTTCATCCATTCATCCAAATCCCACTAAGTCATAATTCTCTTTAAAAATTTATTATACTAATCACTTTATGAATTTATCTTCCATATTTTTCTTTCATCTCTATTTTAATTCTTTACACCTTTACCTATAATAGAATCAATATAAAATGGAATATCATATCAATATGGTCCATCCTTATATGAAGAACCAAATTATAGGAAAGGTGAATTGTACTCTGAATATCAAATCATAATACTCCTCCTTCCGAACTCTTTTGTGTCCATACAAAAATATTAATAACTATATGAACACTTTTGTAGGTTATGTAACTAATATATATTCTAATTTCATTGTGGAAAAAGTCACCACAAGTTGAAACTGATACATCTAATAGATCATAGTTATGCAAAATTAATCATAAAACTATTCATCCTCTTCTAGGTGTTTTAATTCCCATCTGTGTATTCTTCCATGAAACCTCACAATATATTAGCTTACTTAGAATATAAAAAAATTGATCCAATAAAGTATGAGATGATCTATTTCACAAATTCTCAGGGTTCCCTTCAAGGGTTTGACATTAAATTAAATACCACTCCCACTATAAAGGAAATTTAAAAAATTATACAAACAATTTCATACATAGAATATCAAATAGTATATTCATGAAAAACTATCATCATGTACTGAGGATCTTCTTATGTTATCAGTTCCTTCTCCTAGGATAACTTGATGGTTCCAACAAGAACGGTAGATACATGCATATTTATAGTCATTATAAAAATTTCATTGATATTCATAATGTATTCCTTATAAGATAAAACTAAATTTATTATTGGATTTTACTAGGACATCCTTTTCTTAATGATCCCAAATTCAGTTTATCCTGTTTTTTTATGATTTTCTGTTTTTATGTTAGAAAATGATTTATTATACAAAATAGGAAAAATGGATAATTATAGAGCTTACTCTGCCACCATATCATGTGAACATTAAGTGACTTTATTTCCTTATTGCATGAAAAAACATCTTACTATGAGTCTGATGAAAAATATTTTTATTTGTTATAAACTAAATGAACATTGAAGATTCAACTTAGAGTACTTATAGAATCACATTACCACATTTATATTCAACCTATCTCAAGATAAATTTGTATCTACCATATACCAGACCACATGAAGGAAACTACATACTATATGAAGAATCAATTTACCTTTCCAAGGTAGGTGTAATTTTTTATAAAATAATATATTGATTCTATCTTTGACTTTAGTGATCTCACGAAGAGAAATATTACTAAATAAAATAATGAAATTACTATACATGTAAATGATCTAGAATATTATAGGGATAAATTGACCATGTCACCATTTTATATCAGATGACCATGTCAAGTTGATGTAAGCTCAACTAGTCATACATTTAGTGAAGATAATATACCTTGTCTGACATAGTAGTGTATCATTTAAAATATCCAATGGATAGTTTTAAATAATTAAATGAAGTATCAGTGCATTTAAAGAATAATTATTATTCTCCAACAACTAATTATGTTAACGATATCGTCTAGATAATTGTTTGATCTTATGAAGATAATATGGACTATTGAAAAAAATCACACTCATAGACTAATAGAGGTTCATTACCTAAGAACCTATTGTATAAAGAATACTTTACGTTACTATGTTTTATATAATTTTGTTAGAAACATATCAAATGTCATTATAATGAAAAAATACAAGGAATTTAGATAATAAAATCTACTCTAATCGATATTCATTAAATTTTCAATCTTTTTATCCCGTTTAATTTTCGTCCAAAATAATTTTTATTTTTATTTTAATTTTTATCTATTTATCTATAAAAAATAGTCTCCAGTTCTAATATAGAGAATACTCGATATTCTTTCAAACACTGTATTTTTATTCCCATGAATAACAATGGATGGTTTCCTCCATGGTTGGGCATCTATTTAATCCCGTGTATAAATATAGAAGAGGATATGTGCCTGGGAAATCATTTGCATTTTTGTCGGTAAAACCTAATTCAAGTTACAGATATATTTTTTCATATATAAATTTAATAGATGTAGGTGATTACCAAGTTTAGGGATAATATTATGGCTATAGAATAAACCCATTGTTTAAATTGTCCCATGTGTTTTCTAGTTTTTTTGTTTCAAATTAAAAAGTGGTTTCAACTTTATAAACTATAGAAAAACATTGCATTGATACTAAGTCATAGTTTTTTATATTAAGTGTTTGATTTAGTAAAATAATTTAAAAAGTTAAAGTATTTAAAAGTTATTTTAACAGATCCATAATACTTATTCTTAAAATTATTCAAAATAATATATATATATATATCTACTATTTTAATTAATTAAGAATTTTATTAAATTATTGATTTGGTTTTTAAATTGATTTTATAAAAAATACTAGGAACTTAATTCACACCCACCCCCTCTTGAGTTACTCACTCCAACCAATATTTTGTGTTGCAGGATTCTCAAACATATTTTTAAAATTGATTTAGTTGTATTTAAAGATATTAAATTTATTTCATTTTAAAATATAATTCTATATCAATGAAATACACAATAAAAAACTAACACTAATATTACTCCTTATTTTAATATAATTAATTATTCTCAATTAAAGATTAAGATTAAAATTCACTTAAAAATTATGGGCTTTACTATTTTGACTACAATTGAAGATAAATAAGAAATAACTAAAGCTGATAAAGAAACTTGGAGGGATGCTACAACAGTTATATATAATTTTAATTATAATGTGATGATTTATTTCTAATGTGCATTAAGTGAAGATAAGTTTAACATAATATCATCTGGTGCTACATATTTTGAAATTCAGGTTACTTTGGCTATTTCTCATGGAATAACATCCAATGTTAATAAATTTTTTTAAATACATAAACTATTAAATATGATACTTTTCAGATGAATCCTAGTGAATCTACAACTTACATATATCTTAGGTTTAATGAGATAGTTTACATGATGCACACACTTAGAAAGAAAATTACTATGAAGGATTAAGTCATGTGACTTCTTAGGTGCTAAACAGAAAGATGTAGATGAACATCTATATCCATAAGATAATCACCTGACATTAGTACACATACAATGAAGGAAATGATTGTAAATATAATGATAGATAAGGAATTAATACAATTAAACTATGTGTAAGTGAATAGAATGAAAACAAAGTCTATAGGTTTCAAGACTATTAACTCAAAACAAAAAAAGAGAGGATAACGATGCAATCCTTTGTGATGAAGTATCACCTACTGAAATTTTTGATTAAATAGAATATATGGATAGATAATTCAAAAATCTCTATAAAAAGAATATTTTATTTAGGAAACCTAATAAAAAAATTTAGTATAACAAAGGAAATTAGATAAAATAATGGAAGAATGATGATTTGTTTAGTGAAATAATTGGCTATGAATGTAAAATAGAAGGAAACATCAAAGAAAATTGTACTAAACTAATGGATAAGAAAAATTATGAAGCAAAGATAAAAGAATAAAATATACTTTAAATTCACATGGAGTTCCTCATAGTATTGTTCAAGTGAATTAGAATACAAAAAAGGATAAATAATTGATAAATATAATATTTTTTTAAAAAGAAAAGAAATTTATTAATTTTTTTTTAAATATCCCACTCAAATTTTAATTCATGTTGATACTAAAAAAATTCATTAAATATATCTAGTGGTTAATTATTTTAATATTGTAACATGTTTGAAGTGAGATTTAATGAATTAAAACATAAAAAAATTAAACAACAATCATTCCATGTATTCTCACTCTAATACCAATCTTACTGTAGATAAGGATAAAAATAGTACAATGCATAAAGATAATAAAAATTTTAAATTACCTAATGAACAAATAAATAAAGATCTAGAGATATTTAACCATATAATAAAAATTGTTACTCAGGTTCAGGGTAAACAAAAAACTCTTAAATATACCACTAGAATATGTCATCATCCTAGATAGAGAAGAATATTTTGAAATAGATTCATTAATAGTAGTAGTCCTACTAATTCTATTAATGGTTTTTATTCTGTTGGACCAAATAAGGTATTTTTTAACTCTTATAGTGTGTATAAAGAAAACACAAAACAAATATAGATACCAAAATATCATATTTCTAATATCTCTTGAATCAATAAAATATGAGCACCAAATATAATTTTTTGGACTAAATCTATTTCTTATGAGACCTGCTGAATTTTTTCAAGTGAACAAGCATGATATATGGATCATGGATTCTCTATACACATGATTAAAGACTACTCAAGCATCAAAAACTACATTAATTTGGATGGTGGAAATACCATTTTCAATAACAAAGATAAAATAAATATAAATAGTCTCAGACACTTTAGAAAATCTAGTAATTTTATTATTTTCTGAAGTATTATTTATAGATGGATTGAAATATAATCTTCTTATCATTTCAAAAAATTTGATGATAGTTCTCATGTTAAATTTAAAAATAATTCATGTAATGATTTTAATTCTGAACATGATTTATTTTTTATTGTTTTTATATATTATAATATTAATGATATAAATTTATATTCTATTTTGTCTCAATATGTTTCTTGTTTATGAGCCTATTATAAATAATATTGTATTTGGAATATGAGACTAGGACATTGAAATATTCACTCTCATATAAATCAAACTTGGAATGCTTTAGGTAAGTATCCACCTAACCTATAATTCCCATCATAAAAATTTAGTAATCCCTGTCAAAAAGAAAAAAAACATAAAATATCATTCAAAACAAAGAAATAAGTTTCAACTTATTATCCTTTAGAGTTTGTTCATATAAGTTTTTTGGATCGTATAGAGTTTCTATTATACTAGAAAAAATTTATTATTATGTTATAGTGGACGATATTTCAAGATATTCATGGGTGTTTTCCATTCTCATAAAAATTAAGCTTCTTCCTATTTTTGAAAATATTATAAATATCTAAGGAATATGAGTGGGCAAAGAATTAAAAAATTATGAAGTGATCATGTTCATGTGTTTAAAACATGGAATTTGAATCATTTTAATCACTGCATTGATATATTCATAACTTCTCTTCTCCATGGACCCCATAATAGGATGTTGTACGATAAGTAATAGAAACCTTCATAAAAATTTTTAGACCATGATCAATGAGTATATTAGACATATTTTTTTATAATCTATAAATATATATTTTTATATAATTAGTATATTTTTAATTAGAAATCTCTTAAAAAATGCCTTTGTGAATTGTTTAATATTAGAAAAAAAATGTTTAATTACTTTATATTTCAAGATGTAAAGTATTTATACTCAATAAAAAATATCATTTGGAAAAGTTTTCTTCCAAGTGTGATAATGTAATTTTCATTGTATATTCTACAACCAGTAAATCATATAGGGTGTTAAATAAATAGAATAAACTTCAGAAATAATTTATACATGTCAAATATGAAGAAATAAATCCGCATGAGCCTAAAACCTATTCAGAAAATATTATGGAGGGCATTTATAGAATGGATATAAATGTTAAACCTAGTGAAAACTCTCGAATACCAACAATAAAGAACTAACCCTATTTTCATGAACAACATGACCTCAAACCTATATATGATAATGATGTTTAAAACAATTTTATTCCAAGATCTATTAAGGCTAATATATATGATCCCTGAGATGTTGTAGTAGATGACCTATATAAAGTAACATAGGCTAGAGCTTCTTTAAGAAACATGGTTGAACATAATGGTTTCTTGTCACAACTAGAACCTAAAGACATCATTGATTTAATTAATGACGAATTCTAGGTAATGGATATGCATGAAGAACATAATGAGTTTAAAAGATATAGATTTTCTAATCTAATTAAAATACCTAAAGACGGCCTAAAATTTTGAACTAAATGGGTGTGTAGAAACTTGGTTGATGAGTGGGGGTCAATAGTATGATATCAATCTATATTTGTTGCACAATGATATAGTCATGAAGAATGTATTAATTTTGAGTAAACCTTTGCACCAATTTAAAGTCTTGAAGACATCAAAATATTTCTTTCATATGTTGCAAAATTGGAAGTAAAATTATACCTAATGGATTACAAGAGTTCATTCATAAATGGTTATACATTTAAGTATGTTTTTTATCAAACCCCTATATCTCAAAACTCTCACTTTCCAAGTCATGTTTTTAAATTAACAAAAGATTAATATGGTATAAAATAATATCATAGATCTTAGTATGATAGGCTATGATATTTTATAATTTCATGAGGTTTTACTAAAGATATAGCTGATCCAACTTTATTTATTATGTTAATATTAAAATAGGTTTTATTAGTAAACATTTAGGATGATTATATTATTTCTGGATATTTATAAAAAAATTTGTGTATTAAATTTTTAAAAATGATGCAAAGTGAATTTGAAAAGAGTTTTATGGGTGGAATTTAAATATTTCTTGGATTGAATATTTTTTAAAATAAAGAAACAATTATTTTAAATCAAAGTGACTACACTAAAGAAATTATAAAAAGTTTTGGCATGGAAAATACTAAAGGTAGGGATAATCCCATAAGTACATGTTTCAAGTAAGATCTTGATGAAACTAGAAAACCAGTTGATCAAACCATTTACAAATGTATGATTGGATGTTTACTATACTTAACTAATATCTAGCTAGATATAATGTTTAGTGTTTCTTTGTGTACTTGTTTTCAAGAAAACCCAAAAGATTCATACCTACTGTCTATGAAAATTATTATCAAAAATGTCAAGAATATAACCAAATTAGGATTGTTTTACTTCAAGGATGTGCATTTTATTTAGTTAGTTATTCATATGCACATTTTAAGGGTTGTTGTTTTAATAAAAAATATTTTGGAACATGTCACTTTTTGGCCAAGTCTCAAGTGTCGTGGTGTATTAAGAAATAAAACCTTGTGTCATTATTTGTAATTGGTGGTGAGTGCATAGTTGTAGGTAGTTGTTGTGCACATATTTGTTAGATAAAATCTACATGATTGGGATGTGCATTTCAATTACAACTAGTATAAATTGTGATAATAAAATTTTATTAAATATATCTATGTATCCTATATCGCATTCCAAAACATATCATATTGATAAAATACATCACTTTTAGAGAGATCGTTTACAGAAAAGTGATATAAATCTATAATTTATTGGTACTCAACATAATCTTGCTGATATATTTACAAATGCTTTGAATGTAGTCATAATCTGTAACATCCCAAGTAAATAAAGAATAATAGATTTTCATATTTATTAATATTTTCAAATTAAATTTTAATTTTACTTTAAATGGGTTGCTATGTTCGATAGCGTACCTGATACGCAACAAAGATTTTCTTTGAAATCTTACGTTGCACACTAGTAATAAAATAATATTGTTTTAAATGTTAGTTAACAAGTAGACGTTGTATTGGCGGGAATGAATATAAATAACTAAAATCTTATTATATATGTTTGTTAAATGTTTTTACATTTATCCAATAAAGGATAAAGGCTTAAAATACTGAAAGAATTCAATTTTAGGCATATATACTCTAATTTTCACTAAAGGTCCACTTATCAACTTTTAATGGCGAACCGTCATTAAATATAGTTTTGGTCACTCTTATACATTCTATTGGACCAAATAAAATTATTCTTTATAATAGGTACATTAAAATTTTAATTTGTGTAAATTTTCTGTATTTTTCCGATAAAGATCATTTTTTTAATGAATAGTGAAAAATGTTGTATTTTAATTCAAAACCTCTTTTTAATCTAATTTTTTAATATGGTTAGATTATATTTTAAAGTGGTTTTAAGGTGAAATTAGAATATATTTTTACCATTTAATCCAATAGTGGTATTTGGAATTAATTTCACTTTGAAATCGGACTAGAACTAGTGTTAATCTTTTGATACTTTTTGTTTCATAAAAACACGCTATTTGCTCTGACAGTGGGAATTAATTATTAAATTAATTAATTCAACTTATATGTTTTTAATTTTTTAAAATAGACATCATTTTTGAATTTGGAATATCAAATATAGCTTAGGGTGAATTTTTGGTATTTTTCTGAAAAACTTCAATTTTTAATGAATAGTGAAACCACTAAGTGGTACTTATAAAAACTGATTTTCCATTTAAATGAAATTTTACCACCTTTGTGTTTTGAATTTAAAAAATCTGACATACATGGTTGTCATTAAGAATTAAAATGTGGTTCAATGGGATTCAGATAATTTTTTGGTGAATAGTAACTTATTAAGTTTTTAATCGCGATTAGAGGTAATTAGTGCAATTTAATGCAAAAATGATATTATAATAAATTGAAAATACCTAGACACATGACCTACCCTTCTTGGATGTGTCATGGCCGACCAATACAAGGCAAGGGTCAACTTGGGGACCCCATGGAGCCACTTTGGTAGGAAAATTACATTAATACCTTTTTATTTAATGTTAAAATTAAAATGAGACAAACATGAGTTGTTTTACTAAAACAATTTTTAATTGGGGTTATACAAGTCAGATTTTTGACTATGAATATTAATTGGAAATTTAAAAAGATTTCGTAAATCATAGTATTTGTTTTATAATTTTTAGACATTAAATATATTAAATTACTTATGACATCTTGATGATGCAACGATGACCTCATTATTTAACGATTTAAATAAAATGGAAAGATAATGTAAAATCTAAGACCTACACATGTCCAAAACCTATTGGATGGGTGGATTTCGAACCCTTATCACCTTATCCTCGAAAAAAATTCATGTGGGACCATTAAAATCTGAAACTCATTCTAAAATAAGGTAACATTTCCTTACTTTCCAAGAGTGCCCCTCCTCTCCTCTTATAAAAGGCTCCCACCTCTACCTCCTTACCCACACATCCAAAGCCTTTGGATCGGCCAACACCTGCCCTTTTTGTCTCTCCACATACCTCTCTTACTCCATTAAGCCTCAATTGGGGCAGAAGTCTTCCCAAGGAAGCCTTTGAGCTCAAACCAAAGGATGTTACCCGATTTTATGGTAATGTCTTCACTTGAGTCCTTTTGTTCTATTTTGCTTCTAAAACCCCCTAAACTCTTTTTATTCATTTTTTTTGTAACAAATCCAGTATCTTAAATATACTAGGATGTTGTTATATGAAGTATTCGAGCTACACTTACACACACCTACATCTAATGGTTAAAGAACATACTGTTTCCGTGGATGGTGAATTTCTGCCTCCCGAAACGATGATTGTTCAACATTATTTTGACACCTTCAAAGGTGGCCATTAAGATGAAAATATATTTATATATGATATATAATATGTTTATGTTTTCCTTAAGATTCTGTATTTTTCATTTTGGGCTTACCTTTATGGTTTCCATTATGGGTAAACACAATATCTTCATTTAAGAAAGTGCGGACTACTGCCCCCTCAAAGTGATTTGATTTAGTTAATACCATATGTTGGATGTATAAAGGATTTAATTAATGGTATTATATATTATATTATATGGGAAATATAATATTACTTTATAACATTATGATTCCATTCCATAAAAATATGAAAAAGAAATGAAAGTAGCGTTCATGCGTACGTACGGCTTACCGTCTCCATGAACGGTGCATTTCATTTCTTACCTCTAAATGATTATGTAATATTATAAATTCATGTATATATTGGATATATATGATATATATGATATCTACATCATGAATATAAATCTTGATGTAATGGATATTTTACCACATGAACAACTTGTAATTATAAAGAGTTTATTTTTGACTCAAGTACCAAGGATCGACAAAACGACCATTATTAACTTAAATAATTACATAGTGTTCATAACCTGGTAACAATTGATATAAAAGGAATGATGAACTTGAAAAAGGTTCTTAATAAAGTAGAAATTAACTCATGTTTATTATTCAGGACGGTAAAGAACGATCGAGTCAAGTGGGACACGAGGTATGGGACTTCATCTCAATCTCCTTTCATTAAGGCATATTTTGTTTTGTACACCACTTTCTTTTATAAGGTGTATAAGAACCTTTGACTTTTACGTTTATTCAAAAGGAATATTTTTATACGAAGCATTTTACTAAACTACAAAAGGGAATGTTTTTCTCGTACGTATGCAGCGACAATGACTTCTCTGCCGCCGTGACCATTATTTGAGATTAGGATTCCTTTACAAGCCATTACTTTTTAATGAAAAATTAATACAATGTTTTTATTTTATTTTATTTTGGTATTGAAAATGGTTTTTTTTGGACTTGTTATGTCAATATATTTAAGTGATATATATTTTGATCAAAGTGTCTAAATGTTTTCTTTCCATTATATTTGTTTTATGTCTTATGATTTTATAATGGTACTTGGACATTTGATGGGTGGTTACGTGATAAACCATAAGACGGGTGGTGCCGTGAATACCAGGATGAGTGGTTATGTTATAACCTCCAATGCATTGGGTATGGAATTTGGTCTTATGGATATTCCATTAAGTATAGATGTTGGATGAATGGCTATTCCATTAAGTGATATGTGTGGAAGTCGACTGTATGGTTATTCCACTTAAGTATGTTTATGTCTCAAGTTATCTTTATATGTTATGTGTTCTTTATATGGGTTTTATGGAAATATTTTGGTTATAAAAGGGTAAGTAATGATATTTTATTCATTGAAGAGTATTTACTACTTCATAAAGGTGAAGATATTACTTTGATAAAGTATACATGGTTACATGATATTTGAAAAACTAACAGTTTCCTTTCTTTATGTATCCCTTACTGAGATTTTTATGCTCACCCCAAGTTTTTTTTTTTGAAATATTTTTCACAGGACGTAATGTGGAATTGGGTCAAGGATGGGATCAAGGGAAAGTCATGCTATCTAAAACATGGAACTAGACATGTTTCTTTTTAAGAGTTTTTATTTTATGGAAACTTTTTAGAAGTGTCTACTTTGTAATCTTTTGAGATGTAATAGTTATGTCCTAAATCTCTAAAACTCTAAACCTGAAAAGATCCTCAATGTGAATTATTCATTTAAATCAATATTAAGTAAGGTTTAAGGTCGGGGCCTTATAGTTGGTATCATAGGTCGGTTTAGATAACATTAGGAGTTAGAAAAGTGTTAAATTATAAATTAATTTATGGTATGATTGAGATGATATAGCATTTACGGATTACCATGTTGCTTCCCCTAATATAATTCTGTGTTCAGAATGGTTTTTCATAGAGGAAACAGAACAGCTTTTCTGGGAAGGCATACAGAGGGAAATGACCTTTCAGATCTGTATCCTCAGATGGTTAGAATCAGAACTAAACAGTGTTTTGCAGTGATGGTTCAGTTGACTCAGGTGAAAAATGTTGGTTGTTTTTATTGATGATATTTTGGTGTTTTCTAAAAGTAAAGAGGAGCATGAAAGTCATTTAAGGGTTATCTTGAAAACCATAAAAGAAAAGAAACTATATGGAAAATTCAGAAAGTGTGAGTTTTGGTTACAACAAATTTCTTTCCTTGGTCATATTGTTTCAAAAAATGGCATAACTGCTGATGTCGCTAAAACAAAAGTTGTTGAAGAATGGCCGAGACCCACAAATGTACCCGAGATCCGTAGTTTCCTTGGTTTGGCAGGTTACTACTGAAGGTTTGTTGAAAAGTTTTCATGGTTATCTTGTCCAATGACTAAGCTAACTCGGAAGGGTGTTAATTTTATCTGGACAAAAGAATGTGATGATTGTTTTCAGGAGTTGAAAAGAAGATTGGTGAATGCTCTAGTTTTGGAACTTCCTTCCAGGAATGGTGAGTTTGTTATATACAATGATGCTTCGTTGAAAGGACTTGGTTGTGTCCTTATATAGAATGATCAGGTAATTGCAAATGCTTCACGTCAGTTGAAAACTCATGAGTTAAATTACCCTACACATGATTTGGAATTAGCTACTGTTGTTTTTGCTCTAAAAATTTGGAGGCATCATTTGTATGGAGTAAAGTGTGAAATATATACTGATCACAAAAGTTTAAAGTATATATTCACTCAGAAAGAATTGAACATGAGTCATAGGAGATGGCTGGAATTAATAAAGGATTATTATTGTACAATTCACTACCATCCGAGAAAAGAAAATAAAGTTGTTGATGCATTTAGTCGAAAAAGTAATGCTTCATTAACAATGTTGCGTTTGGAACTTGATCCTTTGGTTAAGGATTTGATGAACTTTGGCATAGAAGTTGTTGGTGCAGGATGTCCTTCAGTTTTGTTTCAGGTATCAGTGAAATCTTCTCTATTAGACAGAATCAAGCAAGCATAGAAGCAAGACAGTGAGTTGCAGAAAAAGGTAGAGATGGCTCAGAAGGGTAAGTTGCCTGAATTCAACATTGATAATGATTGCATTTTGAGATTTGGGAAGAGATTATGCGTGCCTTGTGATTCACATTTGAAGAATGAGTTTTTATGTGAGTCTCATAGTTCCCCGTTTTCAGTTCATCCTGGCAGTACTAAGAAGTACAGAGATCTGCGGGAGTATTACTGGTGGGATGGAATAAAATGGGATATTGCTGATTTTACTGTGAAGTGTTTGACTTGTCAGCAGGTTAAAGTAGAGCTGCAGTTACCGAAGGGGATGCTTCAGCCTTTACCAGTGCCACAGTGGAAATGGAAAAATACATCCATGGACATTGTTGTGGGATTACTGAAGACATCTAGATGTAATAATGCAATCAGAGTTATTGTTGATCGATTGACTAAATCTACTCATTTCCTCCCTATTCGAGATACTTTCTCCCTAGATCAACTTTCTCGTTTGTATCTTAAAGAGCTAGTCAGGTTGCATGGAGTTCCCCTATCCATTGTATCTGATCGTGAACCCAGGTTTTCTTCTAACTTTTGGAAAGGCCTTCAAAATTCGTTGGGTATTGAATTAAATTTTAGTACAGCTTTTCATCCTCAATCAAATGGGTAGTCAGAACGAACAATTCAAACTTTGGAAGATATGCTACAGTCTTTTTCGATGGATTATCAGGGAAGTTGGGACCAACATATTTCTTTGGTTGAGTTTTCATATAATAACAGTTTTCATTCCAGTATACAGATGGCTCCGTTTAAAGCATTGTATGGTAAACAGTGTTGAACTCCATCTTTTTGGGATGAAGTGGGTGAAAGGAAGCTAATGGGACCAGAATTGGGAGAGGAGATGGAAAACAAAGTTCAGTTGTTTCAGAAACACATGAGAACAGCTCAGAGCTGGCAAAAGAGTTATGTGGACAATAGGAGGAAGGATCTCTCTTTTGAGGTAGGTGATTATGTTTTTCTCGAAGCTTCACCATGGAAGAGTGTGATGTGATTTGGTAAGAAAGGAAAGCTGGGTCCAAGGTTCATTGGACCATATGAAATTTTGGAGAAAGTTGGATTTGTTTCTTACCGAGTGGCTTTACCTCCGAGTTTATCTCAGGTACACAATGTTTTTCATGTTTCGATGTTGAGAAAGTATATGCCAGATCCATCTCATGTTTTGTACCCAAGGGTAGTTCAGTTTGAAGAGAATCTCTCTTATAAAGAACAACCAGTCCAGATTCTTGACCGAAGAGAGAAAGTATTGTGAAATAAGGTAATTCACTAGGTAAAGGTTTTGTGGAAAAACCATATGGTTGAAGAGGCATCATGGGAATCTAAAAATGCTATGAGGGACAAATACCCCCACTTATTTTGATAAGTGAATAAAATTGCGAGGACGCAATTCCCAAAAGGGGGGAAGGATGTAACATCCCATGAAAATAAAGAATAATACATTTTCATATTTATTAATATTTTCAAATTAAATATTAATTTTACTTTAAATGGGCTGCTATGTTCGATAGCGTACCCTATACGCAACAAAGAGTTTCTTTGAAATCATACGTTGCACACTGGTAATAAAATAATATTGTTTTAAATGTTAGTTAACATGTAGCCGTTGTTTTGGCGAGAATTAATAGAAATAACTAAAATGTTATTATATATGTTTTTTAAATGTTTTTACATTTATCCAATATAGGATAAAGACATAAAATACTGAAATAATTCAATTTTAGGCATATATACTCTAATTTTCACTAAAGGTCCACTTATCATCTTTTAATGGCGAACCGTCATTAAATATAGTTTTGGTCACTCTTATACATTCTATTGGACCAAATAAAATTATTCTTTATAATCGGGACATCAAAATTTACTTTGTGTAATTTTTCTGTATTTTTTCGATAAAGATCATTTTTTAATGAATAGTGAAAAATTTTGTATTTTAATTCAAAACCTCTTTTTAATGTAATTTTTTAATATGATTATATTATCTTTTGAAGTGGTTTTAAAGTGAAATTATAATATATTTTTACCATTGAATCCAATAGTGGTTGTTTGAATTACTTTCACTTTGAAATAGGACTTGAACTAGTGTCAATCTTTTGATAATTTTAGTTTCATAAAAACACGTTATTTGCTCTGACAGCGGGAATTAATTATTAAATTAATTAATTTAACTTATATGTTTTGAATTTTGTAAAAATAGACATCATTTTTGAATTCGGAATATCAAATATATCTTAGGGTGAATTTTTGGTATTTTTCTGAAAAACTTCAATTTTTGATGAATAGTAAAACCACTAAGTGGTACTTATAAAAAATGATTTTCCGTTTAAATGAAATTTTACCACCTTTGTGTTTTGAATTTCAAAAATCTGACATACATGGTTGTCATTAAGAAGTAAAATTTGGTTCAATGGGATTAGAATAATTTTTTGGTGAATAGTAACTTAATAAGTTTTTAATCGCGATTAGAGGTAATTAGTGCAATTTAAGGAAAAAATGATATTATAATAAATTGAAAATACCTAGACACATGTTCTACCCTTATTGGATGTGTCATGGCCGACCAAGACAAAACAAGGGTCAACTTGGGGACCCCATGGATCCACTTTGGTCGGAAAATGACATTAATACCTTTTTATTTAATGTTAAAATTAAAATAACACAAACATGAGTTATTTTACTAAAACAATTTTTAAATGGGGTTATACAAGTCATCATTTTGACTATAAATATTCATTGGAAAGATAAAAAGATTTCCTACATCATAGTATTTGTTTTATAATTTTTATACTTTAAATAAATTAAATTACTTATGACATCATGATGATGCAGCGATGACCTCATTATATAATGATTTAAATAAAATGGAAAGATAATGTAAAATATAAGACCTACACATGTCCAAAACCTATTGGATGGGTGGATTTAGAACCCTTATCACCTTATCCTTGAAACAAATCAATGTGGAACCATTAAAATCTGAAACTCATTCTAAAATAAAGTAACATTTCCTTACTTTCCAAGAGTGCCCCTCCTCTCCTCTAATAAAAGGCCCCCACCTCTACCTCCTTACCCACACTTCCAAAGTCTTTGGCTCGGCCAAACCCCACCCATTTTGTCTCTACACATACCTCTCTTACACCTTTAAGCCTCACTTTGGGCATAAGTCTTCCCAAGGAAGCCTTTGAGCTCAAACCAATGGAAGTTACCCGATTTTAAGGTAATGTCTTCACTTGAGTCCTTTTGTTTTATTTTGCTTCTACAACCCCCTAAACTCTTTCTATTAATATCTATTGTAACAACTCCGGAATCTTAAATATACTAGGATGTTTTTATATGAATTATTCGAGCTACACTTACACACACCTACATCTAATGGTTAAAGAACATATTGTTTCTGTGGATGGTGAATTTCTGCCTCCCGAAACGATGATTGTTCAGCATTCTTTTAACACCCTCAAAGGTGGCCATTAAGATGACACTACATTTATATATGATATATAATATGTTTATTTTTTCCTTAAGCTTCTGTATTTTTCATTTTGGGCATACCTTTATGGTTTCCATTACGGGTAAACGCGATATCTTCATTTAAGGAAGTGCGGACTACCGCCCCCTCAAAGTTATTTGATTTCGTTAATGCCATATGTGGGATGTATAAAGGATTTAATTAATGTTATTATATAAGATATTATACTGTAATTATAATATATCTTTATATCATTATGATTTCATTCCATAAAAATATGAAAAAGAAATGAAAGTAGCATTCATGTGTACGTACGGCTTACCGTCTCCATGAATGGTGCATTTCATTTCTTACCTCTAAATGATTATGTAATATTATAAATTCCTGTATTTACTGGATATATATGATATATATGATTTATACATCATGAATATAATTCTTGATGTAATGGATATTTTACCACATGAACAACTTGTAATTATAAAGAGTTTATTTTTGACTCAAGTACCAAGGATCGACAAAACGACCATTATTAACTTAAATAATTACATAGTGTTCATAACCTGGTAATAATTGATATAAAAGGAGTGATGAAATTGAAAAAGTTTCTTAAGAAATTAGAAATTAAGTCAAGTTTATTATTCAGGACGTTAAAGAACGATAGAGCCAAGTCAGACCCGAGGTATGGGACTTCGTCTCAATCTCCTTTCATTGAGGCATATTTTGTTTTGTACACCACTTTCTTTTATACGGTGTATAAAACCCTTTGACTTTTACATTTATTCAAAAGGAATCATTAATATGAATTTTTTTACTAAACGACAAAAGGGAATCTTTTTGTCATACGTATGCGGCGATAATGACTTCTCTGCCGCCGTGACCATTATTTGAGATTCGGCTTCCTCTACAAGCCATTACTTTTTAATGAAAAATTAATACCATGTTTTTATTTAATTTTATTTTGGTATTGAAAATGGTTTTTTTATGGATTTGTTATGTTAATATATTTAAGTGATATATATTGTGATCAAAGTGTGGAAATTTTTTCTTTCCATTATATTTGTTTTATGTCTTATGATTTTATAATGGTACTTGGACATTTGACGGGTGGTTACGTGATAAACCATATGACGGGTGGTGCCGTGAATACCAGGACGAGTGGTTACGTTATAACCTCCAATGCATTGGGTATGGAAGTCGGCCGTATGGCTATTCCATTAAGTATGGAAGTTGGTCGAATGGTTATTCCATTATGTGATATGTGTGGAAGTAGACGGTATGGTTATTCCACTTAAGTATGTTTATGTCCCAAGTTACCTTTATATGTTATGTGTTCTTTATATGGGTTTTATGGTAATATTTTGGTTACAAAAGGGTAAGTAATGATATTTTTTTTAGTGAAGAGTTTTTACTACTTCATAAAGGTGAAGGTATTACTTTGATAAAGTATACATGGTTTACATGATGTTTGAAAAACTAACAGTTTCCTTTCTTTGTGTATCCCTTACTGATCTTTTTATGCTCACCCCAAGTTTTTTTTTTGAAATGTTTTTCACAGGACTTAATGTGGAATTGGGTCAAGGATGGGATCAAGGGAAAGTCATGCTATCTAAAACATGGAATTGAACATGTTTCTTTTTAAGAGTTTTTATTTTATGGAAACATAGTAGAAGTGTCTACTTTGTAATATTTTGAGATGTAATAGTTATGTCCTAATTCTCTAAAACTCTAATCCTGAAACGATCCTCAATGTGAATTATTTATTTAATTCAATATTAGGTAAGGTTTAAGGTCGTGGCCTTATATAATCAACTATATTAGACATGAATTGGAAATGATAAATTATGTCTAATTGTTTTAATTTTTATTAGTTATTAAATCCATTATTAAAATGTTTTAACTTTTGGTATCTGATATATTCTAGAAGTAACCTTGAAGTATGCTTCACACATTTACTATGATGACCGTAAGTTTTGGTTCATGCGTTCGTCATTCCAATCTTGAAAAATTCATCATTTAGTAACAATACTCCTCATGGGTATTCACCCATACATTCACTATACATACCATTAAAACCTATTCATAGTGTTAGTATATACATATTGTGAACATCTTGGTCATACAGTTAACAAACATACTATAAATTTATGTATATCGTGCCTTCTTTTGCATATATTATTTACAGAACCATTGGGAAAAAGGAATACCTTTTCTGTTTACATTGAATTTTTTTTGAAAATATTTTTGATTTATTTAATTTAATTCTATTATTATTTTAATACAGATGTGATTTAAATTAAAATTTGAATCTGTATCTGTATCTGAATCGTTATATATATTTTATTTTAGATATCCTCTAACTTTGTATGATCATTAGAGTGGATATTAAATTTATTTCATTTTAAAATTTAATTCTTTATCAATAAAAATAGAAAAGAAGGAACTACCACTAATATAACTCCTTATTTTAATTGAATTAATTATTCTCAATTGAAGGTTAAGATGAAAATTCACATAGAAAGTATGGGCTTTTCTATTTTAACTATAATTGAAGATAAATATGAAAAAAAACTCCTGATGATAAAAAAAACCTGGAGTGGTGTAATTACAACAACTTATAATTTTAATTCTAAAGTGATGATTTCATTGTATTATGATTTAAATGAAGACAAATTTAACAGAATATCATCTAGTACTGTATATTTTGAAATTTTGGATACCCTCGATATTTTTCATGATATAAAATTCAATGTTAATAAATGTGTTTAATCACATACACTATTAAATATAATACTTCTCAGATGAATCCTAGTGAATATATTAGTTACATGTATCTCAGGTCCAATGCGATAGTTTACATGATGCTTACACATGGAAATAAAATTACTGTCAAGGATCAAGTCATGTGACTTCTGAGGTCATGAACAGAAATATGGAGAGGAATATCTATATTCATAAGAGAATCACATTACATTAGTACACTTACAATGAATAAAATAATTGTAAATCTAATGATGTAAGAATAATTAATATAATTAAACAAAGGTGAAGTGGATGGAATGAAAATATAGCCTATAGGTCTCAAGACTATTGACTCAAAACAAAAAAGATAGGATAAAAGATAAAATCCTATGTGATGAAGTATCACCTACTGACAATGATGAGTAAATGGAATATAAGGCTAGATTATTCAAAACTTTCAACAAAAAGAATACCTTTTTAAGGAAACACAATTAAAAATTTTAGTATGAAAAAAGAAAATTAGAAAAAATATTAGAAGAATGATGATTTGGAAATTGAAATAATTGGATATGGATGTAAATTAAAAGGAAACATCAAAGAATAATTTCCTAATCTAATATATAATAAAAAGTATGAAAGAAAAGATAAAAGATAAAAATATATATGAAATTAAAATGGAGTTTCTCATAGGACAGTTCGAGTGATGTAGACAGCAGAAAATGAGAAAGAAGTGATGAAGCTAATATTTTTTTATGAAAAACACATCCAAAGTATTAAATGTTTTCCCAAAATATCCCACTCAAATTTCAAATCATGCTGATATTAAAAATTATTCAAAAAATATATCTAGTGGTTAATTATTTGAATATTGTAACATGTCTAAAGATAAATTTAATGAATTAAATCTTAAATAAAAAAGTTTAAACAAGTATAATTCCATGTATTTTCACTCTAATACCAATGTTAATGTATATAAGGATAAAAATACTACACTACTTAAAGAAAACAACAATTTTAAATTACCTAATGAACAAATAAAAAAAGATTTGGTGATATTTACCAGTGTAATAAAAATTATTAATCAGGTTCTAGGTAAGCAAAAAACTCTTAAATATACCACTATAATATGATATCATCCTATAAAGAGAAGAATTAATAAAAATAGATCCCTTCCTAGCTTTAGTCCTACTTATTCGGTTAATAGTTTTTA
This sequence comes from Viscum album, assembly GCA_963277665.1. Taxonomy (NCBI): domain Eukaryota; kingdom Viridiplantae; phylum Streptophyta; class Magnoliopsida; order Santalales; family Viscaceae; genus Viscum; species Viscum album. Next base: position 1,501,241,676 of record OY728119.1, on the reverse strand, counting down.
TTCTTTTGGACTAAATAAGGTATTTTTTCATACGTTTAATGTATATATGTAGAAAACTCAAAAAAAATATGGATACCAAAATATCATATTTCTAATATCTCTAGACTCAATAAAATATGGGTACCAAATTCATTATTCGATTAAATCTATTTTTTTGATACATGTTTAATGTTTTCCAGTGAAAAATTTTGATATATGGAAAGTGGATTCTCTATACAAGTGATTGGAGACTACTCAAGTGTCAAAAACATCATTAAAGTGGATGGTGGACAAACCACTTTCAATGACAAATCCAAAGGAAATATAATTATCCTTGGTCACATTAGAACATACAATACTTTTTTAATTTCTAAATTATTTTTTATAGATGGATTGAAATATAATATTCTAATAATTTCATAATATTTTAATAAGAGTTCTCGTGTTAAATTTGAAAATAATTCCTTTAATGTTTCTAATTCTGGACATGCTTTATTTTTTACTATTTTTTTAAATGAATATATTAATGCTATAAATTTATATTCTGTTTTGTCTCAATAGGTTTCTTATTTAAGTGACATTTATTAATAATATTGGATTTTGGGTATGAGACTATTCCATAGAAATATTCACTCTCTTATAAATCTAACTAGGAAAGAATTAGTTAATTATACACCTAAGCTATAATTCCCAAAAAAAAATTATTAATCCCTATCAAAAAGTAAAACAATATAAAATATCTTTCAAAACAAAGAAAGGCGTTTCAACGTATAATCCTTTAGAGTTTGTTCATGTAGAATTTTTTGGATCCTCTATAGTTTCTAGTATACTAGGAAAACATTATGATTATGTTATAGTGGATGATAATTCGAGATATACAGGGGTTTTTTCCTTTCTCAAAAAAATGAAGCTCTATCATAATTTTAAAAATATTATGAATCTCAAGAGAATATTAGTGGGTAGAGAATTAAAAAATTATGAAGTGATCATGTTCATGAGTTTGAAAATCAGAAATTAGAATCATTATGCTCAAAAAATTGATATATTCATAACTTCTCTACTCCATGGACCCCATAATATAATGTTGTATTAGAAGTAATATAACCCTTCAATAAATTTTTCAGACCATGATCAATGAGTATATCACACCTTTTTATTTTTTTTTAGAATATTTAAATACATATTTTTATATAATTAAAATATTTTTAAATAGACATATCTTAAAAATATCCGTTTTGAATTGTGTAATGGTAGAAAAAAGGTTAATTACTTTATATTTATTGATGAAAAGTATTTATACTCAATAAAAATATAATTTAGGCAAATTATTACCTGAGTGATAAAGTAATTTTCCTTGTATATTATACAACTATTAAATCACATAGGGTGTTAAATAAATGGGTTAAACTTGAGAAATAATTTGAACATTTAAAATTTGATGAAATATATCCACATGAGCATTAGACATATTCAAAAAATATTGAGGATGAAATTTCTAGAATGGATATAAATGTTAAACCTAGTGATAACTATAGAAAACCACCGAAAAAGAACTAACCCTATTCTGATGAGAAACATGAACCCAAAACTATATATGAGAATGAAGTTTAAAACACATCTATTCCTAGAGCTATTAAGGAACATATATATGATCTCATATATGTTGTATTAGGTGAACTATATAAAGTAACTCAGACTAGAGCTTCTCTAAGAAACTAGGTTAAACATAAATCTCTCTTGTGACAACTTGAACATAAAAACAACATTGATTCAATTAATGTTGAATTCTTGGTAATGGCTATACAATAAAAACATAATCAGTATAAAAGAAATATATTTTTAAAACTAATTAAAATACCTAAAGACTACCAAAAAATTTAGCACTAAATAGGTGTTTAGAAACAAGGTTGATGAGTGGGGATCAATAGTAATATATCAATCGAGATTGATTTCATAGTGCTATTGTAAAAAAATGGTATTAGTTTTGAGGAAACCATTGCACCAGATTCTAGGCTGGAATCCATCAAGATGTTGCTTTCATATGCTACACATTTAGATGTAAGATTAAACCAAATGGTTTCCAAGAGTTCATTCATAAATGGTTATACATTTAAGATTGTTTTTTTGGAGAAACCCCATATTTTTAAAAACTCTCACTCTCCATGTCATGTTTTTAAATTAAAAAAAATATTATATGGTTTAAATAAAGATCATAGAGCTTGGTATGATAGGCTAATATATTTAATAATTTCAAAATGTTTTATTAAAGATATAGTTGGCCCTACATTATTTATTAAGACGGTATCAAAAGATGTTTTAGTTGTACAAATTTAGGCAGATGATATAATTTTTGGATCTTTAAGAATTTCTTTGTGTATTAAATTTTCAAAAATGACGCAAAGTGAATTTTAAATGTGTTTAATGGGTGGACATAAATTCATTCTTGGATTGTAGATTTTTTAAAATAAAGAAATAGAAATTTTAAATCAATGTGACTACACTAAATATATTATAAAATGTTTTGGCATTTAAAATAATAAAGTTAGTGATAATCCCATGAGTACTAGCTGCAAGTCAGATCTGGATGAAATTGGAAAATCAGTTGATCAAACCATTTACAAAGGTATGATTGGAAGTTTACTATACTTAACTAATATCCATCCAAGATAATGTTTACTGTGTCATTGTGTGCTTGTTTTCATGAAAAACCAAAAGATTTTTAACTACTAGATGTGAAAATAATTATCAAAAATCTCAAGAATATAACCAACATAAGATTGTTTTACATTGAGGACATGACTTTGATTTAGTTAGTTATTCAGATGAAAATTTTAATGATTGTATGTTTGATAGAAAAAGAACTTTTGGAACATATCACTTTTTGGTAAAGTCTCTAGTGTCGTGGCGAAATAAGAAATAGAACCTTTTGTCATTATATGCTACTGGTGGTGAGTGCATAGTTGTAGGTAGTTATTGTGCACAGATTCGTTGGATAAAAGATAAAGTATTGGGATTTGGATTTCAATTCCAACAAGAATAAATTTTGAAAATGCAATTTCATTATATATTTCTATGTATCCTATATCACATTTTATAATAATTCATATTGATAAATGACATCACTTTCAGAGAGATAATTATCAGAAAGGTGATATAACTCTATAATTAATTGGTACTGAACATCATCATGTAGATATATTTACAAATCCTTTGAATATTGAACGAATACATTATATCATACATGAATTGAGAATGATAAATTATATATTATTGTTTTAATTTAGTTTTAGTTATTAAATTCATTATTAAAATGTTATGACTTCTGTTATTTGAGATTTTCTAGAAGCAACATTGATGTATGCTTCACATGATCAATAGGCTGACTATGAGTTTTTGTTCATGATTTCCTCATTCCAACTATGATAAATTAATCATTTAGTCACCATAATCATCATGGGTATTCACCCATACATTCACTATACATACCCTAAAAACCTATTCATCGGGTTAGTATATACGTATTGGGAACATCATGGTTATACAGTTAACACACCTACTATAATTTTACGTATAGCATGTCTTCCATGAATATATTATTTATAGAACCATGGTCAAAAGACATACATTTTCTATTTACATTGAATATTTCATGTAAATATTTTGGATGGGTTTTTTAATTTTATTATTATTTTAATACATAAATGATTTAAATTAAAATTTGAATTGGAATCTGAATCGTTACATATATTTTCCATTAGATATCCTTTAACTTTGTAAGATCATTAGTGTGTATCATTTTCTATTGTCTCTAACCTCTCTCTCTATATATATATATAACCTCTATATTTTATCTCATGTTTCTAAACCCTTAGATAAATAAAATTGAATATGAATGTTGTTGTTGAAGATAATGTTATAAACAAATTTTCATGTTCAGTCGCCTCCCTCGATGAAGTTAAAGAAGTTAAAATCTAGCTCGAGTGCTTGAGTGTAGCTGATGAATCTGAATATCCTTGATCATCTAGTTTTAGATGAAAAATAATATGATTCTCAATTACTGAGGTCGAGTTGATTTCGGGTTTGGAACATGATTCAACAACAAGGGTGGGATGAATGGTATAAATAAAATGATAGACCTTTCTATCAGAATCTAATCAGGGAGTTTTGTGAAAAAATTTATTTCTTCTACAGAAAGCAGAGGGATATATTAAAATCAAGGATCAATGGTGATTTTTTAATTCTTTTAAAAGTTATAGTAAAATTTTTTGAGCATTCATCACAGTGTAGAATATAAAGATTATCAAAGTTCATATCCACTTAACCATCTACACTTTGAATTTTAGAATGCCATAGATTGTATCATTGGGAATTGGACTCCTATAAGACCCACTAATATTTATTTTCATGGTGAATATTGGTTCTTAGTTAAGTTTATTTAGTATTTAATATACCTAGGAAGAGGATTACTTATTATACTAAGGAATTATTACCTATTTTCATTATTTTTGTTGATTATTAGTGTTCAAATCAATGTTTTTAGATATGTTTCGAGAAACGTGATTGATTTTTGAAATCTAGATTCATGTTTTGGTTCCTCACCATATCCTAAGATAATTTATTACTTGATAGAGTAAAAAAATTTCATTCCTTAGGGGGGAATATAACTGCTTCTAATATATTTTTTGTTAGCCAAAATAGTTTTAATAAAAGTAAACTCAACTAGAGCCCATGGGAGTAACAATGGGTGGCTCCCATAGAGAAACTGTGTGAATAGTTTAACCTTGTAAAGCATTATGTTAGAACCATAGATCTTATAGATCCATTTATTGATCATAATGTGGTTTTGGAGAATTTATATGAAAGTTTTTCACATTATAAATAATAATAAGTAGTTATAGAATAAGAATAAGAAGAAGAAGAAGAAACAAAAGTTTTAGACCTTAATGAAAAAGGTAGGTTATCTTATGTGGAAGATCTATAATGGGATAAATTGGTTGGATTTAATAAAGATAGGAATAGATTAGAATTATCTACTATTATTGGGAGTAACCCTATAAAACCAATACTTAATGCACATTATAAGGGGATAAGTCCAATATATCACTTGGATTGGGCTTAGAACATCTTGATACTGATTATGAAGATTATAGAGGTAGTCCACCCAATCATAGAGGACCAACCATTACATCAATTTAGATAAATTTAGAAAACTATATGATTTCTAAGGTTAAAATTCATGAGATAATTGAATATTACTATCTTTTTTTAATGTGGACATTTTTGTAAATGCTTATATTGATGAAGTTGAATTTTTTCCAGAATTGAGTATCAAACTATAAGAGATAGTTCAATGAAGGATTTACCTGGGGTATTTGGTAAACATTTGATTAGTGATATATCACACTCTTATTCCACTCTCTCTATTCCATCTTCTTCATATGTCACAAAATATGACTTAATTATGTTTTAATAATAGATTTTTGAGATACTCAAATAGGAATTTGTTAATTTGTACAACTCTTTGTAGGAAGTGAGACAATATTATTTTTTTTTGAAGCTGTTACTTTGGTAATCAATTATATTCATCCTAGATTTAATATAAAAATAGATATGATACCAAATGATATTGAATATTCAAGAACACATGTTAGTGATATTCAAAATGATCTATCTGACATAATGGTTAAGTTAGACCAGGTATTCATGAATGTTTTGTTTCATCCTACTCATGTGTCTTCTACTCCTCTTATCCAATTGATTTTAAATGAATACCTGATCAAACAGTTCATTTAGGAAGAGTTGAAAGTTTTTTTAGAGTTTATCAAGGCTCATTAAGTTGTGTATGATGGTTTTATAACCAATGATGCTAATACCCTTGCATTAGTTAATGGGGATTTCAAAAAATCTAGTCAAGACTGAGAAAAAATCAAAAGGGTGATTGATTATTATCTATGAAGGATCATTAAAAGGTCATATCTGAAATGGATATTTAGAACTATTTATTTGGATTTTAATATTCTCCCACAAACTAAATATTTTAATTAAAATGTCTCTAATCATAGAGATAAGAATTTTATTTGTTAATCAAACATGGAGAATCCTTATAATTTACTTAATGTTTTGAAGAATGGTTCATGGGCTATTAGTGTGTTCACCCTATTGATGGAACCCTATATTTATACCTATCTAACTGTTGTTATATTTCCTTGATCAATTCCTTTTTATCACTTTACTAACTCCTTTACAATAAATCCTTTAGGCCAAAATCTTTTCAAATCCTCTCAACAGCTTAGACTAGTTTCCAGGTGTGTAGTTATTAAGGCCCCAACCTCCTCATCTGCTCCTAAAATTACATTTTATCCTACCTCTAAATCCAATAGAAAGAATATTATCCTTCATATAGAAATCAGATATGACCCTCATTAGGATTCCAATTATGATTTCTTATAGGTATCTATTATATCTATTTGAAAACTCATTGTACTATATTTTGATATATTAATGGAATTCCTTCTTTTATGTTCATTTATTTTTATCTTTTTCATTATTTTTTTTCCTTTTACAATTATATCGTAGTGGGATTAATGTGACAAAATAAAGTTAATTTAATTTAGTGGAAACCCTTTTCATGATTTCATTAACTTGTTACATAGTCATTTTTATCCATTGTAAATGTAATTTTGATATATTTAATTAATTCCAATTTTAAATTTCATGATTTTTAATCATCAAAAAGAGGGAGATTATTGGATTTGACCAAAACCCCCTCATTTTAATGATCCCAAATCTAGTTTCTCATTTTATTAATGATTTTCATGTTTTCTATTAGAAAATATTTTATTGGAAATAATAAAAAAGCTATGTCTAGAGTTTACCATTACACCTTACCATGTGCTTGTAAAGTGACCATATCACTTTTCCACATTAACAAATTACTTAACAAGATTCAGATGAGGATAATTTTTCTTAGATATAAACTAACTTCATATTGAACATTCACCTTATGGTATACGGAGAGTAATCATACCACATGTATATTCAACATATTATGAGATGAAGTTGTACATACAGTGTACCTGACCACATAAAGGAAACTACTAAACTCATAAAAAAATCATGTCACCAAGTCAAGGAATGTGTAATTTTTTATAATGTAATACATTTAAAGCATATTTTAATTCATTGAGTACAAGAAGAAATAGATTACTGCATAAACTCTTGTACATTCCATATTTGAAAATGAGTTGACTACATGAAGAGATGAACCGACCATGTCACCTTTTCATATCATCTAACCATGTCATGTTTCTGGGAGATCAGCTAACCATATATGAAGTGGATATAACATACCATTTCATACAAATAAATAGGTCATTTGAAATCTCTAATGACTAGTTTTGAAGCATTAAATGAATCATTAGTGCATTTTAAGAAGAATGTTTATTCTCCAATGGATACTTCTAATAAAATCACCATAATATAATTGTTTGATCAAGTGGTGAGACGATGGACTACTGAAAACATTTACTAATTTATAGATAAGAACATAGTATATTTATGTGAGTGCATGCGATATAAATAATAATTTTTAATACCCTATTTTCCATAACTTTTTGAGAAACACATCCAAGATCCTCCTAATGAAAAATTTCAAGGAATCCAGAAAATCAAAGATACTTAAATCGATCTTCATTAAATTCCCTATCATTTAATCTCTTTATCCTTCTATCTTAACTATTATATGGATCTTTTCTTTATATTGTTCTATTTAGATGTAAAAACATAGGCTCATTTTCTAAACTGGAAAATACATGATATTATATCAAATAATTTATTTTTATTTTCATGAATAATTGTGGAAGAGGTCATGTGTTGCCTAGTTTTTTTAAATACCATGTATAACAATGAAAGAGTATTTATACATGGGAAATCTACTATACTATTTTTTTTACCATGATCCCAGTTATTGATCAATTAATTAATTAATTAAATGATTGAAATTATTTTATTTGCAATTAGAGGGGATTAAGTCTAGACATGAGAGACAACCCCATATTTAAATAATGTTTTTTCATATTTTGGCTATTTCAAATTAAATATATATTTTTATTTTATAAACTATAAAAAATTGCTTTGATAATTAGTATTAATTTTTTTCTATATAAAGTGTTTTATTAAGTAACATAATTTCAAAATTTGATGTATTCAAAATATAATTTAACCAATCCTTAATCCCATTTCTGAGAAATTATTCGAAGTTAAAATTTATATATTTATAATAGTTTTATTAATTTTTAATTTTATTAAAGTGGGGATTTAGTTTTTAATTTTATTTTAAATATAAATTCTATTGGGAACTCAATTCACCCCTACTTCACTTGAGTTGCCCACTCATTCCAACAATTTTCTGTTTTTTATCCCAATTTATCATAATCATTATGCTTTTCTTGGATTTTCTAAGATAATTTATCTTGAATTTTTTAAAATACATTATCTTTAACAACTAGATCTTTGAAAACTCCAAACCCAGAGACAATATATATTCTTCATAAATTATAATTATAATATAAGTCCTATAATTATATGCCTTGTGGTGGAAATGATGATCAAATTTCACCTATGTAAAATTGTTTTCAACCATGATTTCATTCAAATTTTGGTTCTAATATTGAGGTTCATGTTTCATGTCATGGAGAATTTACTTCAAATTATAATCAATTAACCCATTATAATGATATTTAAAACTAATTGGATGCACCATGTAAATCCCCTACTCTATGTCACCATAAAGAAAAAAAATTACATCCTTTTTATTTAAGTAATGATAATTGAATGTAACTAAACACAACACCATATAGATTATTATATGTTTAACTACAGATGAAAACATTTCTGATAATTCAATGTCACTGTCATAAAAAAATATTATACCAATGGTTTGAAATATTTTTTATAGGCCCCCAATCCATTGGTATAGGTTATACCAATGGTTTTGGGGACCATTAAATTATCTTCTTATCGACACAGACCTATACCAATGGTTCCCTAGTATAGGTCATAATAAATACTTATTCTAATGATTTTGAAAACCATAAGTATAGGTAAATTCAAAAAATATTGGTTAATATTTATCCAAGAACCTCTAACTTATATTTGAATTACCTAACCAATAATATATAATGACTTATATAAACATAATATAACAAATATATATATATATATACCTACATGGAAATTTAAAATTAATTTAAATTTTTATGTATTCAATGTTATTTGATAAAATAATTCATAAAAAAATATGAATAGCTATATCAACGGTTTCCAAAATCACTGTTATATGTATTTATATTTTTGGGACATATACCAATGGTTTTTCCAAATTAGTTGGTATAGGGTTTTTTATGGTACCTATACCAATTGTTTTTTCCAAACTATTGGTATATCTATCACCTATACCAATTTATTCTCCAAAACCATAAATGTAAGGTCTTTTAATTATAGTTATATCATTTTTTTGCCAAACCGTTGGTATATATATCACATATACCAATGGTTTATCCAAATACTTTGGTATAGGTTCATTTTATTATACATATACCAAAGGTTTTACCAAAAAAAAGAGTATATCATTCACCTATACAAATAGTTTGTATTAACCATTGTTATAGGGTCTTTCTATGGTACTTGTACCAATAGTTTTGGCTAAAACATTAGTATTGATACCCTATACCTATGGTTTATCAAACCCTTGGTATAAGTATATTGGTATAACTCCAATTTTTAGTAGTTTATCATGCTTCTATTAGAGACCCTTCCCCAATAGTCACTCCTTATGAATTATTCTTCTCTAATATTCTTCATTCAAATAAAAGACCTATTTTTTCTCCAGTGATCATTTTTTCGTATTTTAGTTAGCTACAAAGTTCCATTTAAATCCAAAAAATCCATCACTATTTTCATTTTTGATTCTCACTATTTCAAGTCACTATGTGTCTCCACTTATTCTAGGAATTTGGATTCTCCAACATCTATTAAAATCATAACCACATAATTTAACTAGTCACCTTACCCGAAAATATATACTCATTTCATCTTGAGATTATGATATTTAATGTACTTCTCTTTCAGGTGGTCCATCTTATGGAGCACTATCTTCGAGATCATTAACTTCTAGGACATCTGCAATGGATTTAACTTTACATAGGAATTTTGGAACATTTTAAACTAGTATTATTATTAGATTTACACTTCTCTCATTTGAATTCATCGAATGTTATGATCCTCAGGAACTCTCATATAGATCAACTAACGTTTTAAAAAATGAGTCATTATTCTAAAATTTTTCAGTTTAGTTATGTTCTTCCAAATTATGCTTCTTTTTAATGATAATATCTCAAATTATGATGACTTTTCACTTTTTATAATCCCAAATCTAAAATAAAATGTCTTTATTTCCACATACCACACAAAAACAAACTGTGTAAATAGAATCAAGTTTGTCTCAATTTTTGGCCTCAATATGATCATATGAAAAACATTCGATGACATTTAAATAAACAGCTTCTAATTGGTTTCTAAAGTATATATATTCCAATATTATTTTTCCCACAAAAAACAATATAATTTTTATTGTATTTTTATAGATTACTATTTATTTCTTCTACCAAAACAATATTGGGTATTCTAGAATGAATTTTCAAGTATCATTCCTTCTCAGTAAAATTAGTGTTCTTTTGTTCTAGTACACTACTTTATTGTGGTGTTTTGGGTAATACATTCACAAGAATAATCCCTGTCATCCATCAAAGGTTCTGAATGTTGTTATCGATTTATTCACTTCCATTATTTGATCTATGGAAATCGAGATTCTAGCCATCTTCCCATTCTACCATCATCTTCGACTACACAAATTCACTAATGACAATAGATTTATTTTAATGAAAACAAATCCAAACACTTTTGATTATATAATCATTGTATGTGAGTAATTAGAGAGATCCTCCATGAGATATGGATTGAGATTCCCCACACAGATATTACTAAAAACGTTCTAGCCTTGTGACTCTAAGATTTTATCCACTTATATTTAATGAAACCCATTCATGTTACCTGTAATGAAACTGTCATAGATTTTCATTTCTATGTGATCAATATCTATCATTCCTTTCACTATGAAAACCTTTATTTTCTTCTCATTAAAAATATTTATCATAAAACTCATGGATATTTGAATTTTTTTACTCTGTATATTGTAATTTTATTTTATCTTTTGATCAAATAAAGTGTTATATCATTTAATTTTCATGCCACTACCATGGATCCTAAATTCTCTTCCAGACTCCATCAGAATATGTATTTCTGATTCCTTCATCATATAGTTTCCCTCTAAAAATGAGTTTCTTACATAGCCTTAGGGCGTGTCTTACTAATTTATATCTTACTAATTCACCAATCTTCATCAATATGTTCATATAACCATTTTCGATGACATATATGTCTTTATCATCTAATAGATGAAATTTTACACAACTTCCAAATACATAATTAACTATATTCCAAAATTATTACTTTAACTAAAAAGAGTTTATTAAGTCAACCACCCAATAAAAGACCAATATATAGATACAATATAAGAAATTATTACCTCCATTAGCTGGAAGCATAGAGTTTGGTCTTATAGTGTACATAAAAGAATTATCTCTCTTGTATCTATAATCCTTTTAAAGATTTCCATACTTCCAACAATGATAGCAGGTGTGACTTGGAACAAATAACTTTTCTCATTTCTTCTCCCATTATTTATCTCTTAGTCACTAACAATTTCTCATATAAGGTGAGAATCCCCTTCCATCAATATTCAAACCATTTGTGAAAGACACTATATCCTTACCTTATCTTGAAATTATCATTTAGAATAAATTTATAGACGTCCTTATAAAACAATATGGCTTTTCTATTGGAATTCCTCACAACTATAACCATTCCAACTAATTATTCTAGTAGTGAGGAACATAGAAAGAAATCCCAAAAATCAACCATGAAAGTTACCTTCATAGAATCAAGCTAAAATCAGATCATGTCAGTCACATGATCTTTTACTATCCTTACATTTAGTAAACTCATGCCAAACAATCCCCGTATTAGAAACACTTTGTTAAGTGTCATGGATTTTTTTCATGTATCCTTTAAGGCTTCCATCCACTCAGCTCTTTTCTTTTCCTCCAACATATTGAAGATATAATATGATGCCAAAAACATCCTCATAAATCCAAGTTATTATCGATCTAATATTTTCCATTCTATCGTATTTTAATTTTTATAGATTGAATATGCCTAACAAAATTTTTAAATTGTTTTAGATGGGATAATATTTCATCTTCACCTATAAGAAATAAAATTCTACTACATCAAACATTCCAACCCAAACCTTCCCTTCTCCCAAATTCATATCCACTGATGATGGAAACCCCAATAAAAACATTATAATGTAAATGCACGTGTGAATATTACCTGATTTTTTGAGTGTGTACAACTAATCTCTGAACCAACCATTGATATTATTTATTGGGAAAGATCCATGAAATCAACACAACTAGGTCCTTTAGTCCACTAAAACATAACGAACAATAGATTTTTTTATGATATGTAATTAAAACATCAATAACATCTTGATGGTTTTTTCCCCAAGACTAGGAAGAATATATCACCCTAATCACGGCTATAAATCTATCTTTAGACACACTCTCCTCAAAAACAAAAATATTCATGAATCAATTTAACTGTATTGGGAAGTTAAAATAGTACATATAATAATTACATGCTTCATATGTTTTTCTACATCCATAAGAGAATAATTCTTGATTTTATTTCATCACAAGTACAAGGATTAAAATCAATGTATGATAAGATCTATATTTATCACTTATCTCATATCAAAATTAGAACACATTAGTAGGTGGAATCACCCAATTAAACCATGGGTCCTAGTAAGTAAATAAGTTTCACTAACATTATATAATCTTGGTGGTATATCTATTGTATAAAAGTAGGGTGTAATTTTGGCCCGGTGGCCCGAAAGCCCGACAGGCCCGGCCCGAAAGCCCGAGTGGCCCGGCTCGGCAAAGCCCGCATCGGCCCAGGCCGAGCTCAGGCCGCAGGTTCAGTGGGTCCGACCTGGGCCTTTCCAGGCAGGCCCGCGGGCCATGCCAGGCTGGCCCGAAAAAGCCCGGCCCAAGGGCCCGCGTGAAGCCCCCTACCTCAAGCTCCCAGGGCTGCGCCTGTAAATTAATCACAGGTCTATGTATATATAGATATATTTATATATTTATATATATGTAGATCTATATATATATATATATGGATATATCTATCTCTATATACATATATCTATATCTACATATATCATTATATACATATATATATATATATATATATATATGTATATATATAGATCTATATATATATATATCTCAATATCTATCTCTATATACATATATCTCTTTATAAATCTGTATATATTCATACATATATACATACATCTATATATATATCTACCTATATATCTATATATACATGTATCTTTATACATTTATATTTATCTATATATGTATCTATATATATGTGTGTGTGTGTGTGTATTTCTATCTATATGTGCATATATCATTATATATTAACAAAAAATGATATTATATATATACATATAATTATTATTATATATAATTATAATGTGTGTATAAATATATATATACAACTATATATAATTGTATATATAATAGTTTATATATATAAACAAAGCCATTAATAATATATATCAATTAAGTGTAGTTTTTAAAAATTCATTAATAATATATATATGTTTGTGTGTGTGTGTGTGTGTGTGTATGTATATGTATATGATTTAATATATATATATATATATAAACTAAGCTATTAATAAATATATATATATATATCAATGATTTAATGTTATATATATATATATTAACTTGTTGTATATTAATAAAAAAATAAGTACAGTTTTTAAAAATCCATTAATAATATATATATATATATATATGTGTGTGTGTATATGTATATGATATAATATATATATATATATATATATATATCAATGATTTAATATAATAGTGTATATGTATAAACAAAGCCATTAAAAATATATATCAATTAAGTGTGGTTTTTAAAAATCCATTAATAATATATATAGATGTATATGTATATGTATATGTATATGTATATGATTTAATATAATATATATATACATATAAACAAAGATATTAAAATATATCTATATATATCAATGATTTAATATTATATATATATAATAACTTGTTGTATATTAATAAAAAAAATAAGTATGGTTTTTAAAAATCCATTGATAATATATATATATGTGTGTGTATATGTATATGTATATGTATATGATATAATATAATATATATATATATATAAACAAAGCTATTAATATATATATATATATATCGATGATTTAATATAATAGTGTATATATATAAACAAAGCCATTAATAATATATATCAATTAAGTGTGGTTTTTATAAATCCATTAATAATATATATATGTATGTATGTATATGATTTAATATAATATATATATATATATAAACAAAGAAATATATATATATATATCAATGATTTAATATTATATATATATATAATAACTTGTTGTATATTAATAAAAAAATAACACACTCGCCTAATGATGTTCGTGCAAGTCCCTCAACTTCATTAATTTTTTTAAGTACATTGCAACATGCATAAATTATATATACTATACATATATAAATCTATTTAGAAAAAAAATAACACACCCAATGATGTTCACGCACACCCCCAATATATATATATAAACAAATCCATTAACACATCCAATGATGTTCGTGCACTCCCCCTAAGTATTTTTTTACAATTTTCTCATATTATATATATATAGTAACTTATTATATATTAACAAAAAATAACTACTCACTAAACGATATTCACACACACCTAACCTCATTATTTTTTTTAAAATATGATAAAACTTTCATATATTATATATACTATATACATATATAAATTTATTTAGAAAAACATTAACTCACCCACTACTGTGCACCCGCTAAGGGTGTAATTTCAGTCCAAACAGGGCCGGGTCGGGCCTGCCCTGCAAAAAAATTAAAAAACGATAAAAAAATTTAAATTAAAAAAATGCTTAAAATATTTTTAATATATATGTAAAAAAAATAAATGTAAAAAAACATTTTAAATAAATGATAAAAAACATTTAAATAACAACACATTAAACTCATCACTCACTATTGTGCACTCCCCAATAACTCATTTTTTTTAATTTGTACATAATATATATAAATTCACAGACATGAATAAATCTATTTTAAAAAAATTACATATTCACCCACTGTAAAATGTTTTTACAAAAAATGTGTAAAATGTTTAAAAAAAATACGTGTAAAAAATATGCGTTCAAAAAAACTTTTTAAATTAAACGTCTAAAAATAAATGTAAAAAAACGTTTTAAACAAGTGTTAAAAAATGGTTTAAATAAAAATGTTTAAAAAGTATTTAAAAAACATTTAAATTAATTTTTTTAAAACAAACACTTAAAAAATAATTTTTACATTAAAATGTGAAAAAAAATTAACTGTTTTAAAAAAATACTTGTAAAAAGCATGTGTTTAAAAATATTCAAAAATGTTTTAAATTAATCATTTAAAAATAGATGTAAAAAAACTTTTTAAACAGATGCAAAAAAAAACAGTTTAAAAAAAATGTTTAAATAAAAAATACTAACAAAGGCTTAAAAATTATAAATAATTTAAAAAAAATAAATATAAAAAATGTTTTAAATAAATGTTAGAGAAACGTTTAAATAATAAGGCTTTAAACTCACCCACGGCAGCTGCGCACCCCTCATTATTTTTTTAACAATTTGCAAATAATATATATATATATATATATATATATATATATATATATATTTAGACAAAAAAACATATCCACCCACTGTAAAATGTTAATAAAAAATAAAATAAACGTTTTTACAAAAAAACATTTAAAAATAAATGTAAAGAAATGTTTTAAATAAATGTTATAAAAATGTTTAAATAAAAAAAATTAAGAGACAATTATTTTGAAAATAATAAAATCCCACCACAGCCCGATTTGAAAAAGCCCGACCCGACCCGAAAAGCCCGGCCTGGCCCGATGGTTTGGGTCGGCCCGAGGCCGGGCTCGGGCTGCCTCATGGGGTTGTTCGGGCCGGCCCGGCCCTGCCTGAATAGTGGTCAGCGGCCCGACACTTTGCATGGCAGGCCCGGCCCGGCCCGACCCTGTCTGGGCCGGGCCAAAATTACACCCCTAGATAAAGTATATGCCAATCTCTAGAATTATATTGTTACATGAATGTATCCTACCAGTAGACTGGATGTAGGTCCCCTTCCTACATATTGACTCCAATACATCTCACCTCCAAGTAAACTAAAAACCAACACGCATGTCCAATCATAAAAATCCCATGTTTTTGAAAACATACATTATCATTGAGATTATATAGTCACTGTGATAGAATCAAGACATACCATTCTTCTACAGCTTCTCCTTTTAGTATATTTATCCAAAATAAGAAAACAAACTTCATGAATTCCTAATATAGAGGACCTCCTCATAGGTTTGATGGGTCATATTATAAAATAAATCCATTGATACATCATTTTTTATAGTAGGTATGACATTCATGGTTGTTATTATTTGGTGAAAACCATCTTTAATGAGCCCTTTGGAATGAGGAGGAACTTTATGTTAGTTTTATGAGATATCATGGGGATGACTTTCATGGTGGTTTCATTATATTCCATTGTTGAAAGATTCTTTTACATAGGGAGGAACTCTATTTGACTTTGATTTGTAAATATGGGGTGGACCTCTATATTGTTTAATAATTGAAGAACTCCATGGTTGATAGATTTTTCAGTACAAGGAGGACCTATATGTGATCTAGATGTGTCATTATAGGGAGGACCTCGATAGTAGTTACCATAGAGGGGACCTAAATGGTTGATGTAACATTTATAATGGAAAGAACCATAATTTTGGATTTATTCTTCATCTCCAGTAGATTTAACTCTATAGTGGTTACCATGAGGAGAACCCACATGGTTGGTGTTTCCTTAGGAACGTGGAGGAAATCTATGTCAATTTTATCCATTTTCATAGGGAGGAACTCTATAGTGGTTCTTTCTTTACATCAAGGGAAATGAATTAATTGATGGAAACTTCAATATCCATTAAATATATGGTTAATGATTTTAACATAAATTTACCTTAAACTCCACTAAATTAATTTTTAGGGTTTGGTGGTGAACCTTGTGGGTTTAAGAAATAGAAGGACATCAACCTACTTCTAGGTGGTAGTGGTTGTTTACCCTTGTTGGTTCTACTTTTTAGTTATTAAGTCTGAATGACTAAGGTAGAGAACACATTAGTAATTTATATGTAATCTAATTTCATAAAACAATGGTGATGGCATTGAGTGGTTGGAGAATTCAAGAGAATCTCCTAGAAAGAAAAATAGTTGGATGAAACTTTCTTACAAACCTCATGTATGTATAGTATGAATGAATTATATCTATTTAGATAGGTAATAAATATGTACTTTTCATGATGGATCCACCTACCCCTTTCTTTCTTCTTAACATGACACCATCCTCTATAGAAACACCCCCATGGTTATCTTGGTATGTAGTCAGGTTTCAGATTCCATCATCACCAATGTACTCATGTAGTTTTGTGCTCAATATCTAGAGATGAAGTAGTTTTTTCATGGACTTAGAGAAGAGATTATTATAGTTTATATATTTATGGAATAGTTCCTGGAATAGTTTCATGACGTGTCCTAATAAAACTAGTCACACTGGACTTGTCCTAAATAGCTGGGGATTATAACACATCATCATCAATTAGATGAATCTATCATTTATATTTTTTTGGGAGACACAAATAGATAATATTTTAGTGTACTACGACAAATAAAGATTTATGTTTAATTAATCTCTTTTAAAAGGTACTAAACGTCTCATCAATTTATCCTTCTTTTACATTTCTCTGACCTACTATTTTTAAATGACATTGGTATAAATTTATTAGTGTGAATGGGAGGTTTTTCCTTTCATGAAGGAGATTATTATATAGTGTCATACTATCATATAGTTTTAATCATACTTAGTAAATCCTTCATATTAACAATATCAGTTACCTTTGATGATAAGAATTGACTAACACTGATTCATTTAAAAGAACACGAGAAAATGTTGTATCATCCCGTGATAAATGCATGAGGCATCTCATATTGATCACATAAGGACGTGTGGTTATGAAATTCTTTAAATTCTTATAAGCAGGTCCTCTGGAATATAAAGTTTTATAAAAAAGACCTTTATTTTTCTATATAAGGTCATTAGATGAGTCGTAATTATCTTGTAGTTTGAGTTCACATCACTAGTACTAAGTGATAGACATATGCTCAGACAAACCTTGAAAGCACCAATGCCCATAAGAGATGGACATAAACGAGGGGTGTTGATTGGGACTTACATATAAGAAAATCAAAGGAAAAGGAATTTTTGTGGATAACTATTCTTGATTCTAGCAAAAGGAGTGTCATTCCATGGGTTCAACCAGATATTGGATCCCTATTATCAAGGTGGGACATGACTGATCATGAATAGGGAATCTAATGTCGGGGGAGAAACATAATGGGAGATATATTTTACATTATTAAATATCTAAATTATCATGGAGTACATAATTTCAAAAGTCTTAAAAACATATAGGATGTCATAATTTTGAAAGGGAATTTGACGCGTCAAAATTTTCATGATGTTTAACTATCATGACCACTAATGAATTCCATATGCATAAATAAAATTTTAAAAGGTTGAAAGGTATTATATGAGAAAAAAGAAATGGGTCACTATAATAAGAATATCTATAATGGTAAATATCTTGGAAAATATACTCGCATGGGGCAAAAAAATATGAAAAAATGAGCCAATGAGATCTATATGAAAACTTGAATGAAATAATAATACTTTTATAAGGAATGTTACCCTATATAACATTAATGGTTTAAAAAAACATTGGGCCTTGTAAAGTAATAAAAGATCAGTTACCAGGCATCCTTGTTTTGAAGGGTCTTAGCAAAAATGCTCTTTGTTAAGTTTATTGCAAAAATTTTTATAATTAGAGACCTTCAGGAAAGACTTAATTATGGAACCTGGGGAAGTGACCTCCATAAATGTTAGTTTATATGTAACCTTTAGAAAACAGAAATTCACATATCTTATTCCTTATCATTTAGGTTTTTATTTTTAACTCACTTTTAATAGAAATATTTTTGTTTACATCATAACTATAGTGTGATTCTCTTAGATCATAGCTATAGCGTGATGCGCTTAGCTTTGGATTTCATTAGAGACATGAATCTTCATCATTATCGATCTCCCCTCTATTTACATTTTGGGGACGTTGATAAAATGATTCCTTCTCATGGCCTTGACCTTGAAGGGGGATAAGATTTGAGATTGGCATGTGCTAAGGCTTGATCTTGATATGATGAACTTTCACCTTCATTTTATAAAATAATTAAACATCCCACCTCTTTATTAAGGAACCTCAAATTCATTAAACTTTTTCATGGGCTTTATTAAATTTATGTTGGAAAACTTTTTAAGTACCTATTACATTCTATAAATATATTCATAATAACATTGTAAATTTACTATATTGATGTATTATTATATAAGGATATATATACATATATGGAAATATATAAATATAAAATAGAAATATATAATATAAACTAATTTATAAGTAAATTATACAAAGGTATTTATAAAAGGATTAAAAATAAATATATATGTATGGATATAAATACAGATAATTTAAGTATATTAAAATATTTATTTATATTTTTATAACTATATTCATATATATATATATATAATTATAGATATTTATGAAAATATAAATTTACATATATAGAAAAAATGTTATTATAATTGAAAACAGAAAAATAACCTCAAAAAGTATTTCAGAATCTTATTTTTGAACTAATCCCTGATTTGGCAGTGCACTTTTGGGAGGAAAAAGATGATTTGGGATGATTGAAACAAATTTCTCCCATTTGGAGATATCAAAAAGACCAAGAGAAATTCAGGGCATAGAAATGGGGAGAAACATATTTCTCCCCTATTAATGATTCTGCTAAATTTGGGAATCTTCCCAAATTCGAAAAGATTTCGATGGAAACCATCTTTCCTGTGTTTATTTTTCAAATGAACAAAATTATCCCTAGATGTCTATAATGAATAATTTAAAGATAAAAGAATAAAAATTCTATAAAAAATAATTCAAAACAGATCATGAATGAATAATCTAAAAATAAATGAATAATTTATAAATAAATGATTAACTTTTTATTCAATGTAATTTATAAATAATGATTTGTATAAGTTCAACATAATTTATAAACAATAATAACAAACAAATATAATTTTGTTTTCATACGGTGTATATATATAATTTTTATTAGAACTAACTATTAATATATAAATGATAATAAATAATTTATAAATAATTTTGATTATAGATAATTTTGATTACAAATAATTATGATTATATAGTATTAATAGTTTATATAAATATTTTATAAATAATTTTTAATTAATAAATACTTTGAGTGAATAAATTTGAATTCATAAATGTTTTTAATTAGAAATTATTTTGAATTAATAATTTTTAATTAATAATTATTTTGAATTTATGATTTTGAATTTATAACTTTGATTACCTTTAATTAATAATTTTTAATTAAAAATGTATATAAATTATTTTAAATATCTTTAATTAATTTTTTATAATTTTAAAATTTTATTAACATATATTCCTCGTTTAATGTTTACCAAATTTTGGTGAAACGAAAGGTAATGATTCAATAAAATCAATGTTATTATTTTGTGATTTTTTATTAAAAAACAATAAAAACAATTTTTTAAAGGTTATTTTTTCATTTAAAATAAATTATTGATATGGTGGTATATGTGGTTTCTGTGTGGATCTAATAAATAGCTGTTTTTTATCTTCAGAAAGTATTCCCTTTAATCCTGTGTGTATGTGTTATTTATTAACAAAGGTTATTTGTGTCATTTGCATCAAAATGGTTTCTTTTATTTTCTTTTAAAATTTTCCCCAAACATGATGGAGATAAATCCAAATAATTTATTTTATTTAACTAACTTATAGATGAAAACACAAGGATAGAAATCACAATCATTTTTTTTCATTTTTTTTCATTTCTTTTATAAACTATCAAATCATTTCTTTTATTTTACTAAAATCTCACCAAATATAGTATAAATGGTTTTGGGTTTTGATTATATCTACATAATTATTTCTTAAAAATTTTCCATCTAGTTGAAAAGTTTTTATGAGGATGGTTATTGGCGGGAGACTTGGTGGATGGGGTTGGGCTGCGACGGGTAGGAGCTGGTGGGTGTTCGTTGAAGATATGGTTCAGATTCCAGCTAGTTTTTTTTCGTAAAGACTGGTGTTGACAAGCCAAGTGTTCAGGTATATGGGGGTCCGTAGAGGTTATGATTAACAATAATATAATAGTTTCGAATTTTTTTAATCACATTATTAGTGTCTTGAACTCCCCTTTTACTTTTTTATTTTTGATTATTTTTTATACTGCTATTTGTTTGAAAACCCACACTGTTGTTTTTAAAATTACTTTTCTAAAAAATATTGAATAATTTTTCAAATATTTTTTTGAGAGGGTTTTAATTACTTCTAAACTTATTAATATTGAAAAACATACCAGAACCCACAAATAATAAAAGTAGGTAATGGAAATTTTTTATACATGCCACTAACCACTACTCAGGTATCTATAAGTGATTATAACTATTGAAAATTAAAAATATCACCTCATTCATTGACTATTTTCTTTAATGATTATATTAAATTGAATATAATGAATAGAGAAATTTATAATTAGTATTTGAATTACTAATTATTTTATAATTTTTAAGAAAAATAATATTTTTCTAAATCATTATCATTGTATTATATTTGGATATGTATATTACACTAGTTAATAATTTGATTATATTAAATTACATCAATAAATTTGGAATGTTGGAAATGAAATAGTTGAAAATCATTGATCTATTTTATTCAATATCATCTATTATAAAGATATTGTTGTCCAAACACTATTAGAAAAAAATAGGTCAAAATGGGGGTGAATTGAGTTTTTAAAATTCACCTAAAATTAAAAACACTTACCGATAAATTTGTTTAGTCTTACAATCATTTAATTTTATCAGATATGCAGTGAATATATATATATATATAATGTCATAGTAAACAAGTACTTTTTTGTAGTTTCTCGGAGTACAAATATATCTTACTCCACTCCACAAATACTCTAATGAGCTTGGTGGTTTTTATTCAAATCCTTAGAGACTATTTGGTAGAGTTCAAGGAGACACAACATGCTACAATATTCTATGAGACATTCCTGGCACCTTATTACATGATGTTTACAAAAAAAATCTTCCACACTCATTACAAGAAGTGTGCCCTAGCAATAAAGAGAAAATATGTAGAAAATGGTATTTTGAGTTAGCACACAATTATAAGAATCATCTGAAAAAATATGAAGTCCTAATAAAAAGAACATATATTCAAAGGATGATTAGTAAAGAACATTTAATGTAGTATAATTTTTATTTGAACCACCACAAAATAAACAATTATTATTCTTTGTGTAGTATAGTGACAGTTTGAGTGTGTATAAAGACTACTATAGTATCTTTGAATGAGTTAGAGAATATTTGAAAACATAAACTACTTGTTATTTTGAATTGTTAAAGTCACACACCACCCTTCCTTTAGATACTTGTAAAGACCTGGAAATTCCGTGGGAATATTTTTTCGTAAATACACGAGAATTTTACAAGTCTGTAGTTTCTGACGGTGCATGATTCCGAGGCTCGGTGTGCCCGGAATCAATTTCTGAAGTTTTTGGAAAGCTTAAGTTAATGCATGTAATTAGTTTTCATGAAAAAGTGGAATAACTCTTAAACGGTAACTTGGACTAGAAATCTGAGGGCACCGTTGCGCTTAGGATGGTGGTTTTACCCTAGGCGTGACTTAATTTTAGTCTGCGCGGGCCACCTGTGAGAAATCCCAAAAATGGCATAACCGTAAATAAAACAATTAAATAAAT
Organism: Viscum album; assembly: GCA_963277665.1. Taxonomy (NCBI): domain Eukaryota; kingdom Viridiplantae; phylum Streptophyta; class Magnoliopsida; order Santalales; family Viscaceae; genus Viscum; species Viscum album. The sequence goes on along the minus strand of OY728119.1, from coordinate 1,501,218,386 downwards.
TAGTTTATTTTTCAAATGCTTATAACTCATGAATGGCAGCTCAAATTAAAAATCTGAGACCACCACTGAACTTTTGAGGGCATGCTTTATTTAATCAAATAATAACTTTGGCCAGCGCGGGCCACCAGAAAAAGTTAGTTTTTGGCTGCAAATAAAATAATTAAGTGACAATTATTTTATTGTAAAATTAATAACTTCTAAATAGAAACTCGGATTGAAAATCTGATAGTACTGTTGTGTTTGTTGGGGTGTGTTTCACCTAGGTAGAGCCTAACCTCGATGGCAGTTGGTCGAGGGTGACTGATAATAATTTTGCGAACTTTTTTTCGGGTACGTTCAGTAAACACGCGAGTGGCGTTTGATAACTCTTGAACCAGTGCTTAGAATCAAATTCTGAGGACACTGATGAACTCGCAGCATCGGTATTCACTTAAGGCGTCCTTTACCTCACTTGTGTTTGGTCAAGAGTTGACGTTCTCTTTATGGGATTCTTAATAAATTAAAAAAAATTATTTTGTTACAAAATTTTAATTTTCAAGTGGCTGTTATTTTATCCAAAGGGAAGTTGGAGGTGGGGCCCACACCCCACATAACCTCCCAATAGAGGATAATGTGTGGTTAGGCCCACATGATCACCTAACCCCTCAACTCCCCCTTTAACTCCCATGAACCCCCTTTTTAACTTTTGAACTTCCACATAATGGTGGAGCCTCTCCACCTCCCTCCACTAATTGTGCCTACATAATTAATTAAAGCCTTCTCTAAGAAATTTTTGGTGTCAAAAATTCATTTGATTTGTTTTGAATGCATGGTAATATTAATGTTGGGGAGCCTTTTACTTATATTTGCCTTGGAAAATATTTTGTTGGGGGACTTTGGGAGAATTTGAAGGAAAGAGTTCTTTCCATGAAGAACATCTCCAACAAAGGACGAAGAACATCTTCGATGAAGAACGATGTCCTTTCCAATGATGAACGAGGAAGAATGCTCAAGCACGGAATCATCAGCGTGTGACGGGCGCAACGTATGACGTCATCCTCGAATTCTCTTTCCACGACTCCGACAAGCGAACAACGTTCTTGAATTGAGGGGGTTTACTTCTTGTTGATGTAATATCCCTTTCATTTTTCTCTTCCTCAGAATTGAAAGGAATCGTTGTGTGCTTTAAAAACAACTGAAGACCATCCCCTTCCATGAGACAATTGTTACCACACAAAACACAGAGGGTGTGGGCCAAAAAAACATGGCCCGAATCCTCCACCGATCTTATTATGATGTTCTTTGGAAGAATGAAGTGGCAATGAGGCGACGAAGGCAGCACCGACAAAGGTCGTGCCACCCGCGCCCTCCATGAACTGCGCTGCCCCCACGATGCCCTGGTGCGCTACCTGCACCCGGTGCCCCACGCCCCTGTCGGCACCCTCCCGGTGCCCTATGCCCCTTCCAGCACGCACCTGGTGCCCCGCACCCCTGCCAGCGTGCACCCGGCGCCCCTTTCCTCTGCCGGCGGGCACACGGCGCCCCGCGCCCCTGCCAACGCGCCCCCGGCGTTCCGCATCACGTCGGTGCACTTCTCGTCAACCCCGCGCCTCGCTGGCACCCTGCCCGATACCCCCGTGCGACGTCGGCGCGCTGCCCGGCGCCCCCTGTGCCCTGGGCCGCTACCCCGACGCGCTGCCCACGCCGCTGGCGGCCTGCCCGGCCCCTGCCGGTGGCCTGCGCAGTGCCCGCATGGCCTGCCGCACCCGCGTCATGGATGGTGACGAGTCGGCATGTGTGCGCCCCGCGTGGCCTGCCCGCTGGCCTCCCGACCACGGGCTATCCGAGCCAACCTGCGGAATCCCCCGTGGTGTCGTTATTCGAACCGGCCCGGTCTTCCGGGCCGAGTTACCGAGCTGCCTACTTATCGACTATCGGGTCGAACCGCCCTCACGGTCCACCGGGCCGGCCCCAGCGGACGGAGTCAAAACATAGCAGGATGACCCACCCAATGGGTCAGGTCAGACCCAGAAAGTCTGACCGGGTCGACCCAGACCGGGTAGGTCCAGACAGGGTTGGGCCGATTCAGTCCGACCGGGTCGGACCGGACCAGGGCCCAATACTAACCCATTACCTTCTTGGGCCATATCTTTGGAACCAGAAATCCGTTTGACGAACCGTCTATGGTGCCGGTTTTAATGGAGCATAGCCTTCTTTTTGAGTATACCACAATCAAGCTTGGGGTATAGTTGAGTCACGGTCAACTTGGTTCGTACATGAATCCAACCGGGCCCCTAGGACTAAAATGCTAATAACCCATAGACTGAGCATCTGATTGACGCACCGTCTGTTGCGTTGAGACCCTGATGACATGGCGGTCCTATGAGATACTTCCACCTAAGCCATCATGACACATGTAGTATCAACCAGTAGCTTGTAGAGATGATCCTCCTAGAGACGAGCAGACGGAGTGTAGAGACCTAGTAGCTATAGACCTGACAAACTGCTTGACTGATTTGACTCCAAGTGATTCGACTATCCCAGTGAATGGAGTGCCCGGTTTGGTCGTAGATCTATGGCGGACGGAGTTCCTGGTTTGGCAGTAGACCCACGGTACTCAATAGGAGGAGTACCTCTTACGAGTATAAGGGGGAGCGCCTGGTTTGGCAGTAGACCGACAGTGGATGGAGCACCTGGTTTGGCAGCGGACCCGTAGTACTCGACAGAAGGAGTGCCTCAGCAGTGTAAGGTTTGTGAGTAGCACCTCGGAGTCATGACAGGGCCACTATACTCGACAGAGGAAGAGTTCTCCAATAGTCGTGGTTTCGATAATAAAAATCCGGGTTTGAGCTGAGTTAATGACCTTTGTGTTTTCCTCATGATTGAGATGTGTTACTTGATAACTTAGCTATATATATGATCATATACATAAGTAATGTTTGTACATCTATTTCATACTTTGTGGTTTATCCTTGTTGGATTTTGTGAGACCTTGAGGGTCTCAGGGGTCCCTACTGAGTATCTTTATACTCACCAATGCACGGGCTATGCCCCCACCTCATTGTGTTGGATGCAGACGACGGACAACGCTGACCGAGGCGGAGTGTGTGAGGACTGGACGGTGCCTAGAGGTGGACCTCATGATGAGATGGTACCTGGAGGAGACGGACGGATGTGAAGCGCTGAGAATGCTATCTATACCTACCCTTCAGGTACGATCCGTGGTGGACGATCTAGGAGACGCTAGACACCTTCCAACTGTTTGTCTTTTAGTTGTACCTGTTAGTCTTTTCCTTGTACTTTACTATTGGGCTTGTATTTCCTGACCCTTTTACTTTTCAGCACATCTTTTGTTATATAGTTTTTACTTAGTGTTTTCTTCCGCTTGTAATCTGGTTGTGTGTGATTACATTTTATAAAGGAAATGCCTTCCCAATTTTAGGGAATTACGCCTTTGGTGCTAGTCGCCAGCCCCTGACCTATGGAACAAGGGCATGGGGCAGTCACGATGCAGGCCCTGGGGGAAGGGTCATGACAAACTGGTATCAGAGGAGTCGTTTCTACTATAGAACTTAGGACTCTGATATTTATTTTCTATGAAGTAATAGTGTTAAGAGTACTGAGTGTGGTTTTTAGTTCAGGGAGTCCAGTTTTGGTGCGGCGCCCGGCGTATCCATACACCAGGACCCTGACTACCGATTCCTGACATAGTACATGAAAACACTGATTGCGTGTGTGTTTTCAAAAGATTTCTTTAAGTCAGCTCAAACCAGGTCAGCTCACCAGGTATAGTCTTTTGACCGTGTCGCATCTGTTCAGGATGCCTCCACGCAGACAGCCAGTTAGAGTTCCGAGAGAGTACACGATGACAGTCCACCGAGTGATGAGGCTCCAGTGTAGGGCCCTCTTACTATGTTTCCACCTTCGGGTGGTGTACCAGCTGCACCACCACCCATTGGGCAGTAGATTCCACCAGCCTCACGGGAAGAAAATGCATGTCGACTCAGCGCATTGCACGAGTTCCAGGGGTAGAGGCCTTTGAGGTTATGAGGCGAGACAGATTCCCAGGCAGTAGAGGACTAACTTGAGGCGATTTCTAGAGTTCTCTACCTAGTTGAGACACCAGTAGAGAATATGGTGATCTTATCTACTAGTTTTTTCATTGAGTAACCATGAGGATGTTTTGCATAATAATGAGGCTTTCGTATGTGGATCTTTACCCTAGATTGTACCTTCAGGTAGTGTGTCAGCTATATCATTGCATGTTGGTCAGGAGTTTCAACTAGTGGTACCGGTTGGTGAAACATGTAGGATTAGTGCCTTACAAGTGTTTCAACATCATATACCCTTCAGGTTACGAGGCGAGCCCAACTTACAGATAGCTGAGGACTATCCTAAGAAGGTGGTTGAATGTTCTTTGGCTGAGTAGATACAGCCAGTGAATGTTAGTAGTGGGAAAGCTGGAAAATAGTTCCAGTCTCAGAGGCTTGGGGGTGTAAACTGTTTCGGAAATAGGAAGTATTAAGTATAGATGAATCTGTAGAGCAACAGATGTATAAGAAGATCCAGGAGAGTAGCTTGAGGTGGTGTACATTTTGACATGTTACAACCACCCAACTTTTTAGTTCCCTCCAGGCTCAGGGAGCTGGAGGTCAGTGGAAGAGAATTGCTACATACAGTCAAGGAGTGTGACCCAAGGGCTCTAGGAATGATTCGAGGTACAGACTGTGTCTACTACTAGCTGCTGTATCAATAGACATAGGTACCAATCATTCCTTTCATCCACAAATCTTGTCCTAAACCTAGAGTTTCCGTTTGAACCGTTGACTTGAACCTCATGCCTGGATATACCTTTGGGAGGAGACTCAATAATCCCACTTACACTGATGGTGTGATCTGACCATAGAGGAAATATTTTCAGTTGGAAAATCTTGGTGGTAGTGTCGAGGCCTTACGACGTTGGTTTTGGTATGGATTGGACATTCACAGTTCATACTCAGATTGATTGTATTATGCAACAAGGTTTTGGTTTATCTACAACGTTGGAGTAGGGTATTCCTTGGTCGAAAAAAAAAGAAACCCATGCATCACAGGATCAGCTCATACATAGGAAGGTGCAGCTGATCACTCTTGAGTCGACTGACAGGATACAAAGACATCTGGAATTCGAGGATGGAGACCATGTCTTTCTACGGGTCTCACCTCGATGAGGTTTAAGGAGATTAGGCCGAGAGATAAATTTATCTCCAAGGTTAATCAGTCCTTTTTGGGTCCCCAGCAGAGTTTCTGAGGTGGCTTACCACTTAGCTCTTCCACCCTAGTTGCACCGGGTTCACAACATGTTCCACGTATCCCAGCTGAGGAGATATGTGGATGACCCTTCCCATGTCATCGACCATGGCGAGATGGACGTCAATGATGGGGAAACTTTTTCGAAGGTTGTTGTGGAGATTGTGGATCTACGGGAGTGAGTCCTTCGTGGATGGTCGATACCTCTGGTGCGCATTTTTTGGAAACAGAAGAACCTCCAAAAGAACACATGGTAGTGGGAGGCTCATATGCCTGCTCAGTACCCCCATTTTATCCCTTAGTTCGAGTTGTTTCTTATAGAGACGTTACTCCCTGAGGTGGGGAGAATGTGACGTCCCATAAATTCCATGGAAATTTTTTTCTTAAATAAATGGGAATTTTTTGAGTCTGCAGTTTTTGACGGCGCATGATTCCGAGGCTCGGTGTGCCTAAAATAAAATTTTCAAGTTTTTGTTAAGCTTAAGTTAACGCGTGTAACCAGTTTTTTCTGAAAAAATGGAATAAATATTAAATAGATACTCGGATCAGAAATCTGAGGTAACCGTTGTGCTCAGGATGGTGGGTTTACCATAGGCGTGACTTAATTGTAGTCGGCGCGGGCCACCTGTGGGAAATCCCCAATATGGCATAACCATAAATAAAATAATTAAATAAATTATTTTATTTTTCAAATTCTTATAACTCACAAACGGTAGCTTAGATTAAAAATCTGAGACCACCGCTGAACTCGTGAGGGAATTACTAATTTAATCAAATACTAACTTTGGCCGGCACGGGCCACCAGAAAAAGTTAGTTTTTGGCTGCAAATAAAATAATTAAGTGACCATTATTTTATTGTAAACTTCATAACATCTAAACAGAAACTCGGATTAAAATTCGAGAGTACCGTTGGGTTTTTTGGGGCGTCATTCACCTAGGAAGAGCCTAACCTCAATGGCAGTTGGCCGAGGGTGACTGATAAGAATACTCCAAACTTTTTTTGGGTATGTTTAGTAAACACATGAGCGGCGTTTTATAACTCTTGAACCAGTGCTCAGAATCGAATTATGAGGACACCGATGAACTCGTAGCATCATTATTTTCTTAAAGAGACCTTTACTGTAGTTGCGTTTGGTCGAGAGTAGAAGTTGTTTTTTTTGGATTCTTAATAAATTAAATAATATTGTTGTGTTACACAATTTTATTTTTTTAGTGGTGGTTATTTCCTCCAAAGGGAAGTTGGAGGCGGGGCCCACACCCAACATAACCTCCCATGAGAGTATAATGTGTGGTGGGGCCCACAAAAGTACCTAACTCCTCAACTCCCCCTTTAACTCCCATGAACCCCCTTTTTAACTTTTCAACTTGCACATAATGGTGGTGCCTCTCCACCTCCCTCCATTAATTATGCCAACACAATTAACTAAAGTCTTCTTTAATTAATTTGTGGTGTCAAAAATTCATTTGAATTGTTTTTAATACATGGTAATATTAATGTTGGGGAGCCTTTTTGTTATATTTTCCTTGGAAAATATTTTATTGGGGGACTTTGGGAGGATTTGAAGGAAAGAGTTCTTTCCACGAAGATCATCTCCAACAAAGGACGAATAGCATCTTCGATGAAGAACGATTTTATTTCTGATGAAGAATGAGGAAGAATGCTCAAGCCCAGAATCAGTGGCGTGTGACAGGCACAACGTATGACGTCATCCATGAATTCTCTTTCTGCGACTCTGACAGGTGAAAAAAGTTCTTGAATCGAGGTAGGGGGTTTACTTCTTATTGATGTAATATTCCTTTTCTTTTTCTCTTCTTTGGAATTGAAATGAATCGTTTTTTGGTTTAAAAACAACAAAAGATCATCCCCTTCCTTGAGACAATTGTTACCACACTAAACTTGGAGGATGCGGGCCAAACAAACAAGGCCCAACTCCTCCGCTGATCTTGTTTTGATGTTATTTTGCAGAACGAAGCAGTAATGAGGCGACGAAGGCGACACCAACAAAGGCCACACCGCCCGCGCCCTCTGTGTACTGTGCCGCCCCCGTGATGCCTCGGTGCGCTACTCGCACCCGGCACCCCGCGCTCATACCGGCGCACCGCATGCACCCAGCGCCCCGCACCCCTGCCCGCGCACACCCGACGCCCTACGTCCCTACCGGTGTGATCCCAAAACCCCGCGCCCATGTCGGTGCTTACCCGGTGTTCTGCACCTCACCGGCACACTGCTCGGCAACCCTGAGCCGGCACGCTGCCAGGCACCCTAGCACGCTGCCCGAGCCATTGGGGGACTGCCTGACCCCTGCTAGCGGCCTGCCCGGCACCACCGCAACCTGTCGCACCCTTCCCGGTGCACCTGCGGCCTGACTGGTGACTAGACGGCCTGCCAGCTCCCACAGAGACCTGCCGACTGGCCTCCGGGCCACTGGCCGTCCGAGATGACATGTGGCGTCCCCCGCCGTGTCATTAGCCGAACCGTCCTGGTATTCCGTGCTAAGTTACCGAGCTTCCTACGTGGCGATTATTGGGCTGAACCGCCCTCGCGGTCCGCAGGGCTAGGCCCAGCTGGCCGGGTTAAAACATAGCTGCATGATCTGCTCAATGGGTGGGGTCAGACCCAGAAAGTCTGACTGGGTCGACCCAGACCGAGTCAGCCCAGACTGGATTGGGCCGAGCCAGTCCGACCGGGTCGGACCGGACCCGAGCCCAATACTGAACCATTACCTTCTTGGGCCATATCTTTGGCACCAGACATCTGTTTGACAAACCGTCTACGGTGCCAGTTTTCTTAGAGCATAGACGCCCTTTTGAGTAGACCCCAATGGAGCTCGGGGTATAGTTGAGTCATGGTCAGGTTGGTTCATACACGAATCCAACTGGGCCCCGAGACTAAAATGCTAGCAACTCAAAGAACGAGCATCCGATTGACGTGCCGTCTGTTTCATTGAGACCTCGATGATGTGGTGGTCCTTCAAGATACTTCCACCTAATAATTAGTGACACTTAGAGTATAGACCAGTAGCTCGTGGAGCATATCCTTCTGGAGACGAGCAGACGGAGTGCGGAGACCTAGTAGCTGTAGACCTGACGACTGCTTGACCAATTCGACTCAGAGTGATTCGACTAGCCCAGTGTACAAAGCTCCTGGTTTTGTGGAAGACCCATAGTGGATGGAGTGCCTGGTTTGACAGCAGCTCCACGGTACACGATAGGAGGAGTACCTCTAATAGCTATTAGGGAGAGCGCCTGGTTTGGCAGCAGACCCACAGTGGACGGAGCGCCCGGTTTGACAGCAGACCCGCGGTACTCGACAGGAGGAGTACCTCATCAGTCTATGGTTAGTGAGTAGCATATCGGAGTAGCAACATTGCCACTGTACTCGACAAAGGAGGAGTTCTCCAGCATCCATGGTTTCGATAATTAAAATCATGGTTTGAGCTGAGTCAATGACCTTTGTGTTTTCTTCATGATTGAGATGAGTTACTTGATAACTTAGGTATATATATGGGCATATACTTAAGTAATGGTTATCCGTTGATTTCATACTTTGTGGTTTATCCTTGTTGGATTTTGTGAGACCTTGAGGGTCTCGGGGTCCCTACTGAGTATCATTATACTCAACCCAGCATGGGATATGCCCGCACCTCGTTGTGTTGGATGCAGATGACGGACAACACTAACTCAGGCGGAGTGTGCGAGGACAGGACAGTTCCCAGAGGTGGACCTCATGAAGAGACAATACCCAGAGGATACGGACGGATGTGGATCATTGTGGAGTATATCTATACCTACCCTTCAGGTAGGATCTGTGGTGGACGATCAAGGAGCTTCTAGACACCTTCCAGCTATTTGTATTTTAGTTGTACCTGTTTGTCTTTTCCTTGTACTTTATTGTTGGGCTTGTATTTCCAGCCACTTTAAATTTCCAGAACATCTTTTGTTATATATTTTTTACTTAGTGTTTGCTTCCTCTTGTACTCTAGTTGTGCATGATTATGTTTTATAAAGGAAATTCCTTCCCAGTTTTAGGGAATTACGCCTTTAGTGCTAGTCACCAGTCCCTGGCCTATAGAAGGTGGGCTTGGGGTACTCACGATGTGGGCCCTGGGGGACGGGTCCTGATAGTACTAGAGTAATGATATATTTTTCTTATAGGTAAATTTCATCCTTAAACTTCTTGAAAAGATTATAGAGATGATTTTAACTACTATGGAAGATAAAATTTATTATAAATAATACCTTAAAACAAATTTCCCATTCTATCGTCAACCAGCTCAGACATTGAAGAAATGAAATCCACACTGTGTTTTTTCATAATACTGCAATAATAATAAAACTATCGAAAATAAGTTAGATTCAAATAATTTTGAGTTATATTCATCATATGGATATTTAGGATCATAATGGCCATTCATTATATCCATCAACACAAAACAACCCAAAATTCATTTATTGTAGACATGAATCTTTTCTTTTAAATGATTTCATGAAAGAAACATTTTTTGAGACTAAAAAATGATTGACCCACAGTGTAGAAATAATCACATGATAAAATAAAGTGAAAATGAGAAAATAAATGACACCATATGTAACATAGAACACTCCCCAAAATAGAAGGGGTAAAGAATCATGGGGAAAATAGAAGGATAAATATGGGTAAAAGTGGGTACACACTCCCTCACTATTACAAGGAGAAACCCTTGTAAATATATCATGTGAAAATGGTGGGGAAACAGCCTCAAAAATACATCTCGGATGGGATATACTTCAGATGAAAGATGAGGAAGCTGGTGATCTCTATTAAAGGGGAGAGCCTCCTTTTCTAGGCCTCCTCACCCCTGCCAACAAACCTTAGCCTACTGGTGGGTTTGGTGGGTTGGTCACCAACAATCTACCACCACCTTCCCCTCTTAGACAAAGTAGGGGTGGTGTTGTCAAAGAAAGAGAAAAAAAATCACCACATCCCACATTTGGATATTTTATTAAGAACTAATCACATTTACACAAAACCATTCTATATTCCAAACATGCTGCTCACATATCTGCAAGGCCACTCGAGGATATTCCCCATCAAAACTTATTATATTAAATATCCCCTATTAATAAATCTACCAGATTTTCTTCAGTATGATTTTTTTTCATATCAAAACATCCTTCCTCCACCACATCTCATAAAAAGTGATATTGTACCCCAATATAATTCAACCTGGAATGAAAATATGGATTCCCTAAAATATGAAAACTACTCTAACAGTCACAAAATAAATGAATATGATTTTGTCTATACCTGAGTTCCTCTAATAACTTTCTCATCCAAATCGCCTATTTGCAAGCCTTCATAGCTTCCATGTACTCCACCAACATCGTGGATAAATCCACAATGGACTGTATCATTGAAATCCATCTCAAATATCCTCATGAAATAGTGAACACATAACTAGTTGTGGATTTCCACTGGTCAAAATATCTTGAAAAATATTAATCAACATAGCCTCTCATAGTGAAATTTTCTCCGTAATAACGTAATATAACATTTGAAGTATTCTTGATGTATATCAGGATCCTTTTTACTATGCTCCAATTCTCTCATCTCATATGCTCCATGTACTAACAAAATGCTCCCAATTCATGTGCAATTTCTTATATAGTACAAACCATAGTGAACATCAGACTTCCCAATGTAGATCCATACAGTACTGAAGACATATTCATCCTCTCTACTTTACTATCAAGTCTCATTGTAGAGGATAACTTTAAATTCATATGAAGTGGGGTAGATATTGGATTATACTATTTCATGTTGAAACGTTTCAAGGCTCTATATTTAATTCTTCTACGATAACCAAATTGTCTAATTATTTATATCTTAGTAAATATGCATCTCAAGAATATTGTTTCTTGGTCCCAAGTCCTTCATATCAAAATCCCTAAATAGTTGTACCATTGTATCCTATATCTTGTCATTTTTGGGATCTGAAACCAAAATTTCATCCACATACAACAGAAGAATGATGCAATCGTTACCATCAGAACCTGTGAAATATGCACAATGATTTAAACGAAGTCTATCATATCTAGGACTCGTGTTATAGGAATAAAATCTCTTATAACAACACCTCAGTGCCTTCTTGAGATTATATAATGATTTTTCAACTTTCAAAAAAAGTTATATTTGCATTCTTATGAAAACCCTTCCATTTGGGGAATATAGATCTCTTCATCAAGATCACCATGGAGAAAAATAGTATACACATCCAACTACTCTAGATGTAAATTTTATGTATCACACTTTTCCAGAACTAATCAAACAACCATCAATCTAACAACAGGAGAAAATATTTCATTGAAATCAATACCTTCCTTTTGAGAAAATAATTTGACCAATAGTAATGTATGATATCTTTCCACCTGATTCTTTCCATCCCACTTGATCTTAAAGACCCATTTATTTTTTATATTCTCCCTTCCATGAGGTAATGGAATAAGATCCCAAGTCAGGTTACTTTGTAGGGCTTCAAGTTCTTCTTACATCACTGCCATCTATTAGGATACATCCAGACTCTGGGTTTCCACCACAAAATAATATGGCTATCCGTCCTCCATCAATAATAAATACACAATATTTCTCTCAGTCATATAGTTTCAGTGCCATATTGGCTCTCTTTTCTCCTGAGTTGACCGTCATAGTCCATACTCAACCTGTACTTGATCTTCGTGCTTTGGTAATGCATTATAGGAAATAGTTTTTTCCTTTGATTTTTCCTCTAATTAGACAATTATAGTTTATGTATTCTTTATCTCTACATCTCAATCAATTTTCATTTTCATATTGTCTTCTATAAAAATAGAATCTCTGATGATGATAAGTTTGCAAGAAGTGGGGTCCCACAAATGATACTCATTCACACCATCAACATACCTCAAGAAGATATATTTCTAGGATCTTGAATCCAACTTTGATCTTTCCTAGTCATTAGATAATTTATATATAGGACCTCTAAAAGTATGTAATCGGGAATAGTCAATAGGTTTACCAGTCTACATCTCTATCAATGTATTTAGATCAATCTCCATTGAAGGAGATATGTTGATCAATTAATAGGTATTGTTCACAACTTCTACCCAAAATGTTTTGGCGATTCATATAGTATTCAACATCACTCATGTTCTATTCAACAGGGTTATATTCATCCGCTCTACAACTCCATTATGCTGAGGATTGTATTCCACCATGATCTACCTATTCATTCCTTCCTATTAAAAAAATTATCAAACTCCTCGTTGGTATATTATCTATCTTTATCAGTCCTCAAACACTCGATCTTCATTCCATTTTAAATTTCCTTCATTATTTTAATGTTTTGAAGACATGAAAAACATATGTTTTCCTATTGATTGGTTACACCCAACAACACTTGGAATAATCATCAATGAATTATACAAAGTACCTTGCTCCTCTTAGGGATATAATCGGTGCTTTCTAAACTTTGGAATAGATCAACTCTATGATCTCTTTGCTTCATGTTTTTGACATCTGTAAATTTAACATGTTTTGCTTGGTCAAAACAGAATCCTCAAAAAATGGTGTTGATACCTTTGTAATACTAGGCAGAAACATCTAATCCGAAATAATCTTTAGGCCTTCTTCTGATATATGTCCAAGCTTCTGATTCCATAACGTCATCGATGCTTCGGTTGAGGTAGTTGATGAAACCACAATATAATCCTCCTTATACATTTCACCCATAAGAATGTACAGGTTCTTGGAGATCTTCTCTACCTTTATTACCACATGTACACCCTTCATAACTCTCATCACTCCATTATTGGAGCAATTCTTACTTTTGATGTCAGTAAATTGTCCAAAAGATAATATGTTCTTCATCAGTCCCATCACATGGAATACTCCTTAGATGGTTCGAACAATACTATCATATATCTTCAATTTTATTGTTATAAATCCATTGATATTTAAGGTGTGATTGTTCCCAAGTACAAAAGTTCTTCCAGGATAGTTTCATACGTATCAAACCATTCTCATCGAGTCTTCATGTGCCATGTTTCTCTTGACTCAATAATCAATGAATCATTTATATGTAGCCTGCTTCCAGCAGTCATTTCCCCTTCACTGATGATTATATCTGTATTTCCATAAAAAATATCCATAATACCCTGAGATCTTTTTTTCACTACTCTTCTTATTCCAATAATCTTTCTTGACATTCTGCTTCTTTCCCCAATTGAATCATGCGAAATTATTCTTCTTTCTCCTCGATTTGGACCTTCTATGATTTTGTCTCCCACTGGAACCATGCTCCATTATCCTTACTCTCTCCATTAATAGATCCTCTGATTGGTGTGAAGTTACTAGTCCGTACTCCTTGTTATTTTGATGAATTTCATCTTTAAGAACTGTGGTTGCACTATCATTTAAGAGTAGCATATCCATCAGGATATTTTTGGTGAGATTGACGATGAGTTGGTCATATGAATCTGGAAAACTCTGGAGTCGAATCTACGCAGGTTCAGTATCAAAAATTTTATAGACCAATACCGTGAGCTGATCAAAAAGAGTGTTGAGGTTATTGATGTGGTCAGTCACTGATGATGACACTTCCATCTGAAGAGTGCACAATTTCCTCTTTAGGAAAATTTTGTTGTGTAGTGATTTTTCATCATAAATCTTCATCAGAGTATCCCATATTTTCTTTTCCATGTTCCAAATCCAAATGGACGTTAGCCCTAGAATCTCCTTCCATGTATTTCCATTTATACTCCATTAGAACCACTGGCTTTTCCCCAGTTTCTAGTAGGTAAATATCCTTCAATATCACTTCCAAAATCTTTATTTTCCACAAAAAATTATTCCTGTTCAATTTTTCGACCTCGAATTTCACCGCCATCTGTACAAACTATAAGTTCAGAACCTCCTCTACATCACAATAGTGTTTTTAATATTCTCAATAATTTTTTTCTAATCGAAATATCAAATCTGTTTCTATCATATAGCATACTAAAATTTAAGAGAATTATTAATATTCGAAAACATGTCTAGCACTGGGCCAAAACCAACACTTTGATACCACTTGTTGAGACCAAATAATGATTATATCATGGTAAAAAAATAATCACAAGATAAAATGAAGTGAAAAATGAGAACATAAATGACATGATATGTAACATGGAAAACCCCCCCAAAATGGAAGAGGTAAAAAAACCATGGGCAAAATAGAAGGATCACTATAGGTAAAAGTGGTTGCACACTCCATCGCTATTACAAGGAGAAAACCCTTGTAAATATTTATCTTGAATAATGTGGGGAAAATTTCTTAGAAATTACACTCTTATGGGATATGCTGGTGATGAGTAGTTGATGAATATGATAAACTCTACCAGAGGGAAGAGCCTTCTAATATAGGCATCCTCACCCTTTTTTGATGCCTTCTCACATTGCTGGGTTTGGTGGATTGGCCTATAACCATCTACAACCACATTACCCTCTTTAAAAAAGGATGTGGAGGTGAGGCCAAAGGAGAAAAGGTGACATCAGCACATTAAAGTAATAATTATTACACAAATTTTGTAAGAATAATTCTATACCACATGGGGATAATTTTGGATTTATTTAAGCCTTATTTTATCACAAAATATCCATTATTGTTTTATGCATAACCATCAATCTACTTAATAGAAGCATCATACTAATAGCACAACTATCATACCTCAACCCATATATTCTTAATTTGTTATTTATTAAATACTTTTTTTATTTTTTATAGAGTCTAATGACATTTAATTAGGAAAAGTTTAAAATTTGAAAAGTTTTTTCATGTAACACAATTTGGTCACATAATTGGTCAAACCATGTAAAGACCGTGAAAAGGATTATTTTTTTAATAAAACAATTTATTAGGGTTTTAACATGTTTTGAAAAACTATGTGGCAACGGTGTGTTAACCCCAAACATTAAAATTTTTAAATTTAATGAAATACCACTAATCCCAATTAAATGAAAAAATAGGGTCCTCCCCCCTACCATACTTATGAACTGATAACAACTATGTGTTCCCCTCCACTCACCATCCTTAATTTCATGGCTCTATTCCTTTTGATTTCGAGCAAATTCCTCTCAGGTTAGGATTTCTTCATCTCCTCTTCCTCATCTTCTTTTATCCCTTATTTTCCTTCTCCCACTCATTATGTTTCACCCATGGAAAAAATCTGAGTGGTTTTTGGGTTATAAAACCTTTGGCATTCTATTTTTAGGGTGTAATATCTCTTCTAAAGTCCCTACTATATGCATATTTAAGGGTTTTATATCATTTATGCTTATTCCATAGGGTTATTGAATGATTCATCTTTGTATTTCAAATATATCATATACATGGGTTTTCTAAATTAGTTTTTATTAAAATTAATGATGTTAATTTGTTAAATGAATTGAAATTAATTTATTTATAGTGGTTTTTAAGAAATTATAGCTTATTCTTAAAATGATTTTTTATATATTTTCTCCTATTATATGTCTTCACATAAAGAATAATTATATTTCTGAACTATAAAATATTTATGTTATATTATATATGGAATAAAAGTGTTTAATTAATATTTGAAATTACTTATTTGGTTATATGAATTGTTGTATGAGTTTAAGAGGCTGATTTGGTTGGGTTTTATTATTAGAGTTATTTTATTTAGTTTACTTGGTCTATCCTTGTGTCATACACTTATAACTAATGTGAAAATGTTTTATTCTATTTCTAGTGTACATACACATATTCATGTGTGTGTGTATATATATATGTGTGTGTATTTGTATACATTCATATGAGAATAAGTGAAGATGGGCATTAAAGTATGTATATATATATATATATATATGTATATGGGTATAACATAAAAGGAAAACATTCAAATTTAAACATTATGTTTGAATTTGGATTTCAAAATGAATTTCAAAGGGGAAATATAGAACAGGTTTCCAAAGTACAATATAAAGGCTTGTTTGGAATTTTTTTAAAGAAAGTAATTTCTAATTGAGTATTATCAAAATCATTCCTTGGTAATTGTGTCTTGATTAAAAGGAAGGTTTTTCTCAGAAAATTTTTTTATATGGATGGTGTAAGTGTCTTATGAATGTTTTATAAAAGAACTTTTTTATATTTTTTTAATGGAACAACTTATGCTAACAATTGTTTTTCTTTGTTAAACATCATGGGAAACCCCATGTGATTGGGCAGGATAACCCAGATAAGAAGAGGTATTTCACCACTATCAATTATAGGGAATTAATTATATGTCACCCCATAGAAAAATATGTGATAAAACTTTAAATCCACCACTAGGGTGATGTAGAATTACTTTGGTGCACCTATCCTTAGTGACCCAAGGATGTATCTTCGATAATGATTATTTTAAATTAATAATTATATGTTCTTGTTTTAATCTTTATTAATTTATACTAACCATGTTTATATAGTCCGTTTTACCATGTATTTTATCACTTACATAATCTGGCTTATAACTGCTTGATTTTAATTTTAGTAGATTTCTTTTTATTCATCTTCTACATAGTGAAGTTTATGTGTTTGGTTTCAATTTTTTGTGTTGAGTTATCTTTAATTATTTTTCAATAATAAATCAATCTGTAATTTAGAATTGCTTTTTCAAATAATGAATGTGTTTAAAATTTTTGGGTTATGAAAAATGAGTTTTAGAAGAATGCTGTAGATTTTTTTTCCAAATTATAAGAGTGAAAAAAAAATTGATGAGTTTATTTCAACCAAGAATTTACTTCCGTGTTTTTTAAAATTGAATGTATAGAACCATTAGTGAAACCCTAATGGAATATCTAGATCACACCATACTAACACTAGTTAATGTCTATAAACCACGTGGATTTTACAGGTTCTGGTTATTACTATAAAGAGTGCCAGTTCTTGGGCACATTTACTGGACCACTCTTACTGTGAAATTTTATGTTGGTGGATAGAGTGTGACCTTTGGTTACATGGGGATATTGACCCAATAATTTTAGTAATTATTTTTAATGCCTTAGTAGTTTCATCCAAATCATCAATCCCATATTTTTCTTCATTCTATAGTGATTGGTTTTCTAAATACATGTAGTTATATATGTTTAATTAATGGTCATGTTGTGTGTGAAGAAGTTAGAGGTGATCTGAGGGATTTATTTTATGTTATGATTATTTTATTTTATTATGATGATTTGATTTGGAATGGACATCCTAAGTATGGATGAAACATGTTAAGATTTTGGTATAATTTCATTTCTTGTAATATATTATTTTATTCAGGAAAAATCATTCCCACATTGTAATCAAAAGTCTTGATGCATGTAACTAATTTGAAGGGATTGAGAAGGACCCATAGGCCTTGTCACATGCCTTCTTGGTCCTCAGATCAATCAGAATATCAGGTTGCTTCATGAAATAAGGGTATCAAAACTATATTCTTAAGAGATCATATATTGTAGAGGAATACATGTTATTTAAGATGTCTGGAAGTTGAGAGATCATATCTTAAAAGATTAAGTGGTATATCAAGGGTGGGTTCTTGATCACCAACACTCATGATGAAACATGAGTAGCCTTAGGATGTTGGGATTTAAGTTTTAAATTAAATTAAATTTTATTTTTTTATGAATTTCTATTTGAAATTAAGTAATTTGGATTTTTATGGGTGTCTTATGATTTATTTTGGGATTTTCATGATTAGAGTGAAAATAGAGTGGAAATGGAGGCCCTGATAGTTTTCATGGAATGAAAAACCATTTAAAGACCATGTGAATGAAGCTAAAAAACTCCCAATAGTAGTGGAATGGTCTGTTGGATTGTAAGTGTTTATGATGGCTACAAGAGGTGGTGAATTTTAGTTTAAAAAATATAAACTAAGACAAAACACAATTCTTATTTATTAAGAAATAACGGAATCATATTTTTTCTGATGATCCGAGTATATAAATTGGGTCTAGTAAGCAATTGATATATTAGAGTAATTATCGATATCACAAAAACACTAATAAAATATTTTATTTGAAATATAAGTAAATGAATAAATTTCTAATGTTTATGCACAACAAAACATTTAACTATCAGAATCATGTAAAAAAATTATAATAGTAATAATTAATTACATGATTAATATAATTTAATTTTACTCTTTATCATTAATAGTTAAGGAAACTAGAAATCCGGACTAAATATATCCACACTTTCTATACCTACTATAGAGATATGTCTTTCTTTATTAGGAAATCCAATGAAAAGATAATTGGTATGGGTATGAATCCTATCCCCTGGAGTCCCTCAATACAATAGATTGATATTAGATCTATCTTTATTAAATAAAAATACCATCGATTCAATGATTGGTGTATTTAACCTCGTTGACTTTGAAGCCCACAATCTGATTGATCTGATTCACCTATCTCCCTACCTCAGAATCACTCGATCTGACCCTGATCAGAAACAATGAATATGAAAGTAAAATGTTCAATTGAATTTACAATCCATACAAGGATTTCTCTGAACTACAACTCCTTGAAATATTACAATGCTTAGGAATGATATTTTCACACAAATAAATCTGCATACTTGTTATGTTTCAAATACGTCAGCTCCCATCTCTTCAAATAACCTCATATTTATAGGAAATCCTCCATCAGTCATATTTATGATTTGGTTGTAATGAACTCAGGTAACACTATATTTGAAATCTCATAAATATCTAGATCTTAATACGGACAGCTAATAATGATATTTTTTTATTTTCCTGAATTTTTTTAGCGTCATTACAATGCAATTATATATTCCATCTAATAGAAATAATTATAATCACACCGATTATAAACTTTAGATGGTATGATGGACTTCACTATTGTTTCTCAATATGGTAAACTGAATAATGGTAAATTAAATGTATCAAAATTGACGTCGGCCCAATGGTTATGATGTAGGTCAGTTTGATAGACATCGCATTAGTCTAACCACTGGTTTGAACAGTAGTTTCTCTGATGTATCGGATGCACCTTCAGTCCGATGTATCAAATTGAACAATAAAACATTATATTTTTATATATTAGAACTATTTCTTTGTTTGGTATAAAAATATTTTTTTATAAAAACACACTAAAACTCTTGAGATAAATAATGTTAGTGAAATAGTCTTTTAAGAAAGTTTTTGTGATTTAAAAAAATTAAGAAATGGAAAAGTAAAAATTGAAACATTAGACTAAACAATCTCACCCATTTTTGAAAGTACAAAACATGACACTTGAAATGAAAAATATAAACTTTGATTATTTACAACAATTTATCCTTTTAGGAACATCAAATATATACTTCAAATGAATATTTTTCCTTTATAATATTTAACCCCCCAAGTTAAAACTTTATTTTTATTCATCTAAGTTTATCTAATTAAATAAATTTATATTTCATATTCCCCCCTATTAAAAATCTTCCCTTGAAAAATTCTCTCCATTGGACTATTCCTTTATTTTTAAGAAACCCCCTAGAAATTTTCCCAAAACATTTTACAAAACTTATCCCCCTAAAAGTTCTCAAAACATACCCCCTTTTTTATTTACAAAATGGTATAAAGTGAAGAATTATAATCATTTAAAAAGTTTGAAAAGTATAGGATATTAAATATTTGTATTTGAATCAACTACTAATCCAAGATATAAAAGAAATAACATACATTCAAAAAAAAATTGAAAGGCATTCAGACATAGTATTTGGAAAAAAATTCATTCGCATTAATAATTCATTCCAAAATATTTGAAAATAAAATTATGAGTTATAAAAGAAATTAAATCATTCCTTCTTATATATTTTCTTGATGTTGGAATTATTCTTTTTCATATATTTATTGTACTTTATGGTTTCAGCATATGACAACTCAAAATTTACTATTTTTTCCTAATGACTATTTTTTTATGATCCCCTGCCTTCAAACATTCAACTTCCTCCCAGATGTTCTTATTTTCATCCTTTATAATGAAAAACACATCTTCACATGATCAAAGTATGTTGTTTTATAATTCCAACTTGTGTAATTTCCATTTCAGAACTATCACTTTCTCATACCAATTATTAGTCAGGTATTTTATTTCTTAAACAAACACTACTCTATCAGAATCATCTATTGACAACTTAACAAATATGTAAATAATGTTATGAAATTATTCCTTTATTTAAATAATCCAATCATCATGATCCTTCACATCTATATAAACTTTTATAAACCATATTACCATTGGTTTTAATCTTATTTTTTGTGCCTTGGATTAAACATTTATGTTTTTAAATTTAGATTAATTATGGATAACATTATCAGTCGACATTTTCAATGATTATCATTTTTGATTTAGAGAGTTTTGAATTTGTTGACACCATGCTTCAATGTTTGGTAGGTAAGGGAGTAAATTAGTTAATAGTTTCATATCTTGGAAAATATAATCACCATTTTATTGTTCCACTATGGTAGTAGATTACAATGTCTCTTATTGAATCTTTGAATCATGAGGTCTAGAAGGACCAACATCTGACTTCTTTTCTTTTTTATTCAACTTTAACTTATTATCCTTTCTCGTAACATTTTTCATTCTATGAAATTTTTAAAATATCCAATAATTTATCAATTTTTTATTTGTCTCATACATTCATGTGTGAATGTTGTTCTTTAACTTGCTATTTAGAAGATGATTTTAATAACTCATAATTTTATATATCTAGAAACTTATCTATCTAAGATGATAATTGAGTTGATTTAGAGGATAAAACCAAAGAACTTCCTTTTTTTACTTTTTTTCTTATCCAGTTTTTGTTTTTTCTTAATTATCAACATCTTCTAATTATTATTCATGTAATTTTTTTTTCAACTAATATAGAGTTCCAAGAACACCATTCTAACTTTCTAAACAGAATTTTATCTTTATTAACAATGTTTTGAACTTATACTGGGAATAATTATTATATAGGATTTTGAAAATGAGATTCTTCATAAATAACTTTTCCACTCACCTTTTCTATAACTATTGCGGAAAGTGATGGAACTATTTAAGCTTTAAAAATCTCTAGACTAATATATGAAATAGTTTTTTCTGTAAGGGGAATGGTTTTGGGCCCTCAAACTGATTACATAATTAATAATAGAGATACAGATAAAACTAGAACTCCAGATACCTTTTCTACACCAATCATTAATCTTTTTATCATTTTGTCTTCTTATAACATTTTATTTATTTATTTTCTCTTCTTCCTTTTGTTTATACTCCATTTGAATATTATATTCCAAGGACTCATCATTATTAAGACCAAATTCAGGATCATTAGGTCTTTTCTAGGTAATATGTTCCATATGTTTATGGAAATCAAGATATAACATTATTTTATGTTTCTTCTGAACTTTTGGAAATATGGATACAACTTTCCTTTTTTCCTTAACAACTTCTTTGTATTTAATAGGTTGAGTGTCATAGAATATTTTATCTATTTTATCTAAAAACTTCTTTAACATGAAATCTAAAAGAAGTTTCATCATTGATTAGGTCTCTTTACCAATCAAGGAAATATTTTTTCTCATAGGATATATCATATTATTACTCTAGAAAACATCCTTACAATTTAATAACAAATTTTTAATAAAATAGGGAAACATTATAATCCTTGATTTCATTATTTATTCCACTAATTAAAAAAAACTATATTAATTTGTATGATCTTCATTAAGATGTCTAAGATAAATATTTCAAGAACATTGAGAGTATCCCTATCACCCTTACATGGAATAAAATAACCCTACATCAAGAGGGTAACCAATATTACATCTGGAGTAAGGTGTGAAACCATTATTACTTTCCCATAAGAAGTAAACAAATATGTCTCATCCTTAAACTTTACGGAATTCCCAACCTTGTCCAAAAGCTTGTGAGAGGGAACATAAGCTTCACCATCAAGGGTACTTCAACTAACTAAACTACATATTGATAAAAATGTTTATAATCCTTACTAAACAATGTAAAAGATAGTTCTTATTTATCTTCTTCATAATGAAAATCAATGGAAGCATAAAACACTCTCACTGTTTAAGGATGAAACAATTAAAAATGTCCTTTTTAATGCGTATCTTTTCTCAATGCTAAAAAATTACAATTATTTTCAATATGGAATCATATCTCTCATAAAATATTTTCTTGATAATAATCTCTATATAACAAATTAACTTTTAGAAAAATATTCATTTTTCCATCAGATTGAGTTTGGGGCCAAATATTAGATGAATGGAAATGAATCAGACTGTGTACTTAAAGAGGTGGTGAGAGTCTGGAGGAGAATTATATGGAATTTGATATGGGACATGAGGTGACTAACCATTATATATGAATTAGAGGTGATGGTTTTCATTCTAAAAAATATCAATATCTTAGATTGAATGTCCTTTTCTTATATGATGATTAAGATCTAATCGAATAATTTTTTTAAATATAAATTTGAAATAATAATTATTTTTTAATAAATATTTTTATCAGATTGAGAAAAAAATCTAATTACAAATTAATTTTATGTTTTCAAATTTTTCTTATAAATCTAAAATAATATTTAAATAGAAACATGTATAAAATAATATAATGAACAAGTGAAAAAAAGAAAGGAAGAGTACCTTTCAAAGTAGAAATGTTTCATCGGTATGAGGAACTTGTTATTATTTGTTTTCATAATTCAAATTTATTATTATAATTTTTATATAAAAAAGTATTTTCTAGAACAATTTTTTATTCTAGAAAATAAATTTTACTTCATAATTTTTTTAAAACATTTTTGTTCCAATTTTTTTAAAATATTATTCCAAAATTTTTTTTAAAAAAAATTCACTCTGAAATTCTTATTTTAAGGAAAAAAACATTTTAATAATATTGTGTTTTTAGAAAATAAAATGTTTAATAAAACCTAATGTTTTTTCAAGAAGTAAATGTTTTAGAGAACTAAAAACAAATGTACTCCCCTATTTAGAAAGAGTTTATTAATGTTTGAATATCGGTAATCAAGAATTATATATGAATAATCATTTAAAATTTATTATTACAAGATTTTATTTAATGTTTTCAAATCTATAAGAAGTAGGGGGTTTAGTAAAATATAGACAATTTATTGTTGAATTTTTATTAATTGTAAAATTATATATCTTACTGGTGTGTGATCATGAGGGAAATTTTGTTTATGTATATATGATTAGTATGAGAGTGATGTGATGGGTTTTTACATAAAGAAATGAAACTTTTGTTATCAAAAAATATTTGAGTTTTAGTAAAACTCATTCCATAGGCAGGAAGTGTGTGTTGTGTCTTCAAAAATTTACAAAAACTACTTCTAATTTCCATATATTTTACTTTAGTAGTGGAACATGCTACTAAGTCTTGTTTCATATTGGAACATGAAACTAAAGATTCTCCTAATAAATTATATGTTCTGGAAGTATGTTTCTTGTCCATTCTAAGTCCACTAAATTAAGCATCTAAATTTATTAAACTCAAAATCATTTATAAAAGAGTAAAATAGTTATTAATCTATTGTTCCCTTTGGACAAAAAAATTATTCAACTTATTTAATATGGGAATATTTTTAATTGTATTGATATATTTCATATAATAATATTGAAAACATTAAATCTAGATGATTATTTGTTATGTAAAGTAAACTTCCAATTATGCCTCTAAAATAATTTTGATCTACTAGTTTTCCAACTTCATAAATATCTAAAGTATTTGAGGATCCAATAGTAGTACTAATACATTTAGGGTTGTCATACCTGAATTTCTTAAGAATATATGTTATGTACATTTGTGTAGATATAATGGTTCTTTCATATTTTTGTAAAATTTAAAAAACCAAAAAGTATGTAAACTCCCCCATCATACTCATTGAAAACTCAGATTTCATAAGATCTTAAAAGGAAAATGTTAAAGAATTTTTAGTTGAACCAAATATAATGTCATAAACATATATTTGTAAAATAAAAAATATTTTTATTAACTTCATTTATAAAAAGAGTTGGATCCACATCTCCCTAAACCAAATTATTGGGTAAAAAAATTCAGTTAACATATCATAACAATCTATATGGGATTTTTTGAGTAAAGAAAGTGACTTGTTATGTTCAAAAAAATGTTCTTGATGTTTTTTATTGTATAAACTACGTGTTTGTTGTATATAAACTTCCTCTTGAACATATCCATTAAGGAAATAATACTTCACATCTATTTGAAATGGTTTGAAATTTATGAATGTTGCATGAGCTATAGGTATATGAATATATTCATGTCTAGATAATGGAGTTTATGTTTATTTATAATCTATTCCCTTTTGTTGATTATAACCATTATAAAAAATATACATTTATTTCTAACTATTATACCATTTTTGTCACAATTATTCTAAAAGAAAAATTTCTATAAAATTATAGAATTACTATTAGAACATACAAAAAAGGTTCAAACATTATTCCTTTCAAATTCATTAAGTTTATATTACATTGCCTTCATCCAATACACATCACCTAAATACTCATCAAGATTTTTAGGTTCAAATTATGATAATAATTATAGATGTTCAATTTCATTTCTCAAATAACTCCTTATTCTAACGGTAGATCTACATCACAAATAATATTATCACTAGGATGATTCCTATGAAACAACTAACTTTTTAGATTTGTAATCATTTGTTCTTTAATAAAATGGTGAAAATATTCTTGGGAAAAAACATCAGAAAAAAATTTTTTAGTTGTTATCTCATGGGAAGAACTTTTATACATCAGTTGAACATTAATTTTTGAAATAGCATCTGAATATATAGGCTGAGGTTGTTTAAAAAAAGGATCAATTTCATAAAACATAATCTGTATCGTTTAATTAATAGTACTTGTATTTTTATTAAAAACTCTATAATTGTTACAAGTTGTAAAATAAACCAAAAATATTCATTTATATGATTTTAGTGAAAACATATGAAGTTATTTTTAAAATTCAATGTGAATAATTCTCATCAAAAAACCTTAAAGTAATAATGTTTTTGTTTTATTATTTTCTATAAATAATTTGGGGTTTTATTAATAAAATGACTTCTATGAACTCAATTTATAGAATAACAGACAATACTAACTACTTCAGGCCAAAAAAATTACCAATTGAGAATTCACTCAACATGGTTCTTTTAATCTACTGAAGTACTATATTATTAATTATGACTACACCATTTCATTGTGTAGTTCTGGGAGATGAAAAACTATGTGTAATACATTTTTATTAAAAAAATTAAAATAATAATTTACAAATTATTCACTATTATCACTACAAATAGTTATCAAGGGGATTTTTTTCTCGTCCTTAACTCTGGCTACAAGAGTTATAAAACAACTAAAGGCTTTATTTCTAGAAAATAGACCCCTTTTTATCTTGTTTAATCATCAATTAAAACATATAAATAGTATTTTACACTGATATATCTAGTTTTTTTAGGAACAAAAAAGTCTATGACAACTAACATTAGATAATTAGAAGTATATATTTCACTAATTGATTTAAAACATGATAATAGTTTGTTACCAAATTGACAAGGATTACAAACATTAGAAGTGTCAAACCTATGTTCTAGTAGATCCTTCACTAGTACTTTTATAGACAATATAGCTAATGTTCTAATATTTTAGTGTCTTAATATTCCATCCCATAACAAATAATGATCTTCCATTTCACTAAGGTAATGTATTTCATTGATCCTATACTCTTCTATGTTCATAGTATATATATTTTCTCGATAGGTAGAAAGAATAAACTCATCATTGGAACTATGAACAATATATTTACCATTCTTGAAGTTCAGAAGATAAACCTCATCATGTTATTGACTTATTCTTCTAATTTTATTATTAAGTCCTACAAAAAATAAAAAAATCACAATTATAGCTTTACCAAAAAGAAAATTGTTAAATATACCAATTATTTATAGTTTAGCATTATCTCTAAAAGTTAATTTACTACCTTTTATCTTTATATTAATCTTAAAGAAATATTGGTTTCTATTCAGTTGTCTAGAATAACCTATATCATTGTACCAAATATTCATGTTTTCAGTACATTCTTTATTTTTATGAAAAAAATAGTGTTTCGAAACCCAAACATTCTGGGGTTTGGTTTTATAAAAAAAGTAAAATTTTTAGAATCCATAATTTTTTAACATTACTACATTGATAAAATATTATTTCATTTGAAAAAACAAAATCTTTATGAAAAATGAAATACTGAACATTATTTAAAGAAAATTTTTTCTTTTACTGTCTACCACTTTGAAAATTAGTGCAAAATGGATCACTCTTTAGTGTAAAGTTATTATTACTAAAAATAAGGATTTTTTTATTAAAACCCATTATAGAAATATCAGTATGAGGACCAATTTTTTTATAAATTTTATCAATGTGTTCATTCTTGAGGTAAACTTATAAAAATGTTTCTTCAAAATAGAAATTTATGATTTTATGTTTATAACTAAATTTTTACCCTTATTAGTAGTTATTTTTGAAAGAAGTTTGAAAAAATCAGTATGTATAGTTTTGTTCTCAGAAATAGATTTCTCAAGATATTTTAAATTATTATATTTCTCAAATATACTTTTATTAATATATTGTGAAATATTTGATATCTCAATAGTAATAGTATTAATTCTAAAATTTTCCTTCTCATGTTTTAGTTGGGAATTATCATTTTTTTAGAAACATTATAATTTCATTTTCAAGAAGTTAAGAGAACCTTGATACATTTTTATAACTAGGTAAGGTATTATCCTCTTTAGATGAGGAATATTGTTTATCAAAAAATTAAGAATCTTTCTCACCATTACTATTGGGGTAATTTTCATTTACAGTATGGTTTTTAAGAGATTATAAATTATGTGCCTTATTTATGAGACATTTATTCCCCTTTGATATTTCAACAAATAAACTAATTATTCTCTAACCATAACAATAATTTTATAATGAATTATTAGAAGATCTATCTTCTCAAATTTCACTAATATTTTCATATTCTTTCAAAAAAAATCACTCCTGTGCTTATAGTATATCTTATCATTTCTATCTAAACTCATTTATTTCTAATCCTTAATTTTTTTCTTAAGAAAATTTGGTTTGATGTGCCATACATTTATTTATTATAACTAATCACTTATATAGGGTTTTTAACCATATTCATCCTCATTAAGTATATTATGTCTATATTTAAATTATTTCTAGCCAAAAATCTTATTCATAATTCTAGTATGATTTTCCAATTCATCTCTACTCTTTTAAAATGATCTAGTATGTGATTCAATAACAACTTTCTTCTTGTTGGAATATTTCACAAAATTCGTAGATGATTGAGCTTTAATAGTAACATATATGTATTTAAAAAAGAAACTCCTCGGTTATTATTTTTATCGTTTTAGTATCATTTTTTAGTTTACATTTATATAGTATAAGGGTACCAATGAGACTATCACGTGTTTGGGTTTTAGTACTCCTCGATTCATCCAAATATAGTATTTTGGAATCCCAATCACTTGGAATGATATCAATAATTTTCAAAAGTAATATATTATCTTCAATATATTTCACTCCAAGATACTATATACTATTTTTAATGGTTATAATCCTTTATTCCATCTTGTCAACAAACTATCAAAGTTGAAAATTAAAGGCTTGATAATCATCATGAAGCATAGATTTTTTTTATATAATTTTAGATGTTCTAAAATGTGTTACTTCTAAATTATTCCAAATATTGATATCATCTTCAAAAGAAGAAAAGTGACTATAGATATTTCATGTCATATAACATAAAATAGTGTTCATTACATTATAATTTAGTTGATATTCCAATTTTCTTGGTTCGTAGAGTTAATAGAATCCTTATATGGAATATTATAATTACCAATAATAATTAAAAAGTTATCCACACTTGTGTTAATAACAAAATTATTCATTTAATACCACTATTATTCATAATCAACACCATAAAAATAGGTGGTCGAATTGGATTCATATTTTATAGGGTTTCAATGTTTAACCCTAACATCTTATTAAAAATATAATATTTTCTCTCCAAAAACACGTTAGTGAGATAAAAAATTTAAAAAAATAAATTTATAACAAAAATTAATAACTTTCAGATGAAAGGAAAAGTAAAAACACTTCAAGTATAATAGTAGATCCTACTATGATACCAATTTTTGAATCTTATGAGTTTATGATGGCTATAAGAGGTGGGGTTGAATTATAGATTAAAAAATTTAAACTCATACAAAACATGATTACACATTAGTCAAAAAGACAGAAAATAGATTTTTTTCTCCAATTATCATAGTATATAAATTGGATCCAATAAGCGTCTGATATATCAGAGTAATTAACAAAATCACAAAAACACTGATAAAATAGTTTATTAGAAAGATAAGTAAAGAAATAACATTCTAAAGTTTATACAAAATGGAAAATTTAACTTATAGAAAAAAGTAAATAAAAATAATATAATTCAAATAATGACTTAAAATATTAATACAATGCAATTTGACTGTTTAACTTTAAGATTTAATGAAATCATAAATCCTAATATATGATATCAACATTTTCAATACCTGCTGAAAATTCTTATCTTTCCTTACCAAGATATCCCCCAATACGATGATCAGTTTGAATTTATCTTTCAATCCCTTGTAATCCCTTGATATGATAGATCAATATTAGTAAATTATTTCTCAAATAAGAAATCCCTCAATAAAATGATCGGTGTCTTTATCTTTTTAGCCTAAGAATACCTTGATGTGATGGATCAGATTGACTCATATTTCTCTCCCCGGAATCCCTTGATCTGACCATGACAAGGCATATCAAATACAAAAGAAAATTTTCCTACTGAATTTAAAATAATTACAGGGATTCCATATAACCATGACTCTCTAAAATATTAAAACATTAGGAATGAAATGTTCAAGAAGAGAGATATTTAGACGTGTTGAGTTTTAAATCAATCATCTCCTTGCTCCTCAAATGAACTCTTATCTATAGGTAATACTCAATTAGTAATATTTATGAGTTGTTTATGATGAACTTAGATATATTTTAGTTTAAAAGATCATAATTATTTGGATCTTGATCATGTCAACTATGAATGATCTATACACTATTTTTCAGTTATCAATTTTTTAGTACCATTATAATTCTATTTTGTATTCCGTCTGATAAATATAATCCTAATCACACCAATTATAAACATTAGATATTTTGATAGAATTGAATATGTTATTTTCAATATAATATACTTTAAAATGTTTTATTTGATTTATTGGTAACAATTTTAGTCTAATGGTTATGACTTTTGTTAGTATGATATATAAGTTATTTGTCTAACTACAGGTCAAAATTCTAGTTTGTATGATTTTTTGAACACACCTTTAGTCTAATAAATCACATTTAATAATAAAATATTATATTCTTTTTTACATCAGTACAATTTCTATGTTTGGAATAGAATGGTTTTTTCTAAAAAACATACTAAAAAACATGGGATATATAATGTTAATAAAATAGAGTTTTAACATTTTTTGGATTTCCTAAACATAAGGAATGGAAAAGTTGAAAGTAATTTTTTAACTAACATGGTCACCACATAGGTTTTTAAATAGTGTATAATGACTAAGGATATCCACTAGCACTTTATATTTTTTTCTATATTATATTGGATTTATAATCACTTCAAGCGTTGTTTTAAATTTATTTGAAGGAATTTTGATATGACATTTTTTTGTTTGATGAGGCCTTGAAAAGTTCATGAGGTATTAAATTGTAAAAGTATGATTTGAAATTAATAAAAAAGATTGTATTTAAAATTAATTGAAATAGATTTTTTGTTTTAAAACTCCTGATTTCATTTCAAAATGAAATTTTAAAATTTTAAAATTACTTTAAATGGGAATTTAATAGTTTATTATTTATTTGTAGAGTTTTTAATTAATTTTCATTGATGTCTTATAATTTTAAAATTCTTCTCCGAGACAACAACAGCTTTGAAGGTTCAATTTAATATTTTTTTTATTTTCAATTTATTTGGGTTGTGATTGTGTTTTACTCTCTAATGTATTATTTTGAGGGGTGAATTATTCTTGGTTGGGGGTGTTTTAAAATGGTGTTTATTTTTATATAGGGTGTGAAAATATTATTTTAGGAAGAGAAAATATTTTTAAAATAGATTTTATTGTTTTAAATTTGGGTTTGATGGTATGTTGTGGGGTTAGTTTTGAATTTTTTTTATTATGATGATTTTAGTATTCATTTGGGATTATGTTTTGTATTGTATGGATATGCCTCCAAGAAATTTCTTGAGTGAAGTTAGGACTTGGTGATTTTCTATAATGGGTTCTTGATGGATCAATTACTCAAGGAAACTAATGTTTGAGTATTTTTATTTGGGTCATTCTTCGGTTCTCCATTATTTATTGTGATACATGTGAGCCATATCATTGAATTTTTAGTTAAAATGTGTTTCATTGGGTTTTGGAGAGATCTGAATTTTATTTAATAGATATGGTAAACCTCAATTGCGTGGATTGGGTGATTATGAAAGATGTTATGCTAGTTGAGGTGACTTGATGACTTTTTTATGTCTGACTTTCATTGGGATACACATGGTTGGTTATCCAAGATTTTGGTCATTGGTTATTATCCCTTTATTTCCAACCAAAATTTAGAAAACATTTCAATTTTTATGAGTCATGATGATGGTTTGTTGATCTTCATATTTCTTATTCCTTTAGTATTTCATGTTTTATTATATGGATGATTTTTTTGAAACATGAGACCATGTGCTCATATGAAATATTAGAGATCTAATCTATGGAAAATATGGATGATATTTTTATTTTTAGTTTTGATTTAGTTCCCCTCAGTTGAAAATATGGGCTATGATTGGGGGTGATTCCTTTATAGTGTCTTCCCTTGTCATCCACCATTCTAGTGAAAATCTTAAATTGTTAAAAGGAATGTTGTGGGACTATTTCCCTTATTCATTTTAATTTCAGTGGTCCTATGTTAGTGAGTTTTACAAATATATTGTTTAATAATATTTTTAAATCTATTTTTAGTGTTGTCTACAGATTGTGTCATATTTGGTTCCATCTCTTTGGTTTGTATCTATTAGTGGTGTCTTTTGTTTTGAATTGAATGAATTTTTGTGGGTATAAAGGTCCATTATGTGGATAACATTAACAACCAAACCTTATATATTTTTTTATGTTTTTTTAAATGATGGATCATGTATACTATTCTAGAAAAATATGAATTTTTAACAGTTTAGGAATGTCATACGGTTTGGATTCATGATTAAGAAAATAGTGTGATATTGATGTAGATGAGTTCTAATTTTGAACATAAATATTTAATAACTTTTTTACATGGTTTATCTTACCATTCTCCCAAAAAATGTGGCTACCTTAATGTTCCTAGTGATGGGTGAATGGTTGGTGCACAGTTTGGTAAATTGTGTATAAACCGTGCGATGTACCTAAATATTAAAATTTTAAAATATATAAAAATAATTCCCAAAAAAATTAAATCCAGTAATTGAGTCCTACCCCTACTGCCTCAGTCAGGTGACATGACCAGGTAAGGATAATACACATGTTCACCTGTTCTCTTATCCTATTCCTCTATTTCATGGATTTTTTCCCTACAATTTCAAGCAGATCCCTCCCATGTTAGTGTTTCCTATTTTCCTCTTCCCCATTATCCTATATTTTTACTTATTTTTCACATCCTTATAATTAGACCATAAAATTGGATAACATTACTTGTTTATATTATAATTTTTATGTGATTCAATGTTCATAATCACATTCACTAGTGAATATTGAAATTTGAACATATTTTTTTATCATGTTAGTAATTCCTTCTCAAATTTACTACTGCATGGTACATTTTTCTTCACGATATAAACCACCCAATGGAATTTATTTTAATTTAAAATTTCATTTTTAGGGATCCCATGTAATTATTAATAGTTCTTCCTTATGAATCTATTAGAGATTCATTTTGGATGATGACCAATGTATGACCTAGATCCAAAAAATTCTGGGTGATGTGAACTGGACACTAGCCTACTAAATGACTATATTTTCCATGATACAATGAAAATGAAGTTAGAATTTTAATTATTGATATAGGAAATGATTGGGATGATTTCATTCAATTATTTATTGATCTAATTTAGAGGTTTTAAGGGAGTTTCAGGTGTCCAAAGTGGAAGATGAAATTATGGGTTAAATTCAGTGGCTAAGAATAACAACCCACTGTATTGAGTATAATACCTACAATATGAGTAAAAATGGGATGAAATGTTTATATATATAAGAGTAAATCATGAGATTAAATTTATTCTTCAATGTCCTATACAAAATCATCCATCTATAAGATCGTTTAGATGTGTATGTTGTGTGGATGAAAGCTAGATCTGATTTTTACCAAGTGTGAAAAGGTCCAATCTCAATTATCTATCCACCCACATATACCTACCCAAATTAACTGGTATGACATGGATTATTGGATACTCAACCCAATCCTTAAAAAAATCCTATTTAATGTAGTGGTGTTAAAGTATTTAGAGGGAGTTTTATGTTTTAATTGTAATCTTATGATGCCGATTTGATATTGTAATCACATTTCTTAAATTGTATATTCCTCAATTAACCTTAGTTTCATAATGTTGATACCATTACATAATTTTTTAATTTATTCACATAGTGAAGAGATAAATCCTTCACACAATGGTGGAGTTTTCTTGTCATTATTTTTACTTTCTTAATTACTACCTCATGATTCTACTATTGTCTTACGTCGAACACCTTGCTTTAATGTTGGGATAATCCTCTTATGGGTCGACCCAATGGGAGTATAAATGTTATGAATAATATTTTATTCCACACTCTATTATTGTCAAAAAACTTTTTAATTGAATTTTTTCTCACCAATCATAATCCTTCCCCATCCTTATTGAATTTGAAGGCCACACAATTTGCATTCTAATATGATCCTTTACCTTGAATTTCTCATTAATTTGATCATCCAAGTGTATAGGTGTTTAGTATTATGATGTGTTGGTATTAAAACAGTAAGGGACGAGGGTGGTTTTACTTATTTGAATTAATCCCTATTGAATTTTTGGAATTGAAATAGTTAAAATTAAATTCACCCAATCTACACATTATATTAATTTATGATCAACCTATTATTATAAGTTGAATTAACATAGGTATCTTAGTTTTATTTTAACCCACATATACTCAACCCTATATTTTTTTAATTTATTAAAAAATTAAATAATTATTGAAGTTTGTTCAATAGGCTCTTCTTATGTCTTTGAGGATTAAAAGACTCTTATATGTTGCAAGCAACCACTTCGACCTTAGGGTAAATTTGTGGGAGACCAAATTTCGGGGTTGTTGTCAGGAACACAAGTAATTAATTTCAACACTCAATCTATTATACCATTATTCTCTTTTCCCACCTATAATTCTCCTATTTTACCCATTTTTTCACTTTTCATGGCTTATGTCCATCAATACCCATGACCAATCTACCCGTCTAGTTAAGGTGGACAGTTTTAGGCATGGAGAGTCAAGAACACCTAGTGGTCTCTTATTATTAGATCATAATAATCCAAGGGCTCTAAATTAAAATATTTGGATCATTCCATTATAGGTTCTTCATGAATTCCAACTCATAAACTCAGGTGGTAACTAAAATAAAAATCCAAATTAGGCAGTCCCTAACTTGGGTAATGTAGCTAATAAAATAATGAATGACTACCTCACACCTTTTTAGACCAACGAACTCTCATGAATTATAAATTCCTCTCTATGATATGAACACTATTTATTCAAATCCCATTCCTTAAACGACTTTCCAATCTTCTATAGAATTGATTCAGAAATTCCATACTTTCATTTTGTGGAATTCATTGACATTGTTGAAACCATGTTCCCACCACCTCAGCTTGATCAGCTAAGATGAGGCTCTTTCATTTATCATTGATGTATTAGTAAAATTATTGGTTAAAAAATCATTTACCATAACCAATACATTAATTTGACTAATTATAAAGAGAAATATACCAAAATAATTCCCCATCACAAAAAAATCACTTTAAAAGATAAAAAAATAAACAAATAAGAGGAGTAATTTTATGAAATAGGGGAAAGTTTCAAATAAAAACACAACATTGTACCTCACCATGGATTTTAAATCCCATAAAATGTTTTAATTTTTTATAAAGGGTTGTGTCTTGGTAATAAACAATTCATTGACTTCATGTGTAATTGAACTTTCAAAAAAACCCATCATTTATACTTACAAGTATTTAGAAGATATTACCGAATAGAACTAAACATGGGAAACATAACCTTGCTATGAGAAGCCACAAAAATATAGTGAAGTGCATACATGAATGTATTAAAAAATCCTTAAGGATAAAATTACTTCCCTCACAAGGATGGTTTAGGAGATCAATCATAGGAAAGCATAAGAAATCAAAACGGTTGACCCTATTTTCACAATTTGTTGTAAAAATGATCAAAATTATGATAAACTACCAACCGTTACTACAATAAACTTTTTTCTTTTAGGAAGATAATTAATTCGGGGTAATTAATTGAAGTTTAATAACCCATAGTACCAAAACACTTTCAATCCATTGTTTAATGATCATCTATGATTTCTTTGGAATGATAACCAATAACCCATCTAACAACCCAATTTTCCATAAGGACCAAACCCCCACCCTCCATAGAATTCATCAACTCAAAATCCATTCCAACTCTAATTGGTCTAATATTAACACCCATTTTAAAATCTAATGGCCTAGATATCCCCTAGGGATAAATCAAAAAACTCAAACCCCAAAACAAATTGTTCAAATTACACTACATAAACAATTGTGTAATGTTTTTTGAAAGAATGAATTATGAAGTTTCATCACTTAAAAATTAACTAATATTAATTAAAAATGATAAATATCCCATTATGACTTATTATATCCCACCCCAAACCATTATAGGAGAATCAAGTGTCACATAATCATCACATGAACAACTAAAAGTCGTAAAAATCATATAAAGTGGTAAATAGATTAAAAAAATTAAACAAACCATTACTGAATCATTAAAAGCTTTAATATCAGATGAAAATATTTAACAATCACACTCATATTCTAAAATATATAATGAGAATGACAAGGAACCATAACCTCACCAATCAATCAAACAACTTTCTCCCTTTTCTCAATGCAAGAGAGGAAAATCTAAAATTTTACTAAATGAAACATTGAGGTAAATCTTCAAGGAGGTTAAGTTCAATATTCCATTTCTCTATGAAATACAGAACATACCTTTATTCTCAATGTACCTTATGAACTTGTGTAATTCTAAAAGAAAACTATCACATAAAAAGTGATACCTTTTGGATGATAATGTGAGTACCACCATTTAAGGGACCATTCATCCTTAGTTGAAAGATCTAGGATTTCAATACACAAATGGTTATTTAGGAGAGAATTTTTTTTCAAACACCATTTTTATCTTGGATCAAGTGTGAATCTCATTCAGAAATCTAGTTATTTCTAATTAGGACCTGAATAGATCTAACCAACTTCAGTCACACTCCAACTTACTGATCAATGTATTTAGGTTCCAAAGCGGATCATAAAGCATGTTATTATGAAAGATAAAAAAATAATTTACCCTACCAACTCAATTTTCTTTTCAAATCATAAAAATATAGTAATTAGGGAACAAAATACAATTATCCTTGGTTCTCCCTCCCTAACAACAATCAAATCAGTTTTTTGATTAATGAATGGGAACATTACCATATCCTTTGGAAACATGAGCCTTGACTTGAACATGTATAATGAAAAATCTAAAATTATGGATGATAAGGAATTTAATGAGGTTAATTTGATAGGTATTATAAAAATTGAAGTGGAGGAACATTAGGAAAATATTAATGGATGTTTAAGTCAAGATGTTATTTATTTTCTTTGTTCACATTATTGAAATTTGTCTCCTTAGATTGAATCACTTTTAGATATCTCATTTGGTGATTTTTTGGGGCCACCAATAAATGAAACATGTGGATAAATAAA
The DNA here is from genome assembly GCA_963277665.1 of Viscum album. Classification (NCBI taxonomy): domain Eukaryota; kingdom Viridiplantae; phylum Streptophyta; class Magnoliopsida; order Santalales; family Viscaceae; genus Viscum; species Viscum album. Next base: position 1,501,181,871 of record OY728119.1, on the reverse strand, counting down.
AAATTGAGTATATACCCCTCCCTAACATGGATATTGTAGAATGTTGTGAATGAAACTTCTTTTGAAAGTGTTGAGAAATCCAAGCTCAAATTTAAGGTCTCAACTTCATCACTCATCTATGATTTTTTAGAGTAAACTCAAACCTTCACTATTTTCATTTCTTTTTCTCTTGAATCCAATAAAGAGAGGATGCTTTTAGGTTTCATGGGAAAGAACAAAAAAATAATTTGGATAAACCCTATCTAATATTCCTGGGATTATCCCACTCATTGTATACCATAGTTTTTTCTAGAATCTGATTCCAAACTATGTCACCAACCACAACATAGACTCAAAAACAATCTTATGTATGTTGTTAGGAAAGAACCTATATTTTTGTTGAAACCCGATATCATCTTCCACAGTGCTGATAGTGAGTGGGTAAGCTCATTAAAGTGTTTATAAATAAAAATTGAATCATTGTGATTACTAATGAGGATGGAGATCTTCTTCTCACATGGGTGAGTAGTGTATAGAGAGTGTGAATTGACTAGAGGAATCTAAAATAATGTACCCATAAATATTACTTTCCTTTTCCCTTTATTGTTTAAGTACTCAATAAATTGGTAGGTCATTAGATTTATTATTTCCTAGATAGATACTAAGGGTACAATAAAATTGATTTCTCTTTATAATATCAGGTAAAATCAACCTTCAGCAGTCCATTTAGAATTTTTTTTCCCTTTAAGATCATTCCATTTGGGTTATATAATTCCCTTGGTACTTTCCAATGATGCATGATGGGAATATTCTCTGACATGGTGGGAGTTTTTAAAGGTCTTTATGAATTACTTCTCTATATTTGGGGATACATTTTAGGGATTACTTAGAAATCGTGGAAGGTTGTTTTATAGATGCAAGTATAAGAATCTCATCTTAATATGGGAAAAATAACATTTCATGGTAAAGCAAATACTTGTTCTGGGATATCTAGTATCTGGTATATGGATTGAAGATGATAAAGAAAAAGTATATATAATGTTTAACCTTTTGTACCCAAAATAACTATCAAATAAGTGAGGTCCCTCTTATGGAATATTGATTTCTATAAAAGTTTCATTAGGATATTCATCATAATTTCCCAAACCATTTATGTTATGAATGTAAAAGTTGATCCTTTTTTTTGGATAGAGAGATATGAGGAATTATTATCTATACTAAATTAACCTCTTATATCTCCACCCATAATTCATACCCAAAATTAGAATATTCCTTTTGAAATAATGTGTAATGTGAGTAACCTTTTTGTAGGATATATCCTAGGACGTTGATCAAATAAAACACTATTCATCATCACTTATTAAATAAAATCATTGAATGATGAACAAATAAAATACCCCAACATTTAGAAATAGTTTCTTGTTGTTATAATTGAATTATAAAAATTTTGGTCTTATCTTTCAAGATCCCCCATCATTGTCTTCATATATTATTTAGTGTTGAAATACATTTTTCAAAAACAAGATACAAAGGTAAGACTGATTTGGTGGTTCCTTTGCATACAAGAATTTAAAAAGACTATTATGGAAAAATGGGGGTTGAAAATATTATTGTGGATCACCTCTCTGGGTTATAATTAAATAAAAAATCATTCATTATTTTAGTGTATGAATAATTCCTTAATTAGAATCTATATTTTGTGAGTTATTTCCCATGGTACGCTGACATATCAAACTACTTGGTTACAAAAACTTTTCTTAAAATATTAGTTACTCAATCAAGAAGTAAATTAATTTCTATTGTTAAAAAATATGTTTTGATGACTCATACCCCTTGATGTTTTTTCCTAATCAAGTCATTTGAATATTGGTTCTTGAATCCAAACAAGTTTACATTCTTAAATTATATCCTAGAGGGGCATGTGGAGTCCACTTTTCAACAAATAAAACCATTATACGGGTTCTCCAAATTGGTTTCTTGTGTCTTAACCTCACTATGGATTCAGACACATTCTTCCACAGTTTTCCTTAGTTTCAAAAATTAGGATCCAAAAAAGGGAATAAAATTCCCCTTACTTCTAATTTTGTTGTCAAAATATTTCATTTTTTGGGAAATAATTACATGGGATCCTTCCCAAACCATAGGGGATATATATAACTGATTAGCTATTGATTACGTATAAAAAAGTTTTTATTCCATTCCCACCAAATCCAATGTCCATCAATTTATGATAGTATTCATGAAAGAACACGTCTTTAATAGATTTGTAATTCCAAGGGTTGTCTTTATTCTTCATGGAACCCATTTGTGCAACTAAACCTTCTCAAAACTCACGTATATTTATGGTATTTATAAAAATGTTTCAACTACCAACCATACTAAAACTAATGGTCAAGATGAGTTAGTGAATAGGGAAATTAGAAAGGTTATTGAAAAAAACCTCAATCCCTCTATGAGATATCGATCAGTGAATATATTGGATTCCTTGTGGTTATACCATAAAATTTTCAAAACCTTCCTAATAATGTCACCATATAAGTTGGTTTATGGAGAATATTTATATTTAATAGTATAAATTGAAAATTATGACTTTTTTGAAATTAAAAAAAATGAATTTCAGAATTTTATTTCACAGGACAAATAGGTAATTAGAGATTAAAAAAATAAGGAACTTAGTATGGAGGCTTATGAAAATTTATGGATCTATTAATATATAGTTCATGCCTGCCAATATAGGAATATTAATGTCATGAAATTTGAACCTATGAAATATGTGATATTATAGTTCGAAACATGACAGATACCCAAGAAAGTTAAGGTTAAGATGGTAAAGGACTTACACAGTTCATCATTTGTACCTCTTTAGGGAAGTAGAGATTCAATATCCCATTAGTAATTATATCTTCAAAAAGAATTATCATAGGTTAAACCCAATAATTGAATCATTTAATAAACATGAAATAGGGGATGTGATGATTGATACAACCTATGAACTAGAAAATACCTGATAGATTAGGGTCCAAGTCAATATAGTTACATTAAAAAAAGTTTTTTTTAGCAGGCAACCCATATTTACATGTACATTGACATAGTTTTTAGTGTTACAAAATAAAAATGAATGTTTTCCCCTTTGTTTTTCCTTTTTTTTTTGTTTTTAGTTAATGGAATCATAAGGGGTTTCCATTATTTCATAATTTTGTTGGTGTGTATGATTTATGGGATGAAGAGGTTGATGTATTTCTAGGAAAATAAAATTTCATCCAAGAGTTCAAATACAATCTTCCAACATTGATAAGGCATCTATGAGTCTCATAGATATGAAATTATAAATTGGTTTCAACATTGACTTCTTCTTAAAGTGACCATGTGACATTGTTCCATATTTTTATTTAAAATTTCAAAATTTTAACTGCTATCATACTATCCACCCCTTGTAATAATTCATTTATTTATACAATGGGGATAGTATTATTTTATGTTTTCTTGGGGTGAAAATAAAGATAAAAAAAATTACATGTAAAATAAACATTTTTATGCATCAATGAGAATTAAATTCATTTAACCTTGAACATGATAATATACTTTGAAAACATTAATATCGAATATCAAATAAAGTTTCATGCATTTACTCTATTTTAAATAAAAAATTTAAGTTCATGAGAATAAATTTTTTAATGTGTAGTTGTACAATTTGTTTTTTCACCATTAATATTTTCATCTAATTTAATCAATATATAATTATTTAGATCCTTTGTATTTTTGGGTACTAGTTTGATTTCATGGGATCCCTTAATAAATTATAATATGATTCGGGATCATTCTAATTTTAACATGAATATTAAAAAAATTGTAAATTTAAGAATAATAAATTTTATCTAGAGAAATGTATTAAACTAATTCATTATATTTTAACACTTGGGGTTCATGAGTCCAGAGTTTTATAGCCTAGATTCAGGGATTCTATCTCTCTTTTTGGTTGTTTTATTTATTTTATTGATTGGTTTAAAGAGATATAATGCCTAATTAGGCTAGATTTCCATGGGACCCTGAGGTGTTTGAGCATGAGATTCATTGAAAAATTCATTCTATAGGTTTTATTCAACTGAGTAAAATTTCAATTAACCTTGAAAGAATTCATATTAAACAATGAAATAAGTGAATTGAATACTCATCTTAAAATTAAATTTGATTTCAGATAGATTTATATCATTTACCCTTCAATCCAAATTAACCCCATGTATATTGTGACACATAACACATCATTATTATTTATAGAAACATGATGAAAAATAACAATGAATTTGAACAATGTAATGGGATTGGACTTGGGATATAATTTTAGAGCAATATTACTTCAAATGATTTTGATAGGTTTCATGATTTTTCTAATGTGAAGTGGAAATGGTAATCATTAAATGTTACTTTTTCTTAGAAAAGGGAATTATATTTTCATATTATTGAAATAATTTTAGGGAATGACTATAAAAAATAAATCTGGGGTCTGATTAGCCACTAAAATATGATAATATTCTTTGTTTATACTGTAAATTTTTTGTGATCCATTGTTCATAAACACCAGTTATAAGGACCCAGCCTTATTACATTATATAAATATTAATTTTAGCCAAGAACTCACTTCCTTCATATAGAGTATCCTTTCATTTTTAGAGATTTATAGAATTGGGATATAATACATACATAAAATTCCACATTCATATAGAGAATATACCAAAAACTAGTATCCATTTCTTCCAAAATATAAAACTTTTCAAATAAATCATGATTTAATTCAAAAATCATCATAACAATTAACTTGGATTTCTTATTTATCTTACACATCCTTATAACCTATGAAAATAATTTTAAAACATGGTATGATAGCAAAAAACTCAATAAATTATATAAAATTAATTAAAAAATAATACATTATCCCATGAATACTTGTAAACATATGAAATCATTTTTAAAAGGACATACTTATCACCCATATATACTTACTTTGTGAAGCTTGAGATTTCAAAAATATTTCCACAAAACATAAAGAACAAAAATAGAACCATAATGGTATCTTAGATGATCAATCTTATCATGTAACCCTCTAAGATACCTTATAATTTGTAACCATCATTTATATCTTACAATGTACCTCTCACGGCTACCTTACGATGTAACCATCGTAGCTACATAATGGATATCCACACAACCAACCTCCAACTTAAACATACCCAATGAATTTGAGGGTGATATAGTCCCCATCCTTAATAATAAATAATTCCCAAAAACCAAAACATAGTCATAAAACAATAATACTTGAATAAAAACAGTCATTTTGAATTTTGTAAAACTAGAAATTTAAAAGATTATTTTATATGAAAGGTAACTTACAAATAACATATAATTGATATGAAAAACAATAGAACAAAAGGAATATGTGTATAAACTGTAAATTCACATAATAAAACATAATATAAAAAAATCATCACAAAAATGATCTTAAAACCACACAATTAATGATGTATAATGTTAACCCAGGGAATGGAAATTGGGTTAACAATTCTATTACCTCAGGTTTATTTTACTTAAAACTTTTCTAAAACTCCTGTGTAATGGTTAAAATAGTGTTATTAGTATTTTAAGGAAAAATTTTATTGTTTAAAAACATTATATGGTTATTTCATAACATCATTTATCCCATTAATTATTAGTATTTTTTCCCTTCAATGTTTCAGGTGCATTCTTTACATGATCTCCATGGATGGTTTGTATTTGATTTTCTTTTCATATGGAAATGTGATTATAGAATTGGAATGAAATGGTAATAATATGTTTCCAAAGTATAAAATTATACCAAAAATAATTTTTTTAACATATATGATGATGAATTATTAGATAAAACATTAATGATATTTTTTAGATCATTTTTTGTGGTTCCTCGTTATTCATAAACTTGTTTCATTATATAAATTAATGTTAGGCATAGAAGATCATTCCAGAATAGAAAATTGTTTACATAATAAAAATTAATTTATTTTTACACCATTAAAATGGTTTCATGATCATGTTATAATGAAGCAATGGAAATTGAAAGCACATCATCCAGAATTTTGGTAAATGACACATCCTGAATGGTGTTTTTATTTTTTTAGAATAAGAGGTAGAGGAGAGAAATAAATATGATGATTTTTTCCATGAACATTATAAATTATAGAATATATAATATTCATGAGATTTAATACCTCCTAGATAACAGTAGCGTAAGAGAGTATAAGAAAAGAAAGGAATTGAAAAGAAAGCACATGAAAATGAAAGAGGATTCTTACATCTTGATCTCTTCTCCCTGACATCCATCTTAAGGCCTTTGGTTTTGGCCTTTTGGTGAGACCAGAAGGTCTTGGATGTGGGAAAAGGATTTTTAAGTAGATTTCGTAGAACATAGACATTGATCAATGCATGAGAGGCGTGATAGGAAGTTTTTAATGGGTGTGGTATTTATAGTAGAGGAGAGGAGGGATTTTAAATTATTTTAATCATTATTTTAATTTTTTTCCAAGACTATAAATAGTCTACATTATTGTGATAAAAATAGTAAAGATAAAATTTGAGTTCCAAAAAAGTGGGCTTACATCAGTCATGATATCAAAAATAGTGTATTTAATTGATAATTTTTATATACGGTATTTTACCGTATTTCACTATTCATCAAAAAAATTCCAGAATTTCAAAAAAACACCAAAAATTTACCTTAACCATTTTTTAAATGTTTAATTCAGAAAGGAACTCCATTTTTGAAAATAATTTTCTAAATATTATTAATTTAATTTTTAAATAAAATCATACTTTATTCAAAAAATAACAATTTGAAAACTATAACTCATTTTATATCACATTGAAAAATTAATCATGATGTGAATATATTAAAAACTTAAGACAAAAAATAATAATGAAATTTAATATTAATTAGGGTCATATTACTGTTCATAATATTATGTTACCATTCACCAAAAATCATGTTGGTTCCATCAGAATCCAAATAACATACTAATCAGAATTATAGATTGCCGTTTTTGGAAATTCAAAACACAGAAGTGGGAAAATTGTTTTTTAGTGGATACATTATAACTATCTCCTTAAAATAATGTTTTGTTTCATAGAGTCTCAGTATTTCATGCATATCATTTATTTGTAAAACCTCATGGTGTTACATTCTCTTTACTTTTTGGAAATTGATTCCTTGCAATTTTTTAATTTTCTTATTAAACAAGTGTGGGTACCTTTCCATCATAGCATTTTCAGACTCCCATGCTACATTTTCAACCATGTAGTTTCTCCAAAAAAACCTTTACATATTAGATTACCTTGTTTGGTAATACTTGTTCCCTTAGATCAAGAATATTAACTAGTTTCTCTTCATATGAAAGGTTCTATTCTAACTGAACTGCCTTCGGGATCAAAACATGAGATAAATCTAGCACATAATTTCTCAACATCGAGATACAAAAAACATTATGTACCAAAGATAAAAATAGAGTAAAATATACTTGGTATGAAAGTGGTCTTACTTTATCTATGATTTCATATGGTCCAATGAACTTTGTAATTTTCATTCCTTTCTTACAAAAACATATAACACTTTACCATGGTGTGATTCTAAGAAAAACATGATCACCTACCTCAAAGGAAAAGTTTTTCCTCTTATTTTCTAGATAATTTTTTTGCCTACTCTAAGCTATCCTCATGTGTTTCTGGATCATGTTCACTTTCACAGACACATCCTATGGTAGTTTTGGTACAATCAACTTTATTTCCCCGACATTATCCCAAGAAGATAGAGTTTGATACCACTTCCCATACAATGCCTCAAAAGGTTTTATCTATATACTGAAATGAAGACTATTATTATAAGAAAACTCAAAAAAAGAAAGATGATAATCCCAACTTCCTTGGTATCCCATTGAAAAATATCGAATCATATCCTCTAAAGTCTGAATTGTTTGTTCTGACTACCCACCTGATTGGGGAGGAAAAGTTGTAATAAAATTTAATTTTGTTCCCAATGAATATTTAAGTCCCTTCGTAAAATTATAAGTGAACATTAGACCCTAATCAGATATAATGGAAAGAGGAACTCCATTTATCCTGACAAACTCTTTGAGGTACATTCTAGAAAGATGATCGAAAGGCATTGTATCTATAATGGAATGAAAATGTTAATATTTTAAAAGTTGGTCAATAATAACCCAAAGTGCATAAAAAACTATTTCATAATGACAATATCTATTACTAAAAGCTATTTTTTAGTTTTTATCCCCTTTCACCTTCTGTTGATGGTATCAAGACCTAAAGTCAATCTTGTAAAAATACTGATCTCCCTAGAGCTGATCAAACAAGTCATTAATAAGAGGAAAAGGATACTTGTTTTAAATAGTGATGTTATTAAAGGCCTTATAATCAATGAGAAGTCTCATGGAACCATATAGTATATTAATGAACAAAATAGAATCACTCTATGGTGAAGTAATTGGATGAATGAATCCTTTATCAAGAAAATCCAACAATTAAATTTTTACCTATAAAAGATTAATTTGAGCCATTCGGTAAGGAGGTTTTGAAATTGGATTAGAATAAGGAACTAATTAAATTGTGAATTAAACATTTTTATCAGGTATAACACTAGGTATCTCACCAATGAGCCTATTCCTAAGTGGTAAATTCTTTTTCTTTGAATGCAAAAGACTCAAAATCAAATCAAGGCGGGGAAACTTTTCCTGGTACTATAGTAGTAATGTAGTAGTGGTGACACTATAGCGGTGGAGGTACTATAGTAGGGACTATTTCAGTAGAGGTATTGTAGAACCCTGGGTACTATATCATGAATATTCAAAAAAGGGCCCTTTGGTCCAAAATGTGCTTTCAAGCCTTGTATTCAGGCCACTTGGCCTTTGTCACATCCGGTTTTTTTCTTTTCATGTCCTCATTTTGACCATGTTCATTGGAAATTATGATCCTTTTATTGGGTTATGGGTGTGATTAATTTTTTCTGAACGTCCATATATGTCTAATCATCCTACCACTGGTTCCCCATAGCTTATATTGGAGTTTTGGAGAAAATGGTGGTTACTTCCTGATTTGGGCCAACCGTGAGCCAATTTCCAGATTGAAAAACAAAATTTGTTTCATTTATAAGTCCTTAAATTTTTAACATTTTTAACTCATTAAATATCCCAATTTTCTTAAACAGATATATTAAAACTACCATATCCTTTTTTAACCCTTATAAATTCATAAGCATAGAAAATTTGTGTTATTTATTCACGTATTGGGCCAGATCGAGGACCAATTTCCAGTTTTAAAAAAATAATTTTTTTCTTTTATATCTTATTTATTTTTTTAATATTTTTGGTGATTACACCTCCCACTTTATCCTAATAACCCTTGGAGAACAATTATTTCCCTGGTTCTTCCTAACAATAGGAGACACTTAAAATGGTTTCAATCCATTACCGTTTTATAAGGGTGCATATCTAATGGAATAAGAAGAGTTTTCTGGTTTACAATGTGAGATTCTTTCTCCCTTGTCCTCCCTCTTCATCCTCCTTCCATTATTTCATGGTTATTTCTTCATCCCTGGTTATTATAGACCTATAGTTATGTTATACCATTATTTTTATGGGTTTTTTGTTCATTTTGGAATGTTCTTCATATGTTTTGGGTTTATAAACCCTCGGATGGTGATATCGAGTGTGTGTTTCCATTCCCCAAAGTATTTAAGGTAAGATATCCCTTTCACATGCCTTTATCATTTATTTTTATTCATTTTATTATTATTATCATATGGTATATATGATTATTATTGTTTTTCAGCTTTTGGATAATTTTATTGGTGTTAAAAAATGGTTGTTTAAGCCTTATTTTGTGAAAGGTGGTGTTATTTTGTCATAAAAGTGCACATCAAGTGTTTGTTTAAATGTTCCATTATATATTGAAACTATTTTGTGAGATTTAGAACCTAGTTTATGGTATTTTGAACATTTTTTAGTATCTTGAATAAAATATGTCATGTAATTGGTTTTTTATTACATTTCAAGTGATTAAAATAAATTGTTTTGTTTAAAAGTGCATGTCATGTGTTTGGTATATTTCCGTGTTGGATTTTATATGTTAAGTGTGATTAAAAAAATTTATTTGTTTGGATTTATAAATGCATTTGAATAATGAAAAATGGTACTTTTTGTTCCTTCTATGGCTTTCCAATTTGTATATGGTTTTACAAACAAATGGGTTTGGGTTTACAACATGTTTTGGAATGAGTTGCCAAAAAATGGCCCATTTCATATACTTATGAAAATAGTTGTGTTTTGAATATGTAACCTGAGTGTTTTAAGGGATTTATTAATGTATTTTTCTTCTAAAAATGGTGTGTATACACCTTTTTAAAATTTAAATTCATACCTTTGTCAAATGTTATTTTTGATAAAATGTTTAATGGCTCATTTGGCCTTTTTTAAAAATAAAGAATGAGTGTTTTACATGTATATACCATTTTGTGTCAATTGGTATTGTTTTATGGTCCATTAAATGATTTTATTAAATTTTTTTAGGGACTAAAAATATTGATGGGCATGGGTTTTTTGTGTGTTTATACTTAAAATACTGTTTTTGAATGAGTTTATGTTCAAAGCCTCAATACACTCCTTGAAATTGTTTTACAAAAAATATTTAGTTATTTATTGATCTCTGAAAGAAATGTGAAGCATTTTTGTGGGATGTTTCTATGATTATGGTTTGGGAATGTAATTTTTATGTGAAAGGGGTATTTTATAATATGTGAAACTTGATTTAGCACTAAATGGAATCTCAGGTATCTAGGTGGGAGGACGTGTACGGTATGATAGAGATCACGTGGGGTTTGGACCCTGTTTCACGTAGAAAGCTTGACGATGACATCACTAACAAAACTATGATGATGTTGTTGTTGGGGGACCACTAGTTTATGGGTATTCTCCCTACTAGTGGCTCATGTGCATGAAAAAAGATATTTATTATGGTTACTTTCACCGAGATACGAGGTACCTGGGGCTCACAACAAACTAGTGCCTAAGAGTTTTCCCGTGACATGTGATCATTGGCTATTTTATACTCATTATCGGCATACAGTGTGTTTGGTTGGTAAATTTAGAAGTATGTGTGTTTTGTTTAAAATTGTAAATAATTTAAATCAACACTCTTGTAAACTATTTTCATTTTGAAGTTGCATCTATTTGGAAATTATTACAAGCATTTTTCTTTATAAAACATGCAAGTTTTTGTTTGGTAAATTTTTTTATAGAATGGGATATCATTTGGAATACATACCTTTATTTATTATATTCAAAACATTAAATTGATGTATCTTTTATTGTAATGTATGTGCATTGGGAATAGAATATCAGAATAACCTACTGATTTTTAATACTCACTCCTATAGTATTCTTTTGTTTTTATCCCTCGTGCATGTTTCAACATGAGTTTGATCAATTTGGGAAACGTGTGATTATTGTGTTGGAGAGTGACCAATGGGGTCAACTGGAGTTAGTTGTTTATCAGGTCTATTTAGTTTACTTCTTGGTTTAGTTGTACTTTCAGTTTCTTGTACAAATAATGTTAAGTTCGATTTTTATGTAAATATATTTTGGGCTATCCATTTCATTCTACTGTTTGTTTGGTTGTTTATATTTGGGATAAATAATTCCATTATGTACTCTATTGATACCCTCAGTGCATGTCTCCATCCTAGGAGGATCGAGAACACCTCTCGAGACTTTTAGCGGGTTGTCCTAGGTGATTGGTTCAAGGTTGACTCCGGTTTGTTTGTGAAAAAATATTATCAGAGGATATCAGATCTTATATGACCTTTCTTTTTTAGAGTTACCTTGTTATTTGGGGGATGTCATGGTAGATAGAGTAGGATTTTTGGGACTTTAGGGTTAATTTCTTGAAGAGCATCACAAACTCTTTCTCCTTCTGATCCTCGGGTTTCCATGAGAGGTCCTATTTTATTAGAGTCCTTTGTTATTGTTGATTGTTTGGTATTGGGATATGACAAGGGTAGTATAACTAATGGCCTCTGTGAACTCATAGGGTCTAGAAATCCTTTTGGAGCTAGAGAATTGTCCTAATATGTCGCTCTGTGTTGGTGTTTCTTTTTTGACAAATGGCCGCCAACCATATGGTCAAGTCACCCACCGACACTAGTTCCCTTTTGTGGGTCTCTTGGACTTTTCTTGAATTATGATTTTTTTGTTTTGAAAATTATTGTGTGAGAATTTTAAAAATGGGATTTTAAAGGAATGGTTGGTTTTTAAAAGTGGAGAAGGGGTATCAAAAATTAAATATAAGAATTATTTTGGAAGTGTGTGCTTTTGTGAAACAATGTTTTAGGAAGAAGTGGAAATGATTTAATGGGATTTGATTTTCCCTAATCTAAACTTGTGGTTTGTTTAAATAAAATGTTTTGAAAGTGTGAATCATTTTAATATGATTCTGAATCTTTGTTTTTAATGGGTTGTTTTGGGATGTTGAAAATTGATTGAATATGATGAATTGGTTTTGGAAATTTATTTTGAATGGTTGGTGTTTTCCTAGGAAGGGTATGGGTCTTAATCTCTATCATATTACGAAAAGAAACCATGCTGAATTTAAGAAAATGGGATGGGGTTGTTTTGAGTAGCTTGGTTGTTTTAAAATTTGTTAAAAATTAAAGGGGGTTTGTTTTTAAGAAAATGTTTTTTTATGAAGTGTTTTTCATTTTGTGAAATCTAAAAAGGGTTTTTGAATTTTTGGTTAGTGTTCCTTTGGAAGGTACTTCATTTTTGGAATGATGTTGTTTTGTTTTATCCTTCGGTGTTTTCTTGGGTTCTCACATGCATGGTTTTATTGATATCTAGAAGGGTGTCCTATATGTCATGGGGTTTGGGTTCCTTGGGTGGAATATAAATGTTAATGCGGGTGAGACTTGATTAAACACCATTGGTGAATGTGAAAATCCGCTAGGATATTTTGTTTTTAAAAAGGTGTTTTGAGCATAAAAATTTTGGCATATGTTCATAAACTGATGGTTATGTTGCTAGTTTTTTTCTATCCCTTGGAAGAGTTTTTTATTCAGTATTTTTCCTTGTGATTTTAAATTCATACTCTTGTTGTGTCTTGAGATGGGATCTTATTGGTGGATCAGTTTTGGAGTAATTTTTAGTGGGTTTCTAAATATGTGTTGGATTTGGTGATGTGGCCTTGGATAGTTCTTCGTTGGAAATATTTCATGTTGATCAAACTAAGGATTAATTTCAAATGTTAAATCCACCTCTTAAGATAATTCCTCATCCAATTTTTTGGAATATAGAGTGGTTTTGGATCCATTTATGTCGCCTTCTTCTTATAATGATTCTCTCAATTATAGCAGTTGTGTTTGGTGATTCTTGGTGTGTTTCACTATGTTCTTTGTTCATTTAACTCCTCATTCTATGTAAGTTAGAATTTTATTGTATCCCTCGGTCTCTGTTGTGTATTGGAGTTTTGTTTTAGCTAGTTTGTTTCATGAGGTAATGTGATTCGTATCTCTGGACTATGTCACAACAAATGATTTAAACATCAGGGCTCCTGCCACAGGCCTCAGAGTGAAACTTTTCATGCAGTTAGGAAATCTCTAGAGGTGTGGGGAGCTAGACTAGGCTGCTACCTCCACCATTATGGTATGGTAGTTTCTATGTCTCTATTTTGTTTCCTCATCACTATGAATTTCCCTTTTTCAAAACGAGAGTGGTGGACCTACCCCTCACATAGTGTCTATGGTTATGCCTTCATGGATGTGGGTTTCCAATCAATGTACTTGGGTGGACCGCCTATGTAAATCAAGTGCGGCCTTGGTGTTACCTGTTCTTAGGTGGATAATTTTGGGTAGCTCCTTTATTTCTTTTATGGTTTCGTTGGACTAATGATTGGTTCCCCTTCCCTCCCCTCCCTGAGTGGCAGGGGTCTAGATCCATGTAGAAAGTGTTGGCCCAGTTCTTGTCCCCTCCGTTTGGGAGTGGGTGGTTTAAATGTTCATGATATAACCCTCTTAACATGGTTTGGTAGGGTGTTGTGGGAGATTTTTTGTGGAATTTTATTAGTAAGGCATTATTCTATTTAATGTTTAATTCTTGTTTGTTTTTTGCTAGTTGGGTTCTAATGGTGGTGAGACCCACCACGGGTCTCATTGATTTTTCCTCCTAAGAATTTGTCATTTGATAATTATTTTTTAATGGTGGGGATTCCATTCCATGCTGCCCTAGAATATTTGGTTTTCATGAGTGATTTTTTTGGGTGATCATTCGGTTCATTGGGAGAAGGCCCAATAATCTGGTTCTTGGCTTGGTTGTGGAGGTGGTGGCTTGACCTTTCCGTTGATTTTATCAAAGTGGTTGTCAGTTGGTGTTTTTTTTGGGAAAGATGATAAAGTTCCATTGATGGTGAATGATATTTACTTAAATTTAGAGGCTGTATTATGTTGATAAGGAATCTTTATCTGTAGTTTTGTCATCTGTAAAGTGTTATGGCTTTCTAGGGGCAGAAAGTTTCTATTGTGGGGAGAATTTTCACACCTCTTTTTTCTTTTATTGTCTTGGTTTTGATCTGGTTCATTGGAAATACTGATCATTTTCTTTGGTTTTAGGTGAGATTAATTTTGAGTTTTGAACTTCCATATATGTCTAATAATTCTACCATTGGTTCCCCATAGCTTGTATGGGAGTTTTGGAGAAAAGAGTGGTTACTTTACGATTTGGGCCAACTGTGAGTCCATTTAAATATTTAAAAACAAAAATTGTTTATTTTATTACTCATTCATTTTTAAACATTTTTCACTCATTATACATTCCAATTAGCCTACTCTGAAATATAAAAACTAAAATATCCTTTTGTACCCATTAAAAATTAATAGGCATGGTGAAGATGAGTTATTTATTTAGGTATTGGGGCAGACCGAGGGCCCATTTCATGTTTTAAAAAAATAATTTTTTTATATCATATTCCTTGTTTTATAATTTTCAGTGATTTGACCTCCCACTCAAGCATAAGAACCCTAAGAGAACCCCCAATCTATATTTTCCCACTTTGGAGCTCATATTAGTCGCGTATTAGGGAAGAAATTACCAATGTTTCTCAAATCATCCAGATTTGGAACCGGTAATTTGTCTCATTAAAAAATAATTCAATTCTTACTATTTTCCCCAAAACTCTTCTCTCCCTAGTTCTTCCTGGCCATAAGATCATCTCTATGATTTTTCAAGACATTCCATTTTCTCTAATGGTGCATATCTAAGGGAAGATGAAGGGTTTTCTAGTTTCCAAGGTGATATTCCTTCTCCCATGTCCTCCCTCTTCCTCCTCTTCCCATTATTTCATGGTTATTTATTTTTCCCTGTTCATTATAGACCTATAGTTATATTATACCATGATTTATTATGGAGTTTTTGTTTGTTTGGGGCAGTTCGGAATAGGTTTAGGGTTTATAAACCCTCAGATGGTGATATCGGGTGAGCATTTCCATTCCACCAATGATTTAAGGTAGGATATCTACTGCACATTCCTTTACCATTTAAGATTCATAATTTTCTTATTTATCTCACCTAATATATATGTTTATTATTTTTTCATCTTTTGGATAATTTTCATGGTTTGAAAAATGGGTTTTTAAGCCTTGTTTTGTGAATGGTAGTGTTGTTTTGTCATAAAAGTCCACACCAAGTGTTTGTTTAATTGTTCTGCTATATTTTGCAACTATTTTGTGAGGTATAGAACATGTTTTATGGTATTTTGAACATTTTATAGTATATTGAATAAAATATGACAAATAATTGGTGTTTTATTCCATGTCAAGTGCATAAAATAATTTTTTTGTTTAAAAGTGCATGTCATGTGTTAGGTAAATTGCCTGGTTGGATTTTATATGTTAAGTGTGATTTAAAAAATTATTTTTTTGGATTTATAAATGTATTGTAAGAATGAAAAATGTTATTTTGTGTCCTTGTATAGATTTACTATTTGTATTTGGTTTTACAAACAAATGGGTTTTGGTTTACAACATTTTTGACCTGAGTGGTCGGAAAATGGCCCATTTCACATGCATATGAAAATGGTTGTGTTTTGAATATGTAACCTGAGTATTTTAAGGGATTTATTAATGTGTTTTGATTCCTTAAATGCTGTTTATACACCTCATTAATAAAATTTACATGCATACCATTGTCAAATTGTAGTTTTGATAAAATTATTAAAGGCCCAGTTGGCCTTTCCTAAAAATGAAGAATGAGTGTTTTACATGAATATACCATGTTGCATAAATTGGGATTGTTTTATGGTCTAGTAAATGATTTTATTAAAAAAAATTGGGCTTCCAAAAATGTTTGGTTATGTTTTTGTGGTGTTTTTATACTTAAAAGAGTTTTTTGAATGAATTTTATGTGCAAAGCCTCAATACACTCCTTGAAATTGTTTTATGAAAATTTTTTGTGGTTTATTGATCCGTGAAAGAAATGTGAAGAATTTTTGTGGGATGTTTGTGTGTTTATGGTTTGGGAATGTAATTTTTTTGTGAAAAGTGTATTTTAAAATATGTGTTACTTGATTGATCACTAAAGTAAATACTGGGTATCTTGGTGGGAAGACGTGTACTAGTATGCTAGTCATCCTGTGGGGTTTGTCCCCTATTTCACATAGCATGTTTGACGATGAAAACACTAAATAAACTATGATTATGATGTTTGGGGGACCACTAGGTTATGGATATTCTCCCAACTAGTGTCTCTTGTGCATGAGAATGGATATTTATTATGGTTACTTTCACCAAGATATGAGGTACCTGGGGCTCATTACTAACTAGTGCCTCGGGGTGTTCCAGTGACTTGTGCTCATTGGCTATTTTTTACTCACTGTCAGCATACGATGTGATTGGTTGGTAAATTCACCAGCATGTGTGTTTTATTTAAAAGTTTAAATTCTTTAAATCATTCCCACTTGAAAACTATTTTCATTTTGAAGTTTCAACTATTTGGAAATTGTTTCTAGCATTCTTGTTTATAAAACATGCATGTTTTTGTATAGTAAATTTTTTAGTATCATAAGATATCATTTGGAAAACATAACATTATATCTTGAATTTAAAACATGAAATTTATGTATATTTTATTTTTAAAAAAGTGCGTTAGGAATAGAATATCAAGCCAACCTACTGAGTTTTAATACTCACGCCTATAGTATTCTTATCTTTTTATCCCTTTTGCAAGTTTCAACTTGAGTTTGATTGCTTTGGTAATTGTGTGATCATTGTATTGAAGAGTTACTAGAGAGGTCATATGGATTTAGTTAGTTATTAGGTCTTTTCAGTTGAATTTTAGTTTATTTGTACTTTTATTTTCCTTACAAATAATGTTCAGTTAGATTTTATGTAAATATATTTTGGGTTGTCCATTTATTTTCATTGTTTTTTTGATTGTTTATATTTGAGTGAAATATTTCCCTTATGTACTCTATTGATGACCTCAGTGCTTGTCTCCATCCCGGGATGATTAGGAATGCCTCTCTAGACATGTCGCGGGTTGTCCTAGGTGACCGTATCAGGGTCGACTTGAGCTCGTTCGTGACAGCCTATGCATTTCGGGCTATGTAATGGGTCTCCCTCTACCAATAAAAATGGGTATTTTTTTAATAATAAAATGATGCTTTGGCCAAAAACATTTAAAAAAATAACACCGAGTAACTCATCAGAAAAAAATCAAGATATTCATTTACCACTGGCACATCCTTAATCTGAATAGTTCCCTTATTTTCTACAATATGGGAAAGATAACATTCATTTCCATCTTTCTACAGTTTCTTAGCTTTGTGATATGTTATAAATTTTATGGGTTAATTATTTTATACAAACTGAAATTCTTTCTGAAAAAAAACTTCATTAGCTCTACAATAAATCTTAGCATGATTGACAAAAATCCAGTCTCTCCCCATAATGATATCAAACTCTACTAAGGGAAAAAAAATGATTTTGGATAATGTATTTCCATAGATAACAATAGGAATATTATTAAAATTTATTTTTTCTATAACATTCATTCCTAGTGTTTTAATAATAAGTTCTTGTATCATTTTTTAGTTGATATTTACAATTTAGCAGAAAATTCCCCAGAAATAAATGAATGTGTAAACCCCGTATCAAAAAAAAACACTATAAAAATATGTGTAAACAAACAGGGTACCTGATACAACTTCATTAGATGTCCCTGTATCTTATGAGGTAGTCACAAAGGATCTCACTACACCTTTTTTCTTATAGTTTGGCTTCTTTGTATCATTCAGGGAAAACATTACCATAATGACCCATATCCTCACATTTAAAACACTTAATAGTTTTCTTATCAAGATTAATCTTATGATCATTTTAATTATTATCTCAGGCCATATGTCCAAACATACCACATCAAAATCTCATCCCAGTTTTGGTAAGTTGTTCCCCAAGGTTCTGTTTACCAAACTTTTCCAAAACATGAATTTGGAATTTCTTACCATTAGATTTATTTGATTTATTCTTACTCATCACTTTCCATCTAGAACTCTTATTCTCCTTATTATCAAAGTACACGTTATCATCAGAAAACTCCATTTATAACCTCTCATCGCATCAAACAATTTTCTCACAACTTTTTAATTCACAGGAGGCCAATTCCCTTTGATACCTTGGCTTCAATCCTGAGTAAAAATGGTTTATTTTTCTATCAAGATCTAAAATAAGATTTGAAGCATACCATACTAGTTAGGTTTAGTTCGCTTCATACATGACCACTGCATCTTCCTCATTTTTCATCAATGTAAGAAATTTCTTCTCCATCCTAAGTCGTACCACCTTAGAAAAATATTATTCAAGTAAAGTACTTTTAAAAGTGTTCCACTATAAGGATACAATACCTTCACTATACCTGATATTATTGAGCGTTGGCCACCACTAATTAGATTCACCTTCAAAATGATACAGAGTTTTGATTATCTGAACATCCAATAATAATGAATATCTTTTCAAGGGATTTAATCCATCCTTCATCCTCTACTGGGTCAAAATATCCCTTCAAAGCAAGAGGGTGTTGCCTCATAAAATATTCTACTGTTGTATTTTTTCCTATATGGTACCTCTGGTTGTTCTCTTTCATAGATGTGACCAACCTTTATCACCTTATTTAGATATGCCATTATAGTCACAAACTACTCAGTTCCAATCCCTACAATTCCAGGCTCTAGATTTAGAAGGATATCATTATGTCAGTAACTCTCCACTTCAGCATCCCTGTTTCTTCTGTGGAAAACCATTTTGAAAAAATATATCTCAGTTGAAGAAGCATGGTAATATTTAAATTCCATAGATTTTCAAATTAACCATAGATTAAAAAGCATTTATGGTATTCTACTAAAATCTTCCTAACGTCTTAATTTATCTGAACCATCCTCTGATACATACTATAAGGATTCGACCTTATTACATTACACAAACTGGAAATTTATCAAAGAAATTACATTATTTTGTAATTAGGATCCTTTTATGTTTATAGTTTTCGAAAATTATGAAATAATATATACATAACATTCCATACTATTATAGATTATATACCCCAAAAATTGTAACCATTTCTTCCAAAATATAAAACATTTCAAATAAAACAAGATTTATTTGATGAAATTTCATAACATTTTACATGGATTTCTTATTTTTCTTACACATCCTTATAAACAATGAAAATAATTTAAAAACATGGAATGAGAAAAAAATCTCAATAAGGGATATGAAAATAATGATAAAAGAAAACATTATCCCATGAATACTTGTACTGGTATAAAATTATTTTAAAAAATACATACTTGTCCCCCATATATACTAACTTTGTGAAACTTGAAATTTCCACAAGATTCACACAAAACAAAAATAACATAAATATAACTCTAAATGTATCTTAGGTAATTAATTATATAATCTTGTAACCCTCTTATTTACCTTATAATTTGTAACCCTCACAACTCCCTTACAATGTAACCCTCATGACTACCTTATAGTGTTACCATCGCACCTACAAATGGACTCACCGTACGACCAACCTCCAACATACATATACCCAATGCATTGGAGGGAGATATAGGTCACACCCTTAATAATAAAAATTTTCCATGAACCAAAACATAATCATCAAGAATGAAAAATTTCATAAAAACATTCACTTTGAATTTTGTAAAACTATAAGTTTAAAAGGGAATTTTATAAGAAAATTCACATACAAATAACTTATAATTCATATGAGAATCAATATAAACAAATTTATATGTGTATAAATTATAAATTAAAATAATAAAACATAATATAAAAAAATTATCACACAAATGATCTTAAAACCACACAATTAATGAAGTAGAACGTTATCCCAATGAATGAAAATTGGGTTAAGAATTCCCTTACCTCAGGTTTGTATTAATTCAAACTTATTTAAACATTTTGTATAATGGTAAAAAGAGTGTTATTAGTATTTAAAATAAACAATGTCATTTTTATAACACCTTATATGATCATTTAATGACATCATTTTACCCTTTAATTATTATTATTATTTTCCTTTCATTGTTCCGGGTGCGTTCATTACATGATTTCCATGGTCAGTGTTTATTTGATTTTCTTGTCGTATGGAAATGAAATTCCACAAGTGGAATGAAATGGTAATAGTATGTTTCCATAATATAAAATGATACTAAAAATCATTTATTTATCAAATATTATGAAGAATCATTAGATAAAACAATAATGATATTTCTTTAGATCATTTTTTTGTGGTTCCCCGATAACCATGAACTTGTTTCATTATATAATTTAATTTTATGCATAGAATTTCATTCCAAAACATAAAATAGGTTACATAATACACATTAAATTCTGTTTCAACCATTAATAGGTTTGTATGTTCATATTTGATGTAATTAATGGAAATTGGAAGCACATCATCCACAATTTTGGTAAAAGACACATCATGAATAGTGATTTTTTAATAAGAGGATGAGAATAGGAAGAAAGATGGTGATTTTTTTACATGAAAATGATAACATATATAATATATGATTATGAATATTTCATACCTTCTAGATAAGGATAGTGGAGGAGAGTATAATAAAATAATGTAATTTAAAAGAAAACACCTGAAAATGAAAGTGGATTCTTACCTCTTGATCTCTTCTCCATGAGAT
This sequence comes from Viscum album, assembly GCA_963277665.1. Taxonomy (NCBI): domain Eukaryota; kingdom Viridiplantae; phylum Streptophyta; class Magnoliopsida; order Santalales; family Viscaceae; genus Viscum; species Viscum album. The sequence continues at coordinate 1,501,160,613 of OY728119.1, read as the reverse complement.
CCTTTTTAAGGCCTTTGGTTTGGGACTTTTAGTGAGACTAATAGGTATTGGACATGGAGAAGAGCCTTGGGAGGGGATTTCTTAGAACTTAAGAAATGATAATGGTTTGAGAGTTGAGAGAGGAAAAGGTTAGTGGTGGTTGTATTTATAGTGGAGGAGAGGATATATTTTACATTATTTTAATCATTATTTTAATATTTTTGTCCAAGAATATGAATAGTCTTCATTATTGTGATAAAATAGTATATAATGAATTTGAGTTTAAAAAATATAGCTTACATCATTCACGATGAAAAATTAGTGTCTTTAACTGATAATTTGTATATACGGTATTTTACTATATTTTACTATGCATCCAAAATTCAAGAATTTTAGAAAAATACCAAAAAATAACCCTAAAAATTTTATGACATGTATAATTTAAATATGAGCTCAGCTTTTCTAAAACAATTTCTAAATATGATTAAATTAATTTCTAAATAAATTCATACTTTATTCAAAAATTAACAATTTTAAAACTATGACTCATTTCATATCACCTTTAAAATTTAATCCAGAAATAATTATCATAAATACTTAAGATGAAAATAATAATAATACAATTTTCTATTCATTAGGTTCATATTACTATTGATATTACTATTGATAACGGTTTGTTACTATTCACCAAAAATCATGTTGCTTCCAACAGACTCCAAATAACTGCTTGATCACAATTATAGATTACAATTATTTGAAATTCAAAACATAGAAGTGGAAAAATTATGTTTTAATAGATAATTTATAACTATATAATTAAAACAAATTTTTTTTCATTGAGTCTTAGTATTTTATTCATTTCATTTATTTTTAAATCCTTTGGTTGTTACACAAGTACAAGTGCATTTTATAATTTGAAATTCTTTTCTTTTCATGTATGTAATTTATTCTCATATGTACTAATACTCGATAAACTTTTTCATCACCTTATAAAACACCCACTATTATTTATTTGAATTTCAAATTTGATTTTATGTTATCCCATACAATGAGGGATATTTTTTCATTTTGGAGCTATTATAGACTTATTTGGGTTGATGATTAAAGTGGGCCTTGAATCTTGAAAATTCAAGGTGAAATGAACTGTACCCCAGTACACTAAATAAATGTAGTGGCCATTAAAGAATCCCAACAATGTAAATATTTTAACTAAATATGTAGAAATTCTAGGGGGACATTTAATTCTACTATTCCTAGAACTAATTTGGACGTTTGAAGGGAGTTCCAGCTTGCCCAAGTGGAATATTAAATTCTTGGCCGGATTCAGTGGATCAGAATAAATTCCCACAATTTTGATCATAACTCAACAAATATTAGTCCAAATGTGATGAAATAAATAACATATATTAGAGTAAATATGGTGATTAAATTTCATTTTATATTACCTCATAAATTAGGCCATTTATAAGCTATTTGGGGTGTGCTTTTGGAGCGGATGCAAGATGAATTTGATTTTTGAGGGTGGAAAATTGCACTCTCCATAAACATTCCACAAAACTATTCTCAACCTAATTATGTGGTATGACTTATAATGTTTTAGGCTTGACCCAAGAATAACAAAAAACATATTTAATGTATTTACTTTTGATGTATTTGTAAAGAATTAGTGTATGTTTTCATTGTAATGTTATGTTGTCGATTTGTTGTTGCAATCCCAATTCTTCAAATGTAAGTTCTCAAATCTTCTTATTTTCATCTAATTTTATATTCATATTTTTAACACATTGATACCATTCATTAAGGTGCTAATTTATTCACACAACTAAGATATAAATCCATCACACCACTATGCAGTGTTTGTTATTTCATTGTTTTTACTTCTTCAATTACTACCTCATGAGTCCACTCCCTTCTTCCATTAAATGATTTATATTAATCATGGGATATTACTATTATTTTTTGATCCATGGGATTATAAAGTGTCTGGATTGGATGTTATTTATCACTCTATAATTGTTCGAACAATTATTTTAATTGATTTTTTCACTCGAAGGTCCTCATACTACCTCATTTTTATTGAATTTTAAGGCCACACAAATTGAGTTCTAATACGATCCTTTACCTTGGAATTATCATGAATTTTATCCTCATAGTGTATAAGTTATTATTATTATGAGGTATAGGTTTTAATATAGTAACTGATGAGGGTGGTTTTACTTCGTTAAATAATTCCCTATTGAATTTAAGGAATCAAAATACTTAAAAAGAAATTCATTCAACACACCCCTTATAATAAATTAGGATCAAACCATTCTCATAAATGGAATTCACATAGGTCGCTTAGTGTTCTTATAATCCACATAAATTTAACATCAATGTTGGACACTTTATTTCCAAATCCATTTCTATATAATTTGTTTCAATGGGTTCTTCTTAGGTCCCTAGGGATTTAACAATTGTTTTATGCTGCAAGTGACAACTTGGAACTTAGGGTAAACTTTGATGAGACCACCTTATTACTATGTGGCAATATATGCCAAACCATATTTGGGATTGGTGTTATAAAACCTTGGGGTGTTTCTTTGTAGGGTGTGTGGTCTCCACATGAGACACTATGTGGGTTTGGTGTTCTAAAATATTTATGGTAAATTATATATGGATTTAAAGAGTTTAATTGTTGCTTGAAATTATTTATATGATTATTTTTATTAAAGTATGAGTTTAAGAGTTTTATTTGGTTGGGTTGTCTTTTTTTGTTCTGTTTTATTATGTTTACTTGTTTTTTCCTTATGCTACTCACTTACAACTAATGTGAGAATGTTTTATTTTATGTATAGTTTTTATACACATATTTATGTATACATATTCACATGAGAATATGTGAATATATGAATTGATATATATATATATATATAGAAATATATATGTTTATAATAAGAAATTTAAGCCTATTGAGGAAGATCTTAATTAATTACAAAACAATAACACTAGCTCTAATTTCAATAAGGATCCGACTCAAGAAATAAACCTTGAGATTAAGCTCAAATAATTGCTCAATTTTAAAGAAAACATGAGGAAACATGTGTTTAATGTTAAATAGCTATCAAATGGGAAAAAATACTATTTTCTATCATTCATGTCAAATAATTAGGAAGGCTTGTATGTCGATAACCTTTTAAAAATATGGGAAAAAACTTATTAAAAATACAGATGACATTGATCATCACATTGTATCTTACTATGAATCCATCTTCAATGGTTTTGATATCAACAAATAACTCTTTCAGGTCATTCTGATAGTGGTCGTTGATGGGGAGAACACTTTCTTACTCAACACTCCACTGAATAATGAAACTAAATACATTATCTTTAGAATGAATCTCAACAGTGCTCTGGGTCCTGATAGTTTCAATAATGGTTTTTTCCAACACTATTGGGATATGATTCATGCCTATGTTTCCAAACGTGTCAAATCCTTTTTTTACAATGGTTTCTTTCCTCAATCTCTTAATTATAAATTCCTCCCCATGATCCTTAAAGTGTGAAATGCCTCTTAGATTCATTTTTTAGACCCATTTAACCTAACAATACCCTTTATAAAATAATCACTAAAATCATTTCCAATAGACTCTCAACTATCATAGATAAAATCGTCTCCTAGAATAAATTTTCTTTTATTAAGGGTAGATCTATTCAAAATTATATTTTTCTTGACTCTGAGTGTGTCAATAACTTGAATAAAACTAATATATAAGGTAACATTATTATTAAATAGGACGTCAAAAAATATTTTGACACTATGGTATAGAGATTTTTCTTCATCATTCTTCAAGGTTTTTTCTTTAGTGTTTGATTTATTACTGCAATCAAAATTTTGTTCAATTCGGCTTCTATCACTAATTTAGTCTATGTTTCTCCCAAGGGATATTTCAAATGCACCAAAGGTATAAAGAAATGTGACCCTCTCTCTTCCATTCTCGCCTTAATAGCGGAATACTATCTTAGCCACCTACTCAACCATCTAGTGGACTAGAATAAAATGAAACCCATCCCTTAAACTAGGAATTTGAATTCCCCCACTCACATATTTTATACTGACTACATCATCTTATTCCTTCTATGTGATAATAGAAACATTATAAACCTAAAAAACCTCTCCCTCTCTCTGAATATGTTTCTGGACAATCCATTAGTTGGAATAAATCATGTATCTTATTTGGAATGAACTTTCCTCCCAACAAAACATCTAACATTATTAGTGACTTGGTTCTAAAAGAAGGTACTCTACCCTTTACATTTATTTGTGTTCTGATTTTTTAGGGCAGACACAAATCATTCCATTGAGACAATATATGTCCAACTTTTAACCTATCTATATTATTAGAAAGGTAAATATATCTCTATGGTGGGCAGGATATGCCTGGTCAAATCCACCATTTCTTCCCTGTTGTTTACTCCATGATGGTCTATAAATGGGTAGTTGGTCTTATCAAAAAAATGAACACTACAATAAAAAAAATTATTTGGACTAGAAGAACTCTTGAAAGAAATTTTGTGATTGTACCCTAGTCAACTTGTTGCAATCCTATTGAAAAAGGTGGTATCAGTATAAAAAATATTAAGTACATTAATTAAGATCCTCAAGCCAGACTCACTTATAACCTTCTACATAATACATCAGAATCTATTACTTTCCTCAAAAATATATTTCTTGAAAAACATAATATGGGAATATCAAGTTTGATTAATTCCTCTATCTAACCATCAATTAGACATTATTTCTCCAATATTATGAATAATTATAGATGGATGGTCTCCAAGGACTCCTCCATGAAATTTTGGTTGGATAATTGGACTAGAATAGCCTTAATTACTATGATATCTCCAAATAAAACCCATAAGATTATGAAAATATCTATTAGAGATATTCTAAACTCTCAACATGATCATCTCCTTAAAAATATTATGAATATCATTGAAAAATATCCTTTCAAAAATACTAATGATTTAAAAATTTGGGAACCATCCCATAATGGTATTATGAATTCTTAGAATTCTTACAATCATTAATTATGTAACTTTGAAAGTGATATCAGTTGTATATATAATTTTAACAAACCTTGGATAAAACCTTCAATATTCAATATTATCTGGTGGCTTTCGCACAACAGAGTTCCCACAGAGAGTTGTCTTCAATAATTTGGAATATGGCTCTGTTCTAAATGCAAACATTATAATATACAAAGATAAGATTATAACTATATCTTTCATTATTTTTATACTTCTTCTACACTATGGAACTATATTATTGAAATTTTTTATTGCAGATGGTTGGTTCTTGACTCCATTAAGACTCCACTAAAAAATTGTGCTGAAATGGATGTCTCTCAACAAAGCAAGATCCTATTTCTACCTGTAATTGTTGCGCTTCATCATATGATCTGGTATGATTGGAGTATTATTTTTAATAAAAATTTCTCACTCAATCAAAATTCAGGTCGGATGGGGATCCTCATTTCTATTAGGGAAGACTCTATGATGCAAAATGGACATTGCCACAACACTGTGCATGAATTTGAAATCCTCTGATGTATTTAGATTAATCGAAATTACTGGCTACCTTGTCGCACTCTAGAAGTGTTTTGGGAGCTCATCCTCCTGGATGGACTTAATTTAATTTTGATGGTTCCTCCAAAGGCAATATGGCCCTTGTGGGTTCTGGTGATATCTTCAAGAATCACCTCGGTCAAATCCTTGGATGCTTTATGGGTAGTCACGGAATTTCCACCTCTTTTAAAGCTGATATGATGTGTTTAATACATGATATTTCCTTCGAAAAACTCCTTGGATGGAACAATATTTATATTGAAATTGATTCGACTACCATCGTGCAGGAAATTTGGAATGGAATAACACATCTTGCATGGTCAATTACAACACATTTGATTGACTGCACCTGTTTTATTATCGATCTCAACTATATAATAACACATATTTATCGAGAAGCAAACACAATGGAAGATAGCTTGGAAAACATGGTTTTAAATCAAGACATAACCCATTTCTAAGACCTCCCAAATGGTTTACTTCCCTTGCATGAAACATATTGCAATATGATCTTTTATTTTATAGTCTTATAAACTCTTTATTTTATAATAATTGTGATTTGGTCATTTTTTGCCAGGGCCTCATCAAAAAAAGAATGGGAAACATTTAAATTTTTAGTTTATATTTAAATTTGTTTTCAAAATTAATTTCTTAAGGGATTTTTCTCATTGGTTTCTAAAGTACATTTTAAAGACCCATTTGAGATTTTGAAAAGGAATATATTTTTAATAGTTTTTTTACAGAAGGTGTGTTATTATATCTATGGATTGATTAAAAATAAATTTCTTGCTCTTGAAATTAATTGAGATGGATGGGGGAAATGGTCGAATAATGTTTTATAAAAGAACATTATTATCTTTTACTTAATGAAACATATTCTACTAAGAGTTGTTATTTTTTAAAATGTTATGGGAATCCTCAAGTACTTGGATAGGATAACCATGAAAGGATGAGGTCCCTCTCCACTAGACATGCCAGTGAAATAATAATGTGGCACCCCCTCCTGCCAGAGACTAGATGGAATTCCAAATCCATAGGATGTTTTCGAATTACAAGGTCCACATAACCTAAGCAATCCTTGGGTGTTTCCCCCGTGATACCTATTTTAAGTAACTGACTTTTTATTCTTCTTTTAATATTTATCACATTATAAATCCCATTTTTTTATATTCCTTTTTTCCTTGATCTGTTTTCACTAACGTTATCATGATTATAAATTCTTTAGTTTTATATTATTACCTGAATTTAACTTTATCTTCTACTTAGTGAGATTTATGTTTTTTGTGTTTTTTTGGGTAAGATGAGTTCTCTTTATTTATTTTTCAAGAATAAATCAAACCTTTATTTATAAATAGAGTTTTTTCAAGAAAATAATGAGTTCGAAATTTTTGGATTATGAAAAGGTGGTTTTAGAAAGAATGAAATAGATTTTCTAAAAAATTATAAGATAAACCTAGTTTTAAATTAGTGTATCTAAAACTAACATTTATAGATTTTTTGTTAAAACGAAATTCATGGAACCATTGTTTAAACCCTATTAGGATACATAGATCGCACCCTACTTAAAAAACTAAGTGTTTGTATACCGATTAAATTCTAAAATTTTATGTTGTGACTATAGAGAGTTCCACTTCTAGTACTCTTTTTTCAGACTACTCATAGAGTGAGATTTTATGTTACTGGATAGAGTGTGTCCTTGGTTCACATGGGGATATTTATCTTAGTATTTTAATATTTATTTTTAGCGTCTTAATAGTCTTGTAAAAATCATCCATCCCTATTTTTGTTTTCTTATTTAACGGGTGGTGCACCATATATCTGGAGCTATGGATGTTGAGTTAAAGGGTTAGTTGTGTGAGAGGGAGTTGGAGGTGAACTAAGGGATTACATTTATATTATGATTGTTTTTTTATTCTTATTATCTAATTTTTTTTGGGCTTCCAATATATGTACATGTCATTATCTAATTTTAGTATAATTACACTACAAGTTAAATAATATTTAACTTAGGAGAAATCATTCCCATTGAGTAATATGGTGACTTGGGACTTATCGTTAACCCTTAGTGATTAGGAATTCCCCATGGACCCTATTATGGGACGGATTAGGAATCTGATGGATGGAATAATTAGGTTGGTTTATAAAAGTAAACATCAATCAGTCCTTGTGTAACTACTAATGGTTCTAAATAAGCGTGAATTCTATTTGTTCAAACAACATTTTCTCTTCCGCAATCATTAATACTTAGGTAATTTTCCCACATAAGTAAGGATGAATATTTTTTGTGTAACCATCACCTAAACTTGTTTAAGAATCATCACTTAGATAGATTTTCTTTAACCATAATATATTCAAATAGAATTATATATTCCAAATTTAAATAACATAATGAAATATTAATTAATAACTTGAAAAAAACTTAAAGTAAACCCATTAGTAAAAAATAATGGTTTTTGTGAACATCAGAACTTAGGATGAAATTAGATAAGTTGAAAAAACCTTAGTGTCTCCAATAATCTCCCATTTTTTGATTATCACAACACTCATTCACTTTAAAAGAATCCGAATTATTAGTGATTAACTTGAGATATTTAATTTCATAGTTTGATACATCACACTGAAAAAAGGAATTAAAAAGTGATTGAAAATGTATGTTAACCAATATAATATCATGTTTTATGAGATAAAAAAGAATGTAAAACTAGTGTCCATGTCACATTTTTTTATCACACTAAAATGATAAAACTATTAGAACATAACACTAAAATGAATAAGGATTTGAAAAAAATAGTATTGAATTAGTGAACTAAAATGTATATGAAATTTTTAAGAATAGAATAAAAAATTGATAAATAAAATATAACAAAGGATGTGGGTCATAGTTAGAAGGTTTAGGATTGTCAGAAAAATAAGGCTTAAAAAGGTAGTTTATTCATTAATGTTTCAATGGTTAGGTTGGTCTTTATTAAATCCCAATATAGATTACCCAAGGCCTATTTTATCTTGGTCATACTTCCTCAAAACAACATAAATATCATAATACAGCTTCCCAGATCATTGTTCATCAAATATCGCATTCTAAGATAAATGGAAACAAAATATTGTAAAACAATTTTCAAGAGAATAAGATTCTTAATTTTAAGAAGTTGAAACCACTTCTATAGTTTTATCCTAAATGAATTATAAAAGTATTAAATAATTAAGAGATCATTTTCACGGTATAACCAAAGAAGAGTGGACGATCTTCTCCTATAATTATTCCTCCTCTGATCTAGAAAAATATTTTCAACACATTTTAATCCTTTTAATAATTGAATCCTCATAATAATCTATAAAGGTAGTGAAGTATTCATTAATGTATTAACCAAAAAATGTTTCATCTAAAACAAATTATCCTTAGAGACTATTTTTTTCATGAAAAGTTTCATTGAGAACAACAATCCTATGAAATGTCAGATGAATCATTACAATGATGTTTCTAAGAACCATTTTCCTATATTTAGATGAAATAAGTGGGACATAATAGGTAATTAGATAGAGAATGTTTTCCATTATAAATAACATGGTATTTTATTATAAAATATTCCTATGGAGTATCAACTTCCTCAATCCAAGAATCCTTGGAATATTATTTTGATACAGAAGTAAATTATTTTAGAATCATTTTTTCTATACACTTATAAAAAATATTAATTTTTTAGAAAAATAACATTTTAATTGTTTTAAAATACTAAAGATATTTTTATATGGTTCAAGAATATCAATAATTTTTCTATTAAAAGATACAAACACGTATTTTATAAAATAAAAAATATCATTCAGATATCTATATTCCCCATAAATCCCTTTTCTATATTCATCCATAAACTCCTAAATTTTAGATATTAAACCTATTTTAAACTCCTAAAGAGTGTCTACTTACACCACATAATTTTGTAGAGATTGATCTATTTATATTAGAATATGGAAATCATTTGAGTCTTTCTTGAATTCTATTCTCATAGATTCTTTTTTTACACCGAACCAGAAGTCATTGACTAAACTGGTTGAGGAAGGGGAAACATCATTGAAAACTAAAATGGAGAAAACATTATATTCTTTAAATGATAAAAATAATTATTCAATTTATTTATGATAGCCTATGTTTCCTCTAAAATTGAAGAGGAAATTTTTGATTGAAAATTTAAACATTATTTAAAAATTTTGATAGAGTTTTCAACATATTTCTCAGATCATCAGAATCATACATAAAATCTAAATGTTCATTGTATTATTCCAATAGATTCTTTATAGATTCAAAATCATTCAAAACATTATAATTGAATCCTATTTGAACATTTATATATTATTGAGTTCCTTTCTTTGTTGATGGTGATTGGGTGATGTATATCTGTGGTTTTCTAGGTGTTCTATCATGGCCTGATCAAGGGTTTGGTTTAGTTGACATATTCATGTAGTTATGGCTCAGAAATATTGGGGACAGGAGTGATGACTCCTAGGATAGGCTGATACTCCTTGCTACTAGAAGCTGTGTTCTTTTGGAATCATGCAACATTGCCCACCATCGAGGCTATAAAGATTCAGAATATCTTCCGCAAATATGTTTTTTGTTTTTTGACTTCCCTTGATTTAATATGAAATAAAATGAGGTTATCACATCTCATAAAGGGTCTACCTCTATGTTTGATTGAAGGTGACTAGTCTGGTAGTCATGGTTTCTAGGTGTAGTGGATACCACATAATCATGGATTCAAACTGAACATGGTGGGTTCCTAGATGTAAGGTGTTATTCATGGTGGAGGCATTTCATAAGACTATTATGGTTTTTTCATTTTGGATTTCTTGGCTTTATGGTGTTGGGTTTGTCCATTGGAACTTGAAATTCATACACTTTTCGTAAATATTTCACTATGCAGGAGTAATAATGCATTCCCCACCTTAGTTGAGTTAGATTTGACCTCGGTGTTCTATGATTTGGTGGCCTATTACATCGTTACATGGTACATTAGTTATTATATCATAACCAGTAGAATAATGTTATATCTGAATGTGGAAATGATGCACTTTTTAAGTGTAGAGACCCATATTTTGACGTACATGGACATTACATTACATTTGCGGAATACTTAGTACATAACAAAAAACACACATACAAGGATCGTAATAGTTTAGTGTCTTTGGAAACTCGGAACGTAATCTTCTAATCGTGGTGAAAGATCTTCAATATCTCCCATAAAGATCTTCCCTTCTTTTTACCTAAAACCTTTCTTTATATCCTGGGGAAAAGAAAACATAAAAGGGTGAGCTCAAATGCTCAGTAAGGGTATACAAATGAAAAATCAATCACATCATATCCATAAGAACATAACTTTTGGAAATCATAACCTGAAAAAGAGAGCATAATTTCATAACATGGGATAAATCATAGTAGTGAAATGAAATCCCAATAATCATAACTTAAAACATGAAACTTTGTGGCATACACACATAATCATAGAGAATCATTTCTTGTTAGTCAAGACACATTGCCAAGACTATCTTAGTGGACAAAGTCCCTTTCTGAATCGAGTAACCCTCGTTTCAGCCCTGTTTCACTGAACAGGTATAACCTATCATTTCATCCATGTCTATCTCATGAGATATAAAACCTTTACCCAATGCATTGGAGGGAGATATAGGTCCCACCCATATCATAATGATACCATTCTTATGTGTGCCACAAAATCATCAATCATACATCATTGCATAACCCATGTAATAAAATGGGATTCTTGAACATCATGCCATCATAATCCATAAACAATTGATATCATTTCATCATGAGAAAATTGAAACCATTTAAATCATAGAGAAATTTTACTTGAAACATACATATCAAATAACGTCATCTTAGATGGAAAATAGTTTTGAAAAAACACTTGAAATGAATTCTTGAGGAAAATATCCTTTATTCTTTAAAAACATTTTTCTTTTCTTAACATGTCATAAAACTTTAAACTAAAAGAAGTTGATTAAAAATAAACTTGAAAACTTGTGAAGGAAGCTTCTTGGAAATAATGTTTTAAAAATTCATCCATGCCGTATAAGTTAAAAAAACATTCTTCTCGTACTTTTGTCGGAAAAGTCAAAAAAGTACCTCGTACAAAAAATGACAAAACATTCCTTTCATATCTTTTACTAAAAACACACCGAAGGGTAAAATTGGATTTAAACCATTGTAGTTGGATGTAAATAATATGTCATATCGAGGAAACATGAATGCGGATGATAAAATGCACCCCAGTAAATGCCAATGTATAAACAATCTCGGATAAAAATGAGATTGTGATATTTCCCTTACCTTAGGTCCGATTTCCTTCGTAAGTGACCGAACCTCCTGTATAATGATTTAAATAATGTTGTTTACTTATTACAGAATCATATTCATTGTTATGATATCATATATGGTTCACTTATGACTTTATATTACCTGTTCTTTTGTAAATTCCATGTTAAAGAGCGTTTTGGGTAAAATTGTTTCATTTATCGTCCGTGTTTTGACTTGTAATTATTCATATGATTACTTAGATCATGATTACTTAATTCCAGAACATAAAACATGATTTATATATATATATATTCAGGATATACATATATATAATAAATCATTAAAGGGAAATAAATACACCGTTCATGGAGACGGTAGTCCGTACGTACGCATGAACGCTGTTTTCGTTTCCTTATTGAATTGAATGGAATTAAGTAGATGACATACATATAAATATATAAATAAATCCAGTATCATTATTATGTCATATATTTCATTAGTACATTATATATACTTTATAATCATTCATGAATGGTTAATCATTGAGAATGAATCTCATCGCGTCGTGGAGACGGTAGTCCGTACGTACGCACGAGCGATGATATCGTTCCCATGGTCGTGGAATTATGTTGAAGTGTATGTATACTATTTCAGTATCAATATAACTCTATAATAATCATATATAGTTACTCATTACACCATTATACTCATCCTTGTAAGGTGATGGTGGAAAATAGATTACACCACGGCGTGGAGACGGTATTCCGTACGTACGCACGCGCGGTGATTTCATTTTTCCGTAGGATGGATAGAAGGTGAATTAGGGTTGTTTCATATTTATAATAACATATCAGTATGTAATTAATACTGATGTTATTACTTTATCATGAAACAAATAAAGAAGAAGAAGGTGAAGCAGAAAGAAATTAAAATAGATCGGTAATGGATATTACCTCTTTTTTGACGCGCCTTTTCTTAACCTCCACTTAAAGAACTAACGATGGTCTTTGAAGAAGACCAGGACCTCTAGGATGATACTAGGGAAGTGGAGAAGAGATTTTGGCAGGGGTTGGCCGAGCTTGAAGGCTCAAAGTTGTCTGAGGAAGAGAGGGAGGAGGTGCCCTTTTATAAGGGAGGAGAGGGGAACCTTTGGAATATCTCAAAATATTATTTTATATTAAAGTAAAAATCGGTTTATAATGGTTCCAAAGGGTCTTATTTCGAAGGTAAAGTGGGGATGGGTCAAAATACTATCAACCAATAGGATTTAGACAAGTTTAGGTTATTAGTTTAACCTTATCAATTAGATTTAACTCTAAGTTAAATAATTTATCTTTTACCGTGTATTTTTGTTTTCTTACACTATATGGTTAATAAACTTACTATATCAAGCCAAAAGAACCCCAAGTTGTTTATTATTAATATATATAATCTTATATAAGTCATTTGGCCGAACCTTAGATTTTTAGGAATAAAATATCAATTAATAATATAATATTTGTTTTAAAAACTATTTTATGTCAATTTTGACACTATTTGGTACATGATTTTTATGAAATTCATAAAAGAATGATAAGTTTGAAAAAAGTTACTTAAATAAACAATGACATGTCATATTAACCTATAAAATTAGTGTAAGTAATAAAAAGTCTCAAATAACATTTATTTGGGCATTTATAACATCAATTATGTCAATATTTCATTAATAAGACAATTACTGCATCATCTTTCTGTCATAATAAATGATAATTATTTAATCCCTAAAAATTATAAATAAATTTCTATGATGTATATAATCGTATTAGCTTTCTGGAGACTAATCATGTTCCAAGTTTCATGAAGTTTATCACTAGATGAAAATTATTGTACTTATAAGCTTTAAGAAAGTGACATGTTGTCACATTCTTTGGATTAAATTATTTTCATTGACAAAATTTAACTAAATTAATCTAATCCGACAATTAGGTGATATGGGTCATCTTTTAGTCATCCAATAAGATTTTGACATTTGTTAGGGTAATTTTAAAATATTACATTTACCCTTAATTACCCGATTTACCTTTAACTATGGTAAATAAAATTTACCGTAGTTACTATTCATAATTCCCAAAAATAAAAAGTATCCTATTAACATAATTTAGACCCACTGATTCCAAATATGGAATCCATTTTTTAAAATTAAAAACATATAAGTTGCAGAAATTAAATTAAAATTAATCCCGTTGTCGAATAAAAACAGGTTTTTGTTTAAAACATTGCAAAAGATTGAATTGATTTAACCTACGAATTCAAGGTAAAATCAATGCTAATGACATACATTATATTAAATGGTAAAAATATATTCTATTTATACTTTAAAACCATTCAATATGATAATTTAACCACATAAAATATTACGATGAAAAAAGTTGTTTTTAATTAAAATATAACGTGTTTTTACTATTCATTAAAATGTAAAAGTTACCAGAATAATATGAAAATTTTATCCAAAGTAAATTTTTATTTCTTGATTCCAAAGAAGAATTTTATTTTGTCAAATTGAACTTATAAACATGTCAAAAACCAGATTTAAAGTGGGTGCGCCATCAAAAGGCGGCAAAACTACATTTTTTGAAAAATACTTATTTTACCCGAAAAATTTATTTTGTTCTTATACCATGTTCTAGAAATGTGTAAGATGAATAATAATGTTATAAAATTCAAAATTTAGTTAATACTATTCATAACGGTTAGTTCATGTCAATATTATAAGAATATAACATTGTTTATTAAAACCCGGTATTGCGTACAACACACGCTATCGAGGAAGGTCGTGATTGTGTGTAATGCAAGCCAAGTCGGGTTGCGTGTTATGAAAGAATCCTTCATTGTTTCGTATAACAGAATCCAACCATATTTCATTTATTCATTTAATATATATATATATATATACTCAATGTTTCGTAGAATAACTATTATCAAAATTGTGTGTAACACGATCCAAGAATAGTGTTGCGTATACTGCAAGCTAATACGGTGTTGCGTATAGCGCAAGGTAATCTTGGTGTAGAATACAACATAAGACATTAATGAAATTAAAATAATATTTTTCATAAAATCTCGGGGTGTTACATTCTACCCCCCTTAAAATGAATTTCTCCCTCGAAATTCGTTGGGGTTATAAATGGTTTACTATTTGAAAGTTTCTTTGATAGAAACCCACATCGTAAAAAGGAATACCAAAACTTATCTTTAAAAACAAAAGTATGAAACATAACGGTTACCCAAATAAACTAATAACTGGGTTTCCACATAGGTGAAAATATGGATATGGAAGAGAAATCTAACCATCATGTTCTGATGGAGAGTGGTAGAAAAAATGGATATGGAAAAGCTAGCAATCACAAAGCCATAAATTTGTGATGATCTGAGGTACCATCTGATTCATCAGATATAAGAGCACTAAGACAACATTTTTGGTTTTCAAGATCATTTCCCTAAAGTTGATGAAATTGGAATTAGAAGAAATACTTTCATGATTTTGGTATAGTCTCACCGTTTGTCGTTCTTTGGTCAATTTCCACTTCATCTCTTAAAGAAATGAAGTTGAATTTGTCATTCGTGATGTGTTAGCAGATCATGTGATAGAATGATGGGTCATTCCATCTGTCTCAAACAAAAGGTTAGAAAAGTTATCAAAAAATACATAAGTCCATCTATAGTGATATTAATCATATATGGTTCCTAAAATGAACTTATACTTCACATATCATACTGCTTAATATAATAAAACTAGTTTCTAATAAACAGGGACTTCCTGTAGGTCAGTGGTAGGCGATAAAGGCCAGTCGCACTTCGGTTGTGGGTTCGATTCCCACAGCCTTGTCCAAAGCGATGGGCTGTCGCCCGTCCTGCAGGTTGTCATTTTTCTAAAACTACATTACTATAACATCACATAAATAATATCAAAAAAAGTTCTATACTTAAACATTACTAACTTATGGTTAACATAATCCATTACAATCTTTAGGCTTATCTAAAATACTTCGGTCCAAGCTCATAGTATAAAGAAAATGATTACTTGAAATGTCGCCAACCAAGCAAGTGAATACCATCATTTATCCCCCATATATCTTGTTGGTCACATTCCAATCATGTGAATACCTTAATTATGTATTCTCTTGAAAAAAATGAATACCCATTAAACCTTATTGAAAACATGAATGCTGTCAAAAGTTAACTCTTTCCACATACCAAAATCCAAAAATTCTATATACTCAAACCATGATATAACCTTCTCCTTATATCAGTCATGAGCTCATGAATACTATCAAACATTTAATTTTCTCCTTATCCCTTCATTATGCACATATCATCTACATTCCAATAATATCTGAATAACCTTTCATGGATACTGGTAACATTAATCAGACAACAGTGTAACAATCCTTACATGTCTCTTTATTCCATAGTACCATGCGATTACATATAAAACATTACACATGATAAACATGTAATCATTCCACTACATTCTTAAACCATTGACCGAGCTTCAACAATTCTTTCATCTCACATATCATTTGTAGTCACTTCATCATCATCCACATAAATACTTCCCATATGACCATACTGATTATCTTCATGAGACTTTCCCTTAGGGCATTGGTTTTCATAATGCCCGTACATTCCACATTTAAAACATTTAACCATTGTTGATGTCGTAGCAATACCATTATCCTCATCCATGTTGTTAACTGAACCTTTCCCTTTGCATTTACTTGCTTTGTGTCCTTCTTTTCCACACCCAAAGCATCTTCCAGTTCCTTTGAAACATTCTCCTTGATTCCTCTTCCCACATGATTTACATAGGGGAAATTGAACTTTCTTTCCTCTATGATCATCATGAAACTCCATATTTCTCTTATTAGCCGAGTCAGGAAACTTACCAAATTTTACTTTATTGATCATATTATGAGATTGCTGATTCGGCATAATAATTATGTTTGGACTTCCAAATCCCATTTCATTATGAAGAATATCATTCCACTGTCCATCATATCCTCCATTATCGTGAATCATCTTGTTTCCATCCATTTTCTAAAACCCAAAAAAGAATAGTGTGAGAGGCAAAAATCATGCTAGGGAAAAAAACATAATAAAGGGGGAGTACCCTCAATATCTAACATCTTATGTTAAATTCTATGATCGTTACCGTAGTTCTAGGACTATATCCTATACGTATACTTATCCTTAGGGACATCCCTAGACATACCTTATAAATATCTCTAGTGATCTCACTAAAGTTCTCGCATCCTAGTTTCCAAAGGTTGACTAAACCTTTCCTCTGATACCAACTGTAGAGACCCGTATTTTGATGTACATGGACATTACATTACATTTGTGGAATACTTAGTACATAACAAAAACACACACACAAGGCTCGTAATAGTTTAGTGTCTTTGGAAACTCGGAACGTAATCTTCTAATCGTGGTGAAAAATCTTCAATATCTCCCATAAAGATTTTCCCTTTTTTTACCTAAAACCTTTCTTTATATCCTGGGGAAAAGAAAACATAAAAGGGTGAGCTCAAATGATCAGTAAGTGTATAAAAAAGAAAAATCAATCACATCATATTCATAAGAACATAACTTTTGGAAATCTTAACCTGCAAAAGAGAGCATAATTTCATAACATGGGATAAATCATAGTAGTGAAATGAAATCCCAATAATCATAACTTAAAACACGAAACTTTGTGGCATACACACATAATCATAGAGAATCATTTCTTGTTAGTCAAGACTCATTGCCAAGACTATCTTAGTGGACAAAGTCCCTTTCTGAATCGAGTAACCCTCGTTTCAGCCCTGTTTCACTGAACCGGTATAACCTACCATTTCAGCCATGTCTATCTCATGAGATATAAAATCTTTACCCAATGCATTGGAGGGAGATATAGGTCACACCCATATTATAATGATACCATTCTTATGTGTGTCACAAAATCATAAATCATACATCATTGCATAACCCTGTAATAAAATGGGATTCTTAAACATCATGCCATCATAATCCATAAACAATTGATATCATTTCATCATAAGAAAATTGAAACCATTTAAATCATAGAGACATTTTACTTGAAACATACATATCAAATAGCATCATCTTAGATGGAAAATAGTTTTGAAAAAACACTTGAAATGAATTCCTGAGAAAAATATCCTTTCTTCTTTAAAAGCGTTTTTCCTTTCTTAACATGTCATAAAACTTTAAACTAAAAGAAGTTGATTAAAAATGAACTTGAAAACTTGTAAAGGAATCTTCTTGGAAATAATGTTTTAAAAATCCATTCATGCAGTATAAGTTAAAAAAACATTCTTCTCGTACTTTTGTCGGAAAAGTCAAAAAAGTACCTCATACAAAAAACAACAAAAGATTCCTTTCATATCTTTTATTAAAAACACACCAAAGTGTAAAATTGGATTTAAACCATTGTAGGTGGATGTAAATAATATGTCATATCGAGGAAACATGAATGTGGATGATAAAATGCCCCCCAGTAAATGCCAATGTATAAACAATCTCGGATAAAAATGAGATTGTGATATTTCCCTTACCTTAGGTCTGATTTGCTTCGTAAGTGTCCGAACCTCCTGTATAATGATTTAAATAATGTCGTTTACTTATTACAGAATCATATTCATTGTTATGATATCATATATGGTTCACTTATGACTTTATATTACCCGTTCTTTTGTAAATTCCATGTTAAAGAGCGTTTTGGGTAAAATTGTTTCATTTGTCGTCCGTGTTTTGACTTGTAATTATTCATATGATTACTTAGATCATGATTACATAATTCCAGAACATAAAACATGATTTATATATATATATTCAGGATATACATATATATAATAAATCATTAAAGGGAAATAAATACACCGTTCATGGAGACGGTAGTCCGTACGTACGCATGAACGCTGTTTTCGTTTCCTTATTGAATTGAATGGAATTAAGTAGATGATATACATATAAATATATAAATAAATCCAGTATCATTATTATTTCATATATTTCATTAGTACATATTATATATACTTTATAATCATTCATGAATGGTTAATCATTGAGAATGAATCTCATCGCGTCGTGGAGACGGTAGTCCGTACGTACGCACGAGCGATGATATCGTTCCCATGGTCGTGGAATTGTGTTGAAGTGTATGTATACTATTTCAGTATCAATATAACTCTATAATAATCATATATAGTTACTCATTACACCATTATACTCATCCTTGTAAGGTTATGGTGGAAAAAAGATTACACCACGGCGTGGAGACGGTATTCCGTACGTACGCACGCACGGTGATTTTATTTTTCCGTAGGATGGATAGAAGGTGAATTAGGGTTGTTTCATATTTATAATAACATAACAGTATGTAAGTAATACTGATGTTATTACTTTATCATGAAACAAATAAAGACGAAGAAGTTGAAGAAGAAAGAAATTAAAAAAGATCGGTAATGGATATCACCTCTTTTTTGACGTGCCTTTTCTTAACCTCCACTTAAAGAACTAAGGAGGTCTTTGAAGAAGACCAGGACCTCTAGGATGATACTAGGGAAGTTGAGAAGAGGTTTTGGCAGGGGTTGGACGAGCTTGAAGGCTCAAAGTTGTGTGAGGAAGAGAGGGAGGAGGTGCCCTTTTATAAGGGAGGAGAGGGGCACCTTAGGAATATCTCAAATTATTATTTTATATTAAAGTCAAAATCGGTTTATAATGGTTCCAAAGGGTCTTATTTCGAAGGAAAAGTGGGTATGGGTCGAAATACTATCAAACAATTGGATTTAGAAAAGTTTAGGTTACTATTTTAACCTTATCAATTAGATTTAACTCTAAGTTAAATAATTTAACTTTTACCGTGTCTTTTTGTTTTCTTACACTATATGGTTAATAAACTTACTATATCAAGCCAAAAGAACCCCAAGTTGTTTATTATTAATATATATAATCTTATCTAAGTCATTTTCCCGAACCTTATATTTTTAGGAATAAAATAACAATTAATAATATAATATTTGTTTTAAAAACTATTTTATGTCAATTTTGACACTATTTGGTACATGATTTTTATGAAATTTATAACAAAATGATAATTTCTAACCAAGTTACATAAATCAACAATAACATGTCATATTAACCTATAAAATTATTGTAAGTAATAAAAAGTCTCAAATTACATTTATTTGGGCATTTATAACATCAATTATGTCAATATTTCATTAATAAGACAATTACTGCATCATCTTTCTGTCATAATAAATGATATTTATTTAATCCCTAAAAATTCTAAATAAATTCCTATGATGTAGATAATTGTATTATCTTTCTGGATACTATTCATGTTTGAAGTTTCATGAAGTTTATCACTAGATTAAAATTATTATACTTATAAGCTTTAAGAAAGTGACATGTTGTCACATTCTTTGGTTTAAATTATTTTCATTGACAAAATTTAATTAAATTAATCTAATCCGACCCTTAGGTGATATGGGTCGTTTTTTAGTCATCCAATAAGATTTTGACATTTTTTAGGGTAATTTTAAAATATTATATTTACCCTTAATTACCCGATTTACCATTAACTATGGTAAATAAAATTTACCGTAGTTACTATTCATAATTCCCAAAAATAAAACGTATCATATTAACATAATTTGGACCCACTGATTCCAAATATGGAATCCATTTTTTAAAATTCAAAACACAGAAGTTGCAGAAATTAAATTAAAATTAATCTCGTTGTCGAATAAAAACGGGTTTTTGTTTAAAACATTGCAAAAGATTGAATTGATTTAACCTACGAATTCAAGGTAAAATCAATGATAATGACATACATTATATTAAATGGTAAAAATATATTCTATTTATACTTTAAAACCATTCAATATTATAATTTAACCACATAAGATATTACGATGAAAAAAGTTGTTTTTAATTAAAATATAGCGTGTTTTTACTATTCATTAAAATGTGAAAGTTACCAGAATAATATGAAAGTTTTATCCAAAGTAAATTTTTATTTCTTGATTCCAAAGAAGAATTTTATTTTGTCAAATTGAACTTATAAACATGTCAAAAACCAGATTTAAAGTGGGTGCGCCATCAAAAGGCGGCAAAACTGCATTTTTTGAAAAATACTTATTTTACCCGAAAAATTTATTTTGTTCTTATACCATGTTCTAGAAATGTGTAAGATGAATAATAATGTTATAAAATTAAAAATTTAGTTAATACTATTCATAATGGCTTGTTCATGACAATATTATAATAATATAACATTGTTTATTAAAACCCGGTATTGCGTACAACACACGCTATCGAGGAAGGTCGCGATTGCGTGTAATGCAAGCCAAGTCGGGGTTGCGTGTTGTGAAAGAATCCTTCGTTGTTTCGTATAACATAATCCAACCATATTTCATTTATAAATTTAATATATATATATATACTCAATGTTGCATTGAATAACTATTATCAAAATTGTGGGTAACACGATCCAAGAATAGTGTTGCGTATACTGCAAGCTAATACGGTGTTGCATATAGCGCAGGGTAATCTTGGTGTAGAATACAACATAAGATATTAATGAAATTAACATAATATTTTTCATAAAATCTCGGGGTGTTACATTAAGTGTGGGTAATACAGCTATATATATTCTTACATCCAAAGGTGATGAGGTGGAGATTTTGGTACTTTATTCTATCTTGGGATAAATTAATTTCTATTGTATGGAAATTATTTAAGGTGACACCCTTGATTTTTACCACTTCATCCCCATGGAAATTTTTTATTCCTTACATTTTCTTATAATTATTTGTGAATGAAATCATTAATTTTCATTCAGTGGATCACATTTTGTGGCTAAAATTTCCAAAAACATATAAAATTCAATTTTAGAAACTAAATTTTCATTGAATATCTTTAGTTACTCCATTGTTTCCATAATCGCAGACTTGATCTCATCAAATTTTACCTTCATATTATTAAACTCACTGAATACATCAGTTGTAAATTATGGAACAAAACCACAACAATTATATTGAATATATCCATTCTCAATAGAAACTTAGAGTTAATCATCATCTATTTATTTTAAAATAGGCTTAAGGATGTTTTATGTAGATTTTATTTTGAATTTTAATATAATATGAACCTCAACATTACTACCTTCAGAATAATATACATTTTTTCTAAAAAATATAATATTTTAATGTCTAGCACTATATTCACAAACTGCGTGAATCTCTATCCTCTCTACATTAACATGTTTAACTCCCACCTGGACTTCAACAACCTTAAGCTCTATAAGAGCTTCAATAAACCCCTACTCATGGGATTTATTGATATCATCATCAAATAAACAAAAAAATATAACCAACTTAGAACTAGTATAATGGCATGTAGGGTTGACCCATAGATAGTTAAATATAGTGAGAATAAAGGAAAATAAAAAAAAACTAACACAAAAACGTCACAATAATAATATATTGAAAAAATCTTCATATGTAAAAATGGAAATCATAAAACAATGTTGTAAAATATTAATAATTGAATAATAAAAGTATTAAAAAGGTATGATAAATGATTGATAGATAATAACAAGAGATGAATTAGGGAATAGTATAAATCTAAAGTTATTAAAAAGTTCTTGTTTTTTGCATGAATATGTATCACAATTAGTATTAATCTATGATAAATAAACTTTTATTTTCCTCAACATAGATGAAATATCCAACTAAATTCAAAAAGAAATCCCCTAAGGACTAGTTTTCCAACAAAGAACTCAATAAATTCATGATTATCACATGGAAAAGATAAACATTAATTTTTCATCTAAATTAATTACTTTTGTTAATTAATTTTGGTTTGAAAATAAACTATTGTCATCCATTGGTACATAAATAGTGTAAAAAAGGCACTCAAAGAAAATTAAGATTAGAAAATTAAACAAAAAGAGAACACTGAAAATTTAAGCAAGAACAGTAATAATGATTAAATTCATTTCTATCAGATATATCAATAAGAATTTATCTATTGATTTTTAATATAGAAAAAATCAATTATATACATCATGAAACATAAAATAAATAATGTAAAAAGGATTTTGAAATAAAATTTATTCACTATTGAGGTCTCTTCTCTCCAAATCTGGATTCTTTTGAATCCTTTCTCCCATCTGTTACCACTATTCCTCTTGTTCCCCCTTAATTTTCAAATTAATCTATCCATATTTTTAATGTAGTTACATACCAACTCCAAGATCCATGTTCATAGTCAGAAACCTTGATAAAATCCCTTATCTCCATATGGTGTGATTAATTGATGATCATATTCCATAATGTGATTCTAGTTGATCTCCCCTGTGAATATCATGACCACTTCATGTTCTTGGCTCTGGATATAAGAATTCAAAATCATGACACAAAATTAGATAAATTAAATCTTCATTAGCCTAAATTTGTAGTAGCTTCACATAAACTCCATTCATCAGATCAATATCCTCCTTGTATTTTATTTTCAATTTGATATCTTAGAGATCCCCATGAATAGAATAAGATTCTAGGTGTTGATTGATCTTTTAAAATATCACAGCTTCTAAAAAAGGATTTAGCGAAGGAAAATAAACTCTATGTCACATTTAAAAACTCTATGTAGGATTAATTACCATGAAAACTAAAATTAATCTCTACATGTAACTTAACATTAGTAACCATAAAATCAATCAAAATGATCAAATTTGGGAAAGTATAAGGAAATCTATGTTTTTTTCACATACTCAACATTTAAGATCGATGCATATTTTGTTAAATGAAATTAACTCTATACAGGCACTATATGTCTCCATCCTTGAGTGAGAGATTAACTATATATAGAGTCTTGTGAACTCTATATGGGAACTCTACATAGGACCCCTATACTCTACATTGGTAAGATAAACTCAATGCTCAGTACTTGATTTTTTTTATTATCCCTCATTACTAATATTTATGAAATTCAAATATCAAAACCAAACCATAATTAAATGAAAATTCCATAAAACAAATCAGACACTAATATCATCAAAATATTTAAACAAATTAAAATTAATTCCAAAAATATATATTAATAATAAATAACATAAAACTAAATAAATTTCAAAAAATCTAAGATCAACAAAATCACTAGAAAATAATATTTCAATGAAAAATCATCATAAATATGAAAAATATTATTCTCAAAACATATAAAAATTTAAATCAAAGAATGTTTTAATATTAATGAAAAAATAATTATTCTCATTGTAATATTAGTGGAATAAAAAAATTAAAATTGAAATGACTTATACTGAAATTATCAACTATTAAAGATAATTTTGACTTCATAAATTTCAACCTTACCTTAGAAATATGTGGAAGAAATATATCATACTAAATCCACATCAATTCCCACATACAAAACACATTTACTTTCCAAAAGTAACAAATTCACTAATTTAAGTGTGAGAAAATGAATCTAAAAAATAAAAAAACTTATATTTCCAATAATTTTTTATTTTTAAAAATGTTTTACCCCATGGAGTCTTAGGTAAAAATAAATGATTTGTCTTCTACAATGAAATTTCTTGAAAAAATTTTGGTTTCAAATTAAACAAAAGTGATTGAAGTTGAATGTTTTTAAAGGAATTAGAATAACTTCACTTTACATTTGATAATTCTTTTAAACATCTCTTTTTATCTATGGTGAATAGAATCACATATTTTATAACATAAAATAATTAGATAAAATTGGTGGATATATTAGTACAATATAATATGATGTATAATTAACAAATCCAAAAGTTTTATCTTGATGAATAAAAACTCAACCATGATAAGGAGTACATTTTATATACAATGTAAATGAAAATATTATTATTTTAACCCCAATAAGAAAGTTCAAAATCAATAAAGAATTTAAAAAATTATATAAAAATTCCAAAAATTAAAAAATATTTCAAGGTAGAAATGAAATAATGATAACTAAATTAATCTATGGATTAGTACAAACAATTAACTACTCTAAATAACAAAACAATCTCTAAACATAAGAAAACAATTCACCACTGAAACAGATAAATGTATCTTAAAAATAGTAAAATTTAACAAATTTTGATGCTATTTCCAAAGTAAACTACATGAAATATATCATAGAACAATTGAAGACCCATACCGCACACTTAAAACCTATAATTATCCCTAATTATGGTCTTCAATGAGGATGTGACAATTAAAACATTTTATGTTTAAATTTTCGTTCAATTTAATAGTTTTAAAACATTTGAAGGGTTTATAATATATCCAAAAGACTTGTTTCCACAATTTCAATAACAATTTTTGAAGGTACATGACTTTAATTTTTGGAATGAAAAAAAATAAATTTTAAAACACCTATTAAAAATAAAATTTATACATTGATTATAACAGTAAAAATCTCTTCAAAAATGTAACACCACAAGCTTTCACAGTACGTTTCCCTTTGAATAATGCAATAGCTGGCATTGTATGCAACTTCAAGATTCTAACACACTACGACCAATAAAACTAGTTATAATGAATAGTAATACCCACTTTTTGAAATTTTATAAATTTTATTTTTCAAAATGGACTTCATTTTTGAATTTGGAATATCGAAATTATCTTAGGGTGAAATTTTGGTATTTTTCTAAAAACATTAAATTTTTTATGAATAGTAAAAAACACTACGTTATTGGTTAAAACCAAATTTCTATTTAAATAATTATTTATTTTATTTAAATTTATTTTATGTCAAAATAGATACATAATACCAATACATGTTCAATGTAATTCGTTGGAATCATTTTATAATAAGTTTAGATATATAAAAATTTTATTGATCTTTTTACCGTTGTTTATCCACCTCCTAGGAGCATGTGCAAATTTGCATAAAACATAATTTTACCACTTCTGTGAATTGAATTACAAAAATCTGAAAGACATGGGTGATATCAGTAAGTAAAATTTGGTTCAATAAGATGAAAATAATTTTTGGTGAATAGTGACTTTTTACTTTTATTTACCACAGTTAAAAGTAAATATGGTAATTAAGGGTAAAAATGATATCATAATTACCATAACTCATGTCCTAATTCTATTGGATAAGTGTAATTCTACCAAAAACAACCTTAGGAATAAAATATGATACCCTTTGGTCCACTTGGATTAGATTATTACATTTATTATTATTTTATTTAAATAAGAGTTAAAAGAGTTAAATTCAAAGTTGAATAACTAAAAAAATTTTATTATAGGGTTATACATAAGACAAAATAGAATATAAATATTAATTAAAAGGATAAAAATATGTTCTAAATATTGGTATTTTATTTAAAAAATTTATACATTAAATAATTTAATTTATTTATGACACAATGATGATGTAGTAATTACCTTATTAATGGGAGATTAAAATAATTAATATTCTAAATATCCAAATAAATGTAATTTGAGACTCTTTATGAATTAAACTAATTTTATAGGTTAATATGAAATTTTAGGGTTGATTAAATAATTTTTTTTGAAGTAATCATGCTTTTATGATTTTTACAAAAACCAAATACTAAATATTGTCAAAATTGTCATAATTGAGTTTTTAAAACAAATATTATATTGTTAATTGATATAATAATTTTAAAAATATACGGTTTGGCCAAAGGATATATATAAGGTTATATATATTAATAATGAACTAAATTGGGTTCTATTGGCTTGTTATAGTAACTGTATTATCCATATAATATTAAAATATAAAGAGACATGATAAATGTGAAACTATTTAACTAAGAGTTAAATATAAACGATAAGGTTAATATGGTGGCCTAAACCAATCTAAAACCTATTGGTTGAGAGGTTTTAGACCCATCCCCACATTAGCCTATAAATTAATTATTTTTGAGCCATTAGAAACTGAAAATGATTTTATTATAAATTAATATTTCTAGCCTTTCCTAAAGTGACCCTCACCTCTCTTATAAAAGGGCACTTCACCTTCTATGAATTCCACACCTATAAAGTCTTTTGTATTAGAAAACCCCTACCAAAATATCCTTCCAAATATCCTCCCTTCAACATATAGGACTTAATTTTATCAGAAAGAAAACCTAAGGAGCCCTTTTGTTCAAATCAAAAGGAAGAGCCTGAAGAAGAGGTAAATACTTCATCACCTCTTTCAAGATCTTTTCTTCTTCCACTTACTCTTTCTTTGTTGTTTCCATTATAAAATAATAAATCCAGTATCTTCTATATAATTTGATGTTATTATAAAAATGGCACAACCATATTCATTATTCTATCCATAATATGAATGACAAAGTCACCATACGTGTGTACGTAAGGCTTACCGTCTCCACATCGTGGTGTAGTTTGTTATTCAAACATTTCATTATTTGGATGGGTATAACAATGATTATAACTGATGTAAATAATAAAAATCAC
Organism: Viscum album; assembly: GCA_963277665.1. NCBI lineage: Eukaryota > Viridiplantae > Streptophyta > Magnoliopsida > Santalales > Viscaceae > Viscum > Viscum album. The sequence continues at coordinate 1,501,133,202 of OY728119.1, read as the reverse complement.
ATGATATTAATTATGTATATGTTATATACCAACCAATTACTTATGATTTCACCATCAATATAATGATATTGTCACTCGTGTGTACGTACGGATTACCATCTCCACGAACGCGGTGAGATTCATTCCCCATCGTAATCATTCAAGAATAATTTTCATTTTATGATTAAAAATAATTTTTATGAACATAATATAATTCTGTATATGAATTAAATACATCATATTAATAACAAAAATGGCTTATGTAACCAACCATAAAAAATAAAATGAATCAGTTAACACCTGAAATAATGATACTACTGACATATTATTAACAAAGCAATATTAGAGGATCATATATGATATCATATTTTTGTAGATAGTTCTTGTATAATTTAAAAACAATGTTTTAAATATTATATATGAGTTTAACATACCATCTACTAAGGGAATGTACAAGGTAAGGGTTAATTTCACAATCTCTTTATTATACGAGGTTGTTTTTACGTAAGTATATATTGGGACCTCTTTATCATCCCCATCCATGTTTTCATAAAAATGTAATTCAAAACATTTTTAATATTTACTAGAAAATGGTTTAAAGTCATTTATACCCTTATTTTACCTTATATGTTTTGAATGGAATCCTTTCATCATTTTCTAAACAAGGTACTTTATGACCCTTTCGACAAAATTAAGGTAAGAATGTTTTTTAACATAACTGGTGGGTGAAACTGTTTTCTACTGTTATAACATCATCAAAGATTCCCTTACAAGCTTATAAAAATATTTTCAAAATAAAATTTTTCTTTTATAATTATATGACATTTAAATTATTTCAAAAAAGAAAGAGATATTTCTCAAAAACAAATTTTGATTTCATCTATGTCAACATCCTTTGATAGATTTTAAGCTTGTTTGAAGTTGATTTATTATAATAAATATCTTACATATTGTATTGAAGGTTTTGTGCTTTGTTTGACTATGGATGTTTTCTTCTTATTCCATTTAAGGTTTGGGGATAAAGTATTGACATTTCATTTGATATTTTTAATATGAATGTTTATGTTCTGTTTAAACCTTTTCATACGAAGAATGCATTGGACTTAGTAAGTGATGGGTGGAGCCCTCTATAGTTCCTCGATGCATCGGTAGGTCTTATGAGACAAACTAGTGTATTAGAACAAGGCCTTGACACAATCTTTTTTGTAGTCTTGGAACAATTCCTTGACTATGTGGTTATGAATTCTGGCATTATGCATTCTATCATTATAAAAGTGGATATTGATATTTCATGTGATTATTCGACTAGTAGAATCTCCTTGTGAATAAGTAAATGGAATTATTTGATTTTTTTCTTTTCCATATCCTGGTGAAGTTTATGTTTAAAATTATTTTTCTTTAGTCTTATAAATTTCATTAAATGTTTATGCTTATATATGAAATTTTCTTCTATATTGTTATCCTTACTGAGCAACTGAGCACACCCCTTTATATGTTTTATTTTTTCCAAGATGTGAAGAAGTATTTTATTGTTGACCTATAAGGATAGGATAAGGATATAAGTGTGTTAAAAAGGGGAAAATGTTTTTTGATGTTTTGATTTCATGATGTAATCTATAACTTATGAATTTATCTTGTACTTACAAGGCTACTAAACTGGTCGTTCTGTTGGGATTTGATCCCCTGTGATCATACCAATGTTATGTAATAATGCACCGACTCTAGGTAACTGGGGTTAGGGCATTATAGTTCATATCAAAGAAAATTTAGTACAATCCTTGGAAACTAGATTTAGAAAAAATCTTATTAGAGAACATTACCCTTAGATAATCTTTGAAGATTAGTATAGAAGTACTTCCTAGAATTTCGGTATTGTAGAGATTTTGTGAGTTTTCGAAGCAATACATCCCTGTCTGGATACAAGCAGGAAGAGGCACCTCTAGAACAAATGAACCAAGGGGTAAAACCCGAAAACACCGCTTTGAGCTAGACTCGAACGGGAACTCATGCACGACAAAGGTCCTTACTGCACTCTTGGTTATGACACTCCCAAGGGATATGCTTACGGTAATTATCATTTTCTTTACAATCCATTATGAAGGGTTTATTAGTATAAACTTCCTCAAAGAAAACATTTTTTCGATTGTGGATTGTATCCATGAACTGTTAAATGTATGTTAAGTTTTTTACATGTTTAGAATTATGTATTTTGATTCATGAACTAATCTAGTGTATTCCATTTTTTAGAAATGGTGCCTAGTGGAAGGAATGGAAATTTTATCAATGCATGTAATCCATTTAGATATTTCTCTCCATCTCAAGATAATTTTAGTGGATCTAGTGATGAAACTGGTGTTGTTTAGCTTATCACCATACTGGGACAACTCACTCAGGTTATGAATAATAACCTTACCCATACGGAGTACCCTGATCCACAGTGTGGAGGGTCAATGTTAGGCCAATTCATGAGGAAAAAAACACCAACATTCAATGGGAATACAAATCCATTAGTAGCATAGAAATGGATAAATTTCTTAGAGAAAATATTTCATACTTTGGGGAGTTGTGAAGGGGAAAAGGTTGTCATGGTATTTTATCACCTCATGTGAGATGCAGATCAATTTTTGTCATTAATCCAAAACATAAAAGAAGATGAATAAGTATCAAACATGGAATAGAGGGAGTTTAAAGAGATTTTCTTGAAAAAATACTTTCCTCATGACCGTCAATCAGATATGGAAAGACAATTTTTGAGTCTAAGGCAAAAGGAGGATGATAATGTTGCAAATTATGAGGCTAACTTTACAAGGTTGGAAAGGCATGCAGTCGATTATATACATAACCCAAGGAGAAATATTAATCGATTATTTGATTGGTTAAAACCATTTCTCTATTGAACATTAGTCTCATAATCCTTCTCATAGTATGAAGATACTATCTTAGGAGCTATCAAGATAGAAAATGAAATCTCTATGCCTTACGACTTAAAAGCAATGAAAGAGAAAAAGATATTTTCTAAACACTCTAGAAATGGAAATAAGGGGAATAAGGGAAAGTTTGAATATCCATCCTGCAGTAAATGTAGGAAGAAACACCCTGGTACTAACCTGAAGGGAATTGGAGTCTGTTAAAAGTGAGGTTAAAAGGGCCACCAAGCTCATGATTGCAAGGGGAAGAAAGAGGTTATCCATGTTTAATGCTACAATTGTAGAGATAATATGCATTATGAAAATGACATTCCTAAGCAACAAGGGAACATACCTCAAAAAAGGCAAAGGGAGAAAGTCCAAGCTTATGCGATCTCTACTATTGAGGATGAAGCTCCAAAAGACATAGTGGCAGATAATTTAATGGTTTCCTCAATTTTAGCCAATGATTTATTTGATTTTGGATCATCACATTGTTTCATATCTTCCAAGTTTTCTAAGAAAATTACATATTTTAAATTTGACTTAACAAGAGAGTTGTCAGTAAAAACAGCTAAGGGAAGGATCATCGCAACAAAGTTTTGTGAATTATTTCCCATTAAGGCATATAAATGTTCTTTATCTGCTGATCTCATCGTCATACCCATGATTGAATTTGATATAATCCTCAAAATGGATTTCATTTTGGACCATGATGTGAAAACATTTTGTAAGAAGAAAGAGGTTATAATTTTCAATGATGATAAGGAGTACCTTATCTTTAGAGTTATTAGACATTCATATTTATGGGCATTACAAGTTTACAGTAATGCCTTTTGGATTGACTAATTCACCCTCTATCTTCATGGATCTAATGAATAGAGTTTTCAAGGAATATCTTGATGACTTTGTAGTGGTATTTATTGATTATATATTGGTATACTCCAAAAGATACAAAAATCATGAAAATTACTTATGAAGTATTCTAAAGACTCTTAGAAGAAATGAATTATATAGAAAGTTTAGAAAGTGTAAATTCTGGCTTTAGGAGATTTCTTTTCTTGGATATATTGTCTCTAAGGATAGAATCTATGTTGATCCTTCAAAGACCAAGATAATCCAATAATGTCCAGAACCAACGAGTATAACTAAGGTATGTAGTTTTATTGGTTTATCAGGTTATTATCAACATTTTGTCCAAAATATTTCCCGATTGGCTAACACATTAACCATGCCCACACGTAAATGGGTTAAATTTGTTTGGAAAAAAGAGTGTGAAGAATTTTTTGAAGAACTTAATAGAACATTAGTTAATACACCAATATTGAATCTTCCATTGGGGAATGATGGGTTTGTTATTTATAGTGGTGCTTCAAAGAAAGGACTTGGTTGTGTCCTTATGCAGAATGATAGAGTTATTTCCTATGCATCACGAGAGCTAAAAATTCATGAGAAAAACTATCCCACTCATGATCTTGAGTTAGAAGCTATAATATTTTCTCTAAAAATATAGAGACACTATCTCTATGGGGAAAAATGAGAGATTTATACTGATCACAAGAGTTTTAAGTATATTTTCTCACAAAAGAAATAAATATGATGCAAAAGAGATTGCTTGAACTATTCAAGGATTATGATTACAAAATACACTACCACCCGAGAAAGGAAAATAAGGTGGCAGATGCTTTTATAAAAAAGGATCATGGAGTTTTGAACCAGATTAGAGTTGAAAATGATCATATTTTCATTGATCTAGTAAAGATGGATATGGGAATAACCATGGAAGGTGAAACATCAATGATTTTTCAAATGGTTGTCAAACCATCTTTACTAAAAAGGATAAAAAGTTCTCAGACTGATGATGAGGAGTTTCAAAAGAAGATTAAAGTTTTGAATGATGCGAGATTGAGGGACATCATATATGAATATGTAATTTTGAAATTTGGGAAGAGATAGTGTGTTCCTAACATACCTGATCTAAAAAGGGAATTGTTGGATGATGCCCATAACTCCAATTTCTCTATACACCATGGGAGCACCAAGATGTATAGAGATTTGAAGGAACATTTTTTGTGGGTAAACATGAAGAGGGAGATTGCTGATTTTGTGTCAAGATGTACGGTTTGTCAAAAAGTGAAAGATGGAAGGAAATAGCCTAGAGGATTCATGCAACCTATTCCTATACCTGAGTGGAAATGGGATAATATTACGATGGGCTTTGTCATGAGGCTACCAAAGAATCTTATAAGGAATCATGCAATATGGGTCATTGTTGGTCATCTTACCATGTCAGCACATTTTATTGCTATAAGAGAAGATTTACCACTTGAATGTTTGGAAAGACTATATATTAATGAAGTTATAAGACTCCATGGTGTACCCCTATCGATTGTTTATGATCGTGATCCACATTTTACATCAAGATTCTGGAAAAGTCTCTTGAAGGCCCTGGATACTGTACATCGTTTGAGCACTTCCTAACACCCTCGAACCGATGGACAATCAGAATAGACTTTTCAAACCTTAGAAGACATGTTGAAATCTTGGTCACATTACTTTCATGGTATGTGGGATCAATATTTAGCTCTGGTAGAATTTTTCTATAATAATAGCTTCCATTCAAGTATTCAGATGGAACCATATGAAGCATTATATGGAATGATATTCTGCACACCAACTTGTTGGGATGATGTTGGTGAAAGAAAACATATAGGCCCATAACTTGTTGATGAAATGATGGAAAAGTTGAAGGTTATCCAAACTCATATCAAAGCATCTCAAAGTAGTCAAAAGGGCTATGTCGATAACTAAAGGAAGGATTTGGAATTTCAGGTTGGATATCTTGTTTTCTTGAAGGTATCTCCATATATTTTGGTAAGAAGGGTAAATTGAGTCACCTGTACATAATACCTTTCAAAATTCTAGACAGAATTGAAGTTGTAGCTTATCGTTTGGCAATGCCTCCAAGTATCTCCAAAGTTCATGATGTGTTCCCCATATCACTATTGGGAAATTAAATGCCTGACCCAATGCATGTACTCACCTATGGGGAAATTGAACTGGAACCTGGTCTATCTTATTGTGACATGCCTGTCAAAATTATTGATACCAGAGAACAAGTTCAGAGAAACCGGACGACTTTTCTGTTAAAAGTTCTATGGAAAATCATAAGATGGAAGAGGCAACGTGGGAACCCGAGGAACTTCTGATGAAAAACTACCCAAATCTTTTTATGCAGTAATATTCTAGAAATTTTGAGGATTAAATTATTTTAAGGAGGGGAGAATGTAACACCCCAAGATTCCACGGTATGTTTCCCTATGAATAATGTAATTGCTTGCATTGTACACAACATCGAGATACTGACACATCGCGACCAATCAAACTAGACATTATTAATATTAATACCCACTTTTTAAAATTTTATAAATTTTATTTTTCAAAATTTTCTTCATTTTTGACTTCGGAATATCGAAATTAACTTAGGGTGAATTTTTGGTATTTTTCTGAAAACTTTCAATTTTTGATGAATAGTGAAAACACTGTGTTATTGGTTAAAACTGACTTTTTATTTAAATAATTATTTATTTTATTTAAGTTTATTTTAGGTTAAAATAGATACATAATATATATATATATATATATGTTCAATGTAATTCTTTGGAGTCATTTTATAATAAATTTAGATATATAAAAATTTTATTGAACTTTTTACCGTCTTTTACCCACCTCTGATGAACATTTTCAAAATTGCATAAAACATAATTTTACTGCTTCTGTGAATTGAATTTAAAAAATCTGAGAGACTCGGTTGATATCAGTAATTAAAATGTGGTTCAACAAGTTGAAAATAATTTTTGGTTAATAGTAACTTTTTATTTTTATTTACCACGTTTAAAAGTAAATAGGGCAATTAAGGGTAAAAATGATATAATAATTACCCTAACACAAGTCCTAATTCTAGTAGATAAGTTTAATTCAACCAAAAACAATCTTATAAATAAATTATGTTCCCCTTTGGTCCACTTGGATTAGATTAAGACATTTATTATTATTTTATTTAAAGAAGAGTTAAAGAGTTAAATTCAAACATTAATAACTAAAACATTTTTAATATAGTGTTATACATAAGATAAATTCTAATATAAATATTCCTAGAAATCTAAAAATATTTCCTACATAATGTATTTTATTTATAATTTTTATACATTAAATAATTTAATTTATTTATGAAACAATGATGATGCAGTAATTACCTTATTAATAGAAGATTAAAATAATTGATATTATAAATATCAAAATAAATGTAATTTGAGACTTTTGATGAATTAAAATAATTTTCCAGGTTAATATGACATTTTAGGGTTGATTAAATAATTTTTTTCTAATTAATCTTGCTGTTATAATTTTCACAAAAACCAAATACTAAATAGTATCAAAATTGACATAATTGAGTTAAAAAGATACTATATTATTAATTAATATAATATTTTTAAAAAATATAAGGTTCTATAAAAGGACATAGATAAGGTTATATATATTAATTATTAACCATATGGGGTTCTCTTTTCTTGTTATTGTAAGTTTATTACCCATATAATATAAAAATACAAAGAGACATGGTAAATGTCATACTATTTAACTAAGAGTTAAATCTAAAAGAAATGTTTAATATGGTGTCGTAAACCTGTCTAAAACCTATTGGTTCGGGGTTTTTAGGACCATCCTCACCTTATCTTAAAAATAAATTATTTTTGTGCCATTAGAAACCGAAAATTATTTTATTATAAAATAATATTTCAAGCTTTTCCTAAAGTGACCCTTACATCTCTTATAAAAGGGAACTTCTCCTTCTCTTAATTCCACACCTCCAAAGACTTTTAAATCGTCCAAACCCTTACCAAATATCCTCCCAACTTTCCTACCTTTAACCTAGAGGCCTTAATTTGATCAGAAAGCTAACCGAAGGATCCATTTTGACCAAATTAAAAGGAAGAACCCGAAGAAGATGTAAATATTTCATCACCTCTTTCAAGTTCTTTTCTTCTTCCACTTCCTCTGTTTTTGATGTTTTAATTATAAAATAATAACTCCATTATCTTCTATATACTGTGACTTTATTATAAAAATGGTACATTTATATTCATTATTCTATCCATCATATTAATGACAAAGTCCCCATACGTGCGCACGTACGGCTTACCGTCTCCACGTCGTAGTGAAGTTTGTTATTCAAACACTTAATTATTTGGATGGGTATAATAATGAGTATAAATGATTCAAATAATAAATATAACATGTTATTTATTCTTTATATATGATATACCATCCAATTACATACTATATATCCATCAATATAATGATATTGTCGCTCGTGCATACGTACGGATTACCGTCTCCACAAACGCGATGAGATTCATTCCCCATCGTAATCATTCAAGAATAATTTTCATTTTATGATTAAAAATAATGTTTATGAACATAATATAATTCTGTATATGAATCAAATACATAATATCCATAACAAACATGGCTTTCTTAACCATGCATATAAATGAAAATGAATCAGTTAACACCCGAAATGATGATACTACTGAAATATTATTAACAAAGAAGTTTTAAATGATCATATATCATATCATATTTATGTATATAGTTATTTTATAATTTAATAACAATTTTTTAACTATTATACAGGAGGTTAAAATACCATAGACTGAGTAAAAGTGCAAGGTATGGGTTAATTTCACAATCTCTTTATTATCTGAGGTTGTTTTTACGTAAGTATCTACTGGGACCTCTTTATCATCCACATCCGTGTTTTCTAAAAGATGTATTTCAAAACATTTTTAATATTTACTAGAAAATGGGTTAAATTAATTTATACCCTTTTTTGACCTTATATGTTTGGAAAATAATTCTTCCATAATTTTCCAAACAATGTACTTTATAACCCTTTTGACAAAATTAACGTAAGAATGTTTTTTTAACTTAAATAGAGAGTGATGCTATTTTCCACTGTTATAAAATCATCGAAAATTTCCTTAAAATCTTATAAGAATATTTCCAAAATAAATGTTTTATTTTATAATTATATTAATTTTAAATGATTTCAAAATAGAATGAGTTATTTCTCTAAAAAAGTATTGATTTCATCTATGTTAACATACTTTGATGGATTTTAATCTTGTTTGAAGTTGATTTATTATGATACAAATCTTCCATATTGTATTTAAGGTTTTACGATATGTTTGACTATGGATGTCTTATTCTTATACCATTTATGGTTTATGGATAAACTATTTACATGATTATGCTAGTATAAATATGAATGTTATTGTTATGTTTAGACCTTTTTATATGAGGAATGAATTGGACTTAGTAAGTAATAGGTGGAGCTCACTATAGCTCTTCATTGCCTTGGTAGGTCTCATGATACAAACTAGTATCTTGTCATAAGGCCTTGAAAAAATCTTATTTGTAGTCTTGGCATAAGGCCTTGACTATGTGGTTATGATGTCTGGAATTATCCATTCCATCATTATGAAAGTGGCTATTGATATTTCATGTGATTATTTGACTAGTAGAATATCCATGTGAATAAGTAAATGGCATTATTTTATTTTTTATTTTCCATGACATACTTAAGATTACGTTTAAAAGGCTTTTGTTTTAGTCTAATAAATTGAATTAATTGTTTATACTTATTTATGAAAGTTTTTTCTATATTTTTATCCTTACTGAGCATCTGAGCTCACCCCTTTCTATGATTTATTTATCCAAGGATGTGAAGAAGTATTTTATGGCTGACCTACAGGGATAGGCTAAGGATATATGTGTGTTCAAAACGGGAAAAAATGTTGTTGATGTTTTTATTTAATGATGCAATGTAAAACATATGAATATATCTAGTACTTCCAAGACTACTAAATAGAAATGTCTTTTGGGATTTGATCTATTGTGATCATTCCAATGTTATGTAATAATGCAACGACTTTGGGTAACTAGGGTTAGGGAGTTACAGAAAAAACATTCTATTAATCTCAATCCGCTCAGGAAGTTTTTAGTGTTTAAATACTAGATTTCATAACTGAATCAAAATGGTTTTCATTGAAAAAGAACAAGGCCAACATAACACACCTCCATTTTAGAATAGATTCACTTAAGTTCTATTATAAATGTTAATAAATTTCCCCTCTGTATTAATTTCATGCAGTGATCAATTTTTATACTAACCTTGTTAACACATAAACATAATACCACTATCAAGGAAGCATATATATATATTTAACAAATTAAAATTGCAATGAATAATAGAAAATAATACTATCATGATTGTGGACATGGTATTTTATTCTTATGGTTAAAATATATCTACTAAAACCATAAATCTCAACCTTTCTAATTCAATAGAGGTACTTAAAATTGAAAAAAAAATCCATTATATTAAACCATTTGACATAAAAATATGAAACCATGTAAAAGGAAAGGAGTGTGCAATGAAAATTATCCATTATGATTCAATATGAAATATTATAATCAGTGAAAAATGATATGAAATGAGGGATGATAAAGGTAATCACCTTTAATAAATTTATAAAACCATGGGGTTTCTCACATATAACACTATGTTTAGAGTCTTTAGACAAATTTCCCCCAAAACAGTTGTATTGATAATCACTTAGAAGGATTGGTTTACAATTATTGATACTTCACTATTGTGTGGGAAAATGTTATCATGTATTCTAAAAATTTATATAACAGATTCATCTATTTGAATCAATTGAATTTCCTCAAGGGATTTAATGATAATGTTACTATGTAGTTCAGTTTCAACACACATAATATTAAAAATAATATGAAAAATAATAGAAAATATCCTATAAAAATACTCATATTGTCTAATTGTTTTCTCACAAGTTCCACTATACTTAAGGTAACAAAATACATAGAAACAGATTCATGAACTAATGCATTATTCCTTCCATCAACCAAAGTGTCACTCTCAAAAAGTTATTTCTTATTAAATGGAGTTAAATATTCTTAAATGTCTCTTAAGAATTAATTGTGATCATTGAAGAAAAAAATTATCTTCCAAATATCCCATATTAGTATGTATTGAACAATTCTCTTTTTCTAGAAAAAACATATATATATTATGATTTTTAATACTCTAAATAGATTAAGGAAACTTACTTTAAACTTTTATAAGCATATAAAAAACCTTATACTTAACTACACAAATAAAATAATCATTGCTGACATGGAATATATCTAAAACTGAAAGGTATTTCTCAGGATGAAAGGTATATGAGACTAAATATAGATTGGTTGTAAGGGAGGATATCATCTTATCAAAATAGGGTTATGAGTGTTGGTCAATAAACTGATAAATATTTACAAGAAACATATTTCTCCTTGTGGATCAACTCTTGACACATAGAAATAGGTTCCCTAATTTGGATCTAAATTTTTTCTTCTCTTTCAAGTTATTATATGGATTTAGATGAAATAAAGTTTAGTTAAATTTGTTCATTAATTGATTGTTAAATTATTTATTTTAAATGTTAATGGATATAAATTCCCGCCCCTCATCCATTGTCTTAGGAAGATTTAGTGGGTGTTTCTTTCCTTATGTGGCATCCTCAAGAAACAAAAGGATCATAATAAATGGAAATGTATTTATAATAGTTGGTGGATGATTTACCCTTTGTTCATAAATCAAAAAATCCAAGAATAAAATAACCAAAAAAGAACTATATGATGCATGAGAACAATGTAATACAAATCAAAGTAATAACAACTGAAACCAAAACCAAACTACAAACATGAACCGTATAAGAGTAAAAATGGAAAATAGATACAACAACCAAAATACAACCAAGACATCAAGATAAAAATATCCAAAAATATCCAATCTCTAACTTGATAATCCATGGTCAAGGTATCATGATGAATCACTAAATAATTGGGACACCTTTCTGTTACTTGTGTCTTCATATACAATATCTATAAATGAACCAATGTTTCCAAGAAGGGTTGAGTACAAAAATCAATATTATTTCCCTAATGATTTATCTACTCAGGCCACAAAGATATAACATATTATCCCATTTATATAAAATAGTTTAAAATAATTAAAAGTAGTTTATATCAAAACCAAAACCATTTCAATGCAAGTCATTTTTCAATGGAAAGAAACCAAAAATGTTGTTCAAACCATTTCTTAATCCATTTTTGATAACCCATTCCATTATATACATCTAAACATCTTCACATGCATGAAACCATGGACCCCTCAATACTCATGAGTTCCAAGTTATCCTTTCACAAACCCTTCACTTGGTGAAATATTTTTATGGGTGAAAGTTCATACCATTATCCATATAACTTTTTATAGGGGAAACATCATTACCTTTTCTGTTCCAAATACCTATGGAAACACTCCAAAAATTTATGGGAAAAACTATTCCAAACCAATTATTTCAAAACATTTAAATAAAAAAACCACTTATTTAAAAAAAAGTCAAAAAAAATTCCTTCAATAAAAAAACATATTTGTAAACCATCATTATAAAATCATAAATTAAAGCACATTCCAAAAAATAAACCATTTCCACAGCTTCACTAATAATCACTAAAGTGGGTTTCCATAAAAAAATTCCCATCAATTTTAAAATTTAAATCAATATATTCAATCAATTTGAAATAAAGCTTTCATGTTCTGACTAAAAGAATTCGAGAGTGAATCCACCTACCTTGCAAACATAGGTGAAATAAAAAAACAACACAAATTCTTTGACAAACTAGCTTGAAACTCCAAAAAAAAACCTTAAATATTGTTCCACATCATCAACACTACCATATATCACCATTATTGTCATAAAAAACATGAAACTATAACAAAAATAATATATCTATGAATCTAGTATAGGGATGAAGAATAAAACTAAGGAAAACCTCTTTGAGAAGACACTTACCAAGGAATTTGGTACCCAAAACACCATGTTTTACCAATGGATCAGTATCAGATTTAAGGGAAAAGACTTTATAGCCTTTAGAGGGATATTAATTCAAGTTAGGGTCAGATTAAGGTAGAAATTAGGAATTAAGTGTGTAAACCAAGTGATATCCAGAAAATCCAGATCTAATTTTTAATGTTGCATTATTAATGTGAACCGTTAAGAAAACATTGCACAAACATTGAATTATCCACTGCCTCCAAACACACCTCACTCAATTGGATCTCACGGTTATAAAAACCATGCACCAACCATGTTGAACCCCTATGTACACACTTGGAAAATTTCTCATTGTTTTCCAAATGATTTTTCCAAACTATGTGCCTAACCATAAACCTACCCAGTTCCCACTATTTTAATAGAAATATTTCCTAGAATGTGTTTCGTGGTCTCTATTAACTGTTCTCAAACCATTAACCATTAAAAAAATCCACTAAAACAAGTCAAATATTTTCCAAACCTCCCATCACGTAACCCAATTACGTTATATACTTAAAATAAATAAATAAAGTGTTAATTAACTGAAATTGAGGGTGTTAAATTATCCTCACCATTAGTATTTCCATCCCCAAAATTTTTAAAACCATTATTGTACTCAAATATTTTTGGCCATTTCTCTACCATTACCTTTTTGCATTCCCACGCGTCTTCCTGAATCTGACCATGTTGACATAAAATGCACTATTACTATGATTTTCCCATTCAATACTTTTTCTTGTTGTTCTATAATAAAGAATAGAACATAAATCTATGTAGCATCTAGATTTAAGTCAACATGATCCCATCGAATGTTTTGATCATGATCATGTTTATACATCTTCAACCAAGATACATGAAACACATTATGCACTAAACTGAACCTTGGTGGAAACTACAACTGATAAACCACCTCACCAATCTATTCAAGTATCTCAAAAGGGCATATATACCAAGGAGATAACTTAACCTAATTTTCGAAATGAAAATTTCCAAGCCTTGGAGAGTTTATCAAGAACACATGATCACTCTCCTCGAATGAAAATGACTATTGATGGTGATTCACATATGATTTATGATGACTTTGAGCCATATATATTCACTTACCAATAAAATAAATCTTTTTCATCCTCTCTTGCACAAGGCCTAGTCAAATCATTAGAGTCTAACCTGGATCCACCAAAAAAATATAGAATGAAAATGCCTCCCAAATAATGATTTAAAGATATCTATATGTTTGATGCCTATTAACTATGGTTATATGGTAACTACACTAATGGTTTGTGATCCTCCCCTAAGCAATAAAAATCCATTACACATGAGCAAATCATGTCTTCCAACATTTTTATTGTCCTTTCAGATTTTTCATCCATTTGAGAATGATAAATCATGCTCATAGTCAACTGAGTCACAAGGATTGCTGCAAGTATTTCAAAAAATGAGATGTATTCCTTATATCTTAGTCTAATACTATAAAAACTTGTATTCCATTCCTCTTTACCACTCCATGGATATATATTTTAGACAAGTCCTCCATCATATTAGATTTAAGAATATATATTAAATTGGAATATGTTCTGATTCGATCCCTTATCACCCATATGGAATCATGTTTCCAAACCATCCTTAGGATACCTGTCACAAAATCCATGAATATCTACTCCCATTTAAAAAGAAAAATAGGTAAAGACTGTTACATACCTACGAGCCATTAGTTCTCTACCTTAACCTACTAAAATTTGAGTCATTTCAAAAAAATTATCCACCTTTCTTTTCATACATCCTACCAAAATTGTGCATCCAACACCTATACATCCTTTTTATTCCTGATTGAAAAAATCATCATGAATGGTAGTAAATATAAAAAAGTTGTTCCTAAAAAGATAAAGGTATGAAAATCCGTTCATAAAACAAAAAAACTAAACTCCCATCCATCTTACATTCCTTAATATTCTTCTCCCTATTGAGTTTTGAACTCATATAAATACATTTTGACTCAAATTTCTGTGCCTCTTTGAAATTATCAAGAAAATCAGGAACAAAAAAACAAAAATAAAACTACAACACTTCCTCAGTCTTCACAATCCAGCTTCATGTCGGCTAGCACTGACATCAACTGCCATTAATCTAATCCCTCTTTTTACAACTGAATATATTATTTTTTTTCTTAATGTGTCCTCCACCAAATTTCCTTTAAACATTTTATACATTAAGTCAAAGTAAAAATTTTTGAGATACTGCACCCATATTTTTTTTTTCTAAGAGTCAAATCTATTTGTGAGAATATGTGTTTTAAACTCTTATGATTTGTAAACATAGTACATTTGTCACCAAAGAGTTAATAATTCCAGATTTTGAAAGCATAGACTACAACAGCTAGTCAGAAATTTTGTATTGGGAAGCTATTCTTATGGAATAGTAACTATTAAGAGACATAAGAAACAACATGATCTCCCTGAATGAGAACACATCCAAACCTCAATCCCTAAGAATCATAATACACCACATAACCTTATCCCAATTTTAGGAATACCAAGATTGGTTTTGATGTAATTTGAGTGTCATGCTCTTCAAAAGAATTCTGAAATTCCATATTCCATTGGAATGGAACACCTCTCATTATCAAAGCTATGATTGATGAAGATATTCATGAAAAGTCATGAAGAAATCATCAGTAACAACCAACTAAGCCAAAGAAACTATGTATATAAAATACACTCTTTATAGGATTCCAATATATCATAGCCTCTATCTTTTATATACCTATAGAAACACATTTTTCAATGATAACATGACCAAGAAAATGTACCACTTGAATCAAATAATTGAACATTGAAATTTTGGTATATAAATAATGATCTTGCAAGATACCCAGCACTATCACAAAATTCTTCTCTTTCTCAACCCTTGTCCATGAATACACTAATATATCATCCACAAACACCACCATAAAAGAATATAGATACCATTAAAATATCTGATTCATCAATTCGATAATGACATTTTGGGATTTCCTAAAACTAAAATTCATAACCACATACTCATAATCGCCATATCTACTGTTGAAAGTTGTTTTTTGGAATATTATCCCACTGAACTCATAATTCTTGATATCCTGCTTGAAATCCAATTTTAGAGAACCAATGGTCTCCCCTCAATTTATTGAATATATCATTAATGTGTAGAAGAGTATGAATATTCTATATAACATTTTGGATAAGCTTAATATAATCAACAAAAATCCATAAAGTTCCATTTTCCTTTTTCACAAACATGGTTGCATCCCATAGACACGTACTAGGTCGAATGAACCCTTTACTTTATAGATCTTAAAACTATAATTTTAATTTCGTTAATTATTTTGGTGCTATCTGATAAGATGGAAGTGAGATAAGATTGATCCATGTTGAGGAATCAATCATAAACCCCACTTCTCTTCAGTGTGGAAACCCTAAGAAATAATCATGAAAATCGTCATGATAATAATCAATAATTACCGAAAAACTATTATCCCCAATCTCACCCAATGATGCAAAGGTCAAAGCTTCCAATTGGTATGAGATAGTTCCAACTGCTTGTTCCAAAAATCCAATTCCACATGCCTTCACATTTCAGTCTTCTATAAAGTGATGGTTGATGCCGTCATCAGTTATAAAACTAAAGCTTTAGGTATAACGGTTGATGACATATTTACTTAATGTCAACCAATATATACCCAAGATTGTATCATATACATCTATCTAAATCATAGATAAATTCAATATCAATTCATCATCATCGATAGTTATAGAAAATTATTTGAACCTAAAGGCTCAACATTGTCTTTGATTGAGAGGATTTTAATGTTTCAAAATAGAATGTATCATATCTCTATGAAAACCCATAAGATCAACAACATGATAAGAAATAAATTAAATGGATTCAACCATAACAAAAAAAGTTTTCATAAAGGTAGAATTCAAAAATAATTGCATTTATAACCATTGATTGTCCAAATTGATCAACCAAAATCACTTACTCAAATCCATATAATATCTTAATCATTACAAAATATTCTTTATTAGCCAACTGAATTTTCACTAGTTTAAAATTCAAGGTATTCTTAGAATCACCATGTATAACTTGATTCTGTTAATGATAATTATTTTTCTACCCTTGTCCCGTCAAAGAATATGACATCTATGAAACATGGGATGTGTCCTGAGCACCCGACCTTAGAGAAATGCAAGATTATCATTGAGGATTCCCCCATTAGGTTTCAATTGTGACATTCTCTAGGTGGTGCTAGATAATCTCTCTTTATGTGATTAAAATAACCATAATAAAAACATCCCATCTTTATCTTGGGTCTAGTAATAAGATTCACTGATCCATCCTTCTAAATATAACTCATACCACTACCTTAGAAATATTTTTATCTCTTCTTTATATTCTCATCATTATATCCCACACCAATTATCATAGGTATCAACATGATTCCTCCACCTGTAGTTCTTCAGATATCTATTTCTACCATTTTCACTCTATTGAACATCTATGTATAATCTATTATACATATAATAATAATATCTGAGAAAATATATGCCTTCAAATCTGATTAAAAATTTCATTCCTTCAAGGATAAACTTATAGAAACTTCGGGTGAAAGTGGAATAAATTCATAAATTTCACCGTGTAATCTATTATTGAGATATTTTACTACTTAAGAATGAAAAATTATTTCATTCTAGAAATTTGAAAGTGTTAGTAGGTAATTTTTTGTTTAAAAACTCTTCAAAATATTCCAATGTAATTTCTTGTTCTACTTAATCCTAAACTACTAAATCTCACCACTAGCATGATGGATCCTCCAACATGTACGTAGCCAACTTCACTTTTAACTCAACTATTGTTCCAAGGAAAAAATATATTCTATTCATCCTATCTAGACACACCTATTATTTTTCTAATTTTGAATCACCCTAAAATGTTGGTGGATTCTGCTTCTGGCACTATATAGAAGGATCTACTTTTTTGGTCCATCCATTCTGTTCCCTCTATCCACGACCTGAAAGGACTAGACCATAATATGATCTAGATTTTGGTTCACCTGTGGCTCAGGTGCAACCACATTTGTATTAGCCTCTTCCTATTAATTTCATCTACATTAAACTGATTACATTCTATATATCCAAAAAAATTCCATCAAGTCTCGTTCTCTAGCAACTGAAGGCTTAACAATTTCAAATTTACCAATTCACACATATCACAACAAGGCTTTCCAAAATTCCAAAAATTTTGTCCTCAAACAATTTTTTGAAAATTAAACCATGTACTTTGAAAATAAAACTTTTTCCAAAATGTTTTTTTAAAAAAAAATTCATAAAATCAAAAAACGTTACTCATAATGAAATATGTGATCCTTGTTGAAATTAATTCTTATAAGTGAATGTCATGATCTACATATTGGTTAAACCCATTATGATGATTTTATCACTCCTATAAATCTCTTAAAACACTCATATACATAATATCCAAGGTGTATTTAAGTTTATCATAAATATCCACACCTCTTTATGTCCTATATTTCATGTTCTGAAAATAATACACCTTACTAGTATCCCAAGAGAAGGAATAAACAAAAATTATTTTTCAAATTTATGATAAAAAATTGATAACATTTACCCCAAAAAGATATTTGTACTAACCATGAATGATACCATTTATAATATCCCACCCCTCACCCGTTTTATTGGGAAGAGGAGATGGGTGTTACGGGCCTTAGATGACATCCCCAAGACACCATAGCTTGATAATAAATTCCAAGGGATTCATAACTATTTGGGGATTATTTTATATTTGAACATAAAACAATTAAACCAAGAATACAATAACCAAAAAACACTTATATTATTAATGGGGAAAATATAATTCAACTTTAAGATATAGCAACTAAAAAAATCAAGAACCATGAACCACATTAGAGTACAGAGAGGAAACTGAGACCAAACCCCCAAACAACCAAGACATCCAATGTCTAATACTAACAAAATCCAATATCCATATCAATAATCCATTATGAAGGTATCATTAGTCATCACTAAATTAATAGGATCTCTTTCCATTACTTATGTATTGATATAAAATATCTACAAATTCACTAATGCTCCCAAACTGGGGGTGAGTATAAATCTGAGTAGGATTCCCCCAATGACTTCCCTTCTCATACCACTAGGATAAAACATGTTATCACATTTAAATATTTTTTTTTGAAATATTTTAAATCGTTTTTTATCAAAACTAAAAAAATTATAAGAAATAATGTTTTATATGGAAAGAAACCAAGAAAGTAATTCAGACCATTTATCAATCCTTTTGAAATAACCCATTCTGTTTTACACATCCACAGATATACACATGCATGCAACCATGGAATTCTCTATATTCTCAAGTGGTGAGTCATCCTTTCACTAATATTTTACTTGGTGAACCATTTTCATAGGGTAAATATTGTACCATTATTCATCCCACTTTTGATGTGGTAAACAGCATTCCCTTATTTGTATCCAATTCACATGAACACATGCCAACCATTTATTACAAAACCCATGAAAAAACTAATTGTACCTAACCATTTAAATAAGAAAAAATTTTGTTGAAAACATTTACACGAACCCTTTTCTATGAATTAAAAAATCCATTTTTTAAAAATCACCATTTTGAAATCATGAAGAAAATAACATTCCACAAAACAACTAATTTACATATTTTCATAAACCCTCACTAAAGAGGGTTTACATAAAAAGTTTCACAACAATTTAAAATTTTTAATCATTCAATTAAATAATTTTTAAATCATGTATTTAAGTTATAACTAAGAGGAGGTTACAGTGAATCCACCTACCTCATAATCTTAGGCGAAATGAAGAATAGAACAAATTAATCAAAAAAATTGAAAATCATAAAACAAACTGTAGATATTATTCCCTAAAAATTACCCAACCATATATAATCATTATCCGAATAAAAGATAATAATATATCCCCAATTTATTAGATCTATGAATCTAAAATATGGATGAAGAAGAAAACAAAGGAAAACCACCCAGAACTGGCACTTAAAAAGGAATATGGCATCGAAAGAATAATGAATCGCTAAATGATCACTACCAGATCAAAGGTAAAGGCCAATAAATCCCAGGGAGTGATCAGAATTTTATTTGGTGTTATATTAAGGGAAAGTTGAGGTATTAATCAGCTAAACTGGGTCCGATCCAAAAAATCTAGATCTAATTTATAATGTCTCAGAGTTAGGGAGCATGGTTAGAAAACATGTACACTATCCATGTGTCAGAAACAACCTTCAAAAACCACTAGTATTGTTGTATCACATGTTTATAAAAACATCACTCTAACTGTATTAAACCACTTTTTCCACACATTCACAGTTTCTTTGAGGTGGTCGAATAGTTTGGCCAAATTGTGTGCATTTCCATAAACCTACCCAATGACTTCTATTTCAGCAACACAATTTCCTATAAGGTTTGTATGGTTTATACTAATAGTTTTCAAACAATGAACCTCAATAAAATCCCCAAAAACATTTCAAATCTCCTCAAAACCTCCCAAAACATAATCCAATTACTTTTAATAATTTAAATACATAAATATAAGGTTAATTACAAGAAAACTAGGGTCCTACATGGGTATGCCTAAAAATATATTCTATGGACACCTTTTGCAATAAATCATCTTACATCTCAACTCTAATGGGGATTACATAAAATTAAAATTTACTTGATCATCACCAGTAATAAAACGAATTTTTTTAGAAACATCAATAATATCCCCACATATAGCTAAAAGGACCTACCTATTATGTTAGGTACCATTTTATTACACTCCATATCAATCAATATAAAATAAGTGGTTGATTAATCTTCCATACATTGACTAAAATACCATAAATCCTTCTAATGGGTTTGGTAATAGAACTATCAACCAACTGAAGAGACATTGAAGAGTACTTTAATTCCCCAAGGCCCAACATCTAAAATAATGAGTAAGGAATTATGTTGTAACTAGATTATAGTTCACCCAATCATTTATACTCATATTTTTATCTTATTATTCAATATATAACAAAGATACCAGGGTCTTTAAACATTTTTAGTGACCATTTTCATACGAAAACACTACATTCATCAGTTAAATTGATGGTGATCATATATTTAATTTTTCTTTTCTTGGGAAATAACTTTTTGAGAAATTTAACATATGATCGTATTTTTTTTAAAATAAACTAGGGTTATCTTCAAGATAATTTTTATAAACATCTCAAGTAATTTTTAACAATCATGTTCATCATTTGTTTTCTTGAATATTATAGGTAAGGGAATGATAGGGGCATAATGACATAAAAAACTTATTTTTATTCTTCTCCTCAAACACATTTTTATGTTTCCATTTCTTGGTCATTTAAAATTTTATATTCCTTTATTAATTATCTAGGTAAACTTAAAATTCCTAAATTGATTCAATGTGGGCCTTTTTTCACTTTTCTAGATTTAGTGTTTTTCATACATTGATCATTAGTTTTACTTAAAACCTCGAGATTATCCTCCCTAGACTAAACCCTCATATCACCTTGATTTTTCAGACCATATCTTATGGTAACATCCATCACTATGTCTATATAATTTAATCATATAGTTCTGTGTAGATTTCACTTATTCATAGAAATGAGGTCTCCATCTATTTGGTCTATTTTAATTAGTATACTTTTCAAATTGGATTCCAAGTAAATTTTTTGAGAGTCCACTTCATCCCTAGGACTAGGTTCTTATGAATCAATGGAGACCAGAGTCCCTGATTATTGTGAGAATTGTTTTTCAAAAATTTGGTTCAACATCACTTCTAGATTCCCATGTGAATTTGATGATTAAGCCATATTCTAATTTCGAAATTGTTATATTGTGTACTTTAAGAATCAAGAGTAGTATGATACTTCAAAAATATGTGGTGTCTCCATAGAAGGAACATATTTTTCCAATATCTAATGATGTAGTGGTTTGATAATTATTTATTAATACCCCAATTTCTAGACCCAAAATACACAAACGTAGAATATTTGTCCTAGTAAATGGTTAAATAAAAGGTAAAACATCAATTCATAATATACCCATACATTTATATTCATAAATTATCTATAAATACAATTATCCTTTTCATAAAAATGTGTTATAATATCTTGATCATAATATAAAAACCTATTAATCGTTTTTACCTATAATTTTATAGTGTTAATTATGGTAAATTTAATCAATAGTTTTATCAAGCTCCATATCTATCATATTTGAAAAATCACTACATGAGGATTTACTGACTATGTTTTATTGGTATGTGGTAATACCATTATAAAATATTTCAATTAAGTGGGGGGAAGTATAACAAACAACATCCTTATATATTGTTAATTCTTAATGGATTTTGAATTTTTGGCTCGTTGAGGGGTTGAGTCTTAAATGGAGATTTAAACTAGGTTTATGAGAATTATGATTCCATAAAATAACATATTTACATATGGTTTGATGATTCATTAGTTCCTTGAGTGTTCAAGTGGAATTTAGATAAGGGTTGAGTGTCTGGGATGCTAATAAATTGACAAAACATGACATTCATAGAATAGAAGGGTCTTTAGGATGTGTATTCATTTAATCAAGGTCCTTTAGGCTGGGAATTGGGGCTTTGACGGGGATTTTCACTCTCTCTTTAGTATTTCACATTTTTGACCGTGGTTTACATCATGAATGAATTTGGATGAGGGGATGACACATCTTTCATAAATGATTCATGGTGTGAACTAGTGGTTCACATTGTAAAATATGTATAGGTGGTTTTATAAAAATAAAAGGGGGAAGCCCCCATTTGTGATGTAAGATGGAAAACATAAATGGGATATACAAGTAATATGTCTCTCCCCTCCATTAAAATCCCCTTGATTTGGGGTTATTCCTATGTTATTTTGAAAATTATTTAGGTTAGTTTGTCCTCTACCATCCCATCATGTAGGTTTTTGTTAAATCCCCCTAATTTCATGTGCATTGGGCTAGAGTTTAGATGTTGATTCCATCAGATAATTAAATAACATAATGATTCAAGTGAGTATGTTTTTCAACATTCATAATGGGTGTAATACACAAGACCATACTATTATAGTTAAATACCATATCTTGAATTATCATGAAATGTCCCCTTTAAAGAGTCTTTATTCAATATTTTATTTAAAATATTTATTTTATAATTTCAAATTGAGTAATATTACTTAATTTTTTAATTCATCATATTAAATTTTACTTATTATTAATTTTTAAGCTTTGTTTTAAAAGGTTGGTTTTTAGTCAAAAAATTTAGTTGTCACCAATCTTGTAATTTATATGACTTTAGAATTACATGAGAATGAAATTGTAGTTTAAAAAACCTTTTATTTAATAAAATATTAATTTAATAAATAATGATATTATTTTTAAAATATTATTTTAACTTCTAAATAACATTTATATCATTTTTAGACCTAATTAAAATGTTACCTTAATAAACAATTTCTTTTGGTTTTTTATATGTAACTATTATTTTCAAAGGGGATTTGGTTTTATTATTCCTTGAAAGACTAGTACCCTTTATTTGTTTTATAATAAATCAATTTATCTTATTAAAATTAGTATCTAATATAGTATTATCTTATATTTAAATTTAAATCATAAAAAATTATTTTCTTAAAACTATTTTTATGTGATTAGGAGTCTTTATTTTCAAATTAAAATTTCACATAATTGTATATCTTATTTGATAAAATTAATTTCAAATGTGAAATTATATCTATAAAACTAGTTAAAAGGTTTAATATTAATATTTTTTATTCAAATTAATCACTAAAGTTGTAAATTAAATACCAACGTAAAATTAAATTCATGTAAAAGTAAAATGTTAAATAAATAATTTATAATACCCTAAAAATTGTCATAGAAAGTAATCTTTGAGGTGGGTATTGAGCCATAATAACTATTCAAACCCCTTTTTTTAATTTTTTTCCATTGAACCTTAAATAGTAACATTACATTATTGAAAATGTGAGGGTTACTCCCAAAACTATGCCTCTCCTCACTTAAAAAAGTGTAACATCTACACCACTTCCAGACTCACTGATAATTATAATTTCTCCTTTAAACCCTACATTTATTATCATTCTATAACCATATCCAATGTTAAAAATATTATGGTCACCATTATTTATCATAAGGAATTAATATTCAAGGAGAATCCCAAGAAAAATTCCAGTCCCCAACATGAGTATTATTAACTACGTAACATTTCTCCATAATTATATTATTTAAAATTTATTCTAGATAAAAAAATATAATTATATCATTACCATTTATATACATTAATTTTACTTCATTATGGTTATTATTATTGTCCATTCTTCTATCACATCCATCAAGAAAAATGAAATTGTCCTAATGCGTATGTGAAGACCACCACCACCACGACCAACAAGATTCATTTTTCATCACCGCCCATTATTGATGGTTCCAAGAATTTATTTAATGAGTAAATATGATTTTTATGATATTATTATTATTCTATTATAAAAACTTTTAAATTATTTTATTGATAATATCAATAAAATATCACCATTAATTCTATTGTTTAAATAAAGTATGCTAAGAGAAAAATGTTTTATTCCAATTATGTAATATTTATAGATCTGTTAATTCTTATTACAATTCTGTTATAGTTATGATAAATTAAAATAATAAACACTAAATAAGATAATTATTCTTCTGGTATTTGGAAAATATAACAAAACCACATAATAATCACTCATTAAAATAGGGTATGTTCATTATTGGGTTGGTTTAACCACCTACTTGAACAGTACAATGAAATTGTAACATGAGAGAATTTGATAATATGATTAATAGTATAATATATTAAAAATATGTGAATAGTTTTTTTACTTTTTAAATGTTATATACATCTTTAAAATATATGTTAATAAAACATCCTTCAGTCGATAAGAATTACTGAAATATAATTTTTATCAATTTCATCTTCACGGATAAATACTAAAATACTAATGAAAATAATTTTAAAAATCATAAATAATTAAAAAAATATCACTTAAAGTTACTTTAACTGTATTTTAAGGATAAAATTTGGGATAATAATGAATACAAACAATACTTTTATCAGACTAGTATAAATGATCAAAATTATAAAGACCTGATGTGAAAATAATTATTATTGAGAATGAAGATTTATGAGAATGATGAATGAAAATGGATATGATTAAGGTAATAAATTATTTTATTATGATATCTATGTCTGTAATATTTGATTTTAACATATTTTCATGAAATTTAGGACAATATATAAGGGAATTCTATCTATAATTCCCCTCCATGAAATATGTGTTGTATTATGCATATAATTTCTATTATGTGGTCTATATGCTGCCTATTTGAGATGTTATATAATGTAATAAAATAATTCATTTTATTGGATTATTAATTTTAATCCATAATTTTAATTATATTTTGATTTAATTGTTACATAATTCATAAGTGGGTGTTTTACATTCCAGTTTCATTCTTTGGGACTCATGTTATATTCACCACCAATTTATTTTAGTGTGGTTCATAATTTTCCAGGGAATAATTTTAGAATATTACTCATGGAAGTTAAGGGATGTAAAATCCAATATTATTATCCATCCCTCATATTCATTTAATTCAATAGTTACCAAAACCATTGTAAAACTTAATCTTTTCCATTATGAGAAAACCATACTAATTTTTTGTAAAATAAATGGGTGTGTGGTATCCTAGAAAATAAATCCCTGTATTGATATATAAAATTGAATGTTGTATTGGAACAACTACAACTATGTGTAATCACCCTGAAAATTATTTTTTGAGCATTAACTCAATCATTACCCTAATACACAATGAGTGTTCCTAGTACTACACACCTAGATTAAAAATACCATGGGATATGCTTTAGAATATTGAAACACTAATTATAAACCATGATGAAGGATTTTTTATACCATTTATTTTGTCTCCTACCAATTCTTTCTATCAAAACGAATTACAATCTCCCATAGATTACCCAACACATTGAAAGTACTATCACCACTATATTTATTTGATAATGGAACTTCGTGTTCCTCTCATGATAACTCATGACTTATTAGTTGATTAGGGATATTCACATATATATCCACATTATTCTATTGAATGGGGAAGTATTTTATTTCCATATTTCCCATTATTTGGATAATCATGAGTTTATTCGATATGTGGTTCCTTTTGGAATGTTATAAAACAAATTATTTAATGTTATGGTGAGTGAATTAGACTTGATTTAGGGATGGGGTGGGGGATGTAATTAGATATCTCTTCATTTCATCAACGAGTCTTATGAGACAAAAGTGTTTTTGTTTTGGTGTACACCACTCCCCTAACAGTATAGTGTCTTTGAATAAGGTCGTGACATCAAGTTTTTATATCCTATATTATACACATCATCAATATGAGATCAATGATTATTAGTATCTATGTTTTAATTTACATTCATGGATATATTGTTCCATAAGTTTTAGTTAATTATGGATTCACTTTATTCAATTATTCCAAACATATCACTTATTCCATGATTATATTATGAAACCTCCAAATATATGCTACTACATACTGAGCATATGAGCTTACCCTTATTTGTTTTCATTTCCCAATGAAACCTATAGGTAAACAAAATTCAATTTTCAAGGATATAATATAATAGATAATCATGTTATCAAAATTTTTTTGTTATATATCTTATGTTTCAAAGTTATATATGTATGCTTCTAGTCATCTAAGACCACTAAGTTCTTGTATCATGAATGAACTCTTGTATTCTATACTAATAATATAATATCACTATCAGATATAGGTTTTTAGAGCCATAGATGTTATAGTTGGTATCAAAGAATATTTAGAATAAACCTTGGTACTATATTTAGAGGGACTAAGTTAGATAGAACATGTTACAAGAAATATTACCAGATTTCTAGTGAACACTCTAGAGAAATTAATGGGAATTGTATTTAATAATATAATATCATAATCTAATTATGCATATGTAATTTTAGAAATATGGAGACTAATGAAAGAAATGGGAAACAATGTCAAAACCCATTTTCAATATAGTTATATTCCCCCTGATCAAGTTAATGAAGCTAGAGTTGAGGCTAATCAATTAATAACCATATTAGGTAACTTGGACCATGTTATAGTAAATAATATTGACCAAATAGAGTGAAAATCTGATCCAAAACATGGTGTAACTATGTTGGACAACTTCTTAAGACAAAAACATATATCATTCAGTGGGACTACCAAACATGTGGTAGTTAAACAGTGGACCAAGTACCTAGAGAATAACTTTCTAACTTTGGGATGTAGTGAGAAGGAAAAATTCATTATGATGACCTATCATATAAATGAAGATACAGACCAATGGGGTCCACTTAGTAAAAACACTAAAGTGTAATACAATATAAATCACATAGAATCGAGAAATTTTATGTATTTATTCTATAAACAATATTTTCCCCACCAGAAAAAAGATTAAATACAACACAAATTCTGAAAACATAGAAAAATGGAGGAATAAAATGTTGTTGAGAATAATTTTAATGATAAAATTTTAACTAGAAATTTTGAAAACAATGTATTTTGAAATAAAAACAAGATTGGTTATTTCCTTGATGGGTCAAAACTGAGGCTTCAATGGGAATTTGTCTCTTAAACCTTTTTTCATATGATGATATAATATCATGTTTCATTAAGATATAAAATTAGTTCTTTAGGATATATATATTCAAGGGAAATAAGGAGAAGAAGGTCCCGAATAAGAATCATGAGAGTAACAGTGTGGAAAAGGGGGGGAAATGTAGAATTATATTTCCCATATGTGATAAGTTTGTGAAGAAACACCATGTGTCTTGTAGGAAGGGAGCATGAGTTTTTTACAAGTGTGACAAAAAGTAAATCAGTCCCATAAGTGAAAGGTATTATTCGATTATATTTATGTTCAATACCATAGTTATAGGTATAAGGTACATTATATGAATTGATTCCCTAAACATCAAGGAAATTTACCTAAGATGGTTATAAGGGATAAAGGACAAGATTATGTGACTAGTATATCTGAAGTCTAGGATCTTAATGATATGGTGGCAGGTACATTGATATTTTCCAAAAAGTTAGATAATGTATTATTTGATTATAGATTTTTTCACTCTTTTATATAATCCATGTTTTATAAAATAATTTATTAAATCTCTAAAACTGATGTAATGTAGTTATCAATTAAGAAACCAAGTGAAAAACTTATTACAAAGAAGATGTTTCAGACAGTTCCAATTATTATTCAGAAACATAACTTATTTTCATACTTGGTTATTATAGTTATTTTTTACATTCATATAATCCTAGATATATAGTTTCATTGAAATTATAATGGAAAAAAATTATCTCTGAGATAAATATATTTCAATTTATGAAGGGGAGTCATGATATCTTATCTTTATATGGGAAATTCCATCATCTAGATCGTGTCGAGATACACCCCTAGTAACTACACTTAATAAAATTCTATGAATAGAGAAAAATCCTAGGAAGGCTATGTACAAGGAAGATGAACTAAGAATATATTATGTACTTATTTTTCACATATTCATTGATGTTTTTTCAGAATATTTAATTGGTCATCCAATAGAGTGTGATATTGAGTTCTCCATTTAACTCATTTTTAATGCATGGAATATATATAAAAATAATTATATAATGGAACCATTAGATTTTGTGGAGATAAATAAATGGATGAATTATTTGAGAGATATATATTTATATTATATAGTGTTTCACCATGGAGAACCCATATTTTATTTATGAAAAAAAGGTGAGTATATGAGACTATGCATTGATTATAGGGATATCAATTCCCTTATTATAAAAAATAATAATCCATTACAAAATTTTGATGACTTATTTTATCAAAATAAAGGATCCCAATACTTATAAAATATTGATCATCAATCTTTTATCATTAGATAAGGTAAAGTACTAATTATATAATGAGGAAAACATTTTTGACATGGTATAAACATTATGTGTTTATAGTAATTCGTTTTGTATTGACAAATTCACCTTCTATGTTTATGGATTTTATTAATAAATTATTCAAGTATTATATTCATAACTTTATGGCAGTATTCATTTATGATATTGTGATATACTCTAGAACCTATGAAATATATGAGAGTCATCTACTAATAATTCCAGAGACACTCTAAATAATGGAATTATATGGAAAATATTGAATTTTTGAATTTTTTTCTCATTGAAGTTCTTTTTCATGGCCATATTGTCTCCAAGGATATAATATTTGTTAAACCTTGAAAGGTAGTGGTAGTCAAAAAATTTCCTACAGAAAAGATTATAACTGAGATCCAGTGTTTCATGGGTTTATCAGGATACTATTGTTCTTAAAGTGCATTCCCTATAACCAACTTGAACATTACTTTTATATTACCATATCATGTATATAAAGAGTCATTCATGGTTTATTATTACTATAATATTGTCGATACATCCAGATCCACTATTTATACATTAATTTCCTTAGATTATTTTTTTATATCATAAGGTTATAATAGTTAGTAGATGCAATGAGAACCTTAACATACATTCATGATAATTATAAAGATATGTCCCATTTTATAGATACATAATACATATAAGAAGTATAGTATTTATGAATATTAGGATATGGGGTATTATAAGCACTGGTACTTCATATCATGAAGTCCTCACTTGGTAATGTCAAGTATGGGATATCATGATTACTAACCCACTGATAGGAACGCTATATTTTTTCTATGTTGTTGATTGTTCCTCTCTATGTGCATGTGTATTGATCTTGTGACTTGAGTTCACTATCAATTTGTGTCATTTGATTACACACTTTTATACAAGAAAAATACCACTACATTAATGTTTTTTGAGAGGTAACTTGACATGGGTGCATCATTGGGGGTATGATAATGATTGGATGATCAAGAAAGGATATCTCGCTTCTGAGTAGAGGAATAGGTATCTATTATGCCCAATTTATAGGGATGATAGCACTTTCATCAAAACCATGAAAATGTTAAGATAAGGTAAGTCCATATAGAATAGTCATTTGTAAAATAAATAATTCTTATAAGAAGATCTCATAAATTATACATCTATATTTATGATATTCTATGTGAAAATGATATTATATTATTGTGTGGTTGCTCATAGGAGGTTTCCATTTCTATGAAATTTCGTATATCCTTAGGGTCCTTGATGGGTTACTAAACACCACTCTTGGTCAGTGAGTATCACTCACAACTTTCTAGATAAGAACCTAGAGGGTTTCATAAAAAGTGTATTCAAAATCTTTTCCAATTCTATTTAATTAGATTTTTAGGTCATTATGAGCCCCACAATTGGGGTTAGGTAATGTAAAAGTTTAAATGATCACATGGAAATAAAAAAATCTTATATTTTTTAGGTTTGGAATAATATCTATTTATTTTATTTACTTATTGATTCAAGATTTATTTAGTAAATATTAAGAAGAATATTTTTTGGATTAATAATAAAAATTTCTAATTTGAGGTTCGTTAAATATTTATGTTGTAGAAATGGGTCATGCTAATGACTTGTATTTTATTAGGTAACATTACTATTGTGTCACAAGTATTTGATAATTTACTTATTCCATTTAAAATACATTTTATAGGAAATAACTGTTTTATTGGGTATATTTAGAAGTTTAAAATTAACAAATGGGATAAAGCAACACTTTTAATAAGTTTAACCAACCTAATTAAGGAAAAAAATTTCCCAATTTTATGGTATTTTTCCTTCCCAAAAATTTTAGAGATTATATTACCACCCACTCAAGTTCAAGAGAGATATAGAGGTAAAGGGAATCCCTATTTAAGTACTCCCATCTAGATTGAATAAAGGATGATCCCACAATTATATCATTGTTGAACGCACTCCATCACACACTTTTAGCACCTAGAGATAAAAATTTTATAGCTGAGAATGATTATAATATGTTTTTGGGTGATTTTGATGGATATAACTTTAGTTATTTTTAGAAATGATCATATTCAGTGAGTTATTTATTTGAATTGAAATTATAATGAGTTATTTTAAATCATATTTCATTCCCTCAATAAAAAATTATTATAAATTTAATTTTATTACACATTTAGTTTTAATGATGTCTAATCCTGAGCATTGATCAACTAGTGTATATTTTTAATTTCATTCATTTAAAATAATAATTACAATACGTTCTCTGTTTTTAATAATTAATTAAATATGGTTATATGGATATAAACTTTGTCTCACATTTTTTGTATAAGGGCGTACACGTCATCTATAAAATTTATTTATTTTTACTTTAGATTATTTAGTACTTCTAACCTGCGTGTGACTATATATGTAGTATTTTGAAGATGAAAGAAAGTGTGGACTATGTAATTATTTGGAAAAGTTGGGAATGAGATGTGGATACACTGGAAAAGGGTCCAAGATGTAACATGAATCATACACGACTCATGTATTCAACCCCCAACATCATGGTCGTTCTATTTGTTCTCAATGGTTCAACCAAAAATAAATGCTCAAGATCAGTCACATTTTTTATTATTTATGCATTGTTTTTTATTTTATGTATGTGTAGTTTATATACACAATAACATAATGTAATAAGAGATAATGTGTAGATAAAATGATTATAAGTGGTAAAAAAAATTTCTAACAGGCATGGTTAAGATGTGATTGTGATCATATAGAGTAAGCATGTTATGTATAAAATGACTACATTCTCCATGAATAAAAAAAACTTAAAAGAAATATTTATTCATAACATCTTCTTTCAGTTGATTTTGAACAAGACCGATTGTATGAGGTTTTTTTCGGGCCTATTGGAGGGAGAATCTTATTACTAGGGATTTCTTATTAGAGTGATGGTTGAATTAACTGAATTTGATACCAAATAAATATTAATATCCAACTTTTTGGAACTTTAGAGGAAATTTGTTGATAAATGCAACATTATCATTCATAGGAGATGATACCCCACTCAACAGGTCAAGGTGTCATGAGTTAATGAGGTTTTCTAGCTAAGATCCTACAATGAGACTCTCTGTGTAGTTGTGTATCCATAACATGTACTATGAACATGATTTTTAAGTATTTTTTCCACTAGAATACTCAACTGACAGAGTATTCTAAATCCAGTAGTTGATGGATACTGTGATTCAATAAAATAATGGAATTTGTTTAGGAAAATAAAATATATAATGTTGAATAATTAATAATTATGATTAAATTAATAATATGCTTAATTTTTTTGTATAATAATGGTACGTAATACCAAAAGTTCACTATGATCAACTATAGACAAATAATATGTCCTAACTTGAAATAATATGCAAGTGTATAATAGGTGGGTGTGTAAAGTATAATGATGTGAATGAAAATTATATATGATGGAGTTCCCACCACCTATTGAGCTACCTCAATATGTGAGGGATAAAAGTTACTCTACTAGAGACACAAAGATGATGCATTTTATGTTTACATTCTAATTCCATAATAAATATACAATTTTTGGTGAAAATAACATTAGTAAATGGATGGTTTCACATTTTTCTCAACTCAGAGATGTTTTTGAGGAGAAAGTGAAGTGAGGAAATAATGAATGAGATTATTATTAAACTGAACATGTGTAAATTGAAAGATACATCATGATCTTTCAATACATCCCCTTATAATATCCATATCACCTTATTTCTCTATTTTTGTTTAAGATTATAAATAGTATAATATGAATAAAATTCTTTATTACCTTTTGGGTAAGGTTATCCAATAAGATAATAACTCAAATAAATATTAATATTTTTTTATTATTATGTAAAAGATAAAAGACAAGGTGAATATCCAATAGAAATTGTGATTATAAAGGATCCTTTATAACACCCTTCAAAGAAAATAGAAAAAGAATCATACATGAGTCTATTTTCATTATAGATTTCAAGATATGTCTATGGATGATAAAATTAAATGAATTGATATACAATAAATCAGTGTCTTGGAATTAGAGTATATTTTTCATTTTAGGTGATGATTCTATTTTACTTTTTGGTTTTTAGATACTGTATATACATCACATATTTGTATACAAATATAGTAGCTACTTAATTATATAAAAATTAAAACATGTTTAATTATCTGAGTAGATGATAAAGGTTGATTCCTACATCAATGGTGAGAACTACACAACTTCTAATTCCATAGTTTAATAATTCTTACAAAACATTAATTTAATATTACCAAAAATAAATAAATTTCATATATATATTAGAGACAGAGATACATTATACCATTTTGGAAAAAATGTTGTTTATGGAACTTCTTACTCAATTTTTTTTTATTAATTCATGAAACATCAATAATGACTAATGAATTTAAAATATAAGTCTCAGATAGCCAGTTATGATATAAAAACTCTTTGTCTAGTAAAACTAAAATAAGTTACCAAGGATATACCTTTTATAGTATTTAGAATCATGGGAGATAAAAAATATAGATAATTTCGATATATTTAATTAAATATTTTTGGATAATGAAATCTTTATAAATAAATTTAGGTCGCTAAGATTTTGAAATTAGTTCATCTAGAGAGTGTGAACTATTTCTAAGATATGCTAGAGGTAAATTCATATAATTATAGAGATTTATGTAATTTGTTTAAATAATGTGAAATTGAAGTAAATAACATGAATGGTTTAAATATATGAGTTTCTTTTGGCCTTTGAGCCAAAGAATATCTTGACCAATCATTGATCAATCATTAAAATGTTGAGTGTATTTATTCCTAAATTCATATTTCCTTACACACATCATATCTATGTTGTTAGTAAAATGCGGATCGATAATGAGTCTTACAAGAATAAATTGATCAATAAAATGTTTAGTGGAATAATTCAAAAACTCACATTTTCTTATACACATCATATCTATGATATATGTAAATATAATATCAATGATGAGTTTCACAATTCATGAAAAATCATCTGTTATATTTTTCATACATGCTTCAAAAATTGTATTGTTAATCTATAACCATATTCCAACTATAATTAAAAAAGATATCATATGATTTATAGTTTAAAATAAATCCATTATATCATAAATAACATGTTCGTGATGTAAATATTTTGTTAAGGATAAGTAAATAAACAACCATGCATCAAGAAATTAAGAAATTTAATTTTATATAGTTATCTAAAAAATATTGTAATATTACATAAATCCCTATGATGGAAAATTAATTATCAATATATAGACTATATTTCTAAAAAAGAGTGAACATATTTAATTGAGATAGTGGTAGAAAGATTGAATTGGTTTAGTTAATTCCAGAGAATCACAAGTAGTTGATATAGGAACAAGTTCTTCAATATCACATGAGAAAAAATGTTTTAGAGACACATACTACCTAGAAGATTCAGACCATAGTGGTGATTTTATATCCACCACATTAGGTGATATATTATTCATTGATAATAATGGATTATATAAGGAAGTAATATATGAAAATTAGTTGTGATTGAAAAGTTTTTATGAATTTATAAAATGAATACTATATACCAAAATGAAGTCTGCATATTGGTAGTTTCTCCAATTGATGTAAATCCACAAGTGCACATTCAAGAGAAACAATAAATTGGGGGTATAGTGTGGAATTAATAACGTTTTATTTTTATACCAAATATTCCTACTCATATCCATTTGAATTCCACTTATCATAACAACTTTCTATGACTAATATATTGTTCAATGATTATCATGAACACCAATATTGTAAAGTATCTATACGATAAAATCATAAAGGGTTTGTGACACCATTTAATGACATTAAAAATTTCAATATTTGGATATTATTCTATTGTATTAAATCAATAATTATTTTCAAAAAATATTCATTTGGAATGAATTTTACCACGTGTCTATATGAAGTTAGTTGGAGTTCCAAAGTTTTTCAATTAATTATGTTGTTAACCTATAGAAAACAATTTATTATCCTCATAGATATTTAACACTAGAATGAATGAAACCCTATAAATATTTTATTAATGTAGAAAAATAAGTTTTAGGGAATGAGATATACTATGATAGATGTAAGTTCTTTTTAGACCAGGTCAATGTAAATGTATTGAAATGTTATTTGAAAAATACATGTTAGGATAGTTTGATACGGATTTGTTACCAATGTCACATGGCATAAATATCTCCAAGAAGACATGAACAAGACCTATGAGAAGACTATTATGGTGAGTATAATTCTATATGCTTCAGTGATGGATCCATCACATATACCATGAAATTTACTATATATGATATTTTCAACATTTACTTTTTTGTAGTAAAATATTAGTTATATCCAAGAGAAATTCTTAGGAATCATTAAAAACTATCTAAATGCACATAAAAATATACAAGGGATAAATACATGATATTTGGGGATAAAGGGACACTTGTTATAATGGGATATGAACTGGTCTTCATATAGATCAATATGATATAATATCCCTGTTAGGATAAGGTAATGAAAAATAGATGCTCATTACATCAAGTAGTTTTCATATCTATAAATATTGAGTATGTTGAGGCTTTAAGTGTAGCTAATTAAGTAGTATACAAATACATAATAATTTTTTCTAGTTGTTATAATCATAACAATGGTACCATCCAAGATTTTATGATTATAGTAGTGTTTAAAAAGTAACATACTCATACATATCATCTATCGGGGAGTCTTACTCAAGTATGTGAAGTCACAAATAATAGAGTAGCAATGTGAAGAAATATGGAAGGCACAAAGTCTAAATCCATAACACAGTAGAATCATGATCTTATCATGTTATATCTAATAAATATATTTATAAGTTTGATGTAGTGCAAGTGGGGTTTTTATATAAGTGGGATCTCTATAACCAGTTAAAATAACAATTTGAGATAACTATATCATAAATATAGAGTATTAAACATGGTGTAATATTACCATAATAGTGATGATACTTCTATATCCACTATTTACATGGTAATTGCCATAGAATACTTCTCATATCATAATGTTATAAAAGTTATCATCTATAATGAGAACCTCGTAATACATTTACAATAATATTATAAATTTTTATTATGGTATAGATACATACACTGATAGGACACAATTTATGTATGACCATTTGGTGTTGGAGGGTCATAAGAATTGAGACTTCTTCCCATGAAGATTGCACTAGGTGATCTTGAGTATACGAGATCATGAGGACTGAACCACCAATATGAACATCACATGTTTTTTTATCGTGGTTGTTCCTATGAATAGACATGTGTGTTGGTCTCATCACTTGAGATAATTATCAATGTGTATCATCTAATTTTGTACTTTGATTCAAGGAAAAACATGGTATTTATGTTCATAGATGATAGAGTTGGTTCCCTAAAAACAGCTTATGTACACTTTATGATAACATGTATTCATGTTTTTGAATATTTATAAACTCATTATCACATCAAGATTGTTCTTCAGTATAACATAGTATGTGATAATGTCCTAAGAGTAAATATCATACTAAAATATCAGAGTAGTTCCCTGCTATGATGAGAACCTGAAATTCCTATGAAAATATTCTTAAATATATTTCCTATAATTAGATTATATCATTTTAGTTATAGAAATGATAAAGGATATATGGGGTGGATACTCATGGAACTTTAAGTCACCATATCATAGTGTACTCCCTTGGTAATATCCAATTCAGGATATTATGAGAACAAGACCCATCTGTAGGAAATCAACATTTATATCTATCATTGGATGTTCCTATCTGCAGACATGTGTATAGATCCTTAGATTTTAATATTATTGATAATGAGTATTATGATTCATGTGCTTTGATGTATTGAAGAAAACAGTGACAAAATATGTTCATGGTGTGGTAGGATATTTTGGGTGTGTTACAAGTAATATTTCACTAATGAATAATGCTAGAATGGATTTTTACCATTTTTTCTTTAAAATTAAGATGATATATCAGACATTTCGATGGAAATGATATAGCCTTAATAAATCCATGGACATTGTGTTCTATGGGAAAGTTTAATTTCTAGAAATTCAAGGAAATAGAAATTGAGAACATAGATTGATGACACCAGAATGAAACCTGGTTGATTAGAGATATAGAGAAATAGGGATTATATTATAAACTATGCATCCATATGAGGTATTAAGTACTTGTGGCATAAACTTCATTCTCTATGGGTTCCTTGGCATGTTGTTAGAAACTAACCTTAATATTTTGGTTGTTTTGATGAATGCCACTGAGAAAGAGACCTAGAGGGTCACACACTATGGTATATATAATCTCAGACAAATAATATAATATTATTTACTACTTAACATGTTGAGTAAATATTATTCCTACTTATGGTTTAATAATTATTCATGTTTTATTGATCACATGTATCTTTTCACCACTTATTCAAGATAATATAATCTGTGTGGAATATTTGATAAATATTTATTTTTTATTTAGTGAGTATAGTATTTATTTATTTTTGGTGAATAATGCAGTGATTTTTATTTATTAAATAAATAGTCATTATTGAAGGCTCGATAAATACATTACAGGAATGAAAAATCATGTTTTTAGGTCTAGTGAGAAATAATATATATTAAATGTCATTTTATTAAATATTATTTAATTTAATTCTAATTTTAATTGCATGATGAGGAAATAGTATTATTATTATTATATTAACATAGGGTTCTGTAAGTGATTAAATCAATATTAAACGAAACCTTTGAAAATATTTATTTCTAAACCGTATCGATATTTAAACCAAATTATATTATTTTTTGATTGATCTAATTCAATTCAGTCATGCACAAAGATATATAGAGATAACCCTCTCAAGACCTTGATAGATCTATCTCTAAAAACACACCCTATAATGGAGAGTCATATTCCTCCACCTCCCACTCTCATGTCTTGAGAGATCAAGGAGAACCCTTTGGAAGAGATTCCCATAATAATAAAAGGTGTAAGACACAAGCGATATGATCTACCATGCTAGAACCCATAGATTCATCGGACAAAATTTGGAGATTTTTTTAATAAGTGTGGATCACCACTAGAGGGAAACTTTTCTCGATTCCTACAATGCAGCAATGGTGCCACATAGATCTATCATCAGATCCATCAATGAAGAAATAATTCATTCAAGGTAATTTTTTAAAGGATTAAATTAATTGTAAATAATATGGGATGATACTCTATATCATTTGTTCATTTTATCTATTTTCATTTTTATTTGATTCAATTCCATTGATCCTATCTTTTATTGTCATGTAGATCTTGGATCGATTATTGATTATGAAAAAATTCAAAGTTGGGAATGACTCATCGCATGTATCCATTGCATCTAAAACCTAAAAGTGGTGTCAAAGAGTAGAAATAATTATTTATAATTACTTAAATATCATTTATTGATTTATACATCTGTTATTTAGTTTTCAATATATGTTCAATTATTCTTTTAATTTGAATTGTGAGATTTTCTCCTTCCTCTTTCCATTCTCATAGATCTAATCAAATAGATAATTTTTTTTGAATAAAATAAAAAAAATGATCTAATATGAAGGTGATGATGATTCATTCAAGATAGCACAAGATTACTCTCCATGTAACCATTTTTACACACCGTGTACTAGTGATGAATTCACAAGGAATTAATTTTGAATTAATAAGAACTATGTGTATTGATTACATGCAGTGCATTTAATTTCATACACTACCTATTGACTGGGACAACCTAGCACATGGTCAGCCAGAGTACACACTGTGTATCCCACATACATGGTGTGTAGTCAGTTAAGTCACAGATGGGACATGTATTTACAAACATGACCTACCTGACTAGTGACTGTGTAACTCGGATATGACACACAGTGTAGCCCTTTGTACATGATGTGTACTCAAATTTTTCCAAGGCACATTTTACATGCCGAGTCCTTAGGTGTGTGCCTTGGACAGATGGTGAGATACATACACTTCATATAGCTCACATGTACACACCATGCACTTATACAAAATTTTAGATAATTAAATGAATTTATTATACTCTATAAACCTTATTTACATGTGAATCTATGTAGTCATTAAGTTGATAGGAACCACTATGTGATGGGTTTTAATATATATTTATATATATAACTATTTAATTATTTTTTTTAATGTTCAGATCTACATATCATGTGTGATTTGTATGACAGATATTTCTCTATATGCATCAAATCATAACATGTTACAGAAATATCATG
Organism: Viscum album; assembly: GCA_963277665.1. Lineage (NCBI taxonomy): Eukaryota > Viridiplantae > Streptophyta > Magnoliopsida > Santalales > Viscaceae > Viscum > Viscum album. Next base: position 1,501,093,788 of record OY728119.1, on the reverse strand, counting down.
TAATTCATGTAATCGTTAATTTTATAGTAAATTAGATAAAATTTTGTGATAAATCATGTATTCTATATGTCACAATAGTATATAGTATATGATTAAAATATATGTTGAGTAGATTTAGATGGGTATTCACCATGTTTCCTCTAATGTACATTGATGTACTCAATTAAATTTAAATAAATTTATTTAATTTGTTTAAAACTATAATGGATGAGAATATCAAGGAAATTTAGATGACAATTAAGATAAATTATTTGATTTATTAAAAATATAAATAATTATTTCAATCATGGTTTATGATAAATACGAATTATTAAGAATTGAATTCTATTTTAATTAAATTTGTAATTCGTTTCTTATCGATGATCATGATTATAGTCCATCCCTTTGCATGTGATTGGTTTTATTTAATTTATTATTAAATTAAATTATTCTCCTATGTGCCTTTTCTCATCACATTATTTACAGTAATGTGTGAGCATGGATTATTTTAGGTAAACCCTTTTCCCCCCACCTACGTGTGATTAAAATAATATATAATGGGTAGAGCTCCCAATCTAGTGGAGGCAGTTCATGTTTGGAGTCGAGGAAAAACCAATCCAAGAGATATACATAGGTGGACCGATGAAAAGTTGTAACATGAACCATAATTTTTTCAATGATTTTTTTCCTAGTCCAATATTTATTTTATCCAATTATAGATAAACTGAACATTAGTAAAATCTCAGGATCATACTAATTTTTTTTCTATCAGGTTTCATGCATATTTCAATATAGATTTTTTTTCTTGATCACATTAATTAATTATTTAAAAAGTATTAAATATAGAACTAAATTAAATTTCCGTATGCATAAATATTGTCTAAGACATTTTTAATCACTTAAGTAACTCAACATAATATTAAAAATAATGTGATAAAGATAATAATTGGAAATTTATTCATAAAAGATAAAACCCCTTAATTATATATTAAGTTGGTATAGCCTTACACTAATTCAGTTAAAATAGAACTATAGTTCAAAATTCTTGACCAACCAAAGTTGGATGATTTCAATTATTAGGGAATTCTAACATGATGTTTTTGGTTTTAATTAACATTGTTCATGTAAAGGCTTGACTACCAAATCATAACATTGTGTAACTATTTGGAAAGTGTTAAGGAAATAAAATTTATGGATTTTAGGATTGGGGAGTCCACTCAACAAATAATGTAATTTTGTGTTAATGTAGTTGAAATTTTGAATTCCTTACTACAACCATTCATGTTTATTAAACAACTAAAGTTGGGGTATTGAGAAGGGGAATATGGATCCTTACCACTAGAATTTTCCTGCAATAGGATATTCTGAAGCCAATGGGGTGGTATATTGGGTTTCTATAAAATAGTCGGATATTAATAAATATAACATTTATTTATTTGTCTAAAATTTATTAGATAAAGTTGTAAAACTTTGATCATATTACATGTAGAAACATTAATAAAAATGACATCAGACATATCACTGCGATCTATACATGAGATCGATAACCTTCTCACTGACCCAAATTTTTTAGAGTGGAAAAAGATCTTATGAATTATCCTTCTCCATGAATGTAAATTGTATGTTCTTGAAGAACCAATTACTAGTCCTCTTTAGAATGAGGCTATTGATGAATAATTGTCTCTCTTTGAGAAATATTTGAATGATGATATAAATGTACAATGTTTAATGCTTTCATCTATGAATAATGAGATTTTGATGATACTTGTGGGCATGAATTCATATAGCATGATGTCTCCCCTTAGAGACCCCTATAAAGAGAAGGTGAGATAAGATAGATACAAGATCTGTAATGATTTTTTACAACTAATCTTAGAGATTCTTCACTAGATAGGCCACATGTAGTTATGATTATTGGATTTATTTAATTATTAGACATCTTTTGAATTAAATTCCATGATGATTGGAATAAAGATCTCATACTTTCATCACTACCCAAGACCTTTTACAAATTTATTGTTAATTAAAATATTATAAATAATGAAAAGAGTCTTTCATAAATTCTTATAATGTTTTTCTAAGTGGATAAGGTTATGGGGCAGGATAAACCCATGATACTTATGGTGAATAAGAAAATAATGAACTAGGTTAAGGGGCCCATAACTCATAACAAGTCAAAAGCTCTAGAGCACTGTTCATTGAATAAGAGGAAGATCCAAAGGCTTGGTATGGAAAAAGAGATAATATGTTTTTCATATGGAAATAAATGACACTGGAAGAAGAACAATACCCAGAAACAAGGGGAATATAATGGTTTATTCATTATAAAAAGTAATCATTCAATATCTACACATTGGGTATTATATACAACTTTTGGTTCTCACATCTGTATCTGAATGTAGTAACCAAGTACATTATGAATGATTGCTAGAGGAGAGGTATATTTTGAGAGCTACTAAGGGTGTGGGGATGGATCCACTAGTCATTAGTGACTCTCAACTTTCATTTTGAATGGGAATATTTTTTGTTTTAAAATATCGATATTATGTACAAATAGTTACCAAAAACATATTTTCTTAATAATTCCTAGATTCAGATGAGTTTACATTCAAGATTGAAAATAAAACATGTTTCTTTTATAAAGAGAACATATGTTATGGTATGTCACATTTAAATAATGGTCTTTATGTATTAAATTATGAAAACCAAGTATTTAAAATAGATAGTAAATCGTGTTCATAGAAATTATATAACACCTAGCTATGGAATCTCCATCTTTTTAATGTAAAAAAGAATCATTTAATAAATATGTTTCAAGATGGTTATTTTTATTCATCTAAGCTATAACCACTTGAATTATGTAATTATTTTTTATAAGAAAAAATGACAAAACTTCTATTTGATGGATAGGGTAAAAGGGAAACGAAGATTCTTGGATAGGTAAACACTAATGTGTGTAGACCATTTCCAAAAGAATCTGGAGATGGGTATTCATAATTAATAACATTTACTGATGACTTGAGTAGATATGTTTATGCCTACTAGATGAGGTATAAGTTTAGTTACTTTGAGAAATTAAATTAATTCAACAATAGAGAATAGAATCAACTTTGAATGAAGATAAATAATCTTTGATTTAATAAAGGTGGTGAATATCTTAACCAATAGTTTATCAGCTTTATATGGGAGTTTGGGATTCTCTCTCAACTCACTCCATCTTATACACCACAGTGGAATGGTTTTAGTGAATGGAGTAATTGTACCATGTTAGACATAGTAAGGTAAATGATGAATCGTGAAGATATTCCATTATCCTTTTAGGTATATTCATTATAAACTTTGAGATACACACTATAGAGAGTACCAACTATAGTGGAAAACTGAATTCCAATTGAGTTATGGAGTGGAAAGAAAGCCATTTTTTCACATACACATGTGTGGAGTTGCGAAGTGTTTGTTAATCCCTTATTCGAAAACAAACTAGAACATAGGGGAACTAAGTGTACCCTTATAGGGTATACTATGTAAATAAAGAGATACTATCTATAAAAACCCCTAATACAAGGAAGTGACTTTCACAAAAAAATCATCTTTCTTGAGAGGTAGAACATCCTAAAAAGGATTATTTAAGCAATATTGACTTCTATGAAGTTAATTCTCATGATATAAAAGAGTTAGTATAGGAACATATTCAATGGGTCCCCTTAGAAGATGTATTTACTATTACAGAAGTAATGAATAGGATCACAATAGTGGTAATAGAACCAAATATATATTGTTTTCTAGTCACCGAAGATGGTCAATCTTTATTGGTTGACAATGATGAACCTCTCTCCTAAAAAGAGGTAGTAGAGAGCTTAGAAGCAATAAGATGGAAAGAAGATATGAATTCTGAAATGGAATACATGTATCAGAACCAAGTTTGGGTTCTGGTTGATGAACTAGTTTATGTAAATCCCATAGGGTGTAGATGGGTATTCAAGAGAAAAATGTACATAGAAGATAATATAAATACATATAAATCAAGGATAGTGGATAAAGGGTTTATAAACATCATAATGGAATTTATTATGATGAAAACTTTCCACCGATTTCCATGTTTAAATTCATCCTAATTATATTTTCTATTGCATCTTAATAGGATTATGAAATTTGGTAGATGGACATCAAAACTGCTTTCCTTAATGGGAACCTTTGGGAGGATGTATATATGACATAACAAAAATTTGTTATGACTCTTTATGATTCTAAAAATATTTTCAAGTTTCAATTATCCATTTACGGATTGAATCAAGAATCTAGGTCATAGAACATTTGTTGTAATGAATCTATAAAATAATTTGCTTTTATAAATAATGAATGTGATCCAAATGTTTATGATAGATTTTGTGTGAATTCAATAATTATCCTAGTAGTATATGTTAATGAATTATTACTTATTGGAAATGACATACCATTCATCTAGTCTATTAAGGACTGGTTAAAAAAATGTTTCTCCATGAAAGTCATAGGTGAAGCAGCCTATATTCTAGGTATCAAGATCATTATTTATTAATATAAAAGGCTTCTTGGACTATGTCAAAGTAAATATATTCACCAGATACTAAATATATTTAGTATGGAACAATCCAATAAGATACTGGTTCCAGTTGCACATGATTTACATATTTCTAAGAAAATGTTTCCTTATACACAATAGGATAAAGAGAGAATAAATAAGATATCATATGTTTTAGAGATAAGATTAATCAAGTCTTCTATGTTATATACTAGATGTGAAGTTGCATATGCATTTAGCCTGGTAGGTATATATCAAGATGATATAGGAGAACAACATTGGTATGCTGTTAAGACTATCCTAAAGCACCTGAGAATAACTAATGATATATTCCTAGTATATGGAGGAGATGAGGACATGGTCATCATGGTATATACTAATGCTAGTGTTTAAAAAAATCCGAATGATCTGAAGGCACTGTTAGGATATATTTTTTATCTCAATAGAGGAGTTGTGTTCTAGATGAGTTTGAAGAGACATTCCTTGCTGATTGTATAGAGGAGTATGAGTATATAGAGTATTCTGATGCTTCTAAGTAATACATTTGGATTCAAAACTTCTTCCAGGTTCTTGATGTGGTACCTCATAGTAAAGATCCTATCACATTGTATTGTGATAATACAACAACAGTGGATCTTACAAAAAAATCCATGGAAACACAAACAAGAAAACAACATACTCTAGAAGCATCATCCTTTTATGGATTTTTATAAAATGGGTGAAGCTACATTAAGCATATTACCCAAAATAGAAAATATAGAGGACCCCTTGACTAAAGGCCTATCTCAACAAAAGCATGAGTATCATGTGAGAGCTAGTGGAGTAAAGGTTGTAAGCAGTTGGCTTTAGTGAGAGTGGGAGTCTTTTCGAGTTAGTTACATAGAACCAAATTTTTTATACATTATGATAAACTATATTCATATTTCTTAATATTGATAAAATTCTTATCACATCATGATTTTTCTTCATCATAACTTTGTATTTGATAGTGTATTAAGTGTAGTTATTAAACTAAAATGTCTTAGAAGTTCCCTACTATGATCAGAACCTAGAAGTGCTATGAAACTATTCCTAAATATATGTTATATATTTAGATGATATAATTGGAGAGACAAAAGTGATACAGAATATCTAGGGTGTAGACTCATATGACTTTGAGGCACCTTCTCATGATTCATGCCGTTGGTAATATCTAGTGTAACATATTGTGATATTGAGACCCACCAATAGGAAATCCAAATTTTTTTATGTCATTGGATGTTCCTATATGTGGACATGTGTATTGATACTTATACTATAATATTATTATTAATGAGTATTATGAGCCATTCCATTTGATGTATTGATGAAAATCATGAAAACAAAATATTGTGATGAGGTAGGATATGTTGGGTGTGTCATGAGTAATATTTCATTAATGAATAATGGGAGAAAGGATTTTTCCCTTATTTTATTTAATAAAATATGATTTATCAATACATTTGATGGAAGAAATATATACTAAATAAATCTATGGAAATTGTGTTATATGGGAAAGTTCAATTTATAGAAATTCAATGAAATATTATTCGAGCTCATAGGTTGATGGCACCAGCATGCAACCTGCTTGATTAGAGATATCAAAATAAAAGTACTATGTTATATAGTAATAAACCATATGAGTTATTTGGTCATTGAAACATTAAATTCTTTCTCGATTGGTTCCTTGGTGTATTGTTAGATGCCTACCTTGGAATTTAAGTTGCTATGCATAATGCCACTGAGAAAGTGGTCTAGAGGGTAACACACTAAGTGTATACAGAATCTTAGTTAAATAATGTATTATTATTATTTATTTATCAAGTTGAATAAATCTTATCCCCACAAGTGTTTTAGTAATTTTTTATTTTTTCTTGATCACATGTATTCTTTCACTAGTTATTCGAGTGAATATAATGTGAGTGGATTATTTAATAAATATTAATTTTATATTTAGTAAATATAATATTTTATTATTTATTAGAGAATAATGTAGTGATATTAATTTATTAAATAAATAGTCATTATTCAACGATCCACAAATATTGTGGAGGAATAGAAGATGAAGTTTCTTGTTTTGATGAAAAATAATATAAATTAATATTTATTTGATTAAATAGTATTTAATTTAATTCCTAAGTCAATCACCTAATGAGAAAATATTATTTTTATTATTATTTTGAAATGGGGTTAACGAAGGGATTAAATAAATTTAAAATGGAACTTGTGCAAATAGTTATTTCTAAACCCTAGTGGTATTTACAAAATATATATTATTTTTCAATAGATCCAATTAATTTGTGTTTTGCGCAATGATAGATGAAGATAATACTCTGAATCCATAGAGAGTTCCATTTCTATGAATTCTGCCAAGAATAGAGAGCGATATTCCTCCACCTCTCTCTCTTTCATGTCTAGAGATATCTAGGATAATTATTTGGAATAAATTATCTTGTGGATCAAAGGAGAATGATGGAAGAAATTGGATCTATCGTGATAGAACCCTTAGATTCTTATGGAGACATTCAGAGATGTGTGGAACATGTGTGGATCAACACTATTGGGAATTATATATTGATTACTATAATTAAATGATGTTACAACATAGATCTATTATTAGATCTATTAATGAATAAATAATTCATTCATTTTATTTCTTTATTTTATTAAATTAATTATAAATAATATGTGATGATCCTCTCTCTAGTTCCAGTGTTGTAACCATTATCCATTTTCATTGATTAAATTTCATTGATTACTATATTTATCATCATGCAGATTTCCGATTGATCATTGATCATGAAAAAATATAATTTTGGCATGTACCATCACACGCTACATTGTCCACGGAACCTACAGCGGAAAGGTATCTTGTTTTGGGTGAATCATTTGTGGTATTATATTGATTGAATTATCTATAAATGATATATCACATCCATGTATAGGAAGAGATATCTCTTGATCCTTGATAAATAGGATGGGAGTACCTTAAATAAACTCATTTCCATCATAAAATAAGGTAAATCCATCCTGAATGGTTATTAAAATAATATATAATTCCAATACGGATGTTGACACAATATATGAATCTGGATTTATTATAAATCATATGAAAAATATATTTTATTACATATTATTTTATCATAATATATTTACATTTCTATTACATTAATATATGATAAGATAATTAAATTAAGTAATCAGGACATGAAGGGATAAACTCTAAGAGACAATGGGCAATTGAGATCAAAAGAAATTTCCCATTTTGAGTTTGTGCTTTTCATTATAAACATTACCCTTTTCAATTATGCTGGAATTTGTTTGCATGACTGAAGGAGGTCTCTTTATTTCTAGTTTTTTCTTCTATTTTTAATGGAATGGTTTTAAACATATTAGTGTAAAAAAAATTTCTTGCTGTTTAAACTTTTTTGGGCTAGGTTTTCCCATTGAGCACATCAAGGTCAATTAGTTTTGGTTTCATGAAGGTCATTGGGTAATCCAATCACTTTCATGAGTGGATAAATACCCATAATTATGGTATTATTATTGATTTTTGTAAATATAGGTTTCTTCCTTGATTCCTTGAGGTATATATTTGATAATTCAATTGGAAATCATTTTTTTACCATGGAAAATGGAGTGTTTGAGGATATTAGATTGTCCACCACTGCCTGATTTATTTTGTTTTCCTTCTAATTTCCAATCACTACCATAAAATAACAGTTTTAATCTGATTTTTTTAATTTAACTTAGTTTAATTCATTTAAAATCCCCAATATTATTTTTAACATTAACAAAAACAAAGTAACAATTTGACAGTTCAATAACTTAGCCAAAAACCTCCTCATGAGACAACTCTGTGGTCACCACTGTAATGATTTTTTAAGAGAAAATTTTTGATTGTGATAACATGACAAAAAACACAGTGTCAATTTAGGTTTTTTGGGGAGGTTTCCTAAGATTTTTTGGATATTTTTTTTACTTTATAATATTTTAACTACAAATTTAGAGTGTTAAAAAACAAAAACAAAAGATTTACATAGGTAATACTTTTATTATTCGTCATATAATCAATAATATAGTGATCTTAGTCATGATAAAATTTCTAAATTTCAATTCGAACTAAATATTCTAAAAATGAATCAAAGGAATTTTGTGATTCAATAAAATATTCAAGAAGTAAGAAAACAAATGGAGATTCTTTCTAATGACTTAAAATAATTGAAATAACATAAAGCTCAAAAAGTTGATCAAGAAATGGAAAATATTGTCCCACCCAATTTTCATATTAAATATCCTTTTGGGGATGATTTGAAAAATGATTTAGAATCAACCATTTTGAATTTGAAGGAATAAATTGTCACTAATTCACAAAATGATGTGTCGTTTGGAAATCAAAACAATTTGGAAAAAATTGGGAATAATTTTTTGAAAATTAAATTTCATGTGAATCCATTATTTATTAAATTTTAAATTCAGAAACATTTTTTGTAACATTAGATAAAAATGAAGATAAAAACGAGTCATTCACTTTTTAATAGCATATGGAAGAACCTAAGTTGTTTTCATCTTTCAAAACAACTATTTTTGACTCTCAGGTAGATCTGGAACCTAAGAATCCATAGGGATATGTCTCAAATATTTATCTAATGGTTCCTGATTATTTTGATAATAAATTTCTAAATGATATCACCTATACAGATTTAGTGCCCATTATTGTTGGGTGGAATGATTTTTAGATAAATATGAAGTGAAATAAAAAAACTGAAGAGAGAATTGTGTTCCTGTTTGAGTACACTGGTATACATGAGGATGTTGGTACTAAAAATATTTGCAAATAATAAATCAATTTTGAATATGAAATTCAAGATGAAACACATCTTGGAATTACATTTCATCAACCAGTATATGTTTTTAGTGATGATAAAGTGTTTTTAAATTTATTTTACATTTTTTTCCCACTTCCACCGCATCATTGGAACCATGAATCCATGGAGGGGATCCTAAATAAATATGTTTTTTAGAGCTTCTACGATGTGTGAGCTAAAGTGATTGGTGAACTTTCTTTTTAGTTGTTTATGAGAAAGTAATTTCACCCACCTTTAGATTGGTGATGATCAGTTGTAACTACCTAACTAGGGGGAGTGGAAACCTAGAACCCACATTGGGGTAATACCAAGACTCTATTACCTTCACATTATTTTTTTCCTTCACTGTCTTGAATAAACTTTTGATACATTTTTTGTTTCACATATAGGTTTCCCTGTTAAAACATCGAAGAGGCTAGTCAAGCCTTCTATCATCTCAATAAAAGCTAGGTTATTTCATTAATCTCCACTTATTTTCATGTATTATATTTTTTTTCACATTATAATTTTAACTTCTATGAATAATGAGGACATTGTAAAAATTATGTTTTGGGGAGAGGAACATGCTAAGTAGATTATGATTTTGTGTTTTTATTTTTTAAAATACTTGTATTCTATTTTTTCAATTTTTTGTGTGTTTTTATAAATTTTCTATTGAAAAAAAAACATGTGAGCTTAAAATTAATATCCTTTGAGAATTGAATAATATTTTTGATGAAAATAATCAACTTGATTCATATAAATGAACTTAAAGGACTGTTGAAATGTTCGTTTTTCTATATTCAAATTTTTTTAAATTCATAATAATACCATTGAATTTTGAATTTCAGGCCATGAATGATGTACAATATTGAAAATCACATTCCAATTAGGATTTTGAACCATTTTTCCATATTCTTCACATTCACCCCCCTTCTCGAGTAAACAAAATATTGCATGTTTTTACAAAAACATCCATTTTTATTTCAAAACTTCCGAGCTTTAAATAATTTAAATTCGAAATAATTAAGGAAATTATTTTGTTATTAAAGCCCTCCATTTAGTGATAATCATTTTTATTATAGAATTACATGAACATTTTATCATTGTGGGTCCTTATTATGAATGTATTACCTATTTGATAGCAATATTATAATTTAGTTTCCCTATCTAACCCAATATTGTAGTATCTTGCATGATTTTAGTAAATCATATATGTGGGGGAGCTTCTTTATGGTGCGCTACATCATTTGGGGCTATGTTGGGTGGAAATTAAATATTTTAAAACATGTTTTTTGTAATGAATTTTTTTTTACTAAAATATGTGTCCATCTAGTGATTTCAAATAAAAGGGAGTTGTTCCTTTCTAGAGATCCCAAATAACTAAAGATGTGCCTTTCTGAAACATTAAAAAATATGAAATTTTGAGAAATTTTTTTTATTTTATTGATAATGATTTGGATACAATTTGTGACTCCCATGAAAGAAATTTTGAAGTTGTTTTAGAGATGATTTTATAGAATGAATAAGAATAAAAACATGCTTACGTAATAATAGAATCATGCATTTTTTGCTTCAAAAATAGCCAAACACTCCTTATTTGATATCAGAACATTTCACATTTGAATCCCACAAACCGTAAAATCTTAGAACAACCCTTTATATTTCCTCATGATGGATATAATTATTTTCATAAATTGGTTTGATATTTATAAATTTGTGAAGCCTATGTTGAACCATTATTTAGATGAGAAAAGATTTGTTCATAATAAAAAACATGTGTTCAGAAAAAAAAATTGATGTCAGAATAATTGGTCATGGAGGAATGAATTAAATGGAAATATAATGAATGAAAATAATTCATAATTTAGAATATAATCTGTTCAATAGTCATGATAGGCTGGGTTCCTTTATTTTGACCTTATGAATTTCTTTGATATGTGTTTTTAATTTTCATTGGAAATTTATTTGGAGTGCTCACTTATTTGGGAGTCAATGTGCTATGGGTGGGGGAATTGATATAACTAATATTTTCAATAATTTTTATCTTAATTTAAATGATTTAAATTCACCATTTTTTCATATTTTGAGAATTTTAACTTTTGTTTAGAATTTTTATATGTTTTAATAAAAAATGTTAAAATACCCCAATTTTGGAATTTTAACAATTTTTCATCTGTTTGTTGTTTTGGGAATAACTTCTTTTCTACAGAACCAATTGTAAATATTATTTTTTATGAACCATTTTATCATTGAATGATTATATTAGAAATGTTCCATGTCTTGATTTAAAAATCTAGAGGGTAAAATAAATCAATCTTTCTAGAATGTGTTTATGGATGATAGAATGGATCCCACCTCAATAATTGAGGAATAAATCCGAATAAAGGTTTTCAAATTCATTAATTCAACGTGTATATAAAATATAAATCAATGGTGCGTATTAATTTCAAATATAAAGAGAAACCTTTCTCATGAAAACATTCTTTGAATGAGTCAAACAAAAGGAATATGAAAGGTTTCATTATGTAGAAATTATTATATTCAGTAATTAAATCATAAATTGTATACCAAATGACAAATATATATGAAATATAGAGGTTTGATAGAGGATTAAATTAATAACAAACTTAGAAATTAATCTAGTGGAAATTTTATAGCGGGATTACCAATTGAGAGCCAATATTCAGGATTCAAAAACAAGATAGAGGATTTCCACCAACTTTTTCTTTTTATGTTCTAATCTTTATTTAATTTAAAAGTATGGTTGGATTAATGGAGTAGGATATTATGGAGAACATATATTAGATTATATTATTATTACATGAATTAAAAATTTCATGAAGAAATAAAATCCAATTGGTGGTGGTCATTGTAGATTTTAGGACATGTGCCCTTGTGAGTTTGTGATTTTCATTATAAATATTTATCTTTCTAATTATCTAGGAATTTTTTTGCATGACTGATGTAGGTATCATTATCTATTGTTTTAAATTTATTTTATTTTTTTATGGAAATTTTATAAACTTATGGTTGTAAAAAAAATTCATATTTTTTAATCTTCTTTGGATGAGGTCTCCCCATTGATCACAACAAGGTAAATTAGTTTTGGTTGCTCAGAGGTCTTTGGGTAGTAAAATTACTTTCATAAGTGGTTAAACACCCATTGTTGAGGTCTTTTTATGGTTTATGGTCAATATAGGTGTATGAATAAATTTATTAAGTTATAAATCGGTTAACTAAATTGGAAATAAATTGTCAACAATGATAAAGGGACTGTCTGAGGATCGTAGTTTTTCCACTGCTGCCTTCTTCAGCTTGTCCTTTTTAGTCTATTATACTTATATTTTCTAATATCTAATGTATATTACTTATCACAATTTGGTTTTATGTTATCCAACATTTAGTTTTACTATTTTACGAAAAAATAATAACAATTTGGTTGTTGGATAAAATAGCATGAAATCTCCTCATGAGGCAACCCTATGGTCACCACTGTACTGCATTTCAAGGGGAAAATGTAAAGACACAGATTTTCCAAGTAATTTTTTTAATTATATGGAATTATTAAGATTCTTTGAAAATCAACAGTGCGTGATTCCGAGAACTGGTTTTCCTGGAATGAATTTCTGAACTTTTTTATGGTACATTCAGTAAACGCACAGACAGCATTTTTCTATCTTTTGAACCGGTGCTCCGATTAAAAAAAACAGGGGCACCATTGAATATTTAGTGCCAAAATTTGCTTAAGGGAGGCTTCACTTCGATTGTATTAATTCTACAAAAAAAAAATTCGATTTTAGGACTTTTTAAAATAATAATAAAATAACTTTATTATTTTATATGTTTCTTTATTTTCCTCTAATGGACAAGTGGTAGTGTGGGACCAGTGATGTGTGAAGACATTAAATGGTTTGACCCTTCAAATCTTAAGTAAAAGAGTCATTGTAATTAAATAAGGTTCCTATTAAATGAACCCCTATAAATTTCATGATCGTTACTTACGCCACCCCCCCCCCCCTCTCTCTTATTTATATGGAGCTTGGGGAGGAGTATTGGCATGACTTCACCAAGAAATGACGTTATGATAAAGTGTTGTGACACCAGCCCCTTGGATAATGTGACTAATTCCAATGAGCGGTGTTGGGAAACACCGATTCCCGAACCAAAGAACGATGATTGAGCGGCATCGTTGGAGGTTTGTTGCAGGAACAACAAATGTTGACTCTTCCCCAAACGCGACATTCTCCAATGATCTTGAGGTAGGGATTTATTTCTCTTATAATTTCAAGTGATAGTTTAATCCTATTTTATCACTCATATTTTCAGGCTAATGCAGAGGGCTCAGGCCAAATAAACCTGACCAAGACCCTTCGCTACCTAGTTTTACCTTTACATTATACGTGGAAGACTATTGATGCTTCATCGGTGGCCGACGCCAGCAGATGATGGAGTCAGCTGGAATCGACTTACCGTGATCGAGGCATCACGCCGTCATGCACCACAAGAGGAGGCCTCAGTGATCAGCAGAGCAGCTGAGACCAACCAGCCATTGAGGTGATGCAGCACGCCATTGCGCACCGCTAGTGGAGAAGGGGCCACGACTTTTCAGCCACGGCGGTCGAGAAATGTAGTAAGCACCGTCTGGCTACTAGAGGATGTCATGTGCCTTCTTGCACCGCCAGCAGAGGAATTCTTGGCTCTGACACCACGGTAGCTGGGACCTGAACCCTAAGGGTCCCACCAGGAGACTAGTAAATGCAATGTGGCGTTGTTTCTTCAAAACCAAATAGTCGTTCGACCATTATGGAAAATCATGGGGGATATACACCCCCCCCCCCTCATGCACCAGCTAGGGTGGACCCCCCCCCCCCCCCCCCATGGTCTGGGCTATGCGATCCCAGCGGGTCATGCCACCACAGGACGGGCCGCGAGAGCCCAGCAGGTCGCGCCTCCGCGGGCCAGGCCGTCTGAGCCCCACGGGTCGCGCCCTTGCAGGCTGGGTCACGCCCCCTGTGGGCTGGGCCGAATTGAGGATAATCCATCCATGACCTATTCTAGCCAAGTCGGACCAGGACCAAGGCGGGTCAAACCAAACCAGGTCGGACCGACCCAGGCCCTTCCAGGCTAGTTTCCACATAAATGACCATAACTTGAAATATGGGTGCTCCTTTGACGAACCGTCTATGGTAATGAGACCCTTGGAGCGAGATGATCCTTTTCATATACTATACATGATAATTGTATCAAGTTGGAGTACATCTAGGTTGGATTGAATCTGAATCTAACTAGGCCCTCAGAACTAAAATGCTTATAAGTCAAAGACCGGGCATGTGATTGACGCGTCATCTTTCACGTTGGAACCCTTATGACACAGTGGTCCTTTGGAATATTTATTTGTTGAGATTAGTGGTGGTTTATCTATGACCGATGGCTTGAGGAGTGGTTCTCCCGGAATCAAGTATACTATGAGTGGGAATCCAGTGGCTGGAAGTGAGGCAGAGGTTAGAGAAAGATCATACAGAGGTTAGTATTGAGCAATCCTATGTGGGTCCGCACTGATCTTGTGTGTCTCAGATCATGTGTGGGTCAGTACTCTATGATCCTATCTAGGTCATCCCATACCAATCTTGTGTGGGTCAGATCCTGTTTGGGTTAGTTCTCAACAATCTTGTGTGGGCCAGTGCATACTGATCCTGTGTGGGTCAGATCCCGTGTGGGTCATTATGGTGGTTAGTACATATCGACTTCGGGAGGGCCATATCCTATGTGGATCATTTCAGGGGTTAGTACCTATCGATCCTATGTGCGTCACACTCTGTATGGTCAGCAGCAGTTCCTCTTAATAGAATAAGATGATCTAGCTTCGCGACTGATCATCTTTACTTCTATACTTCACTAATACCTATGTGTTCTGATTATTTTAACTTCATGGTGATACATGTGTGGTACTTTTACCTTTCTAGTGATATATTCATGGTGATACATGTGTGGTACTTTTACCTTTGTGGTGATATCTTCATGGTGTTACCTTTGTGGTTCTTTTACCTTCATGGTGTTATCTTCATGGTGTTACCTGTGTTGTACTTTTACCTTCATGGTGTTACCTTTTCTATATTATTCCCTCATGTATGAGATGATTATATCTTGATAAATTAGGTATATGTATGGGAATATACCTAATTAGAGTTGATGAATGCTTCATGCTTTGTGATTGGGGTCTTGCTTTGTGGTTCTTCATTTGTGGAAATCTGGGAGACCTTCAGGGGTCTTAGGGTCCCTACTGAGTACTTTTATACTCACCCCTACATTGGTTTCACCCACACCTTGTTGTGTCTTGTGCAGAAGAGAGACAGTGTTGATCGAGGTTGAGGGAGCCCAGACTGGACGATGATCAGAGGTGGACCATTTGACATGGCGTGACGCATGACTACTGATCGTGAGTTTTACCTACCATTCAGGTAGGATCATCGGTGGACAATCTAGGAGCTATATTTATCTTTTCAATTGTACTTGTAATTTCCAGTTCAGCTTGTATTCTGGCCCCTTTACTTTCAACAAACTTTTTACTACAACAGTTTACCTCGTGATTGCCTCTTGTTGTGCTCTTTTATTTTTGTGTTTGTAGTGGTTTAAAGGAAATGCCTTCTCATTAAGGAATATTCCTTTTCGGTGCTAGTCTCTAGGCCCTGGCCTATTAAAGGTGGTTACGACATGGGCCGTAGGGGACGGGTTGTGGCAAAGTGATATCATAGGAGTTTGTTCTACTAAAGAACTAGGAATATGGAATTTTTTTTATGTGGAATTAGTGTTATGTTTTATGATCCTGGTTTTTAGTTTGGGGAATCTAGTTTCGGTGCGGAGGCTGACGTATCAATACACTAGGGCCCTGAATTCTGATTTCTAACTCAGTTCATGAAAACACTGATTGTGTGTGTTTTTGAAAAGTTTTTTTCTTATGATCTCTTTGAGTCAACTCACGATGTATAAATTATTGACCATGGATCACCTGCTTTCTTTCCAGATTCCACCACACAGATAGCCATCAGAATTCCCAAGAGAGTACAGGAGGATGGCCCACCGAGTGATGAGGCCTCAGTGCAGGGACCTCTTATGGTGTTATCACCTTCGGGTGATGTACCAGCATCACCACTACCCATTGGGAAGCCATTTCCACCATCCCCACCAGAAGACGGTGCACGCTGACTGAGTGCATTGCATGAGTTTCAGCGGTAGAGAGCTCTGAGGTTCTGAGGATAGGCAGACCCGTAGGTGGCTAAGGATTGGCTAGAGGATGTGGCCAGAGTTTTTCGCTTAGTTGGGACACCAGCTGATCTGATGGTGATCCTACTTGCCTGTCTCTTCCAGAGAGTAGCTGGTAGATGGTGGAGTCTGACACACCAGTGACACAATGAGTGGACCCTCACTTGGGTAGACATCGAGTGCCTTTTCAGGGCAGATTTATTCCCAATAACCCTATGCTCAGTGCATATATAGAGTGACTGCACATACAGGAGGGCAGCATGACCGTGTCCCAATACTCGACGAGGTTCACTGATCTCTCCCGCTACACAACCGACATAGTACGAGACCCTATCGTCAGGGACGAGACCTTTGAGCAGGGCCTTCTAAGTTAGATCATAGAATCTATGATATCTCTCATCATTCCAATGCAGGATGGGGTACTAGAGCAAGTGCTTTTGGTGGAGAGCTTCCTAGCTGAGTAGGTACCAACAATGAGATCCACCATCAGATGTTAGGTAGCAGATTCATCCACAGTATGTAGTAGATGGATGACATAGGGGCCCAAGTGGGCCAGACCTTCTGGTGGGAGAACTTAGGATATAGGTTCGGTAGTGAGGGGCTCACGGGATAGTGGATGACAGTTGATGGCCAGGCATTGCTACTCGTGCGGCGAGCAAGGTCACATGGATCGTGACTGCCCGACCCGTCGTACTGATGATCAGCTGAAGGTCGAGGGACCTCTGAGCCAGAGGTAGAGGTTTGGGCTAGGGGGTCCATAGGGCGGAAGACATGGCCGAGGAGTTAGTCGTTCAGTAGGTGGTGGGCGTTGAATCGAGGTTCTACCACCACCACCTTCTGGTGGTCCACCACGACCACAGGGAGCAAGAGGACAGGGACGAGCTCAGCTCTAGGAAGTTGAGGCCTACGACCACAGTGCTCTGAAGATGATTAGTGGTATGATTTGTGTATATTCCACCCTAGATTCAGTACTTATAGACAGATGTGCCAGTCACTTTTTTATTTCCTTGACCCTCGTTTGGAGCTCGGATATTCCGACAGAGTCGCTGGCTCGATCCTTATAGCTAGAGACTCCTAAGGGAGAATAATAGATGATTACGCACTAGTTCTAGTAGTGTGATCTTACTCTAAGATGTGAGAGCTTTGGCTGGGATCTTCTAGTAGTGACTTCAAGTCCTTATGACATCATCTTGGGTATGCATTGGTTATCTACAGTCCATACTCTAATTGAATGTATTAGGTGCAAAGTGTGGTGTTTCTGTGAGGATGATACCGGGTTTTCCTTCACTGGAGATAAGGGAACCTTTGAAGCACAGGATGGACATACCTAGAGGAGGGTGAAACCTATCACACATCAGTTGGCTAGCCTTTCCCTCGAGATCAGTTGATGATGAGAGTCCGAGCTATCCTGTAGTGGTGGACCGGTACACTGATGTCTTTCCAAATGATGTTCTGGGACTACCTTCACACAGAGAGGTAGACTTTTACATCACATGTAACCTAATACATCACTGATATCTAGAAAATAATATCATATGTCTCCTGTGGAGCTTCTTGAATTATGGGTACAATTTGACGACTTATAGAGAAAGGGGTTCATAAGGCCTAGTGTTTCCCCATGGGTAGCCCCAGTTTTGTTTGTTTAGAAGGCATGTGGGAGTTCGAGACTCTGTGTAGATTATCGATTCCTGAACCAGGTGACCATGAAGAACAAGTATCCAATCTCAAGGATTCATTATCTCTTTGATCATTTGAACAGATCTCAAGGGTTTTCGAAGATAGACCTCATATAAGGATATCATCAGCTCAGGGTACAAGATAAGGATATGCAGAAGTTGGCCTTTAGATGTCGTTATGGCCACTATGAGTTCTTGTTTATGCCTTTCAGCATTCCCAACTCCCCTTCTGTGTTCATGGGACTAATGAACATGATCTTCAAGATATACCTTAATCGCTTTGTGGTGGTCTTCACTGATGACATCTTGGTGTACTCAGTGACGGAGGAGGAGCATGCCTATCATTAGCAGATTGTTTTGGATACACATTCAGAGCACCAGCTTTTTGGTAAGTTCTCTATATTCCAGTTTTGGATATGAGAGGTTCACTTTCAGGGATATATTATCTTGAAGGTTAGAGTTGTAGTAGATATAGAAATAATAGAGTTTGTACTATCTTGGGAGCCACCTAAGAGTGTGATCAAGGTGCAGAGTTTCTTGGGGTTGACTGGGTACTACCAGAGATTTGTACCCAACATTTCCAGAGTTGTGGAACCCTTGTCAGCGTTGACGAAGAAGGGAAACCCCTTCATGTGGATAAAGAGATGCCAAAAGAGTTTTTAGGAGCTAAGGTAGAGACTAACGACTGCCCCCATCTTGACGCTTCTAGAAGAGGGTGTTGGGTATGTAGTATACTACAACACATCAGGTTACAGACAAAGATGTGTCCTGATGCAAGAGAAAAAAATGATCACATATGGTTCTCGGAATCAAAGACAACATGAGTAGAACTACACTACCCATAACCTAGAGTTATCAGTCACGGTCTTCGCCTTGAAAATGGTGAGACATTACTTGATGGGAAAATTTTTTACAGTGTACTCTTATCACAAGATTCTATGGTATATCTTTTCATAGAAGGACCTGAAACTGAGATTGAAACAATGGATAGATTTCCTCCAAGACTATGACATTAAGATAGTTTGTACTCCTGGGAAGGGGAATGTTGTGGCAGACGCACTCAGCAGGAGGTTTGGACTACAGTTTCTGAGTTAGGTGATAGAGCAACTAGTCGTGTTGTAGATATCCTTTGTGGTTTGAGATGTGGAATATTACCTCCATTCTATGGCTTTCACTCCCCTAATTATTCATCATGTTTGGGAGGAACAACTTGGGGACATTGACTGTGAGGCACAACGTGCTCATATATCGATAGAGAATGAAACTGATGGATTTTCTAAAGGTGGGGATCACTTCATCCTTTTTAGAGGACGCAAAATGGTACTACTGGCGCTACGGGAGGAGGTGCTGATGGAGTTACATACATTCTATTTGGTAGTACATCTTGGTGTGGCGAAGATGTACCAGGACTTCCAGCGTCAGCACTGATAACCATCGATGAAGAAGGTAGTGGTACAGTTTGTTTCATGATGCCTCACTTGTCAGCAAGTGAAGGCTGAGCATCAGGTACCAGCAAGCATAGTGCAGCCACTAGAGGCGTCGGAGTGGAAGTGGGGTTGTATCTCCATGTACTTTGTGATCGGGCTTCCACATAGGTCCCTGGGACATGATTCCATTTGGGTTACTGTTGACCGACTCACCAAGTCTTCCCACTTTCAACCTATCCAAGAGTAGGGATCAGTTGAGGGTTTGGGATGCCTCTATGTACAAGAGATTTTATGAAATCATGGGCTTCCATCAAAGATCATCCCCGACCGTGATGCACATTTTACATCTTGGTTGTGTAAGGGATTACAGGAGGAACTCAAGACTCATCTACTTTTGAGCACTACCTTCCATCCACAGACGGATGTTCAGACGGAGCGGACCATTCAGACACTGGAGGATATTCTTTGTTCTTGCATCCTAGATATTGGCAGCAGTTGGGAGGATCACTTTCCCTTAGTGAAGTTCATGTACAATAACAACTATCACTCCACCATCGGTATGGAACCATTCAAGGCCTTGTATGGTCGACCTTGCAGATCACCTCTCTGCTGGAAAGACTTAGGGGGGTCAGCACTTATGGTTCCGAAGTTGGTACGGGCTACCATTGAGAAGGTGTAGATCATCCAGGAGCAATTGAAGACTACAAAAAGAAGGCATAATTCTTATGCTGACAGGATATGGAGGCCCTTTAAGTTCAAGGAATGAGAGCACATATTCTTATGGGTCTCACCTTGATGAGGTTTGTGGAGATTTAGCCAAGGCAGAAAACTCTCACTGAGTTTTATTGGTCCTTTTCGGATACTTCAGAGTATTAAAGAGGTAGCATATCACTTGGCACTACCACTACTATTGGAGAGGCTTCACGATGTCATCCATGTATCCTAGTTGAGAAGATATGTTCATGACCCATATCACATCATCGACCATGGGGAGTTGGACTATGATGATGGGGTGACATTTACGGAGGTTACAGTGGAGATTGAGGACCGACAGCAGTAGGTTCTTCACGGATGATATATACCTCTAGTTCAAGTTCACTAGTAGCATGGGAACATCAAGGAGAGCACATTGGAGTGGGAGGCTTAGATTTGTGCTCAGTATCACCATTTTTTTCCTTAGTATATGTTGTGGCTTTTAGCAATCAAAATCCCTAAGGTGGGGAGAATATAAAGACTCAGATTTTCCATGTAAGTTTTTTAATTATATGGAATTATTACAAGTCTATGAAAATTGACGGTGCGTGATTCCGAGGCTTGGTGTGACCGAAATTAATTTATGAACTTTTTTAAGGTACATTTAGTAAACACACGTGTGGAATTTTTATATCTTTTGAACCATTGCTTGGATTAAAAATCTAAGGGAATTGTTGAATCCATAGAACTAGGATTTTCTTAAGGGAGGCTTCACTTCAGTTGTGGTAAGCCTGAAGAAGAAGATAGATTTTGTGTCTTTTTGAAATAATAATAAAATAACACTATTATTTTATTTTTTTCTTTATTTTCCTCAAACTGACAAGTGGCAGTGTGGGACCAACGACGTGTCTAGAAATTAAATGGATTGACCCTTAAAATCATAAGAAAGAATTTCAGTATAATTTAGGAATATTCCTATTAAATAAACACCCATAAATTCCATAATCAGTACTTACCCTCCCCCTCTCATATTTATATAGATCTAGGGGAGGAGTATTGGCACAAATTCACCATGAAATGAAGTTCTAGTAAGGTGACACTATGCCAACCCCTTGGAAGATGTTTCTAGTACCGGTGAGTGGTGATGAGCGACACCAAATCCTGAACTGAAGAACAACGATTGAGCAGTGTCGTTGGAGGCTTGTTGCGGGGACGATGAACGCCAAATCTTCCTAGAAAGTGGTGTTCTCCAATGATCTTGAGGTATGGATTTATTTTGGTTATAATTTCAAGTGATTTTTGAATCCTATTTCCTCCCTCAAATTTTAAAGATAACACGGAGGGTGCGGGCGAAATGAACATGACCCGGACCCTCTTCTACCTAGTTTTACCTTTGTGTTCTCTGCGGAAGACCATTGGTGCTGCACTGGTGACAAGTGCTGGAAGATGGTGGTGGCGGCTGGCACCGACTGGCCATGATGAAGACAATGAGTCGTCATGTTCCACAAGAGGAGGCCGCAACACTATTCTACAACAGTCAGTAGAGAGGTCGCCATAGGCCAGCCACGATGGTGATGCGTCATGCCATCGTACACCTCTAGCGAAGAAGGAGCTGTGCATTTTCTACCACGGTGGTCGAGTAGGGCATATTACACTGGTTGGTCATAGGAGGATGTGGTGGACCATTGCGCACCATGGGCATAGGAAGCTGTGGCTCTGACACCACAGCATCAGGGAACTGTACCCTATAGGTCCCACTGGGAGACAAGGTAGCACCACGTGGTTCCGCCACTTAACAAAATGAATGGCCATTCGGGGAAATCGGGGGGCAGGGGGTAGTTGCACCCCCCCCCCATGGGCCAGGCCACGTGCGCCCAACGAGCCACACCCCAACGCGGGTCGGACCGCACGAGCCCAACAGGTCACGCCACTGTATGTCGGGCCACATGAGCACAGTGGGTTTCACCCCTTGTGGGCTAGGATGAACCGCGGTCTAGAGGGATAATGTTTCCACAACCCAGTCTTGTTGGGTCGGACCTTTCCAATTCCTGGCTAGTGTCTACCTAGAAAACCAATACATGAAATCCGGGCACTCGTTTGTCATACCATTTGCGGTGCTGGGACTCTTAGAGTGAGACGGTCATTTTGGTATACTCCACATGAGATTTGGATAAAGTTTTAGTATGTCCAGGTTGGATTGGAACCAAATCCAATTAGTCCCTCAGAACTAAAACACTTATAAGTCACAAACTGGGCGTCTGATTGATGCGTTTTCTATCACATTGGACTCCTTACGACATGACATTACTTTAGAATACAAATCCTAGGAGATTAATGGATATTTAGGTATGATTGATGGCTTTAAGATCAGTTCTCCTAGAATCAAGCATAATATGAGCGGGAATCCTGTGGCTGGCAGTGAGGTGGATATTGGAGACATATCATATAGAGGTTAGTACTGAGTGATCCTGTGTGGGTTAGCACCTATCCTCTGTGGGTTAGATCCTTTTTGGTTCAGTGCTCAACAATCATGTGTGGGTCTGCACATGCCTATCATATTTGGGTCATATCCTGTGTGGGTCAGCACTTAGCGTTCCTGTGTGGGTCAATGCATACTGATATTGTGTGGGTCAGATCCTATTTGGTTTATTACAGGAGTTAGTACCTATCGACTCTGGGTGGGTTGGATCCTGTGTGGATCATTGCGGGGGTAAGTACCTATCGATCATGTTTGGGTAAGACTATGTTTGGTCAGAAGCAGTGCTTATTGACAAAATAAGATTATCTAGCTTCGTGACTGATTATCTGTACTTCTATACTTCACTAATACCAGTGTGAGTTGAGTCTTTTACCTGCACGGTGATACCTGTGTGGTAATTTTACTTTCATGGTGATATCTTTATGGTGATACCTATGTGGTAATTTTACCTTCATGGTGATATCTTTGTGGTGTTACATGTGTGGTTCTTTTACCTTTGTGGTGTTATCTTCATGGTGTTATCTATGTGGTCCTTTTACCTTCACGGTGTAACCTTTATGGCATTACCTTTGAGATATACTTCCCCATATATTAGATGAGTATATCTTGATAAATTTGGTATATGTATGGGTATGTACCTAAGTAGAGTTGATGACTGCTTCGTGCTTCGTGATTGAGGTCTTGCTTTATGGTTTTTCCTTTATGGAACTCTGGGAGACCTTTGGGGTCTTAGGGTCCCTATTGAGTATTGTTATATTCACACCTATACAAGCTTCACATGTACCTTGTTGTTTCTTGGGAAGACGATGGACAATGTTGATCAAGGATGAGGGAGACAGGACTGGACAGTGCTCAGAGGTGGAACATTTGACATGGGGTGAAGCAGGAATACTAATTATGAGTTGTACTTACCCTTCTGGTAGGATCCTCGGTAAACGATCCAGTAGCTGTATTTCTCTTTTTAGTTGTACTTGTACTTTCTAGTTGGTATTTTATTCTAGCCCATTTTCTTTCAGCATAGTTTTTACTACAACAGTTTACCTCGTGGTTGCCTCTTGTTGTGCTCTTGGATTTGTGTGTTTGTACATGTTTAAAGGCAATGCCTTCCCATTAGAGGATACACCTTTTTGGTTCTAGTCGCCAGCCCCTGACCTATGAAAAACAGGCTTAGGGTAGTCATAGAATAGGCCCTGGGGGATGGGTAATGATAGAAAAATATTAACTAGGATATGAGACTGAAACCCCCAACACCAAACATTCCTTTTCTATGTAGGGGTATTTATGGGTTGATAGAATCCACTCGTGTTTAGTGAGTATCACTTAGTACTATAAACATTAGGACCTATAGGGTTATACATAAATCATATTCAAAAGATTGAGAAATTTAATTGATTTGGGGTTTTAAGATATTGGGACCCCTGAGGTAGGGACTAGATAATTCCAGAGTTTAAATGATCACATGGAAATAAATAAGTCCATTATTATTCATGTTTGTAATAATATATAATAAATTTATTTACTTATTATATTCACAAGTTATTCAATGAATATTAAGAAAGTTATTTTTCAAAGGAATATTTAATATTTAATATTCATGGTATGTGAAATATTTATATGGTAGAAATGAGATGAGTTGATAAATCTTATTTTCTCACATGAATTTTTTTTTAGTATAAAAACTATGTAGTAATTTAAATTTTACATTTATAAAATATTTATTTGGTTATAAGTTTGGTTTGGTGTATATTTGGAATGCTAAACTTATTAATGAGTTGAAGTGAAAATTTAAACCCGATTATCCTATCAATGAAAGAAAAAATATTTCCAAATTCCTAGGATTATTAATTCTTGTTAATCTGTGAAATTATATTAATTCGCTTTCATGTTCTATAGAGAGATATTGATGTTCATGGAATATTCATCTATTTTCTCCCACCCTGATCGAAGAAATGAAAATCTAGTGATCATATCGACATTTAAATAACTTCATATCTCCATGATATCACTCAAATATTTAAGGTATATAATTGATAAATATCCCAATACATGTGTGGATGATATAAAGCGTTCCATCTTTGGTTCTTTTTAGAAACAATCACCACCAGGGAGTGAAATATGGATTTGATCTAAATTGAATGAGTTAATAGCTCAATTTATTTTTCTATGCTTAATTAACTCCACGATATATCATCATGTTATAACTGTGAATTTTTCCTTTGGAGTGAAAAATTTTAAAATCTAATTATCCCTGGATTATTATTCAAACTCTTTACCTATAAATATCAGTAGTTTGATTAAGATTTTTCATGATTGGAGAACCCATTGTAAATGTTAATGCATAAAGGGGCTAAATTCTCATGGTTAGTGGAATATGAGGAATGTTTTTTAGATTTGAATAGGAGACTAACAGATGCTCTGGTATTGAATCTACCATCACGTAAAAAAAGTATTTTTAAAATATAGTGATCCCTATAAGAAATGACTTGGTTGTGTCCTTAAACAAAATGACAGAGTTCTTTCCTATTCACTGTGGAAATTACAAATTCATCAATAGATATATACAAATAATGATCTTGGGCTAAAATTCATAATCTTTACTTTGAGAATATTAATACAAAACCTCTATAGTGAAAGATTTGATATATATTCAGACTACAAATGTTTAAAGTATATATTCTCTCAAAAGGATCATTCGTGTGGAAATGAATATTGTTGGAACTACTCAAGGACTATGATTTCTCGATACAGTACAACCATGTGTTGGAAAATAATGTGAATGGTACATTGTGTAGGAGGAAAAATGGAGTTATAACTATAATTGGGATTAACAAGATCATGTATTCAATGATCTAGTAAAGATATATATGGTTTTTTATGCAAGGGCGTCCATCACTCCTTTTATAAGAAATTCTTAAACCATACTTATTGAAAATATTGAAAAGTAATAGAAATTTAATGAAGAATTATAAACGAATATTAATGTAGTAAATAATGTGAAATTTATAGGCTTCATCTATAGAGATGGAGTGTTGAAGTTTTTTAATTTGTTATGTGTTCCAGACATACCAGAGTTAAAGAAGAAACTCCTAAATGAAACACATAACTCTAATTTTGAGAGAAATCCTAGCAGCTCAATGGTTTATAGGGGTTTAAGAGAACATTTCTAGTGGGATGGTAAGAGATTGGAAATTGTGGACTATGCATCCACATTCATAGTATTCTAGAAAGTGTATGCTAAAATAATACATCCTAAGAGAGCCATGTAACCTCATCCTATAACTACATAGAAATAAGAAAATGTTATAATAAACCTTGTCACTAGACTCCCAAAGGAACTAAGAAAGAGTGATGTTATATATTCCATCATTGATCATCTTACTGATTTATAAAATTTCATAGCGATAATATAAGATATATCCACTGAGATAATTACCTAACTTTATATCAATGAAATCAAAAAGATTTATGGGGCCTCACTAATGACTGTACCTGATCAGGACCATCAGTTCACATAAATAATTTCAAGATCCATCAAAAGAATATTAACACAGATATACATTTATGCACCACATATCATAACCAAACTGATGAGTAGACTGAAGAGACTGTCCATACAATATAATACATAATTGGTCATATTATTTTGACTCCAAAGGTATGTGGGATCAGTTCCTAACATTATTGGAATTTTCATACAGTAATAGCTTCCATTTGAGAACCCACATGGAACCATACATTGAATGGGAATATCTATCATGATCCAACATATTGGGAATAAGTTTGAGAAATAAATCTAGTTAGACCAAATCTTATGAAGGAGAAGACTATTAAAGTATGGACTATTATGAATCATATTACCGAATCTTGGGAAAAAAATATCTAAGTGGATAATCAAAGTGAATACCTAGAATTTAAAGTTGATGATCTTATATTATTCAAGGTTTCACCATTGAAGGTAGTTGTAAGATTTAGAAAACAAGGGATGTTAAGCCTTAGATACATTTGTCCTTTTAAAATTTTATAAATAATAGAATATTTAGATTACCAATTGGATATTCCACCTAACCATTCTAAATTATATGACATATTCCAAATTTATTTACGAAGTATATGTTAGATATAACATGTGTGATCAAATTAAAGAAAATAAAATTGGATCTTGAATTGTCTTATAATGAAGAACATGTCCAAATTCTTAACACTAGAGAGAAAGTGTTGTATAATTAAACAAATAGATTTGATAAAGGCTGATAGAGGAATAAAAATATATAAAAGGTGACATGGGATCTTGAAGTATCCATGAGGAAGGAATATCAACATTTTTCAATAGATGATATATATATATATAAATTTCATGGATGATTTATTTCAATGTTAGGGGGTGTGGAATATAAAACCTATTAATATGCTATAGTAGGTGAACACCATATCTTAAAATATCATGTAATATATCCTTTAAAGAAACATTACTCATGAATTTATTTATAATATTTAATTTATAATTTTAAATTGAATAAACTTATTTCACTTTTGAAATCATAATATCAAAATTAACTTAGCATTAATTTTTGAGTTTTTTTTAAGAAAATGACAGTTTTAGTCAGAAAATAACATTTTCATTAAATTTTTAATTTCAATGACATTTTCATTATATAGAAATAACCGAGAATTTTTAAAAACCATTTATGTAATAAATTAAAAAAATTAAAGAATAAAATTATTTATTTTTAAATATTACATGAACATATAAATCCTTTTTCCATTATTTCTAGAACTAATTGAAATGTAAATTTAATAAAACAAAATCATTCTATGTCTTCTCTACGAATTAATTATCTTAAAAGGAGATTCGGTTTTAGATTTCCATGAAATCATCACACTAATTTTTTTAAAAAAATAAATCAAATTATTTCCTTGAAATAAGTATCCTTGAAAATTTTATATTATATGTATATTTAATGTTTAAAAATGTTTTTTTTAAATCGATTTTACAAAATTAAGAGTGTTTATTATAAAATTAACTTTTAATGCCTTTAGAGTTTTTATTTGATAAAATTATTTTAAAATTTTAAATTAGTAGTATCAAATTAGGTAAAATGGTTAATATTAATATTTTTTATTAAAATTAATTATGA
Source organism: Viscum album (assembly GCA_963277665.1). Taxonomy (NCBI): domain Eukaryota; kingdom Viridiplantae; phylum Streptophyta; class Magnoliopsida; order Santalales; family Viscaceae; genus Viscum; species Viscum album. Next base: position 1,501,065,713 of record OY728119.1, on the reverse strand, counting down.
AGGTTATAGAATAATTACCAAGGTAAATGTAAATTAGGGTAAATGTTAAAAGGTAAAAACAATCCCTTAAAACACTCAAATTTTAATAAAAATAAATTTTGTGAGGTGATTTTAAACTGATAATGACTTTTGACAACCATTTATTCCATTTTATTTTCATTGACATTGAATAGTTACATTACATTATTAAAAATGTGTAACGCCTTGACCCTAGATACCCAGAGTCGGTGCATTATTACATAACATTGGCATGATCACAAAAGATCAAGTCTTGAAAGACCGATTAGTTTAGTAGCCTTAGAAACACTAGATATATTCATAAAGTTTACATTACATCAATAAGTGAAAAACTACAACAACATATTGTCTTCATATTCCCTCATACTATCCCTATAGATCAATCATAAAATACTTCTTCACATCCAGGGAAAAATAAAACATTGAAAGGGGTGAGCCCAGATGATTAGTAAGGATAACAATATAGAGGAAAAATTCATAAATAAACATAACAATTTAAGGCAATGTATAACTAAAAAAAGCCTTTTAAACTTGAACATCAGCATAATATGGTAAGGATAAAATGAAATAATGTCATTTAATTATTCACATGGATATTCTACTAGTCGAATAATCACATGAAAATATTAATAACCACTTTCATAATGATGGAATGCAAAATTCCAGACTATCATAACCATGTAGCCAAGGCCTTGTGCCAAGACTACAAATAAGATTTTGTCAAGGGCTCGTGCCAAGACACTAGTTTGTCTCATAATACCTACCGATTCATCGAGGAGCTATAAAGGGCTCCACTCGTCACTTATTAAGTCCAATTCATTCCTCATATGAATAGGTTTAAACATAACATAAACATTCATATTAAAAATAGCATACAAAATGTCTATACATTAACCACAAACCATGAATTGTATAAAAATAGCACATCCACAGTCAAATATAACTCATTCGATACAATATGGAAGATTTTATTGTATCAGATTACCCTCAATCAATAATAATGAAGGATATTGACATAGATTAAAACAATCATCTAATTATTTAGAGAAATATCCCACCTTTTATTGAAAACATTTAAAAGTCACACTATTTGTAAAAAATCCATTTAAAATATATTTTTGAATCAAAATGTCCCATACCACTTTGAAACTTTTAAAATTAATTTTGATTTTAAAACATTAATGTCCATATAAATAAATCCTTAAAACCATTTTTTAAAACATGGACATTAATGAGCAAGATTTAGAAGAATAAGTCTTTAAAACATTTAAAAATGGTATTTTAGTTAGAGTTTCTAACCAAAAGAGAGACACATGAATAAAAATAATTTAGGTAATCAAAACATTTTCAATATCATAAGAATAAAGGGATTCATGATATACTATGTCAATGTACATTATATACAACACATAAAAGTGATTTGGTGTATAAAAACAAAGAAGTCTCAATGGAATGTAAATTGAGATGAAATATCTCATAAAGGTTGTATCCTTAGGTTAAGGATAAATCAACAACATAGTTATGTATGAGAAATATAAATACACTAAAGATGATTGGATATTCAGTGTCAAAAAATCAAAGGACATTCACACATATTCTTGTAAAAACAACACCAATGAATTGGATGTTTATCTCAACAAATCAAGATTGAGTAAAAATTACTCTTATCAAGTTCATACCGATGACTTGAGAATTTATCAACGGAGTGATTATGTGTATAAAAAGTATATCCATTGAAATGGGAGTGGAAATTATGACATAATCAAATGAATAGTGATTCTACACATAATCTTGGAATAAAATAATCAATGAAGTATGCGTATAGCCGAATGAGTGGAAATTGAAATTTCAAATTCCCTTATTGATTTGGTAACATAAAAAACATACACCCCTAAAATAAGGATCATACAATGATGATGTAAATATACATTAATTAATGTATATTACACAATGAATACAAACATGGGCAGTACACACACCACATGTAATAAATAAGTGGTGAACAATGGAATTCTCGTGGAATTAAAAGTGAGATAAGAAACCCCTTACTTTGTAATTTTTCCTTGGTAGACGGTAGGTTAACCTCCTATATAATGGTGAAATAATTTTTATTGAATTATACAAAAATAATTTTCTCTAATATGATACCATATATGATCTTTTAACATTGATTTGTTAATAATATCTTAGTATTATCGTCATTTTGGGTGTCAACTTACTCGTTTTCCTTTATTTTCTTTGTTACGTAAGCCATGTTTGTTATGGATAGGTTGTATCTTATTCATATCCATAATTATATCAAGTCCTTAAACATTATTTTTAATCATCAAATGAGAATTATACATGAATAGATATTATGGAGAATGAATCTCATCGCGTTCGTCGAGACGGTAGTCCGTACGTACGCACGAGCAACAATATCATTCTTTTGATGTTAAAATAATATATAATTGGATGGTATATCATATAAACATAATAATTATCATGTTATATTTATTATTTACATGAATTACACATCATTATTATACCCATCCAAATAATAATGTTTTGAATAACAATTACACCACGACGTGGAGACGGTAATCTGTACGTACGCATGTATGGTGACATGTCATTCAAAGGATGGATAAAATAGTGAAATATAGTTGTAACATGTTTATAATAACATATATTTATATATAATATACTGGACATATTATTTTATAATGGAAATAACAATGAAAGAATAAGTGGAAGAAGAAAGGAACTTGAAAAAGGGTGATGAAAACATTACCTCTTCTTCGGGCTCTTCCTTTTGATTTGATCAAAAGGGCTCCTTAGGTTAGCTTCTTGATCAAACTATGGCCCCTAGGTTGTATTGATGGAATTTGATAGAATATTTGGGCGGGGTTTGTCCTAACCAAAATGCTTTGAAGGTTTGAATTAATGAGAAGGGGGAGTGCCCTTTTATAAGAGGGGTGAGGGGAACCTTTGGAAAAGCTAGAAATATTATTTTATAATAAATTCATATTCGGTTTCTAAGGGATAAAAAGAAAATTATTTAAAGTTAAGGTGGGTATGGGTCTAAAACCACTCAACCAATAGAATTTAGACCAGTTTGGGTCATTATATGAACCTTATCGTTTAGTTTTAACTCTTAGTTAATTAGTTTGACACTTACCATGTCACTTTGTATTTTTATATTATATGATTAATAAACTTACTATATACATCCAACCGACCCCCAAGTGGTCCATTAATGATACACCTATCATGATATAAGTATCTTGGCCGAACCTTAGTTTTTTTAATAATTTAATACAAATTAATAATATAATATTTGTTTTAAAAACTCTTTTATGTCAATTTTGACACTGTTGGGTATTTTGTTTTGATAAATTCATAACAGCACTATTACTTCGAACCAAATTTATATAATTAATACTAATATGACATATTAATCTATAGAATTATTTTAATGCATAAAAAGTATCAAATTATATTTATTTGTTTATTTATGATATAAATTATTTCAATTTTCACTATTATAGTAATTACTGCATCATCATTGTGTCATAAATAAATTTAATAATATATTGTCTAAAAATTATAAATAAAAAATCATTATGTAGGAAATATTTAAATCTTTCTAATGAATATTTATAATCAAAAATAAAACATATATAACCCTATATAAAAAATATTTTTCTAAAACATATATGCTTATGTCATTTTTGTATTTATTTTAACTTAATTAATATAAAGTGTCATTATCACTTACAAGTGGCTCCATGGGGTCCCAAAATAGACCCAAAGATTCCCATGGTTGGAAATGTATCCACCAATAAGGTTAGGACATGTTTTAGGGTAATTTATTATTATTATAATATTATTTTTTAATCCTTATTTACCGGGTTTACCCTTTAACCATGCTAAATAAAATATTTACCGAAGTAATTATTCAAAATGTATAAAAATAAAAGTTACCTATTTAAACAATTTTAACATACTGATTCAAAATATGGAATCAATTTTTCCAAATTCAAAACACAGAAGTGGCAGAAATTAATTTAAAATTAATTCCCGTTGTTAAAACAAAAAGCGTGTTTTTAAGAGATAATAACTATCAAAAGATTGACACTTCATTATGTCTTGTTTATATGTGAAATTACATCCAATGACCAACATTGTATTAAATGGTAAAAATATATTCTAAATATACTTTAAAACCACTCAAATTAATAATTTATCCCTATTAATTATTTCTATTATAAAAGTTGTTTTTAATAAAAATTTAGTAATTTTCACTATTCATCAAAATATGAAAGTTATCTGAAAAGCATCAAAATTTTACCCTAAGCTAATTTCGATATTACGAATCCAAAAATGAAGTCCATTTCAAAAGAAAAAATGTATAAAATTTCAAAAAGTAGGTATTACTATTCATAATGGCTAGTTTGATTGGTTGTGGTGTGTTAGAATCTCGAAGTTGCGTACAATGCAAGCCATTGCATTATTCTAAGGGAAACGTACCATGGAATCTTGGGGTGTTACATTCTAACCTACTTCAATAAATTGCGTCCTCACAATTATTTATAAAATTGGGCATGAGAATACTATGGAAAGTCCCACATCGGAAAAAGAGTCAATAAAACTATAACTTTAAAAGAAGGGAAGAGAGGTATAAAGGTCACCCAAGATAACCCATACTAGGATTCCATGTAGAAAAACAAGGATTTTGATGATAAACTAAGTGTTAAGTTCTGATGGAGAGGGATAGAAAACATGATCATGAGAAATTTATCAATAATAAAATCACAAACTTATGTTGGGACAAACGGTCATTAGTCTCCTAGTAGGAAAAGTAAACAGACAACATTTTTTGTTTTAAGTTAAATTACATAAGGACAAGGAATTCATTTATGATATTGAATAAGAACATAAAGATATATACTTAATTTTTAAGTAGAGTTTAATTCTTTAATAAATTTTTACCACTAAGTCATTTTTTTGGAAAAATGAGTATTCAAGAAGACTTGGTCACAATGGAAGAGCTAGAATAAACATCTATAGAAATACATGATCCACGTAGGATAAACTATATATTTACCTTGTCTTTAGAGATTAATCAAAACCAAAATGGTTAGTATAATATTTGATGATCCCCCGAATGGATATTCCATTAGAGAAGAAAAACACTAATCTTAATTTCTAAAATTAAACCATCAATACCCCAAATTTAAATAAATACCATTCAATAATCAATTGTCCTTAAAATCCTTCAATATAATCCAAACTAATATTGAAACCCAAAACATATAAGAAAGTAGTCTTCCACATTAAATTGTATCTCCAAATGAAATTACACTTAAGGTCACATACTTAAAATTAATTAACCTAATCATTTCCATAAATAACCCAAATCACTATAAATCCATAATAGAATCATAGATAAAAATCCACCATTACTCCTCAAATTAAATCCCATACTATTATATTTTCCTTTGGAATATAGTGTTCACAACAAAGTGAACAACTTCCAAAATAACATTTATCACTTAATCACTAAATCATTTTCCTATACTAAGGGTATTCATTTGATAAGACATCAAATCCCAAATCAAATTATTATTGATAAATAAAATCATTTAACTAAAAATAATAGTCACACTAACCAGGGACTTCACGTAGTCCAGTGGTAGGTGATAAATCCCAATCGCACTTTGGTTGTGGGTTCGATTCCCACAGCTTTGTCTGACGTGACGGGTTGTCACACGGTCTACGTGTTTTCCTTTTTCAAAAACTATATTTTATAACATTACCAAAATGAGATAAATTTTTCAAAATAACCATCATATAATTTAACCAAAAATACTATCTCATACATTGTATTTCCATCCCAAATTATAATAACTTATAATTTCATCAAACCCAACGATCATATAAAACCAAATGGTTATTTATAACTATATCCCCAAGAGAAAAGATAATTCTTCCTCAAATATCATTCTCACATTGAAAATTGTAGGGTTAAAAATACAAGAGAAAATTATTCCAAAGTAAACCCATCAAAAAGAAGCACTAATAATTTTTAAACATTTCTCCAACCATTTATTCCCACATATCTTCTTCTTTGACCAAGAAAATATCCTATAGAATAGAGCATTCACTCGGGTAATGGCCAGGTCCCCTACATTTACGGCAAATGACTGTAAATGAATTCTTGGGACCATTTTTATCTTCTTCCATAGCACTCTTTATTTTTGTTCGGAAATTCTTCACATTATGTACTTCCTTCCCGCACGTAAATCATTTCTTTGTCCCATTGAGACACTTTCATGGGTGTCTCCTTCCACATTTCCTACATGATGGAAATTGAGGATTCCTTTCTCCATGGTCTCCACTGCTGGAGCTTTAATCATTCATCACCTTTCTCTTCTTTATTGAGTCTTGGAATTGTTTAATATATATATTGTTGATCATATTTTTGGAAAATTCATTTGGAATAAAGACGATATCTTTTACGCCTATTAACATTCCATTTTGTTGCTCATTTCCACCACTGTTCCCACCTTGTACATCATTCTCAAAGTCACTATGACTTCCTTGGAATCCAGCCATTGAATAAAACTAGAATGCATTGTGTGAGTCACATTAGTCATAAAATCATTTAGATATTAACATGTCACCATATTCTCAATTTGAAACACATTAGGATTAACCAAGGTAATTTACTCTCATCTTATATATATAGTACTTCAAATCGGTTTGTAAAGAAAATGTAAATTATCCTAAGCATATCCCCCAGGAGTGTTGTAACCAAGAGTGCAGCAAGGCCCGTTGTCATGCACCAGTTCTCGTTCAAGTCTAGCTCAAAGCGGTGTTTTCGGGTTTTACCCCTAGGTACATCTGTACTAGAGACACCTCTACCTGCTCGTATCCAGATAGGGATGTATTGCTCGGAAAACTCACAAAATCTCTACAATACCAAAATTCTAGGAAGTTCTTCTATACTAATCCTCAAATTCCATCTTAAATCAATGTGCTCTAATCAGAGTTTATCTAAATCTAGCTTCCAAGGTTTGTACTAAACTTCTTCTGATACCAACTGTAATGCCTAGACCCTAGATACCCAGAGTTGGTGCATTATTACATAACATTGGAATGATCACAAAAGATCAAGTCTCGAAAGACCGATTAGTTTAGTAGCCTTAGAAATACTAGATATATTCATAAAGTTTACATTACATCTATAAGTGAAAAAATACTACAACATATTGTCTTCATATTCCCCCATACTATCCCTATAGGTCATTCATAAAATACTTTTTCACATCCTGGGTAAAATAGAACATTGAAAGGGGTGAGCTCAAATGCTCAATAAGGATAATAATATAGTGGAAACATTCATAAATAAACATAAAAATTTAAGGTAATGTATAACTAAAACAAAAGCCTTTTAAACTTGAACTTCAGCATAATATGGCAAGGATAAAATGAAATAATTTAATTTACTTATTCACATGGATTTTCTACTAGTCGAATAATCACATGAAAATATTAATAACTACTTTCATAATGATGGAATGCATATTGCCAGACTATCATAACCACGTAGCCAAGGCCTCGTGCCAAGACTATAAATAAGATTTTTTTAATGCGTCATGCCAAGACACTATTTTGTCTCATGAGACCTACTGATGCATCGAGGAGCTATAGCGGGCTCCACCCATCACTTACTAAGCCCAATGCATTCCTCATATGAATAGGTTTAAACATAACATAAACATTCATATTAAAACTAGCATACGAAATTTCTATACTTTAACCACAAACTATGAATGGTATAAAAATAGCACATCCACAGTCAAACATAACACATTAGATAAAATATGGAAGATTTTATTGTATCAGATTAACATCAATCGACAATAATGATGGATATTGATAAAGATTAAAACAATCATCCAATTATTTATAGAAATATCTCACCTTTTCTTGAAAACATTTAAAAGTCACGCTATTTGTCAAAAATCCATTTAAAATAGATTTTTGAATCAAAATTCCCCATACCAATTTGAAACTTTTAAAATTAATTTTGATTTTAAAATATTAATGTCCATATACATAAATCGTTAAAACCATTTTTTAAAACATGGACATTAATGAGCAAGATTTAGAAGAATAAGTCTTTAAAACATTTAAAAATGGTATTTTAGTTAGAGTTTATAACCAAAAGAGAGACACTTGAATAAAAATAATTGAGGTAATAAAAACTTTGTAATATCATGTTAATAAATGGATTCATGATATACTATTTCAATGTACATTATATACACCACATAAAAGTGATTTGGTGTATAACAACAAAGAAGTCTCAATGGAATGTTAATTGAGATGAAATCTCTCATAAAGGCTGTATCCTTAGGTTAAGGATAAATCAACGACATAGTTATGTGTGAAAAATATAAATACACGAAATATTATTGGATATTCAGTGTAAAACAATCAAAGGATATTCACACATATTCTTGTAAAAACAACAACAATGAATTGGATGTTTATCTCAACAAATTGAGATTGAGTAAAAACTACTCTTTTCAAGTTCATACCGATGACTTGAGAATTTATAAATAGAGTGATTATGTGTATAAAATTTATATCCACAGAAAGGGGAGTGGAAATTATGACATAATCAAATGAATAGTGATTCTACAAATAATCTTAGAGTAAAATAATCAATGAAGTATGCGTAAAGCTAAATGAGTGGAAATTGATATTTCAAATTCCCTTATTGATTTGGTAACATAAAAAACATACACCCATGAAATAATTATCATACAATGATGATGTAAATATAAATGAATTAATGTATATTACACAATTAATACAATCATGGGCATTACACACAACACATGTAATAAATAAGTGGTGAACAATGGAATTCTCACGGAATTAAAAGTGAGATTAGAAACTCATTACTTTGTACTTTTTCCTTGGTCGACGATAGGTAAACCTCCTATATAATGGTGAAATAATTGTTATTTAATTATACAAGAATCATTTACATTAATATGATATCATATATGATCTTTTAACCTTGATTTGTTAATAATATCTTAGTATTATCGTCAATTTGGGTGTTAAGTTACTCGTTTTCCTTTACATTCTTTGTTATGTAAGCCATGTTTGTTATGGATAGGTTGTATATTATTCATATCCAAAATTATATCAAGTCCTTAAAAATTATTTTTAATCATAAAATGATAATTATACTTTAATGGATATGATGGAGAATTAATCTCATCGCGTTCGTGGAGACGGTAGTCCGTACATACGCACGAGCGACAATATCATTCTTATGGTGTTAAAATAATATATAATTGGATTGTATATCATATAGACAGAATAATTATCATGGTATATTTATTATTTACATGAATTGGATATCATTATTATACCCATCCAAATAATAATGTTTTGAATAAAAATTACACCACGATGTGGAGATGGTAAGCCGTACGTACGCACGTTTGGTGACATGTCATTCAAAGGATGGATTGAATACTGAAATATGGTTGTACCATGTTTGAAATAACATAAAAGTATATATAATATACTGGAGGTATTATTTTATAATGGTAATAACAAAGAAATAAGAAGTGTAAGAAGATAGGTACTTGAAAAAGGGTGGTGAAAACATTACCTCTTCTTCGGGTTCTTCCTTTTGATTTGATCAAAAGGGCTGTTTAAGTTGGCTTTCTGATCAAACTAATGCCTCCAGGTTGTATTTAGGGAAGTTTAGAGAATATATTTGTAGGGTTTGGCTGAACCAAAAAGCTTTGAATGTGTGAATTAATTAGAAGGGAGAGTGCCCTTTTATAAGAGGGGTGAGGGGTACCTTTGGAAAAGCTAGAAATATTATTTTATAATAAATTCATATTCAGTATCTAATGGCTAAAAAGTGGATTATTTAGAGGTTAAGGTGGTTATGGGTCGAAAACCACTCAACCAATAGAATTTAGACCGGTTTGGGTCATTATATTAACCTTATCTTTTAGTTTTAACTCTTAGTTAATTAGTTTGACACTTACCATGTCACTTTGTATTTTTATATTATATGAATAATAAACTTACTATATACATAAAACCTACCCCCAAGTGGCCCATTAATGATACACATATCATGATATAAGTATCTTGGCCGAACCTTAGTTTTTTAAGAATTTAATACAAATTAATAATATAATATTTGTTTTAAAAACTCTTTTATGTCAATTTTGACACTATTTCGTATTTTGTTTTGATATTTTCATAATAGCATTATTACATCAAAAAAAATTTATATAATCAATCCTAATATGTCATATTAACCTATAAAATTATTTTAATTCATAAAAAGTCTCAAATTATATTTATTTTGGTATTTATGATATCAATTATTTTAATTTTTCACTATTATGGTAATTACTCCATCATCATTGTGTCATAAATAAATAAAATTATTTATTGTCTAAAAATTATAAATAAACTATAATTACGTAGGAAATCTTTTGATATTTATAATGAATATTTATAATCTAAAATCAAATATATATAACCCTATAAAAAAATATTTTTCTAAAAGATATATGCTTATGTCATTTTTGTATTTATTTTAACTTAATTAATATAAAGTGTCATTATCATATACAAGTGGCTCCATGGGGTCCCAAAATAGACCCAAAGATTCCCATGGTCGGACATGTATCCACCAATAAGGTTAGGACACGTTTTAGGATAATTTAGTATTATTATAATATTATTTTTTAACACTTATTTACCGGATTTACCCTTTAACCATGGTAAATAAAATATTTACCGAAGTAATTATTCAAAATGTATAAAAATAAAAGTTACCTATTTAAAAAATTTGAACATCCTGATTCCAAATATGGAATCCATTTTTCCAAATTCAAAACACATAAGTGGCATAAAGTAATTTAAAATTAATTCCCATTGTTAAAACAAAAAGCGTGTTTTTAAGAGATAAAAATTACCAAAAGATTGACACTTCATTATGTCTGGTTTATATGTGAAATTACATCAAATGACCAACATTGTATTAAATGGTAAAAATATATTATAAATATACTTTAATACCACTCAAATTAATAATTTATCACTGTTAATTATTTTGATTAAAAATGTTGTTTTTAATTAAAATTTAGTATTTTTCACTATTCATCAAAATATGAAAGTTATCCAAAAAGTACCAAAATTTCACCCTAAGCTAATTTTGATATAAAAAATCCAAAAATGAAGTCCATTTCGAAATAAAAAATTTATAGAATTTCAAAAAGTAGGTATTACTATTCATAATGGCTAGTTTGATTGGTTGTGGTGTGTTAGAATCTCGAAGTTGTATACAATGCAAACCATTTCATTATTCAAATGGAAACATACCGTGGAATCTTGGGGTGTTACAAAATGTCAGAGTTACTCCAAAAACATCTCTTTTCTTAAGTTATAAAAGGGTAATATATCTACCACATCAATTCTAAAATATCCATCGAATTTATCCTTTAAAAAATTGAATTTTCTTCTATTATAACCCTCTTACATGTTATAAATATTATGACACCTATTACATAGCATAATGTCTTCATTTAAAAGTATTCATCCAAGGAAAATTCAAATTCCCAACATAAGTATTATCATCTACTTAGTTTTTCTTCTTAATTATATTCTTTAAAATTTATTCTAGAAAAATAACTACTATAATTTTATTATCATTTATATATTTGGATGTTTATATTTTAAGTGTATTATCATTTTAAATTCATATATCCCATCCATTATGTAAAATTAAATCAACATCCATATGTATGAGCAGACGACCTCCTCCACAAGCAACAAATATCATTTTTCATTACCACTATATCAAACCACCAGTTTCCTGTATTGCACTATTTATTTATTTTTATAATTATATAAAGTGACTTTGTTATGTTTTGGGATTATCGGAAAAGTTTTGAGATGTTTTTTAGGTTTTTCTGGAGGTACACGATTAGTAGAATCAATACAAAACCACCTAGGAAACTGTGCAACTGAAATAATCCGCACTGGGTAGGTGCATGGTTAGGCGCATATATTGGAAAAATTGTGTAGTTTCCCAGGAGAATCAGTGAAAGGATAGACAGAGGGAAAATAAAAGTTTGTGTTTTTTTTCAAATCGTGTGAGGTAGTTTTGGAGGCAGTGGCTCGGGTATAGTTAGTGCACGATATTTATAACCATGTTCCCTAATGATGAACTATTAAAATATAGATCTAAAAATTATGGATCTAATCATATTTACCTCCTAATACCCTTGTTTCCCCCATAAATTGGTCTTGTCATTATTTTCTTTCTATCCTAAGGCTGTAGAAACCATTACTTTCAATTCAAGAGCGATTATGAGGAGAATCTAAGTGTGTTGGAGGCTGAAATTGTTGGTAAGTGTTCATTCTTCATCATTTTCCTTGGTTTTCATCTACTTACCTCTCTTAGAATTATGCATTTATAATTTTATGGACGATTCTATATTGTGTGATTCTATTCATCATTAGATATTATTGTTTTGATTGAGGGGAACAATATCAAAGGTTTATCTTAAGAGTATCAATCAAGGTTTTTTGAGTTCTGTGTCATTATTTGGTTTTTCAAATATTTGTGAGGTAGGTGGCGTATCTCTCAAATAAACATATTATAATATAAAATATTTATTTAAAATGGATTGAATATCTTTAATTTAATTTTGAAATTTAAGTGTTATTTTTATGGAAATCCTATTTAATGATGGTTTTGTGGAATCCTGAAAAATGAATGGTTTTGTGGAATTTTCTTTTGGTTCAGAATATTAAAATAATTATTTTAAAATTATAAGTTGAGTTTTTGATTAATGGAAAAATGTGTTTGGAAATGTTTTAAATAAAATAATTTTTTATTAGAATTTATTTTAAGGGTTGGTTTGAAATGATATTTGTAATACATGGTTGAAGTGGGTTCATTTACATGGACGTGACCCTATGGAAGGGGCGTGTTCCATTGGGGAACATGGTAATTGTTACCTTGTGATAACTTTGTAGAAAAAATAGAGACTGATTATGAGTATAAAACTATTAGGTGGTCATAAATTTATGTGTGTATAGATATGTGGAAACATGTATTGGGTTTGGCCAATGAAAATTTAAAATGGTATAAATATTTTTTTCATTTATTTCAATTGAAAAAGAATTTGTTTTGGAAAATGGTTTTTGATTTTATATAATATACTTTAAATTGTTTTAAACTATTTTATATAAATATTCTAACATTTTCTATCCTATCTTCATGATTCGGGATGTCATTGGGGAAATCCTAATGAGTTTTTTAGTCATCCAATTTTTATAACTTTTGTGCATTTTCAGATGTTATATATCAAGAAACCAATGAAGGAAAAGTATCACAATTATTTAGTGATGTATCATGATACATTGTGAATGGATTGTTGATTTGGATATTAGATAATGTTTGGAGTTCACATTTGGTTGTCATTGTTTCCTTTTGGTTTTGTGATCTTTAGTACCTCTACGTTTTTTTGGATTTGGTTTGTTCTTGTACTCTGATATGTAAGTAGGTTTTTAATATGTTGTATTTTTGAACTCATGCATCATAAAGTGGTTTTTTTGATATCTTATTATAGATTTTTTGTTTTATATTTAAAGGTAAAATCGTCCCCAAACTATTTATGAATCCCTTGGAATTTATATCCATCCGTTTGTGTCTTGGGAATGTTAACTAAGGACCAATAACACACCCACCTTTTCCCATGACAATGGGTGAGGGTGGGATGTTGGAACTTGTATCAGTTTTTTTGGTTGGGAGTTTAAAATAATTTTGGTTTAGTCCTTTAGTTGGATTGGTAGTAATGAGTGGGACCATCAGAACATGAAATGTAGAACGTCAAGTTACTTGGGAGTTTAGGTACATGACTGTTTTTAGAAACACCTATGAATTGTTTCCACATCTTCATGTGATTATATAATTAGAATGTAATGACATGAACTTTTAGTGATAAAATTCACATTAGGATTTCATATTTCATTTTGGGTAATGGTCTATAATTTGGTGATAAAAAGATTTTATTTTTTAAAATAGTTGAAAATGGTTTGAATTTCAAAAATCATTTTGTAATTTTCAAAAATGGTTTGAAAAAAAGTATTTGTGGAATTTTGGGAGTCATTTTTGTAATATGTGTGATGTGATAAATTTTAAATTTATAATTATTTAGTTACTTAATAGTGTGAATAAATGTAGTTTATTTTGGTTATAAAGGATGGAACTAGGAAGGCATCATAGAAAAAACCTAAAAAGGCTGCAAAGAATGTGGTTGCACCAGATCCATAGTTGAAGCTATAGTTATTTCAGAGTATTTTCAAATATTTTTAGGTCATGAATAGATGGAATAGGAGGGATGAATCAAGGAAAGTTTACCATTCTATTCTATTCAAAAAGTACAATCTACTTATCATTTAGGGTGACTCAAAACTAGAAAAGAAATAACTGTGGATAAATAAGATGAATCAAATATTCAATTAACATGGAACATTAGATGAGAAAAAAGAGAAGTTGAAAATGTATATGTTAGAGGATCTAGCATACTAGTGGTGGGATTTAACAGTTCAGGATAAATTATAAAATGAACTTTTATGGGAGGATTTAAAAGAAATTTTCAACAAACAATTCTATACTCATGCATTAAAAATTAATTGAATAACTAAATTATTTATATTAAAGAAAGATAACCTCACAATGAAAGATTATGTGGATAAATTTATGAATCTAGTCCTCTTTTCCCCAAGTTATTTTACAAGTTCATACTTGAAGGCACACATTTTTTAATTGGGTTTTAAACCAGAAATTCACTAACAGATTTCCAGGATTTTTGTAACATATTTTAAAGATATGCTCAAAAGAGAAATAGTTGAATAAAGAGAAATATCATGTAGTTTAGATGGATTAATCATTATGATACATATGGGAACTAGTGAGAACAATAATTCTTGGAATAAGATGAAGAGGGACACCAATTTCTAAGGTTGAAGAATGTCTCACAATTAGATGTTAGGATCAGTGAATCTTCCTCCTAAACTGAGGAGTAATACAAGATGATTTCAGTGAGGTTGTTTTGAGTATATCAAATGTGATTTTACATAATTCTCTCGATCATTCCATAATTACAACTATATGGTGGAATCTTTAGCGCTATTGTTGTAGTGATCTAATGTCAGGTTCTTGGGACTCATCTCCAGATTCTTGGAGTCAGATGCTTTGATGGGACAAGTGTAGCAGAATAAATCTCATCATTAGAACTGAGAAATACATGGTTATTCTAATAAATTCTATGAATCCTAGACCAGTGCAATCTTAACAGAGTAAAAAACATTATGGCTTAGTGAGTAAGAAATTATATTGAGCTGAGAAAATGGTCTGGAAGATCAATCTGTACCTTTTACGGTGAGAGGTATGATCCTTTGGAATTCTACACTTATGAAATACTAGTTTTATATGGGTGTGTAAAACCCTAACCATTTCTAGAGATATTCATGGACCATTTATAGGTATAATATTTCCTTGTGTTGAGTAATTTTCATTTGGGTTTTACTTTAGTGTGTGTTTGGGTGAAAAATTGAGAAAAATGTAAGAAAGAGGGAAGTGCATGGTTGATGCATGGTTTACCCTAACTGTGCACCCTAAAAAGAGTAACTATTCACCCCCTAGATGATATGTACATTTAAGGTACCTGGTTAGGGGGATCCATGTTCCATGAGAAACAAACCATGTGTTGGAATTAAATTAGCCCGAAAATTTGTTAAAAATTCTTGAGCCCCCATTTTAAAACTTATTCAACACTAACTTGACCATAACCTCTCTTTTACATTTTTAGAGGCTTCCTGGCAGATTTTAAGCCTTCTCTACCACCTTTTAAGGATAATTAAAGAGAGGATTTAATATCTTCACTCTATTTGGTAAGAGGATGTAATGCTGTGTGGTTTCCTTCTTCTCTACCATCTTTACCACATCTTTAAGAGGGAACATTTCCTCTATTTTGTGGGATATAGATAAAGTAATTGTGGATATAGATCTATAATTAATGGATCTTGATTTTTCCATTCTTGGATTTAGTTTCTAGATCTATAAATCATGTTATGTTTTTATTCCGCTGAAATTGGATATTTTTGTTGGGAGATCGTTCATTAACGAAATGAGGTAGGTGATCTATAATTCAAATCCCAAATTCTTGATTGAAATGATGTGTATGTATTTTTAGGTTGTCTATTTCAGGTTTATAAATTCATTTATTGATCGAAAAAATAAATTTGGTGAATTAATTAATTGAGGGAAACATGAAATTGGGGATACTGGGATTATAGATTTGATATAATTAATTTTTGAGTTAATTTTGATTTGTTGAGAATGTTGATGTGAGATAGTTAATTTTTGAGATAATTATGGTATATTGAGATTATAGATTTGATATAATTAATTTTTGAATTAATTATGATATATTCATATTGTTTATTTGAGAAAATTAATTATTAAGTTAATTATTATATATTGAGATTGTTGATTTGAGATAATTAATTGTTGAGTTAATTATGATATATTGAGATTATTGAATAGAGATAATTAATTGTTGAGGTAATTATGATATATTGATATTATCGATTTGAGATAATTAATTGTTAAATTAACTATCATATATTGGGATTGTGATTTTGGGAGAACTAATTGTTGAGTTAATTATCATAATCATAAATTGGCATTGGGGATAATTATTTTTTGAGTTAATTATCATAATATTGAATTGGGAATTGAATAATTAATTGTGGAATTATTTATAGGATTCTGAATTTATGAATATTGATTAATTAACTAGTTAAATGATTAATTGGATTAACGTGATTAATTAATTAGGGAATTAATTAAAGAGAATGTTGTGATTAACAATTAATTTAATTAGTAATAATAATGATATGATTAATTAATTGTTGGATTAGTTAATGAAATGAATTTGATTAAATGAATATTAATGATGGAATTCATGATTATATGAGAACAATGAGTGGTAATAATGCAATTCATGTGTTAATTGAGAATAATGAGTGGTAACAATGGCATTCGTGTGTTAATTTTGAACAATGAGTGGTAATAATGGAATTCATGTGTTAATTAAGAAAAATGTGTGGTAACAATGGAATTCATGTGTTAATTGAGAATAATGAGTGGTAACAATGACATTCATGTGTTAATTAAGAACAATGAGTGGTAACAATGAAATTTATGTGACGTCTGAGATAAAGAATGTAAACAATGGTAATATGAGATATGATATCCCTAGGGGATAGTTAGATCTCTAACATGAACAGATAAACTAATGAAGTCTGGGTGTTTATGGGAACCTTGGGGTTATGTGGTTAAGTAAAGATTGATTGATAGTGTGATAAATCTTTACTTATGAATTGTAATTATCTTCTTTATAACATTTATTACACTATTATTTGACTAGATATTGTTTTAAAATTCATTGGTGGTGGCCTACTAAGTTGTACTCGCACCCTACATGGGCTACCTGGTCAGTTCCCAAATAGATAACAATATTGTAGGATAGGTCAAGGTCAATGTCCAAGTGTTAAATGGTTGATTTGGGATGGATCATGGATGGGGGAACCAAACTTGATTTGAGACCCACTTGGGGGAATCTTCAATGTCTTTACTTTGGGTTGCATTGAGACACTTGGAATGTACTTTAGCATGGATTATCTATTGTTTAGTTTTGATTCAATTTTTCTAGTTCGGTCGTATTATGATATTGGTATTGTTCTTTTTATGGTTATATGTTAATCAATTAATGTTTTCCATTTTTCATTAGTCTATTACGTTGATAAAATAGTGTATAGTCTCCATGTGATTGATATTAGACCCACACTGCTAGTCTATTTCTTATGGCGTATGGGGAGTCACACTTAAGGTCGTGTTATCGACCAGCTTGGTGAACCAGTGAGTGGAATCCGAGTTGGGATATTACAGGTCTTGTCTCATTCATTTATGTCTTCCCTTTTTGTTGATATTCTTGGTTTTCATATTGATATGGAAAATTCTATTTTGAAACTTTTAAATACTCTTGGCCAAGCAGAATGTCCAACCATTATGTGAAAAACATGTTCTATAATGATTTATGGTGTCGAATTAATTTTTAATTTCCCTATACATGAGATGGATTTATATGAATTAATCCTTTTATGTATTAGTTAAAAATGTTCACACATCACATCAATTTTTATAAATGAAGGGTTATATTTACAATTGATGATGGTGTTGAGAATATCTTTATAGGAGAACAAAATATGAAATCAAGTGGATAAGGATTGTTGGAACCATAGTTTGGAACTATCTTACACCATTTGGTATCTTTGATCTTAGCATCAATTTTTGAGATTTGAAATAGATGTTTTTCAATAATTGTTGATTAGTTATTTGATGTCTTTCCTGATAATTTCTTAGGGTTTCCACCCACAAGAGATGTAGAGTTTATGAATGATCTATTACTATGTACTAGTCCTATCTTACTTCTATGTTATCGGATGTCACTAATAAAATTAATGGAATTGAAATTCCATTTAGAGGAGATGTAATCCAAAGGGTTTATTTGTCCTAGTATGTCTATGTGAGAAACATAAGTTGTTTTGTGAAAATATGAGAATAAAACTCCTTGGATATGTATAGATTATCATAATTTTAACCAAGTTATGATACAGAAAAGGTATACTCTTCCACACATTTATGACCTCTTTTATATATTAAGGGGATCCTTGTGGTTCTCTAAAATTAACTTGCATTTGGTATGTCACCAATTGTGGGTTTGGAAGGAAGATATTCCCAAGACAACATTCAGGAGTAGATATTTCCATTAAGAGTATGTGGTTAGTTTTTTTGTTCTAATTAATGGTCCAAATATATTTATATAATTTAGTAATAATATATTTCAAGGGTATATAGATATTTTTCTGGTGCTTGTGGATGACATACTATTTTATTCTATGACAAAGGATGAGCATGATCAGTACATGAAAATAGTGTTGGGCATCCTACAGGATCATCATCTATATGTGAAAATTTTAAAGTTTGGTTTTTGGATAAAATAGGTATATATCCATGGCCATGTTATATTTGAATGAGGTATTTATGTGGATCCAGAAAAGATAAATGCTACGATATCTTGGAAACATCCAAAGAATATCTTTGAGTTATACAATTTTCTTATCCTTGTTGGTTATTTTGGACATTTTATTCATTATTTTTCATGAATAGATTCACAAATGAATACTTTTACAGGGAAAAATGTTCCTTTATAATTGAACAGTGTATTTTAAAAGTCTTTTCAAGAGATTAAAGTTTACCTCACATCAGCACTGATCTTGATATTTCTAGAATTAGGACAAGGCTATCTAGTGCATTGTGATGCTTTAAGATATAGGTTGGGTTATATTCTCGTGTAAGGAGATGATTTCATTACTCATTACTATGGATTCATGATAAGAAGTACCCAAAATATTATTTGGACTTATATATGATGGTCCCTTCTCTGAATACATGACATAATTACCTCTTGGGTGAGAAATTTATGGTGTTTACAGATCATAAGAGCTTGAAACATATTTTCACATGAAGAGATTTGAATTTAATATATATAATATGGCTGGAGTAACTTAAAATTGTTGTATTAGACTTAATATATACATTTGTCAAAGGAAATTCTATGGATGATGAATTAAGGAGGAAGTTGAATAATCAATTGGCTAAAGAAGCTTCAAATCTGTGGTAGATGAAGTCAGTTATTGCATATGTGCACTTAGACTATGAAGACCAAGGAAGTTTTTTATTTTTTTTATGGTTCCTTTTATTCATAAATTGGTGGAAAAGGATAAATAGGCATAGAAATATGATTCTAAATGTCTTTATATTAGATGAAACTCAATAGTGATGAAACTATTGAGGGATAGAATCTGGACAGATTATATGTGTTTCATTTTTGAGATCAGATGGTTGTGCCTTTGTCTATTTGAGAACAAATCATTCATGATTACCACCATTAAATATTGTATGCTCTTATTAGAATTAAAAATATGTATAAGGCACTGAATGAACAATTTTGGTGGGTGGGAATGAAAAGAAAATTTTTTGAGTTTATTTTGAGATGCCTCATCTGTTAGATGGTAAAGGTGGAACAACAACAACCAACTGTCATGTTGTAGTCTTTACATGTTTCTATTTAGAAATAGAATAATATAGCCATGTATTTTGTGAGAGGTCTCCCAATGACCGTTCAGAAACACGATTCTATTTTGGTGATAGTGGATCATCTAATAAAGTCATCTCATTTTATCCCTATTTTTGAATCTCATATGGAAGAGTACTTGTCAAAAATTTATATCCGAGAAGTTTTAAATAGGCATGATGTTCTAGTGTCGATTGTATCAAATCAAGATCTATGGTTTACATTTCATTGTTTGGAATTCCAAATAGAAATATCTAAGGTATCAGTTGACTATGATCATGGTGTATCATCTATAAATGGATGAACAATATGAAAGGATGATACAAACATTGGAGGAAATTCTTAGGGCTTGTCTAATGGATTTTGGAGGCTCATGGGATGATCACATACCATTAGAGGAGTTCTCATATAACAATAGTTAACTATCCAAATACATATGGGTATTTTTGATGCATTTTATTGGAATCCTTATCATTCTACTTTTTTTGGGTTTAAATAGGTGAGATTTCACTGGTTGGGTTAGTCCTTTTGAAAAGAAAATAATGAAAATTCAATTGACCTAGAAGTAAATGTAGACAGATCTGGTTTATTAGAAATCATACATAGATCAACATTGATGGTTTTGTTTATTATAAATGAGTTATCTTATGTTCATGATAATCTATCCATGGCTTGGGAATTATCATATTGGGAAGTAGGATTTGTTATCACCTCGATATATAAGACCTTTTGAGATACTTGAATAGATTGGTGAGGTGGAATATTGGTTTTATGTTCCACAAAAGTTCAATTTATTTCATAATGTGTTTCATGAATCACAATTGAAGATATATCAACCTGATCTTGACCATGTGATTCGATGGGATCGTGTTGAACTAGAGTCGAATACTATGTCGGTTCATATACTCGTACAGATTGTGGATAAGAAAGAGAAAGTATTTCATGAAAACAATCATCAGTCTAGTGTGGGTTGTATAGAATCATGGTCAGATTCAGAAAGAAATGTGGGATAATGATAATGAAATGGCTGAGAAATTCCCCAAAATCCTTCATTCCAATGGAAATTTTCTAATTTTTTAGAACAAAGAGTCCAACGGTGAGAAGAATGTAGCACACCCCAGTTCTAGGTACATGACCCTTTATTTATTTATTTTCGTTATATAATGTGATTAGGGTATGTCTTGTGACAATCAGAGAAATATTTAAATGTTTTTAAGGATTTTCTACAGGTGCACGATTTGGGTGCGGTTAGTGGAAATCGTGAAACACCTCCCAGGAAACAATGTAACAGAAATAGTGGTCACTGTGTAGGAAAATAGTTCGGCATACAGTTTAGCCAAATTGTATGCATGCTAAGAAGAAACCATGAAAGTCTATTATAAAGAGAAAATCATGGTTAGGATATGGTTTTTCTGATTGTGTGATCCAACTATGTGAGTTGGGTTTGGAGGAAGTGTCTTTTGCACAGTTAGCACACGGTTTTCCTAACCGTATACCCTAAAAATGTGGAAATAAAATTTAGATCTAAAAATTATGAATCTAATTTTATTTACACATAATCATATCATTTTACCTCAATAAATGAAAAATCTAAAATTCCTCTCACTCCCACATATATGGAGACCATTCCTTTCGATCCAATAGTGATTCCTTGGTGAATCAAAGTGCGTTGGAGGATAATTTTTTTAGTAAGTGTTCATTATCTATCAGTTTCCTTAATTTTATTTTTCTTCACTCTCTTGGAATAATGGATAAAATCCATTAGGGATAAATCCATTTTTTTATTCTTATCATGAATAGATTTGAATGTATTTATTAAATAGAATGAGATCTACGGTTGTTTTTAGGAGTTTAAAGCCGTTTTTTGGAGTTTTTTTATGTTTGTTGGTATCACCAATGTTTTTGAGGTAGGTGGATTCTCACTCAACTCCTCTTATTATAACATGAAATATTTATTTCAAATTGACTGAATTTCTTAAAATAAATTTTGAAATTGATGTGTGATTTTGATGGAAAACCTTTTTACTGATTGTTTTTTGGTATTTTTTAAATTGGCTAGTTTTGTGAAATTTTGTTTTGGTTCATGGTTTTATAATGATGATTTTAAAATTATAAGTTGGGTTTTTATGCATGGATAATTTTTTTAGTAATGTTTTCAATAAAATAATTTTTTATTCAACTTTTTGTTCATGGTATTTGGAATACATGTTTTGTGTGGGTTCACTTCCAATGACATGGCCCTTTGGAAGGGGTGTGTTCCATTAGGGAACTTGGTAATGATTAACTTGTGATGCCTTGGTATATTGAAAAGATACCTTTCATGAGTATGGAACTGTCACCTCGGCATTCATGTGTGGGTTTGTGTATATATGGAACCATGTATTGGGTATTCCAAATGAATATTTTAAATGGTTTAAAGATTTATTTGGTTACTTTCCATGGAAAATTAATTTGTTTTGGAAAATGATTTTGGATTTGAGATAATCTACTTTATATTATTTAAAAATATTTTATATAAATATGATAACAAGTTATATCTTAATGGAATGAGTTGTGAATCTGTTGGGTAAATACTATTGAGTTTCATACTAACCACTTTATTGGGAACTTTAGTGCATTGGAAGATGTTAAATATTGATACATAGGTAAAGGAAAAGTATCCCAGTACTTTAGTGATTCATCATGTTACTTTGGTCATGAATTGTTGAGTTAGATCTTGGGTCATGTTTAGAGTTTATATTTATATGTCTTTGATTCCTTTTGGTTTTTTGGTCTTTGGTATCTTTGAGTTTTATTATCATTGGTTTCCTCTTATACTCTTTTATTGTAGTTGGTATTGTTTGAGTTTTATTTTTTTACTCATGCAACATATAGTGGTATTTTCTGTATTTTCTTATGGTTTGGATAATTATTTTCAGTGGGAAAATAATCCCTAGATAGTTTATGAATTTCTTGGAATTTATTTCCAGCCTTTGGTGTCTTGGGGATGTCACCTAAGGCCTAGTAAAACACCCACCTCTTCCCAAGACAATGGGTGAGGGGAAAGACTTTAATACTATCCATCACTAATGGTTACTAGAATGGATATAATTAGGAGATTTTTAGTTTATGATATCATTAATATTATTTTATTACAGATTATAGAACCTAAGAGTGATAAGGTCAATAAACTATCATTGTTAATTATATCTTTTAAAACAAGTGTGCTAAGAGGAATATATCTTACTCAAATTCTGTAATATTTTCATATATGTTACTTATTATTCTTATACATCCCACATAATTATAATATATAATACTAAAATACACCAAAAAAAGATCATCATTCTTTTTTTATAATTATATTATAACAAAAACATTTCATAATCATTCATTGAATCAGGGAATATTTATGTTTGGGTTGGTTTAACAACATACTTGAACAATACTATGAATTTGTGTCATGAATGACTATAGTAACATAATTACTAGTATGATATAATAAAAATGTGTAAATAATGATTTAATTTTTATTCTATATATTTTATATAAATATTTAACTCATTAGTTAGAGAAACACCATTTGATAGATAGGAATCATCAAAGCATTCTTGTTATTGATTTTATCTTCAAGGACATTTTAAAGACCCGAACTCTAATATCCTATTACTAGTGGATACTTTATTAAATTTAAATAAGATATAAGGGGTAATATATTGATAAACTGATGAGTTTATTAGTCTTGGTAGACTAGATATATGCTTGAATCTCACATTACACTAGAATTAAGATATAAAAACATATTTAGAGTAAAAATATCCATCCTTGAACTAATTAAATGATTCCTTTTTCATATCATAGGGAAAGGGAAAAAAATAATGTGTGATCTCAGATACTTAGTAAGGGATATATACAATGGAAACTATCTTGAGTAAATAATAAATAATCATATGAAAAAATAAATAATTGAAAACACATTACATTTAATAAATAAATTGAGTAAAAAATTAATCCATGGATAATATCCGTATAGTAATTTCATGGAAACAATAACTAAATTTTTAATGAATTAAATGATTAATAATGGATATCATGATTTTGGAAATCTGGATATCTATATCATCTATTCCTTGTTCCATGATAGTTTAAGCAAAGGTTGTTATACAATAGAATCCCATTTAATGCTTGCTTAATAATTTGTCTAATGAGACCTATTGATGCATTGTGGGGAAATATAGTTATATCCCACACATTTCAGTGCATGTCCAATAAATTCCTCATATATCAAATGATATATTTAATTCATGAACAATAATAATTATAAATAAATATCTGTATTGAGTAATGAATATGAAATATCAATATTTCCTTATACAATCAAAAAATTTCAAATTAAAAAACTATAGGTAGAAATACTAAAATATTTTAGCAATAATCATATTGAAAGAATACAAATAATATGTACATTTATAGTAAAATTAATGTTCAATAATCATAAGAAAGGTAACATTTAAATAGAATAATAATAACCACAAAATTTATAAGATATAAAATATTACATTTAATTCATCATAAATACAGTTTTTTTAAAAAAATTATGCCTTTAAGAGAATAAAAGAAAATGGATGAGAAAACATTTCCCCAAAGTGTTTTATTTGTAATACCATTGAAATAATATATAATAAGATAAATATTGTAAAATATTTATGGTGGAATGATGTTTTGTTAATGCTGTATATGTTAAAAAATATTCATTTTGACTATTTTTGTAAAGAGAGTAGAAAATAAACCCTTTTGGGAAACAAATTATAAATAACTCTTTCATACCAAGTAATAATTCAAGGATATATTAAAATACCCATTATAAATATTTTTTAAAATTAAAATTATTTTTGTTAAATAAATTTCAAAAATATACATATGAAAGAAAAACATACCTGGTTAATATAAGAAATAAGATCATCTTTTCTTTTAAACATTCCTATTGAAATAGTAACATGGATTGAATCACTAATAATCATGAATAAATATATATTAATTTTAAATAAAAAAGGAAACCAAATAAATGTAAATAGGTTCATATTACCAATTATGTCTCATTAGAGTTGAAAATGAGATGAAATCCCTTACTAAGTTCATTTCATTGAAAATAGAATTAATCAATGAAGTTATTATGTATAAAAAATTTAAATAAATAAAAAAAAGTTCAAATGAATATAATATAGTTTATATATCAATTCTTATAAAATCATGTTATAACATAGTCAATGAAAAAAAGTATAACCCAATGAAATAAAATTAAGTTAAGAAACTCCTTACCTCTGGTCTAAATTATTACGTACGTTCTTCATATTGAGAAATAATATTATTATGATAAATATTATTCTGATTAAGAATGATTTTCAAGTTTATAATTGATTTTATTTTATTTATTAAAATATTACATTCAATTACTTTATCAATTAATTTCATGTCATACATTTTGATGATATTCGATTCATATGTCCAAAATGACTTCGGTAGGTTGACTATGGTCAAAGAGATAATTATCTCATCATATGAAAAATAATAACCATTACATAATTATCATTTATATACATAAATTATAATTTTAAAACCAATCAATAAATATTGTTAAGAAAAATTCTATATGTTACTATCATAGAGACGGTAGGTCATACGTATGCATGAATAACATATTCCATTTTTCAACGATGGTGATGGAAAGAACGTATGTAGTATTTAATCATTAAATAGTTATAATTATTTTATAAATACTATATTATTTCTTTAAATAAACATATATATACCAATCATGTGATGTATTTTTGAAAAACGAATCACATCGCTTCATGGAGGTGGTAGTCCACACCTACACAGAAATGACTTTATCATTTTTCAATGAAAGGTAAGATAGAAATATAAATGATATTTTAAATTTATAAAATGATAAATATTTATTGAGTATAATTTATATATATAATCCTTCATTATAAATAGTCATAAGAGGTGGTGATGGAAAATGAATTACATCGATTGACAAGATGGTAGTCCATCATACACATGAATGATGGTTTTGTTTCACATATGATGGAATAGGAGATGGATGTAGGTTATGAAATTTACATAATAAAATATCATTATATATTATATTATAATTTCAATATATTTACAAGGTTGAATAATATTTTATAGATGTGGAAGATAAAATAAAACAAAACAAACTCGGTTAAGAATGATACCTCTTCTTCAGACAACCTCTTTAGGATTATACCTAAATCCTTTCTATAGTGGATTATTTTATCAAAACAAGGTCTATAATATGTTATCATTCATTTAAAAGGATATTTTAAGGTATTATGTGAATAAAATGGGTTTTTAGGTGTGAATAAAAGAGGATAGGAGGTTCCCATTTATAAGTGTTGGGAGGGACACTTTTGGAATTTCTAAAATTATAAACATTAAATAAAATAAATTTCATATTAAAATGGATAAAAACTGATATAATTATAATATAGGATGATTATGTGTCTAAAAAATTATCCAATAAATTTTTTAAAAGATAAATTTTGGTTTTTACCATTATTTTTTAGTTTAAACTCCCTTTAATCCTTTTGACAATTATTGCAGTATTGATGTTCTTTACCACTTAAGGGTCAAACATTTTACTAAAAAATGAAATAAGAACCATAAATTGAACATGTTTGAAATTTTAAAACATATCCCATTCAATTTTATTAATATAAGTTTTTTTAATTTGAAATAATTTAATAAAATATTATTTATTATAAAATATCATTACATTCATTTTTGACACTATTAATTTAGTTTGACTTTAAATACAAAAAGAAAAAGTATGAATTCAAATATAATCTTTAAAAAAATAATATTATATTATATTTCTCTAAAAACTCATGGAACTCGATAGTTAGTTCAAATTATATTTTTTTAGTATTTTTAAAATCAATTATTTTTTTCTATTAGTTAAATAAATGTTGATTCAGCGTTGCATAGGAATTTAAGTTAATTATTTCATCACTAAGAACTATAAATAAATTACCATGATAAAAAGTTAATTTATCCGTAAAATTAATTTTTATAACTGAAAATAAGTTTTATTTATACTTATCATAATGTATTATAGATAGTAAAATAATAAAAGTAACATTTTTGTCTTTATCTCTCACTTCAATTTTATAATTGTTAAAATATAATCCAAATGAAACAAGAAAGGTCATATTTTCAAATATTGGATTATTATGGGTGAAATAGACTCATAAAATGATATTAAAATAAGTTTTTGACTTATGTTTAATGCCGTATCATATTATATTTAACCTCAAATACCCAATTTACACATATTTTGGTGTCAATTATTTACTATTTTGACTCTTCATAATGACTAGATTTAAAAGGAACATATCTTAAAAAAATTAAATCCTAATTAAATATATGGAAATAATTGTCATTATTAAATTCAAATAATTAAAAGAAGTTAATTTAATATTAAAACACCAAACGCGATCAAAAATAGTTTTCCAAAAAAATTCCTTTCAAGTACAAAATTGTTTTTATACTAAACTGAAACATAAAATTGATTCTATTAAAATTAAGTGGATTTTTTATAATATTACTGAACAAATTTTACTTTTAAACCATTTTATAAAAAATAGTACTTAGTAAATTCCTTAAACAAAAATATAGTTTTCAATAAAAGCATTATTTTATACTATTCACTGGAAAATCAAGTTTTTTAGAAAAAATTATAAAATTCACCAGAAGCTAATTTTGAAGTGATAAATTCAAAAATGAAGTTAATTTTATCAAATATTTTTTAAAAAATTATAAAACAATAATTATATTATATTCTTAAAAAAATAAATAATAATCATTTTTTAATAAAACATATGTTTTTATGAATAAAATGGCTTTATAAAAAAATTAAGTGATTATTTCCTAATAATTAATCAATAAATTCATATTAAGTATGAAATAAATATATATATCATAATTTTATTATTCATATTCATACTTATAAATTCTGGGCTAGGTTATAACATTCATATTTAAATAATAATATTTTTTGGTTCATTTAAACTCTTGCCTGAATGGTCCAAATACCTTCGGTTTTTATTTATTTTTTATAATACCCATCTCAAGGATGTGGGGGAACCCTTACAAGGCTAAAAGGCTTGAGTGACAATTACATGACCCATGGGTCTTAGAGAAAATCATCCAGACAAGAAAACTTTGAACTGCCCCTCCCCAACAAATGTCATGATATCAGCAATCCACATTCACAAGGTTGGTTAGCTAGATTTCATGTGAAGAGTTGTACAGGCCTAATACCGATGGAAATTCCATACCCTATCAATCTTCAAATTCCAGTTGGCTATACTCTGGTGGATGTTTCTACTCTGAATCTTTATATGGATTCTTTCCCCTTGTAATCTGACTAGTTGCATCTGCATTTTTTATGTGGACCAAAGGCCTTAGGGTGGCATAAATGCGTTGAGGTGGCTTGAAGGCCATAAGAGACAACTGGCCCGAAGGCATTGGGTGGACTAAACTCATTTCAGGACCCTAGGATCAAATTGGTGTCCTAAATACCCATCAAATCCTTAGAAATAATCACAATTAGATAACATATTTATTCAAAGATCATTTTCCTAGAGTTAAGGAATTAATATACCATTTAAACTGAGAACATAATGAAATGTTATTTATTTTAAAGTATAATTTCACCATTTAATCAATTTCCACCATAATCACATCCCTTCCCAAAATTATTAGTATTCAAAATTAATTTTTTTTAAACCTAAAGCATTAAATTCAACTTATAACTGATCATGTATTCTATAAAAGGATAACAAGATATTCCTCTTATATTTAAATTGTCACCAAAACCGTAATTTTTACTACAATTTAAGATAATATTCAAAATTTATAATCCTTTATATGATGAAATCATACATTTTTATTCAGTGTTTTTACAATAACACCAAAGTCCAATTTTGTATAATCAAAAAATAAATTAATCTTCATCACAATTAACCTCAACATTGTTTAATTTTTAAACCTTAATGGTGATTCTATACCTTTTAACTTATCTACCAAATATTTAATTGCATTCTGCCAAAATAATCATTCACGCTAAACCACAAGTTAAACCAAAAAGTTATGTATACTTAATTCCATTGAGGTATCAAAACATATCATTAATTAAAATGATGAATCACTATGTAATATTATAATGAAGCAAAATTTACTAGAATATCACAAATTAAATATAGATACTAATTATGAAAGGTAATATTTATCTTGATCATAAATATCTCTGAAAATATCACTGTGTTAATGAATCAATATTTAACCATCAATATTATCTATATCTAACTATAAAATATACTACAAAGAGCATAACATCAAATTACATATGGGACTAAAGGGTTATTCGATCTATAATAGATAATTCTTCAAAAAATGAAGTAAAAATTTCAAATCATCTCAACATCACAAAAAAACTCAAAAAAGGTATCAATTCATTTGAACTTATATAAACCTTAAACCTATGACCTCATGACGATATCCACAGCTCAAAATTCATCTTCATATAAAAATATATATGCTTCCAAAAACTAACATAATACTTATTTCTCATATAAATAATAGAATATTTCCAGAAATACAATAAACTTCATCAATGATGACATAAATAAATTTTTCATAAAATCACTAAACAATATTCAAGGTTATTAAAATGATACCATTTAATTTATTAGTGTTAATAATTATACTAACACTAAATCAATTTTGTTGTTTATTAGTACCCTTCAACATGTATTTTTAAATACTTATAGGATATCTATTGTGGAAAATTCCTTAGATGCCCAAGGATTCTTATATCCATAATATTATTGATACACTAATTCAATAACATAGTTCTCCTATCCCACTACAAAAACACTTAAATCCTTACACATTAATGATGGACATAGAATGTGATCTTCCTTGGTCTTGGAATTAACCCTTAGATCATAACATTGTATAATATAATGTGCATATTCCCCACACCTAAGAAATTGAATGATAAATTGTACCTTTGGATGAGCTTTATATTCCTCTAGATAACTCTTCATTTTTCATCTTAAATTGATTGATCTATTCCCTTATTTGATAGAAATAAAACATTTCCCCATACCATTGAGACATTTTATTCGGTGTATTTTGTCACATTTTTAACATGAAGTAAATTGATCATTTTTTCCTCCATTGTTTCCCCAACCTAAACTCTTAGTTAACACTATAAATATATTATTTATATATTCTTAGAGTTGGTTAAGGTTCAATTTGTTAATCATATATCATGATAATTGATTATGAATATTCAAAATATATTTTACTCCATTCATCATCCTATATGATTTCTCATAATCACCGCATTTTCCATCATGTTCAGTGTTAATAAGATTCCTCATAGTTCCATCCATTAATAAAACCAAAAAATCATAGCATGAGTAATAATAATTTTATTGGTAAAACAAATAATCCCAACCTTACCATAATCTTAGGTTGTTATCCCATATATATACTTGTCCTCAAAGTTAATATTATGGTTAGGTTTTCAAATATACATTTTCTTAAATCTAGTTCCAAGGGTTCTAATAAACTAGAACTAATAAAAACTATAAATAATATAGCTATAGTATCCCAAGTCCAGTGGTTAATTAATTATATTTTCATAAGATATAATATATTATTTCTCGAATGACCAAATAGTTTAGTAGTCTTGGTATACTTGATACATGCTTGAATCTCAAATTATATTGGAATTAAGATATAAAAACATGGAAATATTAAATAATTACAATCCTTAAACTCATTAAAATATTCATTTTTCATATTATGGGGCAATGAGAGACAAAAATAAAAACCACCAGAGCATAGTTAAATAGATTGGAAGAATACGAGGGTATGCAAACTTCCATCAGGATCAGGAACCGTTTATATATGCATGGGGCAATGATAGCTGATCATCCATGCGAGGTGGGGAGCTTGGAACCTTCAATATGAATATGTTGGGAGGGTTTGTTTCATATGTTCCGGATCTTAGTCCTTTAAGGTTATGTATTGGTTCATGTATGGGCCTTATTACTTGGGCCAATAGGTAATTTATAGGTTTCCCTTCAACCTTTAAAAGGGGGATTACCCAAAAAAAGAGGCCTTATATCGTGGGTAAAGGATAAAAAATAAATGGTGACCTAAAATGATCAGTAAGGGTTATGTATAAAATAATGTATCCTAAGTAAATAATGAATAATCAATATGCAAGACAGATAACTAAAAACACATATCATTTAAGAAATAACATGACAAAAAAATACATCCTTAAGGAATATCTTTTTAGTAATATAATAGATAAAAATAATTGAATTCTCAATGATGGAAGTGATTAATTTTTTATATCATGATTTTAGACATCATGATATAAATACTGTTAAATCCTTGTTTTAAGATAGTTTAATCAATGGATAACTATACACCAAAAACTCATTTAAGGATAGCTTACTACTTTTTCTCATGATACCCATCGATTCATCAAGGGGATATGTAATTATGGTCCCTAAAATTCATTTCATGTCTAATAAATTCCTCATATATAAAATTATCAATTTAATTATTATAAAATATTCCTTAATAACAAAAATCTATATTTTGTAAAGAATATATAATATCAATATTTCCCAAGTCAATAAAATAATTTTCAGATTAAAACAATGTATATATAAATGTTATACATCTTGGTATATAATAATATCAATGATAAAAATAATATGTATATTTAAGGTAAATATAATGTTTACTCATCATAATAAAGTCAATGTTTCAAGAGAAATTTAATGACCACAAAATTATTAAGAGGTAAAAGATGACCTTATGTTTTTCAGAAATATAGATTTTGATATAAATTCATTTGTTTTAGAGAATAAAATAGAATGGATGAGAAAAAAATTTTAAATAATGTTTTATTTTTAATAACTTTGAAGTATTATTGAATAATATAAATATGATAAAATGGTTATGAATGTCAGAATGTGTGTTAATGCCATTAAAGTCAAAAAAAACATTCCTTTTGACCTTTTTAAAAATAGAGTTGAAAATGAACCATTTCAGTAAAATATAATAAATATTCCTTTAATACCATATAAAAATTCAAGGATTAATTAATATATCCTTTATAAATTTCTTTTGTAAATAGAAAATATTTTCATAAAACAATTTTCAAAAATAGTGATATGGAAGAAAAATATACCTGATCAGGAAGAGAAATAATATCAAAATTTCTTATAAACATTACCCTTAAAGGATTAAATTTAATTTATTAATAAATAATATTAAATAAATAAGTCTTAATTTTTAATGAAATAGAGGTATATACACCTCACAAAATTAAATATGTTCATATTACCAAATATGTCTCAATAGAGTTTAATTTGAGACAAAATCCCTTACAAAAGCCATATCATTGAAAAGGGAGTTAATTAATGAAATGATTATGTGTAAAAATGAAATTCAAAAAAACTATTAAAAATATAAAATAATACCATTTTTACATAAAATCACACATAATCATGTTATAAAATAGTCAATGAAGAAGAAGTATAACCCAATGAAAGGAAATTTAGTTTAAAAACCCCTTACCTCAGGCCCCACTTATCATGTATGTTCTTCATCTTATCAAATAATAAAATTCTATAAATTATTTAGATTCTTAATAAAATATTTTATTTTTATTATTTCTTTTATTTTATTTGTTTCTTTTTTATATTCAATTACTTACTCAATTAAGTGTGCATCATTCAATTTGATGATATTCAGATCGTATATCTAGAACGATTTCTATAGGTTGACTATGGTCAAAGAATTAATTATCTCATCATATTAAAAATAATAATTATTAAAAAATTGTTATTATTTTACATAAATTATACTTTTAAAACCAATCAATAATCATGGTTAAGAAAAATTAACAATGATACAATCATAGAGATGTAGGTCGGACGCATTCTTAAGTAACGTTTTCCATCTTTCAACGATCTTTATGGAAAGTAGGGAAGTATTATTTTATATTAACATAATGATAATTATATCATAAATACTATATGATATACATGAATAAACTTATATATACGATTCATTTTTATGTGGTGGTGAAAAAAAATCACATTGCTTCATGGAGGTAGAAGTCACACTTACAGATGAATGAAATTATTATTTTTCAATGAATGGAAATGTAATAAAATATATGATATATTAATTTTATAAAATGATAAATATTTTATGAATATCTCATATATATATATTAAATACATCTATATAACCATCTTTGAGAGGTGTTGATGGAAAACAAATTACATCGATTCATGAGACGGTTGTCCACTGTACACACAAATGATGGTTTTATTTCCCATATGATGGAAGATGATATAAAAGTAGGTTATAAAGATACCATAATACAATTTAACAATTTGTTAGATACTAATGTATTTATATTGTAATGGTTTAATAATCTTTGAATGAGTTGGAATAATAAATAAAACAAAACCACTCGGTTAAGAATGATACCTCTTCTTCAGAAAACCTCTTTATGATTACACTTAAAGCCTTTATATATTGGAATTTTGATCAAACCACGTTATCTAGGTTGTGAAAATGAGAATAAGAAAGGAACTTTGTTAGTTTTTTGATAATACAAAATTCTACGATTTTAGTTTTATTATAATTTTTTTTGAATATTTTTGTATGTAAATCAGGATTTATCCACAGATTCAGAGTGGTGATTGGGTGTCTTGGGTCCCCAGAATTAATATATTAAAAATATTAATATATTTTAATTCAGGTGGATGCATCATTTTAGTTTTATATTTTTTTATCATTTTTCAGGACCTCATATGGTAAATACAAGACTATGGTTAATTCTAGAACGTGGGTTATACCCTAGGCGCATCCTAAGATAGGTGTGTATCAGATTACCCAAGGGAGGTAGTCGTTTGAAGGTATATTTAATTAAATTAAATAAATAATTTAATTTATTTATTTTAAATGACATGAATCTTATCCTCTATAAATATTCTATTATAAAAAATTCCCATTTTTTCTACATAACCTTGATGGTATTTGAGAGGGTGTATTAGGCATTCTTCATTCGAGGATTGACATCGAATGATGAACAACTATCAAATCGAGGTGGATCAAGAGGCAGTGAATTCAACATATCATCTTCATTATTGGAAAAAAACATTATCCACTAATGATTTATCATAAATCAAGGTAAGAATTTTCTTTTTTATTTTTATTTTTGATAATTGTTGTCTACTGATGGTTATACTGTTGTTTATGAAAATTTCACCCCACTGTTCGTTTCGTTATTCATTGTTGGTCTATGGGGTTGGGGTTCGAAATTATCATGAGGGGTAAAGAAACATTGGTCACCCAGATTCATGGGTGAATGGAAAATGATGATTAATACTTTGATTTGAGTATGAATTAGGATGATTTTTTAGTGATGTTTTGTGGATATGGGATACTGAGCAGTGATAGTTATGGGAGGCACTGTAAGACATGTGATGGCTCTTTAATGGATGAAAAAAATATTATTTTAGGACACTGGATGTTAGAAAATGAGAGAGTAAAGAGTTATCCTTCAATTTCAGGTGGTCAAATGGCAGATTGTTTCATATAGATGGTGTATTGGGAAACCACATGAAGGATCTTAGGATTATATGAAAAATGTGACAACATGCATGTAGTACATAAGAGCACATTTCACATTCTTTGATTTTCATGGAGGATAAGGTTTTAATCCATCTTAAGGATAAAATTTCATGTGTCTAGTCCCACATACTATGTGCCCTTATCTATGCATCCATGTCGTGTCCCAGTTATACATGCACAAGGACCCCAGGTGGTCGTACATGTTGTGTTTCACTATGGACACACCATGTGGTTGTACTTGTCCAGTCAAGTTGTACGCCAAGTGTACATGCCCATAAAACTAGGATGGCATACATTCCATGATCCATGTGGAAACAATCTATTGTATGACATGTCTTTCCAAACCATGTCTAGGGAAGAACACGGCCACACAATGAGATGAGGCCACACATCTTGTGGACCCACATACACACTGTGTATTCACCTATAAAGGTATTACTCTCATATATCCTTCTTTTTTAATTTTATTTTGGACCATGAGTATCTTATCATGAGTTCGTTTTCATATATAATGTGGTGGTATACTTTTTTGGGGAATATGAGATATAATGTGAGGTGTTCTAAGAGTGATTCTTATTCAAGAAATGCTCGATGATGACAATGATCAAGGTAGGATCATCTTAGAGATGTTGGGTTGGAAGCCCTCTTATCACACCAGGGAATAGGCCTCCCATATTTTTCTATATCTATAGAGTGGTACACCTCTAACACACCAAGGGATGGTTCTACTGTTTACTGATTGGTACCAATCGATGGACTAGGGTGTGGGTCTTCTACCTACCCAGTAGAATCTCCCTATAAAACTAGGGCCTGGGTCCTCCATTCACTGAGTGGAACACCCTATCAGACCAGGGTGCAAGTACTCAAGCTATCTTTCTTCTTTGTGGTACCCCCTAATGTACCAAGTCATGGGTCCTCTTTATACTGAGTGTTACCCCCTAAAGGACTAGGGTATGGGTCCGCTATTTATCTATCTACTGATTAGTACCCCCTATTATTCTATGGTGCGGGCCCTCTGTTCACTGAGTGGTACCCCTATCACACCAAGGCATGATTCCTCTATCTAATGGGTGTAACCCATTATCATACTAAGGAATGAGTCATCTACTAGTAGTCATAACCCCTTGGATTATTGATAAGTTTTGAGGTTCTGGTTCTCCACATGAATTTCATCGAAAGGCATATGAAATACTAGGAATCAATGATTTACCATTAAAACTTTAGGAAGATTCATCATTATGATCTATAGATATGGATATTATCATTCTCCCTATTCTAGGTTTCTTTATGATCATTTATATGTCTATGATGGGTTTCATTTCCCTATTTTAATGGTTTTATCTAACATTTTTTGTATTCTTCTTTTTCTCCCTTTATGTTCTTCAGGGCCTCATACTGGGTAAGTATATACTCAACCCTGCATGAGATTTTATTGCACGTTTCATGTCTTATGACGATAATGGAAAGTTCAATTATTACATTGGAGGGGCATAGTGATACCTGGTTGCATTGACTGCATATGCTGGTCGAACATGGATATCAGGATCTGATCTCTCTCAATTTTAATTTATTATAGTTTTTGTTAGGTTGGGACTTCATTTCTGGTTGGGTAAGTTTTTTCCCTTCATGCTTTGGATTTCCTTTTCATACTCTGATGTATACTATAGACTTTATTTCTTTCATGGTTTTAATCTGGTTGTTAAAATATTTATATTATTATGCTGCACTTTTTCATGGATATAGTTGGGTGTGTTCATACAGCTACATTGGGAAAAGTTCTCCAATTTCAATTATCCCTTATTGGCCCTACGTGATATCCCCTAGAATATTGGATTCAATATTGGGATTTTGATGGATCAAAATTCAACCAGTTAGGTAGGCCCAGGTGGGTTGGGTTTTTACATAGTTGTATTATAGCATTTTATTCCTTGGGATTGTCTTTGGTGTTTCCCCCCTATGAAAAATTGTTTGGGACTTAGGGAAATAACCTCGAAGTGTATTGAGTGTGTATTTAATGTTAGGTAATATAATGTAAGTATAGTGGCCTATGTATCCAATAAAATCATCTCTGAATACCTGCTTGTCAACTCAAAATATCAAGATATTGGTTATAGGGAATAATGGTACTTTATTTATATAATATTTTTTCATTTTAGTATCCTTTGTGAGTCAACTACCCATATATATTGTCACCTAATAGAGGAATATCTTGATCAATTTGGGGATGCCTCATCAATGATAGACAGTTTGGTAACCGATTTAGGATTATAAAGATGATCTGGTGAGTGGTGAGTCCTCAATTCAGTGGCCATCTTGTGAGGTTTTCTATTCATCTGGGTGTGGAGAAGCACCATAGCTAGTCAAATAATATATAGTACCACCAATTCAAGTTGATTATGCACATAGGGTCAATGCACTATTTTTTTCCATAGTCAAATACTGTAGAGGTTCTACGGTGATCCAGATCCTCAGGCATTGAATGATTGAATTGATTCATTTATTAGATTCTTCGGGCTCATGAAAACATCAATTTATTAGATGTATGTGCCAAAATATAGTATTTTCTATAGAGAAATATGGAAATGGTAGAGTATAGTCCCATAGAGTCATGATTATATGATACTCTCATGGTCATACATCCAATAACTATTTTTTGAGAAGCTTTACCCATTATTCCTTCTCTTAGTTCTAATCTAGGAACTTGTTCAACTAAAACAGGGTATTATTATGTTTGTTGATTATTAAAATAGGTTCACTGACCTTATTTTATACTACCTTGACATTGTGTGAGATAATTACATTCAAAAATATATGTTTATGAATGGCCTCTGCAAATATATATGTGCCAGTGTGGTACCCTTGTGCATTACAACCTATACTAGAGTGTGAGAGCAGGATTTGGTGATGGAGGGATTCATATCATAATGAATCCATGAAGATGGATCTGATAATGAGAATAGTGGGTATGATTCATCTATAATATCTATTATATTCTAGTTGATAGAGTCTCGGTGGAGTAAAATTCTTCTTGGATAGGTTGAGTCGTGTCGTTATGCAATATAGGGTTTTCGCATAGGTATCAGTCATCCCGGAGAGGGAAGATTCTATTCACGTGATATAAGAGGTCTCATAGATCACAAATTCCCAACCCATTGAGCCAAAGAGGGAAAGTTGGTAAGATATGGACTTCCATGACAAAGGCTAAATCATGACTATGGATCTCCCATGCATGGCTAGGGCATCACCCTGGGAGGTGGTGCTAGAATATATGTAGGTCTGGCTACATAGGGAGGAGTTGTTGGTGGGGGTTGATTTTATGAGCTACTCCTACCACCACCACTACGTGACCCATGCCAGGCTCAGGGAGCTGGCGATCGGTGACATGGGTAGTTTCTTTCTATGGAGGGTTATAACCAGGCTACACATGAGATGATCCAATGTTTAATTGTTTTGTTATAATCTTTTTTTACCATTGATAGACATGTGTTCAAGGAATTCATTCTTCTTAATATACCATATGTGAGATATAAATCTTGAAGTAGAGTTTCTAGACCAGAAGATTTGGATAGAGGTTTCCATAGGGAATACTTCATTGATATCACTTATCTAATGGTTGTTCAAGCGAGTGCTTAGTAGACATAGTTTCTCATGGTACCACATGGTCATAATGATCAAATCTTATAGCTTCATATTTTACATGGATCAGTTTTCCATATTTATAACCCAGAATTTAAAAATCATCTCAGGGTATTTATATGCCTTCAGGTAGATAAAATGAGATTCTACTTTATAGGTGAGAGATATCTCATGGGTGAGAGACTGGGCCTTTGGAGAAAGAAGTTGCAACCCATCACCCTCTAGTTATCAAACTTATCCCTTAGTGTAGTGGGATTTCCTGGAAACTAGATTCCTTAAATAATTCATGAATTTAAAATTTCTCCTAGGACATTTTCAGATTACCTTTGAGTTGGGAGGTGGAAATCTACATTTAATTTTACCCAAGTACTACACTGATACCTTATGTAAAATATCTTATGGACCCTAATAAGATCTAGGGATGAGGGTGTAGTTGGAGGACCTTTAAGATAAGGTCTTAATCATACCCAATGTGTCCCCCTCGGAGGACCTAATTTTTTTCGTGAAAAAAGAGGATGAGAGATTGAGGTTTAATATTGATTATCATCACCAGAACTAGGAAAAAGTAAAGTAAAAGAACCCTTGGTGAGGTTTGAAGATAACATTGATCAGTTGAGAGGCACAAGATAGTTCTCGAAGATCAATCTCAGGTCCAACTACCACCATATGAGGGGTTTCTTGGATGATATTCTAAAGAAAAAATTATCATTCCACTATAGACAATATGAGTTCTTGATCATGAATTTAAGTGTGATGAATTCCCCAATAGTGTTAATGGTTCTAATTGAATGGATATTTTAGTCATATTCGTACTAATTTTTGGTTGTATTCAATGATAACATACTCATTTACTCAACATTAGTGGGGGGTCACACAAAGAATTTGAGATTGTTCCTAGGATTACTCTGGGAGCACCATCTTTATATTAAGCTCTTTAAGTGTTAGTTTTGTATTTATGAGGATCACTTTCCAGGGAATCAAATTTCATGGAATAGTTTATCTATGGATAAATAATGATTGATATAGTGCCTTCTTGGGAGCCGCCTAATAGAATTATAAAGGAATGGAGTCTTAATGGCTTGATGGAGGTAATATAGTAGGTTTTGCTAGAATTATCTAGTATTATAGTTCCTTTTTACACCCTGAAATAGAAAGGTAAGTCATTTATCTAAAATGAGTAGTGTTAGAGATCCTTCAAGGAGATGAGGATGAGGCTGAAAATTTTTCCTGTGCTGAGACTATCAGAGCAGGTTGTGGAGTATATAGTGTTTTTTGATTCCTTTGGAGTTGGACTGAGATATGTTTTGATGCATAGGAAGGTAGTGATTGTATATGGGTTGAGGTATTTGAGACCCCATGAGTAGAAAAATTCCACTCACAGCCATGATGCTCGATTAGAATCCCAATTGTGTAGAGTCTTACAGGAGGAATTCAATACCAAGTTGAGGATGAGTATGATATCACCCTAGATGGATGGCTAAAATGAGTATACTATCTCGGTGTTTGAGGATAGGATCAGGGATAATATGTTGGACATCAAATAGAGTTGGGAGGATCATTTTCCATTGGTTTAGATTTCGTATAATATAAATTATCACTATAACATTGGTATGAAACCTTTTAGGGCCCTATATAGGAGACCTTTTGGGGAACCATTTAGCTTAACTTATATTATAAAGGAATCTTTAGTTGGTCTATATATGGTTTAAGAGATGAAGTGGATGGTTTAGGTGATTCTTTAGTATATGAATATTTCCTAAACAAGATATAAATCTTACACAGATCGATGTCGTACAACCTTGGAGTTTGAGAATGGATATCATATTTTCATAAAAGTTTCCCTGTGATGAGGATTTTGGAGGTTTGGATAGGGATGAAATATATACCTATGGTTTATTAGGGTGTTTGATAGATTGCAATGGGATGGTGAGGTTACTTACTATATATACATACCCCCACAATTGTATTGGGTGCACTACATCTTCCATGTGTTGCATCCAAGGAGACATATGCAT
Organism: Viscum album; assembly: GCA_963277665.1. Taxonomy (NCBI): domain Eukaryota; kingdom Viridiplantae; phylum Streptophyta; class Magnoliopsida; order Santalales; family Viscaceae; genus Viscum; species Viscum album. The sequence continues at coordinate 1,501,024,972 of OY728119.1, read as the reverse complement.
GACCGTATGCATGTTATTAAATGGGAGAGGTAGACATAGAGTGTGGTTCCACCTTCATGGATTACTTGGGGGAAATCGAGGATTGGTAGTAGAAGATCCTATAAGGACATACCATTCCTTTGGTTCATGTATTGTGGCAGCATGGGAACATGCTGGGTAGATCCTGGGTGTAGGAGAGTCAGATATAGACTGAATACCCCCACATTTCTCTATACCTTGGGATTTTTTTAATGAAAATACTTGAAGGATGGGAGAAAGTAACAAATCTTATTTTATTTTATTTTTCAATTGAGTATTTTCATCTATATAACTATATTTATCCCTAGAGTTGGCATGTTGTTTGGGTGTCTCAGGACCCCAATATTAATATAATAACATTATTATTATATATTAATGCACAAAAAAACAAATTTCAGTTTAAATGGAGTTTCTTTTATTTGTGACCTTATATGAGAAATCCAATACCACATTTGATTTTGAAATGATGGTTTTACCCTAGGCGTGACCTATGTTTGGTCATCATTAGATGATCCAAGGTAGGTCGCAGTTGGAGGGACTATTTAATTAAAATATATAAATTATTAGTTTAATTTTTGTTAAATGACCTGAATCTAATCCTTTGTAAATACGATATTATAAAAAATCACCATGGTTACCTGAATAAACGTGGAAGGATTTGAGATTAGTATTAGGTTGTCTTTGTTGGGAGATCAAGATTGGATAACAAACATCGATGAGATCAAGGTTGATTGACTGTCAATGAATGTAAAAGATCATATTCATTATTGGGGAATGTTTTATTTACCAAAAATTGATCATAAATCAAGGTAGGATTCATCATTTGAGATTTTTATCCTTTTGATTAAAATTTTAAAATTGATTTAATTATATTCTTCTTGATCTATGATTTCACACACTTTTCATGATCCTAACTAGGTAAATTGAGATGTGTAAATGAATTTATAAATTATTCCTTTTATATAACCCATTGTTTAAAAGATTATGTATTCATTGGATAATAATTCTTGTACAATGATTGTTATAACTTTTTGATGTTCATTTCTCCCCACTATTCTTGACATACTTCATTATTGGCCCATAGGATCAGGGTTTGACATTACCGAGAATTTTTTAGCATGATCAAACCCCCCAGATTCATGGTGTAATGATGAACAATGATTGGGATGGTTATTTATGGATGTATTAGTATTATTCATGGGTGATTCTTTTTGAATCCAGGATCTATAGCGGTGAAGATGATGGGAGGTGCTGCAAGACATGTGGTGACTGATCTGAGGATAAACACAATCTAATTACTAACCCCCAATGGCTAGGAATCAACAGATGATGGTGTTACCCTCTGATTTCAGGTGGAGATACAGAGGATTTCATGGGGTGAATTCATATTGGAAAACCTAAGGAAGGATGTGAGGATTCTATAAAAAATGTGACTACACGCCATGTAGTGTGGAAGAACACACGTCAGTTTCTTAGGTTTCCATGACATCTAGGGTTTTTAGTCAAGTTAAGAAACACATTCCATGTATCCAGGACCACATTTTTTCTGATTGTACCTAGGGAGCCAATCCATTTTTCAACTATACACGCCCCAGGACCTCAGGTGGTCATACACTCTATATTTCCCTCTGGTCACACTGTGTGACCGTACGTGGCGAGTCAAGCCATGGTCTAAATAAACACACCTAGGAATTTAAGAAGATATACATTCAATATTCCATGTAGATGTTTTATGTGGTATTTAATGAATTTCCAATCCATGTATAGGGAAGAACATGACTATGAAGTGAGGTGAGGTTGCATGTCATGTAAACCCCCATACAAAACATTTATTCATCTAGAAACTTCTCCCTCTCATATATTCGTTTTTGGAACTCAGATATTGGGTTGTGAGTAGCTTGTACTATTTTTTCCACTTAGACCTAGATGGTGGCCTCAATTGGGGAATATGATATATTAATTTTGTTGTTAAAAGTGTGAGACTTCTTCAAGTGTTCTCAACGATGGTAGTGATTAGGTAAAGATCATCTAAGATATATTAGGGTTGGAAACCCCAAAGTTTCCCCAATAAATGGGTCCCTCATATTCCTATATATCAACTGATTATAACCCCCCTGATATACCAAATAAGGTTCCTATTTTTACTGAGTTCTACCCACATACAGAACAAGTTACTTGTCCTCAACATACAGAGTGTTCACTTCTATCCAGTAGGGAATAGATCCTATGTTCACATAGTGGCACCCCCTAACAGAATTGGGTGAAGGTCCTATATTTTTCTATATACAAACTGGTACCCCCTATAGAACTGGGGTGAAGGTATTATAATTTAAATAGTGGAACGCCATATTATACTATGGTATGGGTCCTCTATTAGAGTTTCTTCCCCCTCATTCTATTGAGAAGTGGCGATGTGTGGGCCCATCATATGGCTTTATCAAACAAACACGTGACATATTGGGAATCAGTGATAGACCTTTATAGCTAAAGGAAGACTCATCATCTAGATATGGGAATTAAAGATAGATTCCACTTTATATATTATTTGGGTTTTGTTTTTATAATATATATATATATATATATATATAATTGATTTCATTTCCCTCTTTTTATGGGTTGATCTTAATTTTTTCTATATCTTTATATTTCTCCCTTTTTGGTTTTCAGGTTTTCCTACTATGTATGTATATTCTCACCCATACATGTTATTTTCTCTCATGTGTCATGTCTTATAAAGATATCATATGGTTAAATTGGGACATCGATGGAGCATAGTGATACCTAGGTGCATTGACCATGTGCAGTGGTCATAATTTTAGATCAGGTTCTGGACTATCTTAATTTTCCATTATTTAAATTGTTTCTTGGATGGGAGTTCATTTCTGGGTGCACTTGTATTTTTCCACATTACACATTGGTATAATTGTATTACTCTAATTTGTTCCATATAGTATATTAGATTAATGGTTTTAATCTAGATATTATAGTCTTTGTATTATTCATCTACAATCTTACATGGAGGTGACTCGGTGCATGTATATACGTACATTAGGAAAAGGCCTCCCATTTCATTTATTCTTTCTTGGCACTTGTCACCATCCCCTAGGTGATTGTTGGTAAGTTTAGTGATGTGATGGATTGGATTTATTCTTTCCAAGTGGGCTCTGGAGGGTTGGTTCATTACAAAAAATATTTGTGAAGTGTGAAGAAAATAATTGAGGAGGTTCCCTTTTATAAGTGAGGGGAGGGGAAAATTTTCAATTTCATAAAGTATTAAATTAATATAAGATAATTTCATTATTAAAATAGATAAAAACTGATATAATTATATGATAGGATGAGTACGGGTAAAATTCAGGTCATATAAAAAAATTTATAGATGTTTTGGTTATGTTTTTAAACTTATCTTTTAGTTTTAACCCCTATTAACCCTTATGAAAATTTTCACGGTATTATTGTTTTCTACCATTTAAGGGTCAGTAATGATACTATAAAATGAGAAACGTCCCATAAATAGACCATGGATTATGTTTTTGACTATATATCCTTCACTCAACTGAATATAATATTTTTATAAATTTTAAATCATTTAATGAAATATTATTTATTATAAAATATCATCAAAGTCATATTTTATGATATTCATTTAAATTTAATTTATATATATCAATTTAAATATGTTATTATAATATAATCCTTAAAAAATCACTGTATATTTAACTTAAAATTTAATGGAACACAATAACTATTTCAAATTATTGTAATTTTAGTATTTTTAAAATCATTTTTCAATTAGTTAAATAAATGTTTTTTCGGCACTGTGCAAGCATTTATGATTATTATTTCATCATTAAGAATTATAAATTAATTAAAATGATAAATAAATTATTTAAAATGAACATTTATAACCAAACATAAGTTCTAATTATCTCAACTATAGAATATTATAGGTATTAAAAGAAGAAAGGTGTTATTTTTGTCTTTATCTCTCACTTAAATATTATAAATGTTAAGATCCTTTACAAATAGAAAAAAGGTCATAATTTAAAATTTTTTATGATTATGGAAGAAATAGACCCATCATATTAAATTAATTCATGTTTTTGATTTATTTATAATTCCTTATCATAATATTTTTAAACATAATTACCTAATTTACCCTTACCGTGTAGACTATTATTTACTATGGTTAATATTCATAATGAATTGAAATAAAAGGGTTATATTTCCCTAATATGGACCTCCAAATTCAAAATTTTGAATTTATTTTTAAATATTCAGTTTCAATAATTTTTAGAAATTTATTTATAATTAAAAAGCATAAATGTAATGGAAAATAGTTTTTTTGAAAATTTCCATTCTATGTATAGAATGTTTTTTTATCAAGTTAATTCATAAAATTTATTACAATGAACATCAGTGAATTATTTATAATATTAAATAACTATTTATACTTTTGAACCATTTTATAATAAATTGGGTCTTTTCATATGGTTGAAAAATAAATATAGTTTTCAATGAAAATTTGTATTTGTCATTATTCACTAGGAAATCAATATTTTCAAAAAATACCAAATATTCTCTCTCAGATATTTTTGATATAATAATTTTAAGAAATAATTTAATATTATCATCTAATTTTTATATTATTGGAAAAAAAATAATTATTTTATTTTCTCACTCAAATCAATTAAAATTATTTATGAAGAATAAAATAGATATAAAATATTGAGTGTTTATTTCATAAGTATTAGTCAATATTTTTTTTTTGAGTATTAACTTAATATGTATTTAATAATTTGGTTACTAATTTTCATATTTACCACTTAAGTGGCTAAGTTATAACATTCATATTTAAATAATAATATTTTGTGGTTCGTTTGAGATCAGTATTGCATGTTTCATACACTATTTAACATAGCGTTCTTTTCAAATCTTATGTTATTACAAATGAAGACTAAAAAATTCATGAAATTAATTTTAGAAAAATATATTAGTAAATTTTATGACCAATTGATGATAAACTATAGATTAATATTTAATATGAACACTATTGTTATGAAACTAGAACAAACGATCAAAATAATAGACCCAATGTGAAAAATATGTAGAATTTATATATATAAAGCAACACTATGAAGATTACAAATGAAAATGTATATTATTATGGTAATGAATTAAGTTATTAGTATTTTTTGATATAGGTATTTAAATTATGTTCATGTAAGTCATGATAATAGGTATTGGTTTTATATTTAAAATTTATCTCATTGAGACATATTTTGTATTATGCACCTAATTTCCATTATGTTGTGTATATACAACCTATTTGAGATACTATTTAATTAAATTACATTATTCATGGTATTTTAAGAGAAATTTTAATCTCTCTCTTTCAAGATATTTTTATTGAATTTATACCCAGTCCATAAATGAGGTTTTTCCATCCCAATTTTTTCATTCTTTTGGACTCTAGTTATATTCATTACCTATATATTTTTTTGTATTTAATTCATTTCCATGGAATAATTTTACCATATAAATCATAGAATTTAATAAATTTCCATGTCTAAATTGTAATACTTACCTCATGCTCTTTATATTTAATATGTACTAAAACCATTTTAAATTTTTGTCTTTTATATGGTTGAAATATCATAATAGGTTTTGGTAAAATAAATGTGTCTATATTTTCCTAGAAAATAAATCCCTATAAATATATTATAAAGTGGATAAAAATATGGAATAGATGAACCTATGGGTAATCACCATGAAAATGGTTAGTTGTGGATTGACTCAATCATTAACCTGATGCACGATAAGTGGGCCTATGACAACACACCTAGCTAGAAAATTCTGAAGGATATGCTTTGGAATATTCACATGCTCATTATAAACCATGATAAAGGATTTTAACTACCATTACCATGTTATTATACCAATGAATACTACTAATCCCAATTACAATCTTCCATGGATAACTGAAAACATTGAATGTGCCCTCACTGCTGTATTTATTTGACAAGGGTAGTTCTTATTTCTTTGATAATACCCCGTGAATTTTAATTTGTTTAAGGGGTGTTCTCATAGGAATATACATTATTCTATTGAATTAAGAATTGTTTGTTTTTTAGACTTCTCATTATTTGAATATCCACAGGTTTATTCAGTAAGAGCTTCCTTTGGAAATGTTTTGAAAATTCTTGTTAAATCTTATGGTGAATTAATTTAACTTAATCATGTGATTGGTGGGGCCTAAATTATATATCCCGTAGATGTATCAACTGATCTCATGATACAAAATAGGTTTGGTTTTGGTTTATAAATCTCCCTATAACACTATACTGTCTTTGCATGAGGCCTTGATAAATTTTTTTGATATCATTCATTATAAAAATTATCCTTATGAGATCAAGGATTAATGTTATCCACATTTTAATTTATTTTCATGGATATAGAAGTCCCTTAGTTTTAATTGATTATGTACTCTTTTTGTTCCTTTATTCCTTCAATATCACATATTCCATGTTTATATTATGAAATTTTTTAATGTTTATTACTCTTTACTGAGCATATAATCTAACCATTATTTGTTTCTCTTTCCCCAAAAACATGGAGAATAATTATGTATAATTTGAAAGGATATCACAGACGAGATATCAATTTTATCATAATGTGTTCATATTATATCTTATGTTTTCAAATGTTATATATGTATGTGTCTATATTTTAATGTCCATTGTGCTAATGGATCTTATGAAAAAAAATTTATTCTATAATCATAATGTATTATTACTAATCAATATAGATTTTTATAGTATAGGATGTTATAAATGGTATCCTACGATCATTTATACCCACCATTTATTATCATTTCATTGAATTTACATAACCTAAGAATCTGTATAATTATTTTGGTTAAATTGGTTGATTGTAGTGATTAACTGGGTAATGTATGATAGGTATTTTGTCTAAAATTGGGTAGAGGATGTGTGGTGTGAACAAATCTAAAAATATCATTATTACTCATCATTTATATAAATTCACCATTATATCTCACAATAATCACAAATTCCCATGAACAAATGGTTTAGTATCTTTCAGGACTGGCTACATAAGAAACTTATTTTACAATATTTTTAAACATTTATCCATAATTGAGCCTCACTAGACTCCATTGATGACATCTCATAAGTTATAATCATCTTTATAACTAGGGGAATAGAAAAAAAGAAAGGGGTTATCTTAGGTTCATAGTAGGGGAAATTTCATCAACATTCCATCAATGTTCAGATCATAATCACATGAGAAAACATGAGTATGGTAGAAATATCTTATTTAAATGAATATGGAATGTTTCCAAAGATTTTTTTGAGGTGCGCATCTGTCTGTGGGGACATTCCAGCTGTTGTCCTGCATTCCCGCTTTTCAAAGGCAGGCGGCATATGTATCTTATTAATGGATGTTTTCTCCTTGATAGAAATGAGTTGATGGGATTTTGGCCTCTACTTCTTTGAATTCTTCCTTGGAATTATTCACCTACTTTGAGTCTCCATTAAAGAATACGACTTTTTTGTGAAACTCTTCCCTAGTTCCATATCTTCATTCATATCAGATAATTACACTTATTCTGTGTGTACATTCTATGGGGTCAAGTTAGGGAAGAAACCTTCAATCGGGGGAGTAGTCACATTGTACATCACTAGCATATCCAGATGCTGAAACACTGATGCATCTGGGTTTCTTCCACTTATGATAGGGTTTTGTAAGGGTGAAGAAGCATGATGAATCCCACTTAGAGTGTGGGGAATTATATTCTATAGGAATGTACCTAAGGTTTTCCTCACCTTCCCATGTTTAACACATGGTATTCCACAAGATTAACGTCTAGCAGAGATAGTAACACCAAAGGCATATCTTCTGAGGTTTTCCTCAGGCATTTCATGTTTAACATGAGGTAAGCTAGGAACTTAACGTCTTTTGAAGATTTTATGGGATTGATTAGAACATCCCATAGAGATAGATTAGATTAGTATATCCCTAGGAGGGAGAATCTGGAAGGTTTACTATATGATGGACTAGAACACTCAATAAGGATGGATCTGAGGTGGCATGTCCCATAGAGGGAAGATATCACATCGTGAAGGTTGATTTGGGCACCTCTAAGGTAGATCAGGGAAAGTGAATCCCGTAAAGGGGAACACAAAGGATTACCATTAGATGTGATTGAACGTTAGGATGTTTTCTTATGTACCATGTTTAGAGGACAGAGATCAAAACCCTTGTAGTTATAAGGGGTGATAAATTGAGGTGTACATAAAGGACAACAACCCGGAGACACACCGGTGCTTACACATGGGTAGTATCCCATTACAAGAGGCACACTCTTGGTTGGACAATTATGGATTGTGTGGGGATTATACATGGTTAGAATCCCATCGCAAGAGGTACACTCTTGGTTGGATGATTATGGATTGTGTGGGGGTTATGCATGGTTAGCTTCCCATGTCAATGGAATGGTCCAACCAGGATGTGGTGGCCTGGGAAATAATCATGATGGATGATGGATGGTTGAATGATGTGGACTAGAGGAATGGGATGGAACTGATTTGAAGATGACGGTGATGTTGGGATTAAACATTAAAGAGGCTTTCTATATATCCATGTGGCGAGGAATCATAGTATGTGTAGTTTGGTGAGTGATGGGACACCTAAGGAGGTGGCCTATGAGAATGGATGCATGGATGGGACCCAAAGGAAGTATAACCTTTGGGTTGGGTAATGACCTTCCCAAAACACAAAGGCTCAAGAGAGAGACCAGAATGAGACATGAGTGATGGGCTTGCACCTCAGGGAGGCTTCCTACATATCCGTGTGGTAGGGAATCAAAGTCTATATAGTTCAGTATGGAATCAAGGTGTACACAAAGGATAGTGACCCAAAAACATGTTGGGGATTTCACATGGTTAGAAACCTGAGAGTTGGTCTGATGCCACTAAGAAACGGACCAAGGATGTGGGTCCCAGCAAAGGGGACACCAAAGTTTACTAGTGTTTGGGGTTTAAAATCGGGGAGGCTTCCTAGGTACCCTACCTAGGAGACAAAGATCAAAACCCATGTAGTTAAAAAGTATAAAGTTTATCATCATATGGGACGATGGTGAACTGATGTGAAGTGGTCTGGCCTAATGGATCATGGGATTAAACCTCAGGGAGGCTTCCTACATACCTTTCTGGGAAGGGTATGGATCAAAGTCCACATAGTTCAGGATGGGTGATGGGGCTTACACACTAAGGCAAACCAGATAAGATACCATGGTCAGTGCTTACTCTAAGACCACATGATTCGTGCTCGGGGTGAGAAACAATAGGTAAAAATACCTAACAATCATGTAATGAAAGGTGTGTTTGTAAGGAAGGTAACAAGGCTTAAATGTGGGTAGAAGCCCAGGGATATGGATTTTGGGACTTACTCTTAAATAGAGGCCCGAATGAAGATAAATCCCAAAAGGAGAGGGATAGGGTATCGAGATTCCCTGTGTGCATCTCTCCTACGGTGTTTATGCATGGCAGAAGAGAGGAGGATCAAGGATGCTACCTCTGGTAAGAAAGTATAGGGGCTTACACCAGGATAATTTCTCTCCCCTGAGGAGATATTTGGTTCTATGCAAGTAGGATCTCATTCCATGTGAGGAAGATATCATTCTTGTGGAGACTAGTGGGCATGGAAAATGTCTGAGGCATGGCACACCATGTATATTGCACGGGGAAAGGCTACAATTTAACGTCATGTGCAGTGGAAAATGATGTTTTGTAGTTTAATATCTTGCATCTTAGACAATGAGGATTCAATCCCCACCCCTAATACATACATAACCAACACACTTAAACCCTTGGTGAAGGGAAGGCACCGACAAAGCCATATGGATACGGGGTTGTGAAGTGATCCATTGAGAGTATCACGTTAGCGTGGATATGTGAAGAATAAAAAATGGTTAGTGTGTCTATGCGAAGAAGAATGAGGCTAAGCAATACAATATGAAGCACCCCTAAGGGACCTTTAAATCACTTCATACAAACCTAGAGGGTCATACGGGAGAAGGGTTTATGAACCAAAGGGGTTTATAAGAAGGGACCTTACAAAGCTCTGGTGCTCCATAAAGTAGAGAGACTCCGCGGAGGGGTATGATTCATGAAGTGGAGTATTCTAGCCTAGGAATTAAGTATACATGTGTATAAATAGTTCCTCACAAAGTGCAAGTGCTTTCACAAAGTAGGACTTCAAGGAGCATGGGTGCCTTGAAAAGTATGTAATTTCAATGTGATGTACTCAACGAAGGACAGTGATCCTTCCTTAGCATGGGGTTCACATGTTCATGGAATGTACATCACGAATAATGAGTGCTTTGAAAAGAACTGAGTTCCCATAGGGATCCCCTTCCTTTAAGATGGCATGTGGGATTCACAAAGGTCATCCCTACTTGAAGTGGTGTTGCATATGATCCAAGGGAAATTTGTTTCTAAATGATCAAATACCTTGAAGGGATCCTTTTATTCAATGCTTTACAGAGCAGTGGGTGTTTCACCATTTGGGAGATGAGAAGGAAAAAGGTCTGGTTATATGTCCTTGGGGTCTTGGGGAATCCTAGTATTTATAGCTAAGAGGTGGCACAAAGCTCATAGGTTAGGTTATAATGTAATTAGACCTCGAAATCAGAGGAAAATCCATCAAGTTACATGGACTCACATAGCTCTCTATTAGCTGCTACGTCTCATAGAGGGCTCTCTCCAATGCATCTTAGTAGCATAGTGCTTCGTCAGCTGCTTTGTGGTGGCACAGATCTCTCTCTCAAGTGCATCATAGTCATGGATTCCTCTTTCTTCTACACTACGGCGGTCATAGAAGAGGATTTTCCTAATGCTTCAAACTGATCTCAGAGCCAGAGAGGCTTCACAAGGCTTCTTTGAAAGGGTTCTCTATGATGCAGGCTTACATGGATTTTTTTTGGGTTTTCTTTCCCAAGGGAAAAAATATGGTTCCAACAAATTCCCCCCTCAGAATGGGAGTTGAAGAGGAAAAAGGGTCGTATTCTGATGGTACTTCGCCAAAAATGGTGTATCTCTTGAAGTGAAATTGTAAAGAAGGGGTGCAAAGCACGGGTAGAGCACACCATGGAGTGTGTGATGCACCGCAAAGCTTGTTTGTCATCACCTATAAATATAGGGAGATAACTACTAGTTTTTCTTCATTTACCTCCAAATTTAAGTTCATTTTCTCTCAATTCTCAATGCACCATGCACTCTGCGATCTTGCTTTGTGAATCCAGACTCTGCGGACTGGTGCTGAGCAATGCTACTCAGTGAGCCACTACACCGTGATCCCAGTCTTGTTTGCACCACACATTGGGTCTTTGACTCCATGACCAGGTGCTTCTCAAAGAGAGATCTAAGATAGGGATCCATGAATATACTCTACAACCAAGCTTTGCGAAAAACAAAGAAAAAAAATCCAAAGTCCGGTCAGAAGAAATGGCCAACCTAGAAGTTTTCCAGGTGGTCCTTATAGCTGATGGACTAAGGGAAGAAATGGTGGATAACTTAGGGATTAGAAAATATGTGCGCAGCCACTCGGATCATGAATCCTTGAATGAGATTCTGATAGAGGGACAAAAGAACTATCCCATGTTCAAGAGACTATCATTGTACACATTCTTTTTGAGGGATGAGGTATTTATCCCAGGAGATGTTAGGGATGAACCAGCATACTGGTTCAAGACAACCCTATGCTGGTATTAGTGGTTTAGGTCCACTGATGGCCATAAATGGCCCAATAGTACTTCTGTCAGCACCACCTTCTTATACAACCATACCAACAATGTTGATGGGACGGAGCTATAGGCTGTGGTGTACACTCTGAAACACTCTTTATCATGAAGGTAGCTCTATGAAATTTGGAAAATGGATGGATCGATGAGTGGGACCTATGCTAGGGTGTTAACTTTAGAGATGACTATGTTTGGGAATATAGGGTATGTGAAACCAATGATGAGTTTGGGAAGATCTGAGGTGAGTGGGCCTATATGAGGGGGCATGGGCTTCTCAATTCCATATCTACCAGCCGAAGAGTGTGATGCTAGAGCTATTGAGAAGGTGATCACTCATGACCAACAACTTCCATCTTCATCATGGGTAAGTTAGCATCAGTCTCTTAGAAATCCAAAAGATCTCTAGGATTCCCATTCTAGGGGATATGTAGGATGAATTCCTCTTAGCAGAGAATATGAGGGAAGATGCAGAGTAGATTCCAAATATGGAAAAGGTGTTGATGGACTTGGTGTTGGGTGAGGATAAAAAATCAGTAAGGGACATCCATTTCAAGTTGTGATTCATGCAGTTTTTAAATCTCCCATCAGATAAGAAGTTCCTGGTGAGGCCTCCCACTTGCCCGATGGGGGACCAGTGCAGTAAGAAACACTCATACTGGCCACTCTTGGAGGGAATAAAGTGGAATATATGGGGTTTAGCATCAGCATTGAACAAAAACAAGTGGTTAGGTTGGCTTCTTTCATCTCAGTGCTCATATGAGGCTGTATGCTGCTAGTAAGAGTTACGAACATGGTCGTACGACTGAGTATGTTTATCATGGAATCCATTCTAGAGAATGGGAAAAAACTTCAAACTCAGGATCCTAGTATTGGAAAATCTGTACAAGATTTCAAGGAATATGAGTGAGGGGAAAAATCCACTATGGGTTTGTGGGACATTCCATTTCTTGTAGGGCTGGGTGGTGGTACACGTGATGGTTTTTGAGTAATCAAACCTGATTTCTCCTATAGATTCAAACATTCGTCCCTCCCTCCTAAATTAATTGGGAAGCTTTCTATCCAAACTGAGTTCGTAGAGAATGCTCAACATCATTTGGAATGCAGATGAGTTTTTGTTCCACCAAATTCCACTACCCACAGGGGAGTTTATCGATGATAGTTGAGATTCTGAAGAGAATCAGTCATACCTTCTAGATCTTATGGGTGGAGTTTTGGTGGCATAGGTGGACCAAGATCCCATCTATGAGTCGTACAACATACACCGATTTTCAAGGAAATTTCAGTGCATGTAGTGTTTGGACCCTAATGTTTACCTGGGGGTGTGTCATGAGGATAACCCTTGTGTAATGAGGCAGATGTGGCTCATGTTCACCAAGGAGGATGGGATGAAGAAAATGAGCTACCTCCATCTGAGGTCATATTGAGGCTAGTGACAAAATATTCCATGAGCTGAGAGTCAGCCTACCTAGGGGAGATGTAGAAGTAGAAAACTGTCCATGTCAATGAAAGAGTTTCTCCTCAACCCAAAGGATGGGGTCGGAGAATGATGGTAACACATACTGGTAGCAGCGCAATGGCAGAGGTGTGGCATGCACTATTTAAGCCTCCACCAAGTATTGAGAAAGCGGAAACAGTAGGTTTTATGATCCCAACTGAACAAGGTGGGGAAGATAAGAGGGTTCCTAGAGGGTTTTTTATGATTTCCACTCAAGCTCTTGGGAAGAGGATGCGCCACAAAGACATGTATCTAGATGTTGTCTTTTCAAAGGTTTGGGACAACTGGGAGGTCAACTAAAAATTACTCAATCCATTCCAGATATGGGATCATATCACCCACCATGGAATGGACTATTTAGATATTGTTTATGCCGATGTTGGCTTTCTGGTGTCCCAGGAAGAAGGGGAAGGGTATCTCACCGAGCTGGACAAATACATGCTTTCTCAGGGCACCCTGCATCCAATGACTTGCTAGGTGAATGTACTGATGGGTCTGACTGTCCCACCTCAAGCGTTGGCTACTGAGATGAGGGATTGCTTCCCTTTACACAAGGAGTCAGATAGATCATGTGGAGACATGGTTGATGGTGGAAGTCCTTTGGAAGAAGTTAAAGTCAGGATTTGGAGTTGGAATATTTCGCAAGAGTTATCGAGGTAACCTTCGAAACATTATCGTGCACCATGATTTTATCCATGTCACCCTTTCTTATCAACTAACATTTGTTATCTAAAAGAGAGCCTTATGGATGAGATTCCCACCCCCATGCCTGCAGATGCGGGCTCTAGATCTGCACCGAGGTTGATGGTGATGGTAGAGTTGAGCAGGGATGCGGCTAACATGATAACCCTATCTAAGTCCTCAATGTTCCTGACCATATATGGGAGGTATGACATAGGATACTTTTGATGATGACCCATGAGAAAAATCAATCATCTGATCTTTATAATCATTCTTTATCACAGAGTCCATGGCTGCTATCTGTTGACCCAAATAGTGACATATTCAGCTATGTTCTAAATAGTAATTCAAAGAGCATGGGCTATACTGGTGAGGAAAACCAAGGGTCATAAAGCTCCTCTCTTAAGGTGGGTACCAATTGTAGAGAAATCGGATGTCTGGGTTGGTTGGACTATACTAACCAATGATATGGGTGGAGCCATTTTCGGGGTGGAACAAGAGTGTCTTAAAGTTGAGTATGATGATGAAGATCATCCCCATGATGCAGAGCCTATTGATACTACCAATGTAGAACCTGACATTTCTGACATGACACTAGAGGAAGACCCTGTTGCTGAGCTTCTAGCAGTATTCCTAGATTACGAACCTGCCGACCCATAGGATTGAGATGAGATATTTTCTGATAAAGAGGACAACAAGGTCATCTGCCACTGGTCATAGAAGATGATCAAGCACTTAATTAGGGATACCCCACAAGAAAAATGAATAGACCATGTGGGGAGACTTTTTTTCTCAGTCTCATGAACTATGCGATGGAGGAGTGGATTCCCAACATCCACATATGCCCATTTGAGACTATATGGTAGAGAAAATAAGTGAACACGACCATGACCTCAGTGTGGGATGGAAGTGGTGGAATTTCTTCAACATCAAGAGACTCTATGGTGTTGATAATGGGATACAAGACTTGAGGGTACAAGTGAAAAACCATTCCACTTTATTTGATGCATTTTCAGGGCTCATATCATGACTTAAGTCTCAGTTGGTAGAGGTTGGGGAACAAATGAGGTGATCTCAAGAGATGACTATTATCTGAGATGACGAGGATCATTCTTGGATCAAGGACGATGAACTGTGACCCATTTCCATTGAGGATGATAGGGATCTTAATAGGAAATAGTGAATCCTAGATTCTACAAGCCAGAGAGTGGTGGAGCTAGGACGCTCCTTTGAAGAGGCCAACCCATCTATGGGATAGGCCAATCCTCAGGTGTTGTAATTTTTGCGAACTCATAAATGTAATTTAATTATTTTCTTATTTATGTTAGTCACGTGCATGAGTTCCATTATTTTTTTGGTTGCTTCATTTCCATCACATCCATGAAATATCCAATGATCAATCCCTAAGCTTGCATGGGTCTTACGTTGTGTGAGAAAGAAAGGATGACAACATCATTATTCTATTTTAATATAAGAGTGTCAACCAATCTTCACACATCCAAGGTCTGAACGACCACTCCAAGATTCTGAAAAAAAAGTGAGGGAGGCCTGAATAGAGAATGTTGTTCCCATATTAATCAAATTTCTGCTTTACCAATGTGCTCTAATAAACAAGTGGGGCAATGTTAGGGGAGTTGGAATCAATCCGAATAGAGTGGAGTGGAAAGTGTGAATCATGATACCCAAAAAATCATAAAAATTTAGGGATGACATGATAATGGAGGATAATATTTGACCACATTAGAAACACAGTATCCATATTGTGTTAGCCTGAAATGGGGATGAAAAATGAGGGTCGGCCGCTAACCATGTTTGAAACATGGGGCCTGTCTCAAAATGCCATCCATAGTCTTCCGAAATGTTGGCCCGGGATAGTAAGTGATCAATAATCTGATCATCCATAATTTTAGGGAGTTAAAATAGACTATAAAGAGGATGGGGATCCAAATAAAGGGCATGCAAAGCATGGAGGGTGGATTGATGGGTTTTTCAAATGGAGTCCAACACTCTTGAAATTGTTCCACCGTGATGAAAATAGATTATGTTAGATCATAGGTATGATCATGGATCGTACTCATTTCTAGAAAGGATCTATCTAGATAGAACCTATTGTGGATCACAGTTTTACATCATTCCAACGAGGTCGATGGACATGTAGTTTAACATCATACGGTGAGGATGGGGTTACCCAAAAAGGGGTTACCCAAAAAGAAAATGTGTGGTGCGGTACATATCCCGACATGAATGAGGATCATAAGAGTCCACTCCAAACCATGTGTTTCCTTTGAGATTATTTAGACCATATACTATAGGTGTCCTAACTTTGGGATGGACCCGAGGGAAAGTTCTCAGGGGTTACTATGTAACCCATGAGGATGGGAATCAATCCATATATAGTTCTGGAAGACCCATGTAGTTTAATGCCATACGGTAGGACGTAGAGTGAAAGGATACATCCCAAAGGGGGATTATGTGGTGTGGACATTATAGACACGATGTGAATGATGACCAAAGAAGTCAATACCACACCATGTGATCCATGGGGAAATATTTGTTTGAGATACCAAAGATGGGTAAATTTGGGATGGGCTCGAGACAAAGTGTTCGGCCAATCCTATGTACCCCATTATGATGGGAATCGATCCATACATAGTTCTAAAAGTGTAGTTTAATGTCATGTGGGTTTATGGAGAGAAGTTTCTCACAATGGGAATGTGTACGGTGTGTTCATTATAAAACTGATGTGATTGAGGACCAAAGTAGTCCACGCCACACCACACACTCCCCGGGGAATCCCTACGTCAAGGGACTGAAGTCGAAAACATGGTTGGGCCTGAGGTGAGTCATTTGGGTGTTCCTACGTATCCCATGGGGATGGAAATCAAGCCTTACGTAGTTCTGATAGTGTAGTTTAATATCACATGGGATGAAAGGCATGTGTGGTTCGGCTCCACCAGTACAAAACCTACCAAAACCACTAATCTCGCATGACTCAAGCTTGATGTGGGAAACAAGGTGTAATGATGGGATTTTCTTAGCACAAAAAGGTACACATTAGGGGAAGTGGAACACTTGGTGGATGACATCCCAATAATATTGACCCACCTACTTAACGCAGATAGATGCACAGAGAGGTAAAATCGAGTGTGTTTGAATTCCACCTGAATATAAGTAAGTGGAAATATGTGAATCATGGTGCCTGATATCTAGATTGAAATGATGGTGGCATGAAAATAGTGGATAAATATTGACCATGTTTGAAAAATAGCATTTGTTTCATGTTATCCTGGTGTGGGGATAGACAAATTAGGGTCGACTGTCAACGATGTTCGAAACACGGGACCTATCGCACAATGTCATTTGAGGTATTTGGGGGCGTTGTCCCAAGATGGTAGGTGAGGCACTGTAGCATGATACCATGCCGTAACGGGGGTCCCTTTATACATAGAATAGGATGGAGATCTAAATAAAGGGCTCAGAAACCATGGACAAGAAACAAGGGAATGTCAATGTGTAATCCAGCACTTTGGGCTCTATGCCATGTTGCATTTGAGTATGCCAATAAGATGTGTCAGATAGAGGGAGTTGAATACATTTCTAAATACAAGGGTCATTGGGATGAAAAATTGTAGTTTGAGTTCATGGAGTGGACTATTTAGAGGGAACTTGGTTTAATGGAATGTGAACATGATGGAGAAGTAGAAAAACATGACATCAATTAGGACCAAATAGGCATTCCATCTTATGGAAAATTCTAGATGAAGACCCACACATAGTTTAATGTCATGATGATTGGACTATGGTATGTAGTTTAACATCATGTGATTAGATTAATGAAGGATTTTTGGTACCTGGGGATGGACCCAAAGAGTAAATGTTCGAGTGTTCCTACATATTCCATGGGGATTGGAATTAATTCACATGTAGTTCTCATGGGAAGATCTTAGATTATGGTCATATAACTCAGACCAGACTGGGCAGAGACAAGGGAGACACATGGTGAGGTTGTTGAAAAACGTGGCTTCAATAAGGAATATAAAATTCTCTACTATACCATGTGATTCTAAGGGAAACCTTAGGTTTGGGGACCAATGGTAGAATTTCGGTTGGGCCTGAGATAATTTTTCTGGGAATTCCTACATATCCCATGGGGATGGGAATGAATCCATACATAGTTCTGGATAGATTTGTTCAGTTTTTAATTATGTAACAAGGATGTATGAGAATGTAAGGAAGATCCCTAAAGGGAGATACAAGTCATTTCTATCATAAACCCTACATCAATGGGAACCCAAGAGGTCCTCACCACACCACATGCTTCTGACAGAGTTTGGGCCAAGGGGGATAGAAAGAGGGAAGGATTTGAGATACCTAGGGTTGGACCTGAAGACAAAATATCTAAGCATTCCTACGTATCCAATGATTATGGGAATGAAGCCACACATATTTCTGAGAGTACATCTTGCAGGTCTGGCTCGTGCACTAAAAGAAGTTGCATTTGATGGATCTTGTTTGTTTCTTTAGTTTGGATGTGTTGTTTTTTTGTGAAGCAACAAACCTATGATGAAGAATTTGGGTGTCACTACAGGAATCGAGCCATATGTAGGGCTTGAAAAATGGAATGGTTGATAAAAGATACCAAAAATGATGTCCCATCGAGTGAGGACACCCCAACGTAGTGCCATTTTTCATCGTGCGACCAGGCCTATACTGTCACAGTTTAGGGTTGTATGATATGACTAACCCATGAACTTTAAATTCATTTAGAAATGAAGTAATATTTTAATGTCATGTGGGACTAGGTAGAATATTTCAACATCATATGGCTTGGATACATATAGAAGAATGAGGTTTTAAAGGGAATGTGCAACATGTGATAATGAATGCCCAACATCAATAAGGATAAGGTACGTACTACACCGCGTGAAATTCTAGATGGGAAACCTTAGGATAAGGTGCCAAAAAAGGTCAAACAACCTGGGGATGGACTCAAAGATGAAATGTTCCGGTGTTCCTACATATCCCATAAGGATGGGAATCAAAAAGTACGTAGTTCTAGAAATGCTATATAGTTTAATGTTATGTGGTAAGGATGGAGATAGGAGGGACTAGCCCATAAGGGGGGTATGTGGTGTAGCTATAGTAAACTCTATGTGAATGAGGAAATAATCTCACATAAACCACACCCTAAAATCATATAAGAGTCAGGGCCAAAAGGCTGAAAATTAGAGATAATTAGTGGATCCTGAGCTAGACCTAAAGATTAAATGTCTAGGCAATCCTATCTATCCCATACATATGGGAATGAATCCATATGGTTTTCTTGAAATTCGTGCATATTAACATCATGTGATAAGGATGGGGATCTTAGTTTATGGTTTTAGATCTTATACTTAAAGAGGTGATATTCTTCGAGGTGGGTGTAAACCTTGAAAAATTCCATAATCCCATGGGAGCTGCGCTCAATTTGTGAAACAAGAGTGGAGAAGATCTTTACAGCACATGGAATAATGAGAAAGGGGAAATGACATGGAGCCTAAAATGACACCACATTGTTGATTCGTACTCTTAACATGCAAACACACAATAAGGGATAGCACAAAGAGAATTGAAAATTCACATGAACATGATGGAGTAGAAAGGGATGTGAATCATGAAACCAATATTTAAGGATTAATAGGGGTGGCATAATGATGGGTGATAATTGTTGACCATGTTCCAAAAACAGGATCCACATTTTGTGACCTGAAATGGGAACAAAAAATTGATAATCGACCATTGAACATATTCACAACATGGTACATGAGTCATATTGTCATTCAGAATCCTTGGGGACGTTGTCCCAAGATGTTAGGAGAGAACTGAGTCCTAGCATCCATGCCATTCAGGGGTCCTTTCAAATGTGAAATATAATGGAAACCAAAATAAAGGGAAATGTGAAGCATGGAAGCGGATGAAAACATGTTCATTTTGAACCCAGCACTCTAGATCCCAAAACATAGTGTATCTAGGAATGTTGGTGCACTGCCAAATAGGGTTGAGGAGCCCGATTTGATGGAAGAAAACTCAAGGAGATGAGTGGATAAAAGGGTAATAGAGATATGTCAAGAGACAGGTACATGGTGTGGCTATTGCAAACGTGACGTGAATGAGGACATAAGCCCCCACCACACCACATACCCCCTCACATAGAGCATAGGACATGGGGATAGAAGGAAGAAGAATTTTTTATGAAATAGAGCTAGATCTAAAGATGAAATGTGTGGGCATTCCTATGTATCCCATAAGTATGGGAATCAAGACACACGTATTTCTGATGTTTCATGCAGTTTAACCTCATATGAAAAGGACGTGGTGAAAGGGTATCTTGACAGGGAATGTGTATGGTGTGGTGAATAACTTTATGTGAAAGAGTATATAAGCCCATATACACCATATCATTCATATTTCTTGGAGAGAACTCCTGCCAAGTGGCCGAGAAAAAGAATGGATGAACAGAGGTTGGACCGAAAATCGAAATGTTCAGGTATTCCTACATATCCCATTAGGATGGGAATAAATCCATACATAGTTCATGAATCACCATGCAGTTTTACGTCATATGGTAAGGACATGGTTTATCTTAGATTACATTCATAGAGCATGGAATGGAAATTCCCAGTTTAATGTCATGTGCATTGGACAGAAGGGAAGAAAAGGTGAATCACCATGTCGGTCATCCGAGATACCATGGGATAGAAATAACAATTCAGGATCACTACTGAACATTTTCGCAACAAAGTATCCATCTCATGTGTCCTGTAATGGGAAAAAAATTGAGCACCGACCGCTGAACATATTTGAAACGTGGGACTTGTATCAAATTTTCATTTAATCTCCTCGAGGATGTTGGCCCAAGATGTTAGGATATCACTGAGGCCTTGAATCCATGCCATTTGGGGGTCCTTTTGGTGTTAAATATTCTAGAAACCTAAATAAAGGCATTTTTGAAGCATGGTGGTACCCATGCAGTATAACGTTTTGCAGTAAGGATGAGGGATGAAGGAGGGTGTCTCAAGGGGATATGTATAGCATGGATAAAATATCCCAACATGAACTAGGTCATAGATTCCATACCACAACACACAACCCTAAGTGATAAATTGGTCCAAGAGGCTGAAACAATCAAGGGACTTGAGGTTGGTCCACAGATGAAAAGTCATGAAGTTCCTATGTATCCCATGAGGATGGGAATCAATACATACATAGTTCTGAAATCTCTCAAAGTTTAATGTCATATGTAATTGATGTGGGAGATCATAGTTTAAGGTCATAGTTCTCACACCATATTGTTGTTTATTGTAATTCAGGATGAGGGTAGTGGTTCAACGTTTTTCAGCACGAGTATAGGCAGTTTATCATCTTGCAAGATGGTAATGCAGTTTAATGTCATGCGAGATGAGCTCTGGGTATTTTTATGTTCTTCAGCCTGAACATAGAACGTAGTTTAATGTCATGCTCTTATAATGGAACATTTTAAATTCATTTGTTATTGTTCAATAAAAATACTACTTGAATAATTTATCATTAGTGGGAGGAGTAATACACTCACTATCCATGGTGACCATGGGGTATGCACCATTTGGGTAAAACTTATTAATGATATAAGGTAGTTGCCTTTTTGTCTCTAGATTTGGTGGCCTTCTTCTAGGTATCATTGGTATTCTCAGGTCCAACACCATGTCACCTTGTAAGAAAAAAATGGAGGATAACTTTCTTGTTGAAAAATCCAGATATCTTGTTCTGATGACTCTTCAGATTGTGCACTGCACAAATCCTGTTCTCGCCAAGTTCTTCTAGTTCAGCCAGATGAATTTCAGCTACTTTAAATAATATCTCCATATCATAGACAACTGTGCACAATGAAAGTAACTGAATCTCATTTCGTAGGACTACCTCTATTCCGTACACTAGGGATGTTGGGGTCACCTGAGTGGAATTATGAGTCATCATCTGATAAGACCAAAGAGTGTTGGGGAGTTTTTCTGATCAAATATTATCGTTTTGACCAACCATATTTTGAAAAATATTGGAGTGGGTTTTTCTAAATTCCTTGATCTACCCATTTTCTTGTGTATGATAGTGATAGGTATGATTATAATAAATGTTGTACTTGTCATAAAACTTCTTCAGCTCAACTGCTCAGATGTTGGTGTTATTATCGGTGAGAATGGAGTGAGGGACACCAAATTGGTAGATGAAATTGGAACTCACAAAATCAATGATAGAATGAGCCTCGAATTCCTTGAGAGGAGTTGCCTCTTCCCACTTGGAAAAGAAATCCGTAGTGGTCAGGATGAACTTGCACTGGCGATCTGTTACTGTTGGATATGGTCCCATCACATCGAGTCCCCAGACCACAAATGGCAAAGAGTACTTGGTAGTTTGGAGTGATTCTGGTGGCTTATGGATGCAATTTTCATGGATTTTACATGCATGGGACCTCTGGGTGAACCTAATACAGTCACAAATCATGGTGGTCCAAAAATACCCTAATCCTTGGATATAATAAAAGAGTTTCAGACATGTATGATGATCCTAGTAAGAAATGGAATGAATCTCTTGCATGACCTAAAAAATCCCACCTCCCTTAATGCAATGGAGGAGAATCCTATCAAACCCACATTTGTAGAGGATCTTCTCAAGACCTGGACCACTCTGGAGGGTGAATTGAACTGCACACTGATAGACTCACTCGTGTTTGGCTCAATCATCTCGGAGGTTACCATGCTAGAGATACTTTATAAATTAGGTACAATAGTTTGGAGTCACTTACAATACTGGAAATGGGGGCCTTGAGGTCCTGATGTAGAGACACCAACTGTAAGGTGGATTACATGTAGGCTATCATCATCATTCAGAGTGACGGGAGTAATTACTCTTCGATGCGTGACATGGATAATCAAATCATCCTAGTCAGGTTCAAGAAGAGATGTAGCTAGGCTGGCCAATGCATCGGCTCGACTGTTCTGTGATCAAGCTACATGAGTAACTTTTATATGAGAAGGTAACTAGGCCATCAGCTGGAGTGTATGCTCTAAAAGATGTATGACGCCTGGCTTCCTGACAACATAGTCACCATTGATCTTCTTGATGACTATTTTAGAGTCCCCTTTTACCTGCAATTGTGGAACATCTATCTCGAGGTCTAGCTCGGGACTAGTGATCAAAGCTCGGTACTCTACCTCACTGTTAGTATAGCCTTATGACAATAGGAATGAATATGGTAGGACATCTTGTGTCGGTGTGATGAAGATGATACCCAGGTCCACTTTGTTGAGTCTAGGTTCATTTAGTCTTCTACCGATAGGGATTCAGTAATGCCATCAAATTGAATTTTCCTACACTGAATGGATTGATCTACTGAGAGGATTTCCTCATCTGGAAAATCAAGATCTAGAGACTGGTCTGTGGGAGATGGATGGGTGGAACGGATGTATACCAATTCTAACCCCTTGATAGCCTTTTTGGGGACATAAAAGATGTCAAAAATTTTAAGGATCACTTCCCCCAAAGATATATGGTCTTCCAACATGGGGATGTTAGAATGTACTTCAGCAAATCCACATAGGACACTAATTGTATCTCATTGCACTACAAGTAATTTTTCAATTTCTGCACTGTGAATACTAGCATCGGGAATTTCTTCTCGATAGATTATCTAGACTTCGTATTGAGGATCATACAACTATGATAGTATAAATTTTTCTCTATTACTCGTTATTATTTTGGTAATAAGGGTGCTGAGAGATCAATCTAGAGTAGTCACATAAAGGACTAGTGTCTTTCCAGGAAGCGGTGGCATCAGAACTAGAGGTCGTAGAAAGTATTGCTTGATTTCCTTAAAAGTGGTATGACACTTCCCATCCCACTGATAATTGGTGTCTTTCTTCATGACCCAAGAAAAGGGATCACACATTCCATCTAGATTTGAGATGAATCAGATTATGTAGGCTAATTAGCCTTGGAAGCCTCAGAGATCCTAAATGATTCTTGGAGGAGACATCTGACTGATGGACATGATCTTCTCTAGGTCGATCTCATCACCTATAAACCTGATAATGAATCTAAGAAAAATTTTGAAGGTGACCCCGAATGCACACTTCACAGGGTTCATCTTGAAATGGTGGGAATAGAATAAGCTAAACACTTTCTCAAGATCATTGATATGGTCCTAAAACTAGAGATATTTGACCACCACATCATTCATATAGCATGCCACCAATGCTCCTTGGATTGGCTTGAATATGTGGTGCATGGAACACTGATAGTTGGTACCTACAATCCTTAAATCAAAGGGAATTATTTGGTGGAAAAATAATTTTTGTGAGTCCCTGTAGGCAGTAGAATATTCATCCTCATGGGCCATTCATATTTTATTATATCTGGAATAACCATCCTTGAAGGAGAAGGCCTATAACCTAGTGGTAGTATCAATCAACAGTTCCATTGCTGGAAGGGTAAAATCATCCTTTGGACAGTGATGGTGAAGATCTGAGAAGTCAATACAGACTATGATCTGTATTTTCTTCTTCCTGATGATCATAATGTTAGCTAACCATCTGGGGTACTGGACCTCCTTGAAGAAGTTGGATTTGATGAGTTTATCAACCTCAGCCTCGACCATAGCACCGTGAGAAGGGTGCATCTTTTTGGGAGGCTATTTGAACCCGTGCTAATTACCTGGATGACTGAGATGATGGTTGATACTTAAGGATCTATCCATGGAATCTCATCATAACTCCAAGATAATACTTCATGATGCAGCTTTAGAACATCCATGTATTGTTGTGGGTCTTCGACAGGCATAGCGACACTGATCAACATTGGTTTCAGATCCGTCTCGTCATCGAGGTTCACCAATACCAATTCATTGACTATGGTGGAGACATGCTCTTAGAATGTGAGAGGAGAATCCTCCAAATTCTCTTCTCTATCCATGGGGGAAGGATCATCAAAATAAGTTGATTATTCCAAATTGACAGATCCTGACAAGACACTGGCGCCATCCTGGGTGGTGGTGGACACCTCATTGGGGGACTCCTTCTCTGCTGAAACTATGGTGATGAAATTTTTCAACCCAATCCCACCTGGCCTTCAATCCAAGGTTCCATGTTTGATTATATCAAATCAATAGTGGCGTGTCTTCTTGATCTAGTTTATCCCAACCTAGTGAAACAAGAAAGTAAAAAGTATTTTCATTATCGTGTGGTGGATATCCTGATACCTTATGGGAGTAGGGGGCTTTGGGATCACCTGAGTCTGATTTGTATAGGAGTACAAGGTGACCTTCTAGAATTCCATAGACCTAGGAATGTACTTCCCCCTTGTTCATAAGACAACAAAATATTTCCCCGAATCTAGGGTTGTGGCCTCAAATCGATGGATCGGGAAAATGTAGGCATCATCTAGGTTTGTCCATGAGTTGGTTGTAGCCATAACTTATTCAACCTCATTAGCCTGAATCATCTTGAATTTACTCTTATAATAGTTGGAATCCATGTAGTGGGATTAACAAGAGTCAAAGGTAGGTGCATCACCATGGAGTACACCCACTCAACCATTAAGGGAGTACATAAGGCATTGGTGATATGAACAATGGACTACCTCATGTTGTAGGATCCATGACCTACCCATCAATGCATTGTAAGTGGTGTCTTGTGAGACAACCATTAACTCGGTGCTCAAAACTAAGGTGGATCTTGCCAATTGGTGTCTGTTCTGTCCTGTCATAACCGTGAATTTTCTGGTCAGAGGGACTCATATCATCCTCAGACAGCCCCATATATTGGAATTTCTGGGATAGGATAAGGTTGATCCGAGATCCAATTACGATAAAAAATTGAGAACATCCACACCATAGAAATTGTCAGTGATGTGCAGTGGTCAAATGGGACCTTGTATAGTGGATCATTCATATTCTCTAGAGAAAGAAATATTGCCACAACATTCTGTATGCTAGACTGCCTCTATATGGACAACCTCTACAGCTGCTATATCTATCTCAAACTATAAGGGCTTCTTAATGTCGCCACAAGGGATTCACACATATACATTGACAGGAAAAGATCCTTGAGGATAAAGAGCTTCATAGGAATTATGAAAATATTTTTTAGAATATCGTACTTTTGTGACAGGTGTGAACTTCTACTAACAGAAGGCTACTCTATAGCTGGAGGTTTGGCGGGCCCTTCTGGTTGAACCAATGGTCGATTAGTGCTAGGAATTCTCCACTAATAACTCACTGAAATTCATGGAGTGACTATTGTATGAGGTCGAGATGATTAGGGACGATCCACAATAGAACGTGTCTAATAATAGCATGATCATTATGGCTCTTCCTGATTAAGCTGCACAAACAGCGATGGAGGCAAGTCTAGTGAAACAAGATGAGAAGGATGTGTGCGTTGAGCTCTATGTTGGGAATGTTGTATAGTTTTGGTGGCATGAAGAGCTTGGTTGGAATTACTGACCAAGTAATTTTGATGACTCTCATAACCACAGCTTCGTCGATGCTGGTTTTATCTAGGGATGTTGGTAGGATATGTCTGGAGCTCTTCATCATTAGGAACCATGTTGAGGTTTACCAGCTCCACGGTATTAACCAAAGCATACCATGGATTATCACATGAAGAATCCTCCATTTTTGGGGGGATTATTAGGGTAATATCCATATTTTTGGTCATCAAATCACCGAGAGTACGAGACATGATGGCATCAGTGGGGTATTTTACTTTCCCTTGCATCACTAATGCTTTCCCTTCAGGGAAGAGGAAGACTGAGTTACTGACTAAGAAGTAGTGGTTATAGGTAATGTGATGACCTTTGAAGGATTGGGTTGGCTCAAACATGCATGGATAATATCATGGGTAGGGACTACTACCTTTCAGGACATCCGGTCATCATATTTTTGGGACCCATGGTTAGGAACTTGCTTCCACTCACCTTCACTTTCACTATCATTGTTAGACTTTATGAATATGCAAGCCACCTTTGTCGGAGCTGGACCTAACATGACTATGATGTTGTAGACATGATCTGGGGGCCATTATTGAATCACATAGCACTATTTGAGGGTGTTCCCAAGGATCCAGTGATCGGGGACGTAATTAGGGTGATCATTGAGATCTGCCTATTTAGGCCTCCTACATTCTGGAAACTATAGGATTACCTGTTCTAAGGCACATTGGAAATATCCAGGTACCTGAGCTTCATTAAATGAGTAGGTATGGTTCCTTCTATTTGAGAATGAGGCTCTAGGACACTGGCCCCGATGAGGGGTTGGATGATCTTTTCGAAGAGGTAGAACTTGATTATCATGCCTATGTGGCAGCGGTGCATTACGCAGGGGCACCTTCCAATTCTAAGGTGGATGCTTCTAGGCTAGAGGTTTCACTTGAGGTGGTGGGCCTCGAAAAGGATATAGAGGTGGATCCACTAGTAATAAATTCATCTTCATAGGGCCTCTATTTTCTCTACCAAAATGTTCTTAGCCTTAGTGGCTCTTCTCACGGGAACTACAGGTGGCAATGGATGTGCCTTATTAGCATGTTTCAAGGCTTCCTCTAGCAACTGGGCTTTATCAAAGAAATCCTGAAATCCCCATGCGGAGTTCTAAGTGATGAGGGAGGGGACCAATTTTGTTTGGACATTCCCCCACACACTTTTTTATCATCAATTATTAAGTCAATGACATATCAAGGTACTATGTGAGGCCTTTCCACCCAGTGAAAAATTCTGTGATGCTTTCGTCAGGCCTATTCTTGCATTTGAAGAGGTCGGAAATAATCAACTTCTAGGTGGTGGAACTAAACAGGTAAAGAAACTTCCTATGAAGATACTCCCAACTAGGTACTAACCCAATGGGTAACTAGTTGTACTAGAAAAACGTGTGCCCTTCTAGTGACTATATGAAACACTAGAGCTTAACATCCTCCTATTATTCTAGAGTTACTAGCATGGGCCCACACCTTGAAATAAAGTTATCCAAATGCTATAGTGGGTCTCCCATACCATTAAAGGGGTAGAAAATATTATTTCTAAAATTCGGGGGTGTTGGAATATCATCCCCCCATGCCGAATACAACTTTTCATCATGTGGGATTGCCACCTGTCAAGTTTCAAGGGCCTCAAGGTGAGAAATGAGATCTAACATTGGATCATATGGAAGAGGATTCCTATCTTTGACAAGGATCTCTCACTACCAAAACATTGATAGGTTCTTCAAAATGATAATCAGGTCTGCTGGATCTAGTAACAGTTGGTGGAATTACATGCAGGACTGTTGGGGGAATGACCTGTGGAGCAGCTAGGGGAATCTGAGACGGGTCTTGAGGAGGGTTATCATGCAACTCAGGTGGATTTGGTGATTCATATCTCACCCTCTTGCAATAAACGTTGACTTAGACTCTCTCTATATGGGAAGGATGGTCAAGGTCACCTGAAGGCATCTGTCTAGGGGGAGAGTGTACCTACCCCTGCTGCCCAGGTCTAGGATTAATATAGTATGTTCATTGTTTTGAAGAATTTTTAGCAAGAAGGTCATCAAAAAACTTTTTATTTTCTGAGATCAGTTGATGCAGCGTGGCCTTTTCTGGGTCATCTTCTATCTTTTTTACTGATATAGATAGGTAAGAGTGTTTGATGACCTTAGTGTGCTCTTTACCCTTGTTGGGGTTCTGACTGAGGGATAATGACTCGGAGGGTATAAGAAGACCCAAAAAAAATTCTATTGTGTAACCCTGCCCAAAGGATCTAATAGGTGCGGCAATGCCTCGGGGGTTAAGTTCTATTCAAGGATCTCTAGAACATTATCTTCCTCTAATAGGTGAACCTTGTTTACTGTGAATGTACCTTAATTAATATCCTCAATATCACTTGGAATGATGGGTTGGCGCCGAATAGAACATAAATGAAGGGTAGCATACTAACTTAAACCATGGATTTGAATATGGGAGGAAGCCTCCTTAATAATTATATGGAACAATGTAATGCTCTGGATGCATCGTTGCGGGATGGTCTGATGGAAATCGGGAAACTCATGGTGTTGATCCATGGAGAGAGCAGCCAAGTTGAACATGTAGATTTTCTAGCCAATGTCTTCAAAGTGTTAATATCTCTTGGGGTAATCCACCCATTGATGATAGATATGGATTTGTTTTTTCCAAAGAGTTTTGCGGAAGCACCTGAACTCCTCCTCAGTTATCGATTCTGGAGTACTGAAGTTCGTGGTTTCAACTGGCCAGAAAATATCTGGGAACTTGTCCTCTATAGGGATGTACCATAAGCTCCTCATCTTAGACCTGAGATTCATTCCTTGGTTTCCCCATTGATTAAATGGGGGTGGATGAGGGACTGGTAAGTGTGTAGAAGAGGACCGTTGTGATGATATACTAACCGGTGGAGGTTATGATGCATGAGTTGACAAGACTCCGCATCTTTGGTTGTTTTCAAAATAATTCAATGATTTCACCACTACATCCCAATAAAATGAACTAATGAACACAAATTCTGATGTAGGGGTTTCAATTAATGATAGTGGGTCATGTTGTTTCTCTTCCTATATTAGTCCCCAGAACAACTCTATGTGAACCTTGTTTAAGGTAGAGAAAGATGTTGTTGACGATATGGAGGATTATACAGCCAATCCCTAGAAAGAGGCAAAATATTCTTCCTCACGTATATATCTTCAGATGGATGTAGGGATCCGGTGGACCACAATTTTTAGAAGGATGAGGCTTATATTACTTTTCTTTCCCTGTCCGCTGATACAAAAGATCGGGGTGAGGGTTCCATCACCGATTCACACTCCGCCTCAGAGTCTGAAAAGTAGGTGGGTTTAATCACAATATGAAACTTCTCAGTATTATTTCTTTGGAAGCGTCAACCTTCCCTCCTTCCCCATGATGGTTATTTGGGATAGGGTATGTTTTTTACATGAGGAGGAACTTCAGCCAAACTGGTACTAGGGAAGAGAGGACTTCTGCCTTACTGAGTCAGAGTGCGATGAGCTCCCAAACAAAAGTCAAATGGAACACGGGGAGAGCCTCTATGTACGATGACTGGAGGATGGGGAGTATCTCTACGGGAAGTGTTAGAGTAGTTAGGACCTTAATTAGAGCTGGTGGGAGCATGGCCAGTAATTCTATGTTTGTTCCACTTGCTGGTGACGATACAAGGGGGCCATCATACCGATCAAACTGAACAAGGGGAAGACCTCTGCGTTGGAAGCCAATGATGTCTAAAAGACCTTTGTTTCTCTGATTGTCAGGATGGGGAGGAACTTAATCGGCTATGGTAAGAACATGGGTAATACCTCAATTATGATGGATTCTCAGGTGAGGAGGATTTTCACATCAGTGACCTAAAATAGGAGGAATGAATCTGTGCCTAGGATCGCGGGTTCGAAAGGAACCTTCGTGCTTGATGTCATTGCAGCAGGGAGGACCTTCACCCAGACTGATGGTGGCATGGGGAAGACCTCCATGCCAATATTGGGAGCTAAGAGGGCCTTTAGTCTCTTTGATGGTGGCATGATGAGGACCTATGTGCTAGATTTCATCTTTACAGGTCATCCTGAGATAGGTACTACCTATGTCGGCGACCAAGAGAATCATCCCAACCTTTTGATGGGGTGGTTGGGGCCCCGATCCAGGTTAGGAATATAAGTTCCCATGTTCATTATAAATGGGGAATTGACAGTAAGTGTTGGGATTAGAAAAGGTCACTATATTCATTGATCATGACACCCCATGGTGGGCGTCCTCCTCAGCATACAACTGACGTTGGCGTCTAGTTAACCAGACTGTGATCGGGGGTGCAAGTGTGTCAATCAACTTCTCTTCAGCCAATGGGACTGGGTGGTGGTGCTAACACGTCCTAGTGGGAGCCTTCCTTGGAAACCCCCAGGATGGGATCACAGTAGGGTTGGCCCATACATCCATTACATTATTGGAGTAAGGGAGAAAGTTGTCAACAAATTACAGAGAGAGACTTTTGAAATGGCTATAGGTTGGAGTGGGGAGAAATTCCTCCCTATACAACCCTTGGGGGAAACAGTGAAGATGAGGTGAATAAGCCTCTATGTCCCATCAGTCCATATCCTGATTTAGGATAATCCTTTCTTCCTCATACCATCAGAGGATTTCATTGATCACCCTCCTCAGAATTAGTTAAGATGGTGATATAGGGCGTGGGAGCCCAACAACCATGGATGTGGAGGTTGTCACAAAAGAGATGGAGTAGCATAGGATTTTTGCATTGGTGTTTCCCCAACCCCTATATTGGTGGGTGGGTGGTGATAAGTTTCTTGAAAAAGCAGCTTGGGTCTGGGAAAGAAGGAATATTCAACCATTAACGATGAAAGGAGGAAAGCGACGTCTAGTATCCCATCGTTGTTCCATCTCCCATGATTTCTAAGAAGGATCCACACTAGAAATATTGTAGACTAGAATTCACAATGTTCAAATGCCTCGATCTCTAGTGAGTTTCATGCTAGGACCATTATCTTCTTGGCAGGACCTAGAACCGAATAATTGGATCCGGGGATATGCTTATCTTCTGATGTCTCTAATACTAATAATATACACATTTTGGATAATTTTCATGTCGAGTTCACCATTTCTATTTCGAACACTTTCATTGGGGCCCACATCTATCTGGGGGGACATGGGGGTTGTTGCCCTGCATTCCCTCTTTCCAAATGCAGACATCATCGGTCACTTATTCAGGGACATTTTCCCCTTGATCAAAACAGGATTATGGGATGTCGACCTCTCCTTCTATGGATTCCTCCTTGGAATTTGTCTCCTAGTCTAGGTCTCCTTTAAAGGTTAATATTTTATTCATGAAACTCTTCCATAGTTCCATATCTATATGAATTTCGGTTAATTACACTGCTTCTTTTAGGACATTCCCACAGTTCAAGTCAGATAATAAACCTTCGATCGGGGGAGTATTCATGATGGACATCATTGGAAAGTATGGACGCTGAAACACTGATGTTTCTAGGTTTCTTCCCCTTATGATAGGGCTTCTCGAGGGTGTGGAAGCTTGAGGCATCCCACGTCAAGTACAAGTAATTATATTCCACAGTCATGTCCCTGATATTTTTCTCATCTTCCTATGTTTAACACATGATATGTCGTGAGTTTAACATCAAGAGGAGGTGGTTATTCCAAAGGCGTAACTTTCAGGGTTTTCCTTAGGCATATCATGTTTAATACGAGGCAAGCCATGAGTTTAACATTTATTGGAGATGGTATGAGAGTGATTAGAACATCCCATAGAGATGGATCATATTGGTACATCCCTAGAAGGGATAATTTTGAAGTTTTACTGGATGATGGAACAGAATGCCCAATGGAGATGGATCTAAGGTGTAGTGTCCAATATAGGGAAAACATCACACCTTAAAAGTTGATCTAGGCACCACTGAGGGCAGATCAGGGAAAGTACACCCCGTAAAGGGAAACATCAAGGTTTACTATTGGATGGGATTGAAACTCGGGGAGTTTTCCTACTTACCCTGTGTAAATGGCAGGGATCAAAACCCACATAGTTCGAAGAGGTGATGAATCGGGGTGTAAACAAAGGAAAAAAACCAAGAGACCTGATGAGGATTACGCATGGATAGTGGACCATCACAAGAGGGACATTCATTGTTAGACGATTTCAGATTGTGTGGGGATTATTCATGGTTAGCTTCCCATGGAAATGGCATGATCCCAACTGGATGGGGTGGCCCAGTTAAGAATCAGTATGAATGAAGGATGGTTAAATGAAGTGCATGAGTGGAATGGGATGGAACTGACATAAAGCTGATGGTGATATTGGGATTGAACCTCAGAGAGGGTTCCTACATATCCCTATAGTGTGGAATCAATGTTAACATAGTTTGGTGAGTTATAGGATGCATGATGAGCTGTCTCATGAGAATGTATGCATGGATGGGACTCGAAGGAAGTAGAACCTCCTGGTTGGGGCATGACCTTCCCGAAACACAAATGCTCAATGGAGAGACTAGTATGTGACATGAGTAAGGGGATTGAACCTCAGGGAGGCTTCTTATGTATCCATGTGGTAGGGAATCAAATTTTACAGAGTTTAGTAATGAATTGGGGTATACACAAAGGATAATAACCTGACAACATGTTTGGGATTTCATGTGGTTAGATTCCCGAGAGTTGGTATGATGCCACTAAGGGATGGACCAAGGATGTGGGTCCTAGAAAATGG
The DNA here is from genome assembly GCA_963277665.1 of Viscum album. Classification (NCBI taxonomy): domain Eukaryota; kingdom Viridiplantae; phylum Streptophyta; class Magnoliopsida; order Santalales; family Viscaceae; genus Viscum; species Viscum album. The sequence continues at coordinate 1,500,991,679 of OY728119.1, read as the reverse complement.
GACACTAAAGTTTACCAGTATTTGGGGTTGAAACATAAGGTGGATTACTACATACCCTTCCTAGGATATAGGGATCAAAACCCATGTAGTTCTTAATAATATAGTTTAAAGTCATGCATGACGAGGGTGAATCGACGAGAAGTGTTAAGGACCGATGGATGATAGGCTCAAACCTCAGAGAGGCTTCTTATGTACCTTTATTGGTAAGGGAAAGGATCAAAGTCCACATAGTTCAGGATAAGGTATGGGGCTTACACCCTAAGGTGGTCAAGAGAGGATTCCATGGTCGATGCTTACTCTAATCCCATGTGATTCATGCTTGGTGTGAGAAAAAAGAAGAAATAAAAATATGATGATCGCATCGTGAAAGGTGTGTCTGCGAGGAATAAAATGAGGCTTATATATGGTTAGTGGCCCTAGGAGATGGAGATCGGGACTTACCTTAGGATGGAGGCATGAATGGGAATAAATCCCAAAGGAAGAGGGATGGGGTATCGAGAGTCCTTGTGCCCATCTCCCCTTTGGTCTTTGCGCACAGAATAAGAGAGGAGGAGTAAGGATGCTACATTCCGCAATAAAGGATAGGGGAATACACCATTATGGTTTCCCTACCCTATAGATAGATGTAATACCACTCAAGGAGGATCTTATTCTATGTGAGGAAGACCTCACTCTCATGGAGACTAGTGGGTGTAGAAATTTTATGAGGTGGGGCACCCCATGTATATTGCATGGGATGAGGCTACTGTTTAACATCATGTGTTGGGTAAAATGATCCTTTGTAGTTTAATTTCCTTCATCTAGGAAAATAAGGATTCAATCCCCACTAGTAGAACTTATATAACCAGTGATATTTAACCCTTAGTGAAGGTAAGGCACCAGAAATTCCATATGGAGACGGGGTTCTAGAGTGATCCATTGAGGGGATCATGTTAGTGTGGCTATGCAAAAAAGAAATAGTTGTTAGCATGCCTATGAGAAGAAGAATGAGGCTAAGAAACACAATATGAAGCACCTCCAAAGGGTCCTTGAAATAACTTCAGACAAACCTGGAGGGCCATATGGTAGAAGGTTTTGTGAAGCAAAGGGGTTCATAGGAAGGGACCTTACAAAGCTCGGGTGCTCCACAAAGTGGAGAGACTCTCCAAAGCAGTATGCTTCGCGATGTGTAGTGGTCTAGCCTAGGCATGGAGTATAGATGCATATAAAGAGTGCTTCTAAATGTGAAAGGGAATTCATGAAGTATGAATTTGCAATTAATAGGTTCCTTGCAAAGTACGGCATTGTGAAGAGTTACACTTCACAAAGAATAGTGATCATGCCTTAGCATGGGGTTCACATGTGCATGGAAGGTACTTCACGAAGCATGAGTGCTTTACAAAGACCTGAGTTCCCAAATAGATCACCTTAATTTGTGATGGCATGTGGGATTCATGAAGGGTAATCCTACGTGAGGAGGGGTTGCATATGAGCCAATAGAAAGGTATTTCGCATTGCTGAAATACCTTGAAGATCTCATTTTCTTTAATGCTTTGCAGAGCATAGGGTGCTTCACAATTTGAGAGTTGATAAGATGAAAGGTCTGGATATCCATCCTTGGGGTCTTGGGGAAGCCTGGTATATATAGTAAAGAGGCTGCATGAAGCTAATAGGTCAAGTCATGAGGGAATTGGACTTCAAAATCAGAGGTAGATCCCTCAAATTCCATGGACTCACGCAGCTATCCATCAGCCATTGTTCGGTGCTCACAGAGGGCTCCCTTAAATGCATTGTAGTCACGAAGTGCTCTGTCAGCTTCTCTATGGCGGTGTAGAGATCTATCTGAATTGCGCCATAGTCACCGATTCCTCCATCAGCTACTCCACAGCGGCCACAGAGGAGGCATTTCCTGCCGCTTCATGTCGATCACAGAGCCGGAGGGGCTTCATGAGGCTTTTTTGTGAGGATTCACTTTGAGGTAGGTTTCCATGGAATTTTTGTGGGTTTTGTTTTCCCAAGGGATAAATTTTGGCGCCAACATGGAAAAATAAGAGTTTTACATAATCTATGATTGAAAAGAATAACATTTCAAAAGATAAAACATATACCATATCATAAGAGTAAATAAAATGAGATAAAAAACATGACCTGTGGATCACAATCATTATCATAAAGATATGGAATGTCATGTAAATCATAACATTAAAATATATAACTAATATAGGTTTAAAAATTATAAAATATTGGGTAAAGAATCACAAAATGTTTCTCATAACATGGTGGAGTATGAATTACTATCTGATTCCTATAATTAATAATGAATCACTAATCGATTGATATAAACATAGTAGAGTAGTAATCACTACCTGATTCCAATAACATAGTGGTGTAATAATTACTTCTTGATCCCTATAGCATAGTGGAGAAGGCATCACATCTCGATTCCCATTGTAGAGTGAGAAAAAAATACTAGATTCCCATAATTATCTCATTTAATATAAATCCATAACCAATGTATTAGAGGTAAATATTATACTCCATCCATCATAATAATAGTCATACATTCATATGTGTGACATTATAATATGAAACTATTAATAATTGAAATATAAATTAATTAACCCCTAGAAAAGGGATAGGTTTCATTAAAAAATTTCCAAGAATATTTCAGATGACATAAAGAGAAAGAAGTTGGATGGCATCATAAAAATATCCAAAATATTACATAAGGAAAATTAATGATGTTTAAATAGGTGAAAAATTAATTTTTAAGATCATTGAATAAATCAATCAAAAAATAAAGGAAATAAACCTTTTTGAAAGGCTTGAAAATACTTTAAAATGATTTATTTAAAACTAAATATTTAATATTGATATTTTTTCTTAAAACATTATGCTTTTTAAAAAAAGATTCTCCAAAAAAAATTAAACTATAATTATTCCATTAAGAAACTTTCTTTGATAAGTAATAAAAACAATGGAAGAATTATTTCCTAAAACACAAGAATTAAATGTAACAAACCAACATGGGTCAACCAAAATATACACCTGAGATGAACATCACATGGTGAGGTGAAATAAAAATAAGGTAAAAAATCCTTGAATATAACCAAAACAAGACATACATCCAAAATACACTACAAGAGTAAAAAAATACAACAAAATACATATAATACTAACCAAAATAGGATAAACTAGAATTTATAACAAATCTCCATGTGACCAATAGTCACCTCTAAACCACACCACTACAAAGTCAATGTCAAAAGAGAAGATGATATGCTACAAGAATTGATCCCCATTACCTGTATCATGTAGTAAAACATTTATATCCGCCTAAAGGAAAAAGAAGGGTGTGAGAACAAATCCTAGTAGGATACCACCACATATTCTATAAAAGTTATAATATCATGAAAAATATAGTTCTATCTCAAATACAATTTTAAAAAGGATTTTTATAAATCTAAACCCATTTATAAATACTTTTACATTGGTTTTTCATAAAATACTTTCATATTATCAAATCTATAAATATGATAATAAGAATAGGTAAATTAGAAAAGAATATCCATGAATAATATGGTATGAAAGTAAAGACATGTCAATGAAATACCATCAAGTGAATCCATGTGATACAACCTCATTTAAAAACATGTTAGAAACAATCCCTGATAAACCTGTCATGTGATAAAAAAATTTAAATGACCAAGAACATTATCATTTGAGCTCTATCATATATGAAAATATGTACTAGACATAAAAAGTAACCTAAACCAAGTCAAACATTAGATCCAACCTATATTGAACTTTCATATCTATCAATATAAACAAAACAACCAATAGTTATGCCATACAAAATATGGTTTCCTAGGACTATTTACTGATTTTACCAAGGTTACCAAAGTGAAAATCTTGTCAAATTAAATTTTAAAACCATTCTCACAATTTTTTAAAAAAATAAATACAATCCAAACCACTTCGGTGTTGGAAAAAATCCATTTTTGAATTAGAAAAAAATATATGTTTAAAAAACCCCTTTAAAAACATTTAACTTCACACGAAATACTTTGAAACTGCAAATGACTTATCCTTAATAAAAAACCTAAATAAATTTATAAAGAAAAATAAGAAATTCATAAAATTCAACCATTTTATAAAAATACCTACCTCAAAAGGGTATAAAATTATCTACCTTGAAAATGGGATTGGAAACCAAGATACCAGCCTTCAAAAGACATGGAACATGAAGAGATTGAAAAGTATAAAGAGAAAAACTATATATTTACAAATCAAAACCATAACCACAAACACTTTAGTTTCCATAGACAAAGTAATATTGAAACAAAATTAATGATTATCCAAATAGGTTTTCCACAAGAACCTTGATGATCAGTCATCAAACAAATAATATGAAAGGAGGAGAGATCTTCAAAAAAACCTAGGCTGAGATCTGTGTGAGAGAGGGAGGATTCAAGAATAATGAAAGATTAAACACCCATATAGTACCTTAAAAATGCAAGCTATGATATTTACACTCTGTGTAATCTGATTACATGTCGTGAATTCCATGATGGCTAAAAATTATGAAAAACTTGTTGCCTTTTTATAAATGTATAATTTTCCTTATTTCCCAACATGAACTCCAAACATGCGTCATCTAAACTTCACGCACTGAACTAGAGTCTTGGAATATTCATAGTGATCATTACATGGAGTGAAATGCCTTTATATGTCTTATAATCACCTAGAAGATAGAAAACATGCCAGTTCTTAGCGAAAAAACACCAAAGTACCCAGGATGTTCTCTAAAATTGGAGAGAACCCCTAAAATCCATTAACACATTTATTCTTTGAATCCATCAGTTAAAACAAACATACATCCCTAAACATTATGCCATTTACCAAATAAAGGATATTAATCCCTAAGAATCCTAAAAACATACCCAAATAAGGATGATAAAAAAGCATGAAAAAGGGATTACTTGAAAAGAATAACAGGATGTTACAATCTCCCCACCATGAACACATTTCCCCCCTAAAAATCCCATAGATTTCTATAATTATGTAAATTTAAGGCCACTACTACTTAAAAAACAATTAACTCTCCCACATCTAATGGATAAACCATCCACACTACCATAGTATCCATACTAGAGGAATCATTTTACCATGTAGTACCTTCTCTATGAAATCGATAATCTAAACCGACTGCACAACCATAGTGGTTTCAGTCTCAAGATCGATGCCCTTCTATCCAATATCATTGGAAGGTTCTGGTGTATTCTTCCTCATCTAGTAAACATGATAAATTTACTGCATAGATTTCAAACCAAATGAAAATTCCAACTAATATTCCCCCTTTCCCAATCACTAAATGATCATAAAGGGGACCAAAAACGATGGTGCTAACTTACTCAGGTCACCCAAGAGATGATGTCCCAAGAAAGGTGAATCTATACAAAAACCCCAATGATAAACCTTAAACTCCATCATACACCATTGATGGTTTGCATAAAATTTCAGATGACTTTGTTCCATGATCAATCTTCTTCAGATCAATTTCACCATATTTGGTGTCTCATAAACTAGACATAGCCCTACCAAGGACCACTCTCCCAACTCTTCCCAGAACAAGGGAGATCTACATGGCCACTCATACAAATCCTCAAAGGAAACTATATTTTTCAAATCTTATTACTATTGTTATAGGAAAATTTAATAATAGCACAACGATTTTCCCAAGATCCTCCAAAATCAAGAACACAATATCAAAGCATATCCTCAAGAACCTGATAGTATTCTATGTCTATCTATCCATTTGCAAATGATATTATGTTCTCATTCTATGATGGGAACCCACCACCTCCTGCAAACCATTCCAAAACATAGACATAAAAATTTGGTCCCTATTAGTTACACAGGCATAGGGAACCACCTGAAGTCTCATAAACTATCATGCATACAAGTCATGAAGCTCTTTTACTTTCATCATCTCCTTGATCTATAGGAAATGTTCTTATTTCATGAGTCCTTAAATAATCAACCAAATGTAATCCTTCCCACTAAAATTCCATGTAAAACCAATAATGAAATCTTTTGAATTCTCATCCCACTTCCATACTGGAATGTGTAAGGGATACAACAAACCCATAGGGCTAGTGTTTCACCTTAATTCTCTAACAAGTAAGATATTGTGATAAAAAATCCACAATGGACCATATGACCCCCTAACACCCATATCGATGTCCCAAATCATGATACAACTTGGTATTCCTAAGTTCCATGAACCAAAAAGATTAATTTTCACTATCCATAAACACCATTCTCAAGGAAAATAGAATTATAAACCTACTATGGAAGCACAAAGCACCACTTAGAAACCAATACCACACACACATGGTCTCCCCACCATAAAAGATATTACCCAAGTGTTGGAACTCAGGTATGTCACCCTCTTGAGCCTAATTCTATCACAAAAAAGACAATATATCATTCATTGAAGCTAATAACACCTATCCATCAACCTCTTCTACTCACAAACTAATCTCAGTAGACAAACTCATCAGAGAGAACACCTCAACTGATTCATTCACATATTGTATCGATAATTTTCTACTCAACACATTAGAATCCAAATTTCATTTCCTAGTTGTGTATGAAATATAGAAATCAATATTATGATGGTATTCCCCCAGGTATTTATGTCACAAGTTTATATCCCTTTGATTAAATTTTTTTTTCAGGATCTTGTGATCAGAATACTCTGTAAACCGCTCCCCACAGAGACAGTGTATCCATATTTTGAGTGGATGCATGAATATTTCCAACTAAAGATTTTTGGTAGGGTAGTTCTTCTCAAGAGGGAATAAATGGTGTGAGAAATAGGACACCACATGTTTCACATACATTAAGGAACATCCAAAACTCATACCAGAAGCATCACAAAACACTTTTTAACCTGAACTCAGTTCTGATAGAATCAAAACTAGTGTGGAAATATACCTAATTTGCATCCCATCAAAATATATCTGACACTTGTCATTACACTAAAAAATTACACCATTATTGGTAAAATCTATCATTAAATATGATATCCTAGAGAAAACTTGAACAAACCATTTATAGTAACCAACCAAACCCAACCAAACCTAAGAAGCTCCAGATCTAAAACACATTTTGGGGATACTCTCAAGACACAAAATCCTATACCTTTTTAGGATCAAATAAGACTCCTATCTCAGATATCAAATTACTTAGAAATTTCACTTCTAGTATCGAAAACTCACATTTTTAAATCACACTATATTGAATATATTCTTTAACATTTTGAATAATTATATATGAATAGTACTTATGATCCTCCTCTTACTTTGAGTACAATTAAATATCATCCATGAACCCAACAAAAAAAGAGTATAATAACAGATGAATTATCTTGTTTATCAAATCCATAAAAATCATAGGATCATTATTTATACCAAATTTCATAACTAGAATCTTGAAATTACCATACCATCTTCTAAACTATATCATTGGTATATCCTCTAATCGAACCCTCAACTAGTGGTACCCTCACTAAAGGTTGATCCTTAAAAATAAAAATTATCTTTGAATGTGTTAAACAACATTATCAAACCCTAGAAATTTATATTTGTTAATAACATCCAACTAATTCAGCTTTTGGTAGTTAATAAAAAGTATGATCTCTTGTCTACCATATTAGAATAGAGAAAAGAAGAATCTTATGCTAACATGATAGGATGAATAAATAATTTTTCCCTTAGGTCCCCAAGTTTGACCTTATGTTCCAACAACTTAGTAGGCTATTTAGGATAAGATGGAATAAAAATGGGCATCATAATAGAATGTAGTTCTATGGTAATCATGACCTCTATATGGGTTGGTAAACCATAAAAATTATCCAAAAAGACCTTGGGGTATGCACACACCATTGCAGGAAGTAGACCACCCAAAAAGGGTTAACTATATCAATAAACAATTTTTACAATTGGCATGATATTACCCCATAATAAGGGACAACATGCCCTAACATTCTTGATCAAGAGTCCCACTCACCCTAAAAGACATGAGTGACCCCATCTATAGATTATAAAAGTACCTGATATAGATAACCATCTATATGGGCCTTCACACTAACCATCCAATCCATTCCAATAATCAAGTCAATGATGTTAATATCAAGAGCTAAAAAGTCCCATACCACCTCTATGTTAGCAATCCTCACCCGATACACAGGGAACTTAAAACCTAGTTTAAACCTCTTCCCCAAAGGTGTGTAAATATCCAACAAGTTTGAAATAAGGTCCAAATGAAAGACCAAAATTTCAGCCAAATTTGACGATATAAAAGAATGAGTAGCACATGTATCATGCAAATCTAGAACCATATAAGATGAAATAAAAATTGTACTTCTAAATATAATCAACCCTACTTCATATTCATCTAGTGAATACTCCACTATATATATAAATCTTATATCATATACTCCCTAATCATTCATAGCCACATGAACATAGAATTTAGCCTATGTATAGGACCTTCCACCATTGGGAGAATCTTCACAAACCTTTGAAACCTTAGTGAATGTAGATACTACCTTACTTCCCTGAGATATCCTATCACAAAATTTTTTTAGATGGAAATATCATCCACATTGATGAAAAGTCTCGGGAGCCTCCACACAATTTTACATTGTATGACCAATCCCCCAATATTTATAGAAAAAAATCTTCTTATGTACTAATAATCTTTTTGAAACTATTCCCAAAGAAAACTAGATACCTTTTCACTTCCTTTTATAGATAAAATATACGCACTGGATAACAACTACACTAATTGAAGCAACACCCAAACCAGTATTTCATGTTATTTATACCATATCCAAAGATGGTTTTTCAAATAACTTCATAATTTTTGGAAGGAACATGAGAATAAATATGGAATGAATGTCTTTCCTCATTCCCAACCCAAACCTCAAAGAAATTAATTACTCATTATAGAAAATCTCAAGCTCAAGATTCAAAAACACTCAAGAATAGGTGGAATAATCTAGAATGGAACATCCCCCTAGTCAAAGGTTTCAAACTCCCAAGTATATGCTACACATAATATCTCAAGGTAAATATTGTTGTTAAATTTTTTCTTGAATGAATACTAGGTAAGATCCTCATGCAACATATCTTTCACAAAAGATCCCCTCCATTTATTTCATGGCCTCTTGAGCATTTATGTGAAAAACCACCTTAGAATATTATGATGTATTTAATAATTTGAAGATATAATTAATCCACTCAATCCAATCCTCATATTACTATTGTCATTTGTTGTTATAGAACAAATGTTGATGATTTTTAGTAAATTCAAAGCCATGATCCATAATAAATCATGAGTTATCAACACCCACTTGACCTAAAACATAAAAAAATCTTAATACATTTTTCTGAATTCAAACTAATACTTTTAAAAAACAAGAATTTAAAAAAAATGAAGTGTACCAATGAATACATTATTTAAAAATAAATAACTCATTTTAAATAATTTTCCTATATAATTCATTCAAATGACCCCAAACTCTAGATCTAAAAGCTGGAAAAAGTCCTAGGCCATCCACAATAACTCAAGTTTAGTCAAAAAAGGGGGATGGAAAGTCCCCTTTTCCGTACATAATATCTAAATTTTGAAGTCCCTAAATCCTTTTTACCCGACACACAAAACAAAACTCAGGAAGTGTTAACATACTTTAGGCTGGTCTTTTACTCTAATACTAAATTGTAACAGACCAAATTGGGTCAACATAACCATACACTCAGGCCAGTTTTCAAATGGTGAGGTGAAAAAAATACAAAGGAAACATGTATTGAACATAACCAAAAACAAGAAATACAAACTGAGTAAAATTTGGAGGAAAATATATAAAAAAATCTTTATAATCCCATCCAAAATAAGAAAAACTCATAAGAATGAAAAATCTCTATATATCCAATAATCACCTCTAAACCCCCACCCTACGAAGAAAATTACAAAAGATAAACCAACATGATAAAAGATACCATTCCCTTTACCCGTATTATGCAATTAAACATCTAAAAATACCCAATGAATGAATTAGGGTTTGAAAAAAAGACTGGTGCGATACCACCATAGAGTCTTTAAAAGGTCTAATATCAAGATTGCAAAAGTTCTAACTTTTAATACTAAATAGTTTTATAATGAATTTTCATAAATCTAAACTCAATCATAAATCATTTGTATTTGGTTTTTTATAAAAACCATTCATATTCTCAAACATATAAATATGAAAAAGTTGTAGTGAAAAAACATGAAATCATATACATGAATCATTAGGTAAGAAAGTAAATGCATATCCATGAAATAGCATCATGTGAATCCATATGATATAAACTCATATAAAAAACTATGAACAATAATCAATGATAAAAACCATTATGAGATAAGAATTCATAAATAACTAAGAAAACTATAATCTAGACTCTAAAATATGGTAAAATAAATAATATTCATAAAAAGTGACCTAAACCAGGAAAAATGATGGATCCAACTGATATTTAGTCCTACTACAGTCAGTTGATATCAACATAACAACCACACATAGTTCCACAAACATTAATGTTTCCTATTTCTATTTTCTGATGCACCCAAGGTTCCCAAAGATACAATATTTTAAAATTACATTTAAAACCAATTAGCACAATTTATAAAACATTTTAAATTAAAATCCAAACCACTTCTATTTTTAAAAAATAAATTTTTAATTATAAACAAATCTATTTTTAAGGAAAACAACTTTAAAAAAATCCAATAAATCCATTGAAATACGAAATCACTTCTATTCAATGAACAATGCAAATTAATTTATCAATAATAATAATAAATTCATCAAATTAATGCATTTTATAGAAACACCTACCTCCAAATGCTGTAAACCTAGCCGCCCTCAAGAATAGTGATTGGAAAAGAGGCGATCGATCATCAAAAGATAAGTCACATCATGAAAATAAAAATAATCAATAGAAAAGAAAATACGATCAATAATTTTATCCATAAACATAGAAAAAGTAGTAGACACAAAAAAATAAATGAATATCTAGAATAAATTATTTCCCTAAGAGGAATATTGTAACAACCGGATGATTAATTTCCAAATGAATGATTCGTAAGGATTAGAGATCTCAAATATTTCCTAGGTTGATTTCTATGATGATATATAGTGGATATAGGTGGAATAAAATGATAAAATCTTATACATTACCCTAAAAAATCAAGAATTATTTACATGGTTCATAATCCCATTACATGATTTGAATTCCATAAAGCTGAAAATGCATTGCGTTTTTATAAAATACTAATTTTATAAATTTCATAACATGAACTCAAAATACATGACATTTAAACATCACACCCTAAACTAGGTTCATGGAATCTTCTCGGTGAATATTATATGACACCAAATCCCATTACACGTTGTATTGTAACCCAATAGATAATAACCTATCCAATTCTTAGTAGAAAAACATCGAAGCACTCGATACAATCTCTGAACTTTTTGAGAACTCCTCAAATCCATAAAAAAATTATACCAAGAATCCATTATTTCACACAAACTTGCATCCCTAAAAATTAGGTCATTTCTCTAGTAAAGGCTCTCCATCACCTAGAATCCCTCAAACACACCCAAACAAGGATGATAAACAAAGCATAAACTATACAGTTCCTAAAATCATAACAAGATGTTACATTAAAAATCTCTTTTAAAATAAATATTTCAATTCCAAAATATATATTTTTACTTTAAATTAAAAAAATATTATTTTCTTTTTTTAAATAATCAAGAGTTAAAATAAATTGGAATACCATTTAAAATATTTAAAGTAATTCTTTTAGGATTATTGGTAAGGATGATAATTATTGTTAATAATGTCATGATTTTATGGGAAATAAATCCCTTCAGGAGGAATATTTGAAAAAATATTTTCATTTATCATAAATAGAAATATAAATTAAATATAAAATCGTTGGTTGGAATAAACCAATCATAGTATAAATATGTTTCTGAAGAAGTGTTATAACTCAAAGAAAGGGTATTTGAGATTTTGAAATACCTTACAAATTTTGTAACATTGGAATTGAAAACCCATGAAAATGGATATAAATATTTATTTATTAACCCTTATATTACATGAAAATGATGATAAACTAAATCAATGTCCAATAAATATTAATAAAACAAAAAAGGAAACAGTTGGTTAATACACATCCTATCTAAATAAAGAAAAAATGAGATTAAAAAACAATGAAAACCATGATATCTATTGAATTGAAATCCATTTAAAGAAATAAAATTATATGGTTATTCAAACACTATTAATTACATAAATATGTTAAATTAAATACATTAGGTAGTTATCAAACCATGTTGAATATATCATGGTTCACATTAAGAGTTGTGTCTAAAGAAATTATTTTTGAGAGAAAAAATATCTTACCTTATATTTCACTTAATTGAGCATGTTATAACATCATGAATAAATAACATAAATATACTAATCAGTAATTTATAATAATAATTAAACTATATTATATATTAGAGAAAACATTTATAACCATTTATCAAAAATATGTTACCGATTTATAGTTTATTTTCATCATCAGATGTTAGGATTTTTCAAATGTTTGTTTCATACAGGTTTAACGGTGAAAGGGTAGATTATCACTTCTTGGTTCAATGTTAATCATTACCATATTATAAATTAGAGAACAATTATTATTTTTCAATGATTCCTAATGTCCCATTTCATTAGGTAAAATATATAAATATGGTTTGTAAAAACATAAACATCAATGAACTAGTTTTAAGGTGTTTAATGATCTAAAGTTGGAATATTAATAAATATATTAAATATTGGTGATAAAATTAAAATATAATTCAAAAATATTAAATAAATTATCATTACAATATATTACCATTATATAACATTCTTTAATCACTAATGTTATAAAAATTATTGCATCATTCACGTAGTTGTTAAACTGACAAACAGAATATCTTGTTATAATGATTTAATGTGTAAGGGCATGTTTTTATATAATTTTATGATAATTTTTTATATAATTATAAAAATTTCATAAATACCATTTATATTTATTATATTTATTCTTTGAACCATTTATGTAGGTTAGTTATGACAAGTGAAATTCATCAGTTGTGGAGTTGGTAGTTCACACGTACACATGATTAATTATTCCATTTCTTAAATAATGGTTTGGAATGAATGTATATACTAACTTATCTGTTACATATTATAACTATGAAATATTTTAAATATTTTTCATCAAATCCAACATTTTTTCCTATTACTAATGATAATGAGGAAAAACGAACTACATCGCTTCATGGAGGTGGTAGTCCACAGGTATGCAAGATCAATATTGTTTAGGTTTTATTAGTGGATGGGAATGATTAACCAAAGATAAAAACATTAATATAAAACATTAAATTATATTAATATTACTTATTCAATTATATTAGGATTTTTAGAACCCATTTGTAAGATTAAGATTAAAAAGAAAAGGTTAAGGTGTAAGAAATACCCATGTTGAGAACATGGGATTTCTCTTGGTAAAATCCAAGGAAATGAAGTATTTAGGATAACTAATTGTGACCAAAGTGTTATAAAATTTAGATATGATTTTATTAGGATCAATATGGCCTATTTTGGGATTAATTTGAAAGATATTAGTGTACATGATGTTGTGGAACTGATCCCCTTCTATAAGTTAAGAGAAGGGTAATTTTGGAAGTACCCATTAGATTTCAATAATACTAGGTAACTATTAAAGGTTACATAGCTCCAAATATTAAAATAATTTATTATATGATTATTTTAAAAACTCCATACCATTCACATACTTTTTGGTATACTTTTTAAATATTTTTTTATCTTTTATACATTGAAAAAAAAAACAGTTTTTTAGCATTTTGACTTTACAACAATAACTATTTTTTTTATACTCGATAATTAATTTCAATAACCAAAATTAAAATTTTCCATATTTCCTAATTATAACATGATTAATTAAAATATTAAAATAATTATCAAGTAAAATATATATAGATTTGACTATTTAATTTCATAATTAACACACATGATGCAAAAAACCGTTCTTAGAAAAAGTGTGTTTTTATTCTTAAATTTTTTATGTATTTTAAAATTAGTAATTTTAATTTTATTAATAAAATAAATTGATTTATTATAAAAATAATTTTTTTGTATTTTAAATCAAGAAAAAACCAATTTTTGCTATAATTTTTCTAATTAAAACATAGGACTAAAATCTGTTTTTAAATTAGAATAATATACTACTTATGTTTTAAAAATTAAGTACAAATTTTCTAAGAAAATAATAATCTTTAAAATTAAAAGTTTTTTAACATAATTACAAATTTTATGAATTAAAATTTTTAATACATTCCTATTTCTTTCTTACATAATTATAATGTCAAAAACTTTACAACTTTGTTAAAAAGAGTATTTTTCTATATTATCTTAAAAGGTAATAATTTTAGAAAAATGCCAAAAATAAACACTAAGTTAATTTTTATATTTTTAATTAAAAAATTATTTTCATTTTCCAAAAATCAAATTCTATAATTTATAGTTTTTTATTTTAAATGAAAATAAAAAAATGAAAATTAATTTTTTTAATGTCCTTTTAAAACATATAGTATTCTTAATACTATTTCAAACTAATTAAAAACATAATTTTTTTTAATATATTATCTTTTATATTAAAATATTATATCTTTTAAAAATAATATTTTAAAATTGGTTTATTTAATATATTAGCATAAAATACCCTACAATTTAAAAAATAGTTATTCAAGAAAGAACAATCATTAATATGAAATCATATTACTTGTGATCCTTAAAATGTAAACATATTTTATTTTTTAATATATTTTTATTTTCAATAGTTTTTATTATTCATACTATTTTCTTAAAAATATCCATCTAATATGTTTTGGATAATTTTTTATTGGATTTATGTGGAAAAAATATATCGAATATAATATTTATTTAAGTAAAATATATAATGAAATCTAGGGTTTTTACATTCTCCACCTTAAATTAATTGATTCCATGAAATTTTAATTATTCATAACTAATGAAACATTTAATGGTTTCTATAAGCTATATATTACTCGATATTTAATTCCATACGGGGTTTGATCCTCACTATCCTTGGTAAAACTATTGAACTCTTATTTTTCTTCATAATTGAAATATAACTAAGGTTGAGTTTCCCTTTAACCATTTGTGCTAAATACCCTAATATAATGTGAATAAATTTTCATAGGGAGTTTACAGTTAGACTTGAATTAATATGTGGTTGTGGGTTCATTTTTAGATTTTATTTTACTATATTGGATGTTATCATGGTCCATATGTTAATATATCCAATCCATTCCTAATATCATATAAATTTTGACAAAAAGTTTAATAATATAATTTTATAGGAAGAAATGTATAATATAAACATATTAGAGAGGAGTTATATACATGTGATAAAATAATCGTACCACTAAAAGTTCATATTAATAATTTTTAATCTATTCATAGGGTGAAAATTTTATGTTCTTAGTAAACATTCAAGTTATAGTGGAGTTGGTTGAACAATATACGAATCAAAACTCATAATTCTTGTATGGGTGATTAGTTTTTCTAATTCAAAATTATTTTTTCAACCTACATCTGTAGTTGTGGGTGCATAGGAGTTCCCCTTCCATGGATGTTTCTCATTATTATCATCCTATTTAGCCGTTGTATTAGGGTATTAACATAGATAGTTCCTAGGTTTTACATATTTAAGGCACTAAACTATAAGTGGTTCCCCTAGAGGAACTTTATCTCTTTTCACTATGTCCACTGATCTATTTACTTTACTTGAAAATTGGTTAATATATTACCTCATTTTCCATACATTAAGCATCTCCCAATTACTTTGATAAATTTTCCTTAGTGTTTCTTCCCACTTTATTGATATGTAGGTGATTAAATTGTTTTTCCTTCACAATATTCATCTCTTTAACTTCCATGAGACACCATCCTACTCTTCTTTGGTGTGTTTGGTGACTCAACTTTTTCAAAATTGTTTATCATAATTCTAAATTTTAGTTTAAAATTATCAAAAATTTCTTACTCCAGCACCTATCTGTTTTGGATGCTCATTATGAAAATATATTTATTGTCTCGGGAATATATTTTTAACTTGGTTCCTTCGGGAATCAACCATTTATAAAACCAAAAGGGATTTATGTGAGTGATTAATAATTAACATTATAAGAGAATTTTCATAAATGATCTTATAAAAATCTCAAACTTAATGTGGATTACTATTTAAACCATAATATTAACATTTATTTCATCCTAAATCACTGTCGGTTCAATATCAGTTTCTTTAGGCCAGATTCTCTTATACTCCTTAACCTAATTCCTTAATATAATAAATACTTTGTAATGTATTGTTAAGAGAATGAAATTTACCTAAGAATATTCACCTAGATTGTGATTCCATGTGTGCAATATTAGTCCCCCTCATTATGTATCAGATTGAATATTGATTTGATACTAAATTAACCTTTTTCAAGGTGATTAACTCTTGGTGAATTTGGGCCCCAACCATATCCACTTTCTAGTGTCTGAACATGGATATAATTTTTAGCAGAACCACAAAATCTATAATTTACCAAAATTTAAGATGTTATCATATGATTATACTTATTACTTAGACTCATTCATATTGTTTTCATGGATGTTCTCTTATCCTTATAAAAAATTAAATAAACTAATACCAATAAATAACTAAACCATGATCTGATACCAACTGAGGTGACCTAATATAAACATATCTTTATTAAATATTATTTCCATAAATTCAATGTTTTATCATGCAATAATCACATAATCCCAATAATATAAGGTTTAATTTGTTTAAGGATCAGCTATACAATAAGCTTATTTGAAAACACTTCTGAACAATTCTCTATAATTGAGATACACAAGACTCCATTCTAGACTTCTCATAATTTATATATTTCTTCCTAACCTGGGGAATTGAACCATAATAATGGTGTGATATCTATTTAATATTAAAGGAACAAATCATCATCATTTCATCAAGGGTTAGATAATAAACATATGATAAAAAATGAATGGTGGATAAATATCTTTCTAAAAAGAACATAGAATAATAAGAGCTATCCATAAGGTATGATAACATGGTATACAATAACAAAAGATAAAAAATATACCATGAAATAAGAGTGTGTAAACATGAGATAATAAACATGATCCATGAATAATAATCATAATAATAAAGATAAGTCATGTCATAGAAATAATGTATAATAGTAAACTATGGCACTAACATAGGCATAGAAATCTAAAATGGGTGGAGCAATAATAAATACCTATTTCCAATAAATTTATGGAGCAGACATAACTAGCTTATTCTAATGCTAGAGTAGGTAAAATTTTATAATTCCTATAAATATATTGGATTGATCCTAACTACCTGATTCCAAAAATATAACGTTGTTGGAATCACTACTTGATTCCCAAAACATAGTGGAGCAAGCATCACTCTTGATTCCCACATCAGAGTGATCATCAATACTCAATTCCAATAATTATATCATGATATATGAATCATTAACCAATTTATTGGAGGGAAATATAATAACATGACCTAATAATAATAGTCCATACATATGTATTCCATTATAACATGAAATCATTGATACTTCAGACAATACTTAAATTAACCCATAGAAAATATATGAGTTTCATAAAAAAATTCCTAGAATATTCCATAATAAATCTTAAGAAATAATTTGGATGGTTTCTTAATAATATTGATATATTAAGATAAATATACTCATGAATGTTGATATATATAAAATATTACCTTTTATGATAATTAAATAAGTCACTTGAAAAATAATAGGAAGTAACCCTTTTAGAAAGGATTAAAACTCCTTAAAATGTTTTCTTTAAAATAAAATAATTTGATCTTGATAATTATTTTAAAAAAATTATAATTTAAAATAAAAACATGTTTTTATATAAATAAATTTTATAACAAAGAGATGTTTTAAAAAATAATCTCTCTGTGAGAATACATAAAAACACTTGAATTTTTTTTTAAAATTCCATTCAAATCCATATTGAAAAAAAAGAATTTTTTTAAAAAATAAAAATTATACTTCCAAAAAAATATTATTTTATTTTATTTTATTTTTAACATAATCAAGATATAAAATATTTTGTAAAACCATTTAAAACAGGGAAAGTAAGAAAAAGAGTATTCACGGGGATGATGAAAATTACTCTTAAAAATGTATTTCTTTTAAGGGAAATAAATTCATTGAGGAGGAAGACATTATCTAGAAGGTTCATTTTTCCTAAATATAAATATAAAGTTCAACATAAAATTTTACTTTGGATGAAAACAATTATAGAATAAAGAATCACAATAAAAGGGATTATAATTAAAAGAAATGAGATTTGAGTAACTAAAATACCTTATGGAATTAGTAACACTAGAATAAAAACACCATTGAAAATAAGTCTCAATATAGTTTTGTGTACACATTATATGTCATGAAAAAATATCATAAAATAAATCCATGACCAATATATACATAAAACAAGAAAAACAAGTGTTGAATACACATCAAATCTTACTGAAGGAACTTTGAGATGCAAAAACCCCGAAAACCTTAATATAATTTGTATCTAAATTATTTTAAATAAACTACAGTATATGTATCTTAAAAAATTATTAATTACATGAATATGTTAAAACAAATTCAACATGAAACAATCACACCATATTAACGATATCATAGTGTACAATAAGAATTTTGTCTCAAGAAATTAAATTTTAGACCAAGAACCACTTATGTTAAATTATTCCAAGTTGAACATGATCTAAATTCATTTAAAATGAACCTAACTATATTAATCACTAATTTTAGATCCTTATTAATATATATTAAATTTTATACACATCATTTATGACCATCTATTAGAAATATGGTACACAGTTATGTTTTAATTTCATCATCAAATGTCAGGATTGTTTTATTATTTGATACATACAAGTCTAATGGTGATCGTCTTGATTATCACTTATTAGTTCAAGGATCATATTTCCTAAAATATTCTAGACATAATAATAATTTGATCTAAAGGATTCCTTATGTTCCATTTCATTATATGAACGAAGAGAATATGGTTCATGAAAAATAAATTTGCGATGAACTAGTTTTGGCATGTTTAATGATCAATAAAAGGTATATTAATAAATATATTACATATTAATTACACATTTACCAAATTTTAAAAATTTATATAAACTATCATTAAATTATTTTTCCATCATTTAACATTACTTAATCATTCATGATATAAACATTATAGAATTGTTTACATAGGTTTTAAAACCGACCCAAATGAGAGCTTGTTATAATGATTTAATGAGTAATGAAACATTTTAATAAATTTTAAATAATATTAAAATTTTCATAAATATCAATTATCATCATGAAATTAATTATTATAACTATAAATATATGGGGGTGATCAAAAATAAAATTCATCATTCATGGAGGTGTTAGTTTTCACATATGCATGATTAACAATTCCATTTCACAATGAATGGGATAGAATGAAGGTATATAATAAATTTCATTTTGAGAATTATAATTGTAAAAAACGTAACATATTCATACATCAAATAAATCATTATTATTGGACACAAAGGGTGGTGATATAAAAACTGCATCGCTTCATGGACGTGGTTGTACAGATGTAGGCAAAATCGAAGTTGTCTTTTTTTATTAGTGGATCAAATGGATTGAATATTGGAATATAATTTAATATAATAATATTAAAATATATTAATAATAATTATTTCATTATATTCGGGTTAATATAAATATTTTTAATAGGATGATTGAGAATAAAAGAGTAAGGAGTTAGAAATATTCAAGATGAGAACATGAAATATTTCTTGGAAATATCCTTGGAAAAAGAGGCACTAGGATAAAAAATGGAGAGTAGATGATAATTAAATTGAGAGAGACTTATAGGGGAAAATATTTCCATTTTTTAGAATTAAATTTGAATAAATAGTTTTATTATGAAGTATAAGAAGTGACCCCCTTTCAAAAGTGAAGATAATGAAAATTTTGGAAGTAACTACTACATTTCCATAATGGAATGTCACTATTCAAGGTTTAATGGCTCAAAAGAATTAAAATAATATATTGGAGGAGGATTTTAATATCTAACACTCATCCAAACTCTTGAATTTTTTTAAATTTTTTTGGACTTTTACAATTCATAAAACTCATTTTACCCTTTTTTTTCTTTTACCACTTTAACTAATTTTTAACCTTAGTAATAAAATTTAATGAAAAAAATTAAAATTATTCTTTATGAATAATTTTTATATTATTATTTCAAATATTAAAATAATTTACTCAAATAAAATCTCAAATTTTTATAGTTGTAAAATTTGTAATTAACACACATGAGGTATAAAAATCATGTTTTAGAAAAAGTATGTTTTTAAACATTAAAATTAATGGTAGCTTAAAATTTTTAATGTTATTTATTTTCATGATATATATTGGTTTATTATGAGAAATAAAAACAATTCTATGAAATTAAAATAAAACTGATTTTTATCATAGAAATGTTTAATTTAAAGGCAAGACCAAAAAGTATTTTTAAATTGGAATAAAATTTTACCTAATTTATAAAAATTAAAAAATGGTTTTATAAGTTCCTAATAATATTAAAAATTAAAAATATTACCCCTTAAATAAAACTTTAATTAATTATAATTCTTAATAAATTTATAATCCTTTCTTATATAATTATAAATTCATACAATTTATAATTTTAATAAAAACCTTATTTATCACTGGTCACTTAAAAATAAAGTAATTTAGAAATATCCCAAAAAAATAAACTAATTTTAATTTTGTCACACTAAATTCAAAAATAGTTTTTTATATTAAAAATTAATATTATCGATTTTATAAATTTATCTTTTAAATGAAAATAAAAAATGTGTTTGAAAAATGTTTTTATTAAAAAAATTCCAAGTGGTCTATGTACTACTTCATACAAATTACTACCTTATATAATATTAATATAATAGTTAATATATTTAAATATATTATCTTATCCAAATAATATTTCAAAATTGGTTGATTTAATATATTAGGATAAAATACACAACACTATAAACATAACAATTTTTTTAGAAAGAACACTCTTTAAAAATAAATCATATTAACTATTTATCCCTTAAATATAAGTATTTTTAGTTGAGTAATATCTTTTTTTAACTTGATATTATATTATTCTTATAATATTTTTAATAATATTCATTAAATATTTCATGATTTTTTTTATTTCAACATTGTGTGTGAAACATGCTATAAAGCATAATTTTTTATGGAAAATATACTAGGAAATATCAGGTCATTACAATGCACCATGGACCTTCCATGTGTTGTTAGTTGAGGTTTTGGTGATATGGAAGTGCTCAGTGAGTATTTAGGTGATTATATCTATTTGTAATTAAATTAAATTATTTAATTGTAAATTGTTATAAATAATTATTTACATTGCACGCCATGAGGTTGGTGCTCAGGAACATGGGTGGGGATTAGTAGTATTGGATAAGTCTTGGCAGAGGTTTTAGGGGGTTAATTATATGTTCTAGGAAGGTCTATCCTTGGATACAAACTTATATAACTATATATTTAAGAGCGTGCATGCATTTATAACTGCATGGTTTTAGGAAGATCAAGGGTAACTCATGTGGATGAATAGGAGAGAATTAAACCACCTACAGAAGTAATAACTACTCTTTAGTACTTAGTTGAGTAGTGATCACCCAAATACTATGTATGAAATGAGGAAAGGCCTTTTTTAGATCTAACAAGGTACATCTAATGGGTCATGGGGTATGAGATGAGATGTGAGGTACTATAGGTTGGCTCCCGAAGGATAGTGGACATTGATAAAGGGATTAAATTTGTGTAATGATGGGAGAAATAAATGCATGTCTTGTGAGTGATGATGAAATATTTTATGTGGAACGATTTGAGTATTGATATGTACTAGAGTGAGAGGAGTATTCTGGGTATTAGAGTATAAATATAGAGAGGGTACCTTTACATGTTGAGTTGAGAGGTCTCCCTTAGGAAATGTGGAATGGGGCCCTAGCGTGGGTTGTAAAAATTAATATAGACTTCTAATTAGGTCTCCCTAAGGATTATAGTGTGATATTTTGGGATAGACCCTGGGGGGAAAGACCAAGTGTGAAAATGGATTTGGATTTTAATTAGAACATTCTTGATGAGACTAGGGTCAAGATGGGTCTATGAGCTATGGTGTCACCAAAGAGTGATTGAACACGAGAAGTTATCAATGAGAATATGTTGGGACATGTCTGGATAAAGAAAATTGATTCAATTATTGGTGGGATATAATGCAAAATTATTATAGAGGAAAACTATGAAATATTACATGGAATGAAGATCTGGTTTGATGTGTGAGAAGATGTTTTCCATATTTTTCTTCTCAAATTTTTGTGTACTTGTGATATGAGAATGATACCAGAAGGGGAGATAATTTTGGGGTCTGGCCTTATTATGTGAGAGATGGATGATAGGACTCCCATGAGTCAGATATAGTCCTAGTGTTCATGAAGTAAAACCATATATTGAGTGATAAGGTTGCATTTGCATAATGGGACTTATCCTTGAGTGATAAGTCATTTCAAACTATATATTATATGAGATGGTGTGTGATAAAAGATGATTAAGGGACCTTTCCAAGAGTGTGTTGGATATTGAGAGTGAACCGCCTTGATTGAGAGGTCTGAGTCATGCTTTAATGTGAGACATTACTGACGAACACTACCTTGAGTGATAAGTCATTGGGTCAAGATGTGGATTCCATACTATACCTCGTTTCTTCATGTAGTGAGTCGAGGATTGGAAAATTCCCCACCCTGGTTCTTTGGATACATACTATAAATTGTTATGAGGTGGGGGTGATCACTATATTTTTGTATCACACCGAAGCAGGTATGGTCAGGCACCATATTGGCTTTGTTATATCATAATATTATGATGGGTGTTTGAAATTATTCTGGTGTCATGGTGTCTTAGTTAGCACATAAAGACTTCAATGACAAGTTTATTTATTTTATTTATTTTCATCATGCATATACATGAATATGAAAACATATATTAAGGGTTCTTTGTGAGGCCGTACTAATTTATATAATTATACCCTACATGAGAACCATAGTGTACGTGAACACATCTTCCTTCTTTACAGTTCAACATAGGTTTTGCAGGAATCAATTTGAGCAGCTCGATGGATATCAGAGATAAGGATTATTACATAATATGGTAGTAGGGATAATTTTCATTTTTTTATTTGTTTTTTTGGGGGGTTGGCCCAGTGGGTGATCAATGTATGTTTTTTATGACAATATCATGTATGATATTTGATGTCTTGATTTATTCCGCTTACTCTGATTTGTTTTTGTTTGGTTACTTATTATTATTTCTCTATGATATCTAGGGTTTTATCTCCCCAATGCATATTTTATTCCTTAACCACTATTCATAATGATCTCACATATGGTGAGGCACACTTGAGGCCACATGGAGCTCCATCTCGGAGGGTGGTTCTAGGATTGTCCATCACAAAGTGGTATCATAGATTTCTTTTATTTGATGATACGAGGAGATGAGAAATAATTAGTCCAAGTAAGTGTAGGAGATTATGATGGACTTCTAATTGGTGTGTCCCAAACACTTTTTGGTGTGATGTCTGATTTACCAGGGTGACAGGATTATTATTTTGATTTTAATTATTATATTTTGGATATTTATTAAAATGTTATGTGTGTATTTGAGATTATTATGATAGTTTAATTCTTGGATAATTAACAAGAGGTCTGTATACAAGAATCATATTTAGGAAAATATGACTCACATGACACACATGTTCTTTAGGATGTTTTTTATCTAATAATAGGTTCAGTGGTATAATATTTCAATAAATATTTATAAAATTTTTTCCCATATATTTTTTTGTGTAGATATACTTAGATAGACCATAATGTATTTCCTTTCAAAAGTGACATCATGTAGATATTATTTTGAGGTTTTTTCAGATGATGAAAATATAGTCTCTTCGTCCATAGATATTTTGAGATCCTTAGTGGGTCGAAATAAGCCTTTCATGCCTTTTGTGGCTCGATGAGGGAATGGTATTCTGGATATATGATTTAAGTATGGGAACGGGTTGCCTTAAGCATGCGGTTCAATTACATAAAGTGTTGAAAACTACCTATATAGAGTTTCCAATATATCTAATTTTTGGAAATCTACTTAACTAAATCATGTGGGTCTATGAGAACCATGAATATTTCTAGTGATGGGATGAGTGGTTTTCCTTCAACTATACAGTGGGGTATTAGACGTACACTTGATATTGAGGTTGGTTTTGATGGGCATGATTTATTGGATTCCTGGACTATGAGTGGATGTCTTATATTGTTGGTATTAGGATGTGTAGATAAAGTGTGGAAGCTCATGGTTTAAAAAAATACCATTCAAGTAGGTTATTGTGGGGTTGGACATGGTTAGAGTGAAATGCCTTGGGATACTAGGGAAGAATAACATGAAATAGAGCATGGTAGGTGAGTTTTGGTTGTGATCCTAGGTGAGATAGGGTATGACCCCTGGAAGCATGAGTTTGTTGTGTGTTTGTGTTATATGGGAGTGTGTGTCTTTTAGGTTTGAATGATACTTAGTAGGATCGTGTAAAAGTACTTGTGATTTCATTGTTGGTGAATTATTATACCTTTATTAGAGGAGAGTGATTATTGGTGTGTATTTTCAATAAAAAGTCTCAATGTGTGAGGGAATGTTTGTGTTGGTTACACGTGGTGCCTTCTTATACTACATATTGGTAAATTGTTATTACGTGGGTCTATTGAGAATTGTTTAGGTTATAGATAAACCCAAGTTTGGATATTTTGGTAGTGTGGTGTTCATATTCATGTGGGCATGATGGTTCATAGTTTTTTTTATAAATGGTTGATTCCCCTTAGTGGTGATAGGTTACATTAGTGTTAGATCATGGTACCATGGTATAATCTATTTGGGGATGGTCCTTGATTGGTGTCTATGGGAAGGGGTGTTGTTGGGACATGTAGGGTTTTGTTATCATATACTAATGTATGCAAAGTCATATAGAGGGTATAATATCATTGATTTATGTTGATAATATTATTCCTAGTAGGCTAAAAATGTTCAATATTTTGGTTTTTTGAGTTGTATCTTGGGTATGAGTGGGATGGTCACATCCGTTAATTATGTATAGTAATAGATGGTGTGTGGTCTAAGGAGGTTTGGTGTTTGGTTCAGCAAGGTTATGATAACAACAATCCTATGGTGGGATGAATCATATTTTCAATGGGTGAATGACCCTCATGCCAGAGGGGTAGAGGGAAGGGTGAGACCGGTTGGTGGAAAATATAGGTGATTCTTGATACATGGGTTTTATAAGGTCAAATGATATATGGTTACTTTGGTAACACCATATTTTATGTTTTTAAGAAGTGTATGTTGGATCTGATGGACTAACATTGGGATCAGGGTGGTGTACGTGTCATCTGAGTGCAAGGAAGATTAGATAGGTTCACTAGTGTAGATACCCTGAGAGGTGGTGAATCAGGGTATGAAAAATTAAAAAAACTTCTCATTTGATCTTTTTTCATTGTTAAAAAAACTCCCTTATCTCTCCTTCCAATTACAGAGTATGAAAAAATTTTAAAGAATGCACGGGACATATTAATTTTACTTGGTTCACCCTCACCGGGATAGGTCAAAGGAGCATAAACTGGAAATATACCGATGTACCAAATAAACTAAAATTGCACTGCTATTTAAAGGTTCGAAGCAGACTCACTATCCCTTCTAGTTTACAACCAATCACAAGTTGATAACTCACTTCTCTCTCAACTAATGTGTTCTCACTTCTACTTTGGAAGATCCAATCACAGTTAAAAGACTTGAAGGTCTTTTCATTATCTCTAATTAGTGCATCTTTCACTATTTTTATATACTCTATTGAAGTCCAAATTTCAACCAATTATGAAAACCCCTTTTCCTCTAATAAATGGGAAACCACATTTGAAAATACCTTCCAAATATCTCTAATTAGTGAAGCTCAAAAAATTTCAAAGCTAAAACAAGCCTTCGTGAAGTTCTTGCTTCTTCACAATGCACACACCTTCACAGAACTTAATACTTTGTAGAGCACACGACTTCACAGATCTCAAGACTTCACAGATCTTAGGAAATTTAAATGCTCAAGCCATCACAAATCGACTTCCTTCATGAATCTCACTTAGCCAACACGGAACACACCTCTTTTTTGGAGCTAGATTATCTGATGTGAAGCTCCTACCTTTTGCGAAGCACACTGCCTCTGCTGACCTCCATTTCAATTTGAGAGCTATAAGTTTATCGTTTGATCTCTCTTATTTTCTATAGGAGGTCTAGGCCTATTTATAGGCAATTCCGCTGACCCGAGAACCTTCCAAACAAAGTCAGTTCCATGTTAGCATAAATCTCAATGCTCCAAATTTTCCACCGAAATTCCCTCCATATCATGAAGAACCATGGAAATTTTTAGATCGTGGAGCTCATCGTAATCATGGATCATTTCTTCAACTCATTTGTGATTCCGCCACAAAGGTTTGCAGCAGTGTTCTTCGCCTCTACTATTTATAAAGCTCGTTCTAATCGCAAAGCTCACCGTCAGCATTTTTCTAGTCTCTGTGAAATGCACTTTGTGAAGCATTTCTTCTCAAAACACATGACTTTTACATATTAGGATAATATCTTCAAAGAAATACAATTTTCAAAAGACTCACCTAATCCCAAATTCTTGACCCCAAACATTTGAAATCACTATAAAACGGTGCCACTTTGTATCTGTTATTTTGCACCACCTCCAGTTCATCCATTTCTTTTCGTGGTTCTTTGTCAACGTGGATTGTCAAAAACTTCTCTGGAACTTGAAAATTCACCATGGAAACCTACTTTGTCGACAAACACAACCAACCCAAAAATTCTACAATTTTACCTTGAGGGATTTTCTCCCAACAAGAATATAATTGAACTCATGGTTGGGGTGAGTGCATTATAAATGATGTGATGATTAGTGATATAACTGGTGAATTTCACTCAGTGTCTCAGACCTCAGCATCAGTATTGGATGATCACACAATGCCTCCAAGTAATAATGAATTATTTTTAGGATTCGGGGTTGGTAGTTTGTTGATTATTGGGGCATAGTGATTTTGGAGTATGTCAACTAAAGGAGGTATGAATTATTTTGATGTGAAATTGTATTTATTTTTGTGTAAAAACATTAGGAGAGTTTTTTAGGATTTTTTTGAAGTTGTATGAAGACCGATACAAGGTTTTTTTGAAGGAATATGGTGGATATGGGCATGATATTTGGAGTTCTATAATGAAGGTTTATTTGAAATTCTATTAAAAAACATCACCATTTGGTAGTGATTTGATGATCAAGGTTGGTTTTAGTTAGTACTTGAAGAATAGAAAATGATTTTTTTGGATAATAATCCATATGGCAGGGAGCTTATATGACTTGTGTGATTACAGGTTGTGAGTTTATGAATTAATTTTTAATTTTTGGACCATTTAGGGTTCGGATCTTGAATTTATATTAAAATTGAGATTTTGAGCATCGATACATCTCAACGTATCATTTTTTATCATTTTTCAAGGATGTGCTGGTTCCTTTGGTGTTTGTGTAGAAGTTTGAAATGGGAAGTATGGTTGGGATCCTGAAAATCTATTGAATTATTCTATTGTATGGTATTTTTCTCACACTATGAATTGATTTTTTTAGGGCCCTTCATGATTTGAATGGGCGTTAGACAGGATTTTTTCACTTTGTCATGAGGATATAATGGAATGAACTATGGTTCATGATGTTAATGAGTTTTTAAAAGGGGAGGACCTTTTATAATTAAATGGATTATGGGATGAACCAGAGGTTCCCATCATTAAATATGTTTGGGTGGTTTTTTAAAAATGAAAAGGGGGTCAGCCCGCCCTTTTTGACCTTGGAAGGGAGACATGCACGAGGGAGATAAAAAAAATTCTCTTACTTTCCTTCAATTTTACTTGATAAGAGTTGAGTTCAGTGGTGTCTTGATAACAATTCAAGGTGATCTCATCTTCTCCCCTCCCTTCATTTCATTTTTTATTGAATCCTTCTGATTTATTATTATTTAAGATAGGGTTTCAATTTTTATTCCATTATAGTATGGGGGAATCGATCATATTTGATGGGGATATTTCATGGATTTCATAGAGGGTGTCTCAATAATATGTTTTCTCATTACAACCTATCAATTTAGGGAAGGTATGTCCCTAAACAACTTTATTTAATAGTGTTTGGTTAAATTGGTCAAATTTTACAATTAACTAGTTATTGAGTGATAGGTATTTTGGTTGAAATGGTTCCATGGATATTCAATGGACCATATGTGGGTGGTTGGTTGATGTTTTAGTGTTATCATGGTGCTCAATGAGTATTTGGGTGATTATAAATATTTTTAATTATATCAAATAATTAGTTATAAACTATTATAATTAATTATTTATGATTTACACCTTGAGGTAGGTTTCGGGTAGCATGGATACAACTCAGTAGACTTGGATGAGTATTGGTGGATCACAATGAGGGGTTAACTCCATGTTCTAGGAAGGCATCACTTGTCACACCCACTGTTCTATTTTTAGGTACATATATCATTTATTTTTGTATTTATTTTTTTACATATCTTTTTTGAGTGTTTTCCTTTGAAAAGGAGAAGTTTTTTAGTGATATAGGGTGGCACATGATTGGCACACATATTATAGAAACTGGGGAAAAGCCCTAGAAAATCGTGTTTCTTAGATAGTGGTAATGGAATGATATCATGGTTTGTGAGACCATGATACCCAAACCATGTGGCCTCTACCTATTGAAGCATAATCACTTGTATGGTTGGTGTATGAATTGAGAAACTATGTGGTGTGCCCAGTTTTAAAAAAATGTGTTTTCTAATTTTTTTCCTCCCTAATTTTAACCCATTTCATGACCTCATTACCGAAATTCAACCCTGTCAAACCTAAGCACACCTCCTATATTATCCACCTCCCTCTTGGATTGAATATTGGGTTGATTTCCCGTATGTTCCTCTATGAAACTCAAAGTAAGTATCTCCTCTATTCTCATGTTGGAATAATATACTTTATTTTTTGAGTTTCATTCTCTCCATTGGTTATAGTGACCTAGAGTTGGTTTAGTTCAAATTTATTATCTTGGGTTCTGATGTTTGTGGTGTTTTCTTGCTTTTTTAGTGTCTCCAATAATATTTTCTTGTGGTTTACAACTAAATTTTGATGGTTTCAAGAAGAAAGGTAGGTTATTCCATGTCATGATATTGTTTGATGATTTAAATGTTCTTTCCATAATTTATAAATGTGTTCTAAATTGTGTGTATGTAAAAAAATGGTAGATTTCTAATGTTTTAGTTTGTGTAAGTATGTGAAATGTTTTATCCATATTTGAAATGGTATTCTTTTTCATTCGATGAATTTGTTGGTGAAAATATTGATTTTCATGGTTTTTTTAATGGGATGAAGCACATGGGGAAATCTAGGGACCTAGGTGCAGAGACTAGAACAAGTATGATAGGCATGTCCTACCATACATACAAGAATTGCACTAAAATACCAACTAAACAGTGATGATATAGATTGGTTTTTTGTAGATAAAAATAATGAAATTTCATGTCCATAGTTTATCCCTGATATTATGAGGATCTTATGTCCCTAATAACCATATCAGTATAGAGATTTCCCATAGTGATTAGGTTGTGTTTTAACCTTTTCCATTTATTATTCCATCTCTTATCTTTATTTCAAATATAAAGCATGTTTTACCATTAAATGGATTTATTTCAATCAATACAAGAATTTTTATTTTTCTTCTAATTACTATTCATGTAAAACATAGTGGGATCATACTAAGAAAGTGATCACACTCCACACATACACCCCAAGGTGTATTTTACCTGGTTTTGTCTGACATTGGTAGATGTAAGGTTTTCCATGGAGGTGGAAACATGTACTCTTGTTAGTGGTTTCATTTTGGTAGTTCAAAATGGTGGTGACATGGTTGCTGTATTCCCTCATTCCATAGGAGGGTCATGTTATTTTTTTCATTCCCCTCACCATTTTGATAATTTTTTTGTTTATTGATATAAAATTTAACTTGAAACTTGTGTATGCTCGTTAGTATTGATTATTATAGATGATGGTTTTCATTTTTGTTTTGAAAAATATTTATTGTTTTTTATCATTATTAATATAATAAAATCATTCCCAAATTACGTTTTGATTCCTAGACACTGGTAACAAGCCTGTGGGGATCAAAAAATTCCTTTAAGTCATGCCATGAGTAGGGATGGGTGTCAGGTTGGATAGAAGGACGAGCTGGTACATGAAAATCCCTATGATGCAAAATAATTTTCATGTATATTTAATTATGGATTCATACAAAAATACATGTGTTTGTAAATAAGGTTTAGGGGTCTGGGGCCCTTGGTAGATGAGTATGAGTGTTTTAGGCCTCCTATGCTTCAAATGAATTCTTTTGAGCACTTATCTGAGTCAGTATCACCTAACATCTAGGTATTCAAGGGTTAGAGGGCTTTTTTTGATAGGATTAAATACTTCTAGGTGGTCATGGGATGTGATATTTGATGAAAGGTAGCATAGGTTTAGTTCCTAAAGCTATTTTGAAGATATAAAGGGCTTGGGGTTGAATGAAAATGAATGATATAAACGTATGTCTTACAAGTGACATTCAACTCCCTCTTAAGGATAGATGAAAGTCTTTATGTGAATTGGAATGAAAGGAGTCTTCTACTACTTGGTGAAGAATGATGGATAATATTTTCACCTATGTCATGTTGAGAGGTATCTCTTAGGAGACATGAGATGGGGCCCTAATGTAGGTCATGGAAATTAATCATAACTTGGCACCAGGTTTCTAGGGATGTTAGAGAGTGGTTTCTTGAGATGTTCCTTGTGTAGTAAAACTAGGTGGGTAGGGGTATTTGGATATAAATTAATCCCATGCCTGATTAGTATAGGTTTGAGATTATCATACTGGTTTTTATGTCACCTAGGGGTGATAAGACATGAGTTGATATCAATGAGAATATGTCAGGATGGGTCAGGAGGACCCCCAGTACATGTAATGATGTTTGGGATGTTTTGTGATATGATGTAAGAGTCTATCTAAGGGATATTCTACGGTGTGATGAGTTGGTGATCTATGTGACTTTTTTCATGTCCTACCTATGCTGCATGCATGTTCATGTGCTTATGATAGATGAAAGATGAAAGTGGAGGAGAGGATCCTAAGGCCTAGCCTATCCATGAGTGAGAATCCTGATAAGACTATTGTTAGTGAGATAGACTAATAGTGTGCCATATTTCATACCATATCTTGAGTGATACGGCAGTTTCTACGAGAAAGGACTTATCCTTGAGTGAGAAGGAATGGGTTACCCCGTATTGAGTGATAAGGATTGGGTTGATGGATAATTATGGGACCTTTCACGGAGTGGATCAGGTTTTAAAAATTGATCACCCTAAATGAGGGGATGGTTCATGGTGTGATGAGAGAGAAGACCACATGAACCTTCCATGAGTTATAAGGATGTGAGTTGAGATATTGTCAAATGACCACACCCTATTTCTTTATACAGTAGGTTAAGGATTGGCTAACTCCCTACATCAAGTTTTTGTGTTTTAGAAAAAAATTGGCCTGATGCATGGTGATGATTGGATTCTAGAATGGGTTCAAAGTAGGTATGGTCAAGCATCATGGTGGCCTGTTTAGCACGCGATGGATTGATGTACATGTGTTCCTCATTGGGTGTCTTGGTGGACTTGTTAGTATATAAAAACATTATGAAACTTTATATTTATTTTATTTATTTTTCTTATTCATACGCACACATATGATGATGTATATAAGTGGTGCTTGGAGAGACCTACTGAATTATATACTCACACCCTACAAAGGAACCTTAGTGTGTATACAGACCTTATTTTTTCTTTCAGGTTCAGTATAATTTGGGTAGAGTATCGGGCTGGAGAAATTTTATGGGTGTAAGAGATTTGGATGAGGGCTAGTTATGGTAGTAGGTCCAGTGTGTGTATTTTTTATCTTTTATATACTTTTATTTATGGTCAGCTTTGTGGGAAATCTATTTTTCTTTTTTATTAAAACATCTTGTATGATATTAGATGTGATTATTTATTCTATATACTTGTATGTTGATGTTGTTTCATTATTTATTATTTTTGATCATTATGATGATGTTGTAATAGTCTCACCAATGCATGGTTTAAGACCTTTCCACTAGTTAGAAACCTATAGCATATAGGTTGGCACGCTTGAGGAAACATGAAACTCTAGATAAGAAAATGGTTCCATAGAGGGGTATAAAAGGGAGTGAGATTGTGGTTGGGAAAATGCCTTAGAATCCCTCTAAATCTATCCCATGTTTCATGGAAAATATCCTAACCTTCATGGAATGATATAGTGATTTATTTCCTCACCTAAGTGAAAATATTATGAGAATTAAAATTACTCACAAATGAGTTTAAAACTTGGTCCCATGTGTCAACAATTTCATCATTATATTATTATAAATATCACCCTAAAATAACATTTAAATAAAAGGTAAACACTATGAACTTAATATCCTCTTCATGAATCCCATACAAAGGTAATTTATACACAATATTATTAAATTATATGATAAAATTTGGTGCATCCTCATAAGTATGACCATTATAGAAGGGTATCATGGATTGGTATGAATGTTTCATTTCATAATTCCTAGACCTAGTGGAAAATCTTATGCAATATGGGTTATTTTAAACTATGGGATGTTGTAAATCTCTATGTCTTGACCTCTCAATATTTCAATTCCATGTTTGAGGTGGAATATGACGTTCATTTTGGTTCTCGGCACTCTCAATTTCCTGATTTTCCTTATCATATTAATTTCTCCATCATATGGTTGTGATTTTATTGTCTATTTTAGGAATTAAAGTATTTAGATAAAAATTTGATGATTCCATGGTTTGTATGAAATTTAAATTTAAAATTAATTAAATTCAACATACAATAGAAGAATACAATTGGATTTTAGAATATTTTTATCATATTATCTTTTATAAATAGATTTATTGAATAGTAATTTTTTTGTTGGAAACACATGCCTTCACAAAAAAAATGCCAATTTTTATCCAATCATCATCAAATCACACAAAAATGAAATTTCTAACATACATAGAATTAGTACAATGTAAAGTAAGAAAAACACATATAGAATGGAAATATAGCATTAACCAAGGAAAATAAAAAAATTGCACACAAATAACAAAAAATTGGAAAATTTAGATATGAACCTTAAAAGTGTGAAATAGTGATTAAATTGATAATGAATGCAAGAATAAAGGTATGAAAAAAGTTTGAAAGATGGCTGGTAGATAATTCAAATAGATGAATTAGGAAACAATACATATATGAATTGAATTTTTTTCTTCTTGTATCAAAATATATACAAAATTCACTAATGATATGAAAAATGAAGTTTAATTTTACTCAATACGACTTAGATAAATAACAAAATCAAATAACCTATCCCTAATGTCCATTTTTTAAAAAAAATTACACATAATATATTTCATTTCCACATAGAAAAGAAAAACAATAAAATTTTCCAAATTAATTACTTTAATCAACACCATTAATGTTAAAGATCCATTGTTTCCATCCATAGTAACATAAATAGTGTATAAAAGATGCTCAAGGATAATTAAGATGAGGAAAGTGAACAAAAGAGTGCACAGTGAGAAATTGATCGAGAACCAAAAAAATCTATTTAATTTTTATAAAAGAATCTAGTTATCCATGTTCAATACAGAAGAAACAATATAAAATGAATACTTTATGAAATACACTAAAACAAATTAAAATTGAGTGGTAAAGATAAAAGATTATCTACTGAGGTTTTCCCTCTCCATCTCTAGCTTCCTTTGAATCCTACACTTGACTAATTCCATTGTGCCTCATGTGCTCCGCATAATTCCTAAATGAATCCCTCCTCATTTTGAAAATAATCACCTGTAAAATCCTATATCTGAGCTCACAGTCCAAAACCCTAGTTTTATCCTTCACCTACATGTGTAATGGGTCAATATTGATCTTCATCCTTGATGTGACTTGAGTTGAGATCTCTCATAAATATTATTACCTCGACATGTGCTAGGTTTATAATATAAGCATTACATACTTTAGTTCAACTCTATCTCAATTAAATATTCATCAACTTTACTTTTTAGTATCTTTATAGGCACTACTTTAATCAGATAATTCTCTTTCTTGTCTGTAATATTTAATTTAAGAAGTTAGGACTTCTCATGAATAGATCAAAAATCAATATTTTGAGTGGTCTTTTAAACTATATTTTCCACTAAACTTAAAATTTATCAAAGGAAAATATAATATACATTAGCACTAGAAACTCTATGTTTAATACCTTGAAATAAACTATATTCAATAACTCTACATAGAAACACTACATCAGTTACCTTGAAATCATTTGAAATGATTAAATTTGGAAAAGGATGGGGAATTTTATGTTACTTTTCATGTACACTATATTCATACTGGAAGCAATTTTTAGTAAATAAAATGAACTCAACATAGTTATTCTATATAATTAGACCTTGAGTAAGATAAGAGCTCTTTGTTTAGTCTTGAGAACTATATATGGAAATTTTAACCATTCACCATATACTCTATACCAACTAGATGAAATCTCTACTCAATACTTAGCTTATTTCTAGATTCTCTTATACAACTGATATTAACAAAATTCAACAGACAAGAAGAACCAAAAATAAATAAAGAATCTATCCTAGAAAAAATAAAACATCAATAAATTCAAATTATTTATAATAAAATAAAACCCATTCCAAAAAAAGAAATTAAAATTTAAATAAAATGGAACTATTTTTTTTAATCTGATTTCAACGGAATCAAAAAAAGTATATTTCATTAAAAAAAATTAGTAAAATAAAAACATATTTTTCAAAAAAAAATATGTATAATTACATCTAAGAAATTTATATCATTTAAAAAAATCACCATTATCATTCAAATATTACAAAAATATCAAAATAAAATTTAAAATAACCTAGATTAAAAATATCACCAGTTAAGGAACATTCCATTATAAAAACATGAATATTAACTTAAAATATTTTGTAAAACATGTATTATAGTAAATACACATCAAGAATTCTACTACTATTCAACAACATCAAAATCTCCTTGTTTTCTAGAACAAAATTTCATATAAACAAAAACTACATCTTTGAAATCTCCAATATATTTCTCAAAAATATATTCCTCAACAGACTTCATGGAGTGATCCTCATGAGATTAATCAAAAGTATCTACTTTATTTACTTGAGCAACTAGAGGTTCTTTAACATTATCAATAGCAGACCCCACATCCACATGAAGAAATATCTATTCGTGTTAATCCTATTGTTATTGATTCTTAATGGATATAAGAAATCCTTAGGAATCACTGAAATATAAGCTAAGGGTCCTTAGTTAACCTAATGATAATATAGAGTTGTGATGGAATTTCAAAAAAATCCTATATATCTAAACATTTATTCTTATTTTCAAATATCAAGACCAAAAACTGGCCATAAGGATAAAAACTATGGTTCATTGATCTTTTAGAGAATTGATATATATACCTCAAAATGTATCAATGTAAGTTCACTTTATCGAATTTCATAAGAAAATACAACACATACTTGTCCTAAAAATTCACCTTCTCAAGAAGTCATTCACTTGGTGAAAATACATTCAAAACAAATTTCACATAAACATTTCTTTCAAGATAAAGACTCTTTACCTGCATCTTCTTAACATTATGATTAAAAAAAACAAATAAAACATGAAATCTTATAGACTGAATGACATATCATTTTACAAATTCCCATTGAACATAAATATACATTGATATGGTAACTGGAATATATCATCAAACTCTATAGAATAAATAAAAATTTCTTTTCCATTCATATTTTAGGTGGTACCATATAAATTATGATCAAATTGAATTAATAAATTCTCATAAAAATCACGGTTTATTTATAAATAAAACAAATTATTTGTTTTTCATCAAATGATTACTCCTATCCTTGAAATCACAAAACTTTCATCAATATGAGAATTAGGATATTTGAAAAA
This sequence comes from Viscum album, assembly GCA_963277665.1. Lineage (NCBI taxonomy): Eukaryota > Viridiplantae > Streptophyta > Magnoliopsida > Santalales > Viscaceae > Viscum > Viscum album. The sequence continues at coordinate 1,500,955,095 of OY728119.1, read as the reverse complement.
ATGAAATTGATATATTTTCTAAGTAACACTCAGTGGTGTCTAATCATGGATTATTTATTCTTTTAGAAACCCAAGGTACCTTCCTCAATTTTTACCCATTAAAGATGTATGGTTGAAGGTTTTAAGGATAAAGGTTAAGGGTTATATTTGAAATATCTAGTTATCTAATGGGTTTTAATTATTAATATTGTCTCAATATAAATAGTGAACAAGAAATGGATAGAGATATAACCTTAGCATGACATTTGAAAAGAAATTAATTTAAAATAAAAGTTATTATAATAAAATTACTAATTTAAATAAATACATTAATCACATATATATAAATAGTACATAGTAAATTTTTTCAGATTAAATAACGAAAATAATCATTTTAACATAAGATAACACAAAAATAATGTTTATCTGAATTCAAATAATCATAATTTAGTATTTAAAAAATCAAATATTTTATCTAGAAATTATTTTTTAAATTATCTATCTACTAATTCTCAGTATTAATTAATTATAAATAGAAATCACATTTTTGTGTATGGTCTCTCATGAAATGATTCGTTAAAACAATATGTACAGGTTTATAATGTATTTTTTGATTCTTTGAAAATGATGGTAAATTTTGGTTAAAATTGAATCACAATTCCATAGAGATGTGTTGTATACACAAAAATTGTGGAAAAATACTACCAACTTCAATTTATATCCTCTTTAAAAATAGATAATTTAATATAATATTTCTTTTTACTACGCCCTGAAAGGAATGAGTTACATAAGAAGTGGAAGGTACCTAAGGTTCTCTTTTTATCTAAACTATAAAATAAAAAATTATAATCATAATATAAAATTATATTGAAATCATATATATAGAAAAATTAAAGATAAATAAATAGATCCATTCAAATATCTCAAAATTATTTTGGTGGTATTTAAATGTGATTATTTTTTATTTACATGAAATTGAGCACATAGGCATAATGAAAACATGGTTTTTGTTTTACTATTATTTATATGTAGTAGACTCCCAATTATTCCTCTATAAAAAATTTTATCTAAGGGTTTCCAAAATTCAACCAATCTAATTTTGATATGATAAATAATCAATGTTTTATTTTCCATACTAATTTGAATTATAAACCTTTTCCGCAAGCTATGTATGTATTTACATTGATTTATCACATTCCCAAAGTCATTATGATAAATTATAAAAACAAGAATAAAATTTGACACGCTGTTATAATAATTGCAAATTCTGTTATCTTGAGTTTAGAAAATTCATTAAACATTTTTTGATTTATTGAACTAAAAATAAATTCCAGGGTCCTGAAAAATCCACAAAGGAGATTCTACCCAAATCCCCCAAAGAATCGGTGAAAAGAATGGAGAAAATCCAAAGAAGGGACACAAGCAGGACCGGTCCGCGGACCGGTCCCATGAAAACGCATTGTGGCCAGGCTCCACAAAGCACCCCCCTCCGCGAACCATCACTGTTTACGAAATGGAGGTGGAGATCCTCCACTGTTGTGAGGCAGGATGGGCACCAATCCGGTTCACCGTCATGAACCTCCCCAACCACGGACCACATCGACCGGTTCAAGCCGCATCTGCTGTCGTTTGTGGAATGGAGGTGGAACCCTCTGTGGCCACAAATCACTCCCTGAGTTCAGTTCGTGGGGTGGGGAGAAGCGCGTAGTACCCACCACGAGTCACGAATTGACCAAGTCAGCCGTAAACCGGGTTTTCAGTCATGGGACACCGCAAAAGGTGTCGCGTGACCGTAGATACATCAATTTCACCACTCTATAAAAGGATACTAAGGGGAAAAGAAAAACAAAATCTCAGATTCAGAGGAAGAGGATTCAGAGGAGATCAATCAGACTCGGTGGAAGGATTTCGAAGGAAGGATTAAGATTTCGCAAACAGAGAAGTTTCAGTTCGCGAACTAGAGCAGGTATAAACCTAGGAACGAACTAATATGGAACCAAAACTACATAATAATTTGTTGAACCACGAACTTAAAATAACATAAAAAGAGAAGGTTGCGAACCATAGCCCCTCCGCAGATGCACTCCCCGAGGACCAGGGTGTTTATGCCTCTTTTTCGATCCTCCGCACCGCATAGCACCCTCTTACGTGGGCGAAGCCTCGACCGATGAACCCCTGATCGGTGCCAACCATGGCCGCCACTGCTCATGTGTAACCCCCATGTACCAACCTTCTATGCGGGCTAAACCTGAACCCACGAACCCTCCTGGTTCGCAGGATGCCAATTAGTCTGCGGACCATCCTGGTTCGTGGACGACCTCTCAGTCCGCGGACCCTCCTGGTTCGCGGATAGCCTCTCAGTCCGTAGACCACCCTGGTTTGAGGACAACCTCTACAGCCGTGTAGCACTTCCCTACACGAAGGGTGCCACCACCCATACCCATGTGTGGTCTACCAAAACCTTCAGAGTTCTCATTCCCCAAGCCAGATAAAATCTTTCCAATCTGGTCTGATCCTCCAAAACCTCCTCATTGGCCTACTCATCAGACATGAGCTGAGGCCTCTACCAAAGCCACCAGATTCATGTGGTATAACCCTCAGGCGCATCAGCGTGCTGTTTTGAGTTCACATACCCATGGTAAATAGAGGTGAAGGGGTTTCCCCGACCCTTGAGCAGATTCCCAAAGCATTCCTGGGTTCACATTCCCATGGTAATGTGGAGTCTAAGCTTAGGAATCCCCTTTATTCCCCTCCACTTGTTAAGGGATTCCCAGGGATAGTAAAATACCCATCTGAAGGAAGCCCTAATGCACTGCAAGAGAGGATATGGGCACAGGAGCACCCATTTTCCCTCTCCCGCTACACTTTGTCGCTTATGGGCCTCATCAGAGTGTAATCCCCAATCCATCATCATGGGATGCCCTCATGTGTAAGCCCCACTCTACTTCTCACGTACACACCTCTCACGACGTGATCTTATGGTCCCTGCTACCTCTTATTTATCACACCGAGCATGACTCACATGGTCTTAGAGTAAGCATCGACCATGAAATCCTTTTATGGGCCTCCTCAGAGTGTAAGCCCCAATCCATCACCCTGGGCCTCCTCAAAGTGTAAGCACCAATCCATCATTTTGGTCCGCCTCAGAGCGTAAGTCTCAATCCAATGCGAACTATGTGTACTTTGATCCCTACCTCCTAGGCAGGGTACGTAGGAAGCCTCCAAGAGGTTCAAGCCCACCACCCAGTTGTTCCAACAACCTTCACGTCGGTTCGCCTTTGTCCTGCATGACAATAAACTATACATGAGAACTATGTGGACTTTGATCCCTACCTCTTAGGTAGGGTACATATGAAGCCTCCAAGAGGTTCAATCCCACCACCCGGATGTTCCGACAACCTTCACGTCAGTTCACGTTTGTACCGCATGACAATAAACTATACATGCAAACTATGAGGACTTTCATTGCCAACCACCGGGATATGTAGGAATCCTCTATGAGGTTCAAGCCCGATCATCGTTAGACCCCCTAGGTCCACCTTCACATTGGTCTTCCGAAGCTCCCATGCGAACTATGTGGATTTTGATCCCTGTCTCCTAGGCAGGGTATGCAAGAAGCCTCTATGAGGATCAATCCCACCACCCGGCCAATCCGATTATCTTCACATTGGTTCACTACGACACTCCTAGTTCCACCTCAAGAGAGTTCCAACTCTTCGAGGTCATTAATCCAATGAGGGATGGTAAACCTCGGGCATAAATTATTCTGAACCCCTATGTCTTGTTGACCATTGCCCACCAAGGTTAAATCCATGGATACTATGTTTGGGTACAAACCAAAGATTCGCGAACATATGAATATGTATTAAATCTATAAGAGAGTCCTGGAACATGCAATAATTCCCCCCAAAAGGGTGTGATGAGCCCGACTTCCCATCCTCTCAAACAATGTGAGTTCTTAAGCATCGCTGGTTGGACCATCCGATGAATACCTGCCTTTGGAAAGAAGGTCCACACGTCATCGGATATGGAACTGTTGGGCATTTTGAGACCAAAACCCGAAACAAAAATGGTGAACCCAACGTGAATCTTTAACAAATAATGACGGATTTAACATAATCCCACCCTGTGCCCCCTTTCACTCACAAGGAGGTCCAAGAAAGGTCATTAATTATGCATGGGATCATGAGATGCTTCTTTGACGGGTTTGCTGCTTCTATTTGTTAAAATGTTTTACAGGTACTACACAGAACTCCCTTCGATCCAATGACGTCCCAGAGAAACTCACAAGCACGTGCTTCCAACTACTCAATGACAAGACTTCCTCGCCTATGGAGGACCCATCAACCACCCAGCATCTTCAACATTGGGTCTCGGACGTGCTGATCTGAGAGTACCACGTGAACGGTACTCTCCCAACGGTGGAGGCGGCCATGCACGCCCTGCAATCCACGACGACCCTCCAGTCGCTTGCCCAGCAATGGCGGCAAAGGTAGATCCAGACAGCCCCTGTTGCTGTCTCCAACCATTTCACGAGTCTATCCCCAGAACGGGACAATGCTTACCTCTGTTATCTTAGGGAGATGGATGAGGTCGACATTGAGGACTTCATCCCCACCGAACGGGGGTTCCGCTCCAAAGCCCCCTCCGGCAGACGTCATCGCGGTCATGTCGTAGCCCAATATCCTCAGGACATGGAGGATGTATCCCCTAGGATTCAGGCCCATGCTCTCTAGGCTCCGGCCCATCGAACCGCCTGACGAGGGTGGAAGACGTACAATTAGTGACCGGTCATCACCCTAGTCCCAGAGGAGGAGCTCTGCTGCCCAGCCATGGAGACGTACCACGAACAGGCACCTACACCTGTTCGCTCCTCCCGAGCCTGCCATCCAGACATGGAAGCATCATACAAGTTGGCGCACATCCCCGCCGAGCTCCATCAAGCCCGTCGCTCACACAAGACGACACTTACCAGGCTGGCACCTCTCCCTGCCAAGGGTCGTGAAGCCCACCAGCTTGACGTGGTGGCAACCTGGCGCCTGCAGGACCAGCTCCTAGCAGTTGCTTCTAATGCCCTCCATCCTGATATGGTGGAGATCAACAAATCCCACCACCTAGATGTGACAGAAAATCATAGGCGGGCACGTCTCCCTGTCAACAAAGGCCACCGACTCGATACGGTGGGAAACCAATATATGCAGGGCCAGCTCCCTGTGGATGCAAGTATAGTCTGCCATCCCGATGTGGTGGAAAATGGAGAGATAAAATGGCATATCCTGGCATAGGGGAATATTAGTTCACCCTCCTCGACACAAGAGAATTGTCAGTACCCACTAACCACCAGAGGGCCGGAGTAGGATATTCCTACTCTAATACCAGAATGGACCTTCATACATGTTCCAGCCAAAGATGTATCTCTACATATCCTAGAAATGATGGAGGAGCAGGTATCGATCCCAGATCATATCTTCCAAACTTGCCATAATGTAATTGTATCAGCGTCAACAACAAGGACTCGGGCTTGTGAGCATGTCTCCCCAATTGAGGAGACTCATCTAAGAGACGAGATAGCCGCCTCGGAGCAGATCTGCATCCCGGTTTTTTCCCAGGAGGGTCGCCAGCCATATTCCACGACGCAAGGGCAACCAGATCAAGCAGCTTCACTCGTTCCAACTTGAGGACACCCTTCCATCATAGTGGATGCTTCAGAGAAGGCATATATCCATGATAAAAGTCAAGATGTTTGTCGGTGTATCCTGACAGTATGACGGGACCCAATTAGATAGGTACCCAATGGTGAAGTCTGTTTTCAACAGCAGATGGTCTTCGCTGCCCACAAAAGAGTGCCCCAAATGTTCCAAAGGCAGCAGTAAAATAAAGAGGGAGTTTATGACTCCACTCAGCTGGAAGCTACGGTTCCCAATGCTGCTAAGCATACATCAAAGGCTTAGAACCCTTCCCATACATTACCATATTATGGGAGTGGTAGTAGCAGTGGCGAAGGTCCTCCCTACAATGTCGCTACCAGCATCTCTGAAGGTCCTCCCAAGAGCACCTGTGGGGGCCTCCCCCGCGGTCATATAATGATTGATCACGAGAGCTCCTCTATTGATGAGAGTCACAGAAACCCTCCTTGTGACCAGAAGATCGAGCAGCAATATAGTCCTCCACTTATTGCGGTCCACCCTGAAGGTCCTCCCCGGGGAATACATTGCAATCACTCTCCATGTAGTGGGACCATAGATTATGATAGTAGTCCTCGCTATCATAGTCGCAACTACAGAGTCCCTCCTCGTAGTGACGTCTCATCATGTCAAGAAGGTCCTCCCCTTGTCATCACCTACCCTGAAGGTCCTCCCTAGGGGTTACGCTGCAACGACACTCCGCATAGTCGGGCATCAGATCACAGTGGTAGTCCTCACCACCCTAATAACGGAGGTCCTCCCCGTAGAGACATCAAGAAATGAGAAGGCCCTCCCCTCATTGTGGTACATTCTGGAGGCCCTCCCTAGGATGTATCCCACATATATTCTCCATGCAGCAGCAGTAATGGTAGTCCTCACCATTTCCGTAGTTGTGATGGTAGTCCTCGCCACCACGACAGCCATTGCGAAGGTCCTCCTCGCATTGGCCCCAAGCAACAGGAATGTCCTCCCCTTATCACAGTGTGTCCTGAAGGTCCTCCCCAAAATGCTCATCGAACGTAAGCCATGATGGTCATCCTCACCATGATGGCAGTTATTGAGAAGGTCCTCCCCGTAATGATGCTACACGGCCAGAAGGTCCTCCCCTTGTCGCGGCATGCCTTGGAGGTCCTCCCCAGGGTGTGCACTGAAAATTTCCTCTATGCAGTGAAGAATCAAGTAGTAATGGTAGTCCATTCCATTATAGTCTCCATTGCATAGGTCCTCCCCGCGATGAAATATCATATCGATAGGAAGGTCCTCCCCCTACTGAATCAAGCACAGAGAAGCCCTCGTATGTCGAGGAACTCAAAAGGATGAGATCAAGCATGTTAGATTCCCAGTTAGTTTCCGATGACATCCTCATACAATCAGAAGATGGTCCAGGGATGCGTTCATCCTCTGAACCACCTCGGAATTTCCCACATAATGATTCAGCACCTACCGGTCCTTCTACCTCTGACTACACTGACAGTGAGCATCTCAGTTGGGCTGATCAGGTAGAGGAATCACTAGTGGAGGAGTATGCCAATATGCTGCACTTGAGGAAACGACTAGCCAAGGATGAAATATGAGTTATGTTTTGGCCTATGTCCACCTCTCAGTTAGATATACCCAGAGAGTTCTTAGAAGAATTCATGCACGGCATCCGACGTAATATATGGACAACCCTCCACTGACTGAAATAAAGCTTTCAGCCCTACAACGGGTATGTAGACCACGTCAAGACAATAGGAGACCTCCTGCATCACATCGACCTGGAAGCTCTTCCTTCAGCACGGCAGCAATGACCCGAGAGGCGTAAAGGAAACATGGAGATATCATGCCTCCTTGCACTGCACCAACTGCGCCTCCTCATCGGTGATGCTCCAATGGGAGTCCATATCAGGGGATGGGAAGAACATGGAGCTCTGTTTTTCACTCCACTCCCAGCCCAGAAGAACCCGTTCGGTATGGTGTCTTGCAACGTCATCACGTCAAGAAATAAATCGAGTGGTCCCCCTGTTCAGGAAAGGCAACACACCCAATAGATTCAGGCCTTGAGTAAGTCCCAGAAGCACCAGGCCTGACGAGAACAAGCCATTCAAGAACTCCTGAATCAGGCCACCGAGAGCATACAACAGGCCTCTCACCTAAGAGAGGACAATCAGCAATCTTTTCTCATCTTCCCAAAAGTGATTGATCCACAGGTGAATTTGTCACCAACTCTAGTTCACCCCCGAATGGGGGCACACGAGATCAAGCAGGTCGCGATAACAGTAGCCACTGCCGCAATCCAGGGTCGTCCCCAACCTGCAGGGGTGGGGGAATTTTTAATAAAAAATACCCCCATAAGACTAATAAAACTGTGAAGAGACTCAATGTCTAAGGAGCGGATCCAACCCCAGCCCTCAAGGCTAGGGGCATTATTTACCCCTCAACAACAACCTCCCCCATGAGAGTCAATATTCTCTCATCTAGGGAGGACAATCAGAAGACGAGGTTCTCATCCTATCCTGTCATTTGAATCATCATCCCCTCTGAGAGGAAGGTGCACCGTAAGGTCCCATCAAAGAACTCTCTGTGTCACCCTTCTTCAAGAAGTCTAAAGGCAATCCCAGGTCATGAAAGGGAAGGTCAACAGAAGACACAGGAGATCCTTCTCCCATATGGAAGATGGAATCTCCTCCACCCCGCGATATGCATTCATTAACACCATAGAGGCTAAACCCATGGGTGACACTGGGGAAAATGCAAATCCGGATGGATCTAGAGACGACGGTTCCATTCAGGCTGTGACTCACAATGGACTACCAGGTGTGCACACCCGGACCAGAGGGCCGCCCTAAATATGGCCATCCATCCATCCAACCATCCTCCGCCTCCCCAGTGAGCTTCCAACAAGGATAAGAATAAAGTACTGGTTACCCTTAACCCGCCACCTTCTCTCGACAAAGATGATCCACTCACGCTCGAAGAGATATTTGCTCGACAGGAAGAGGAGATGAAAGAATTGAGGCGGCTTAACAGCGAGATACTCCAGAGGAATCGCCTTATTGAAAGTGCGTCCTAGGAGGAGCCACATCATGAACTCCAAACAGGTTCACCTTAAAGATTAAGGTTTGCCCCGGCAAACAAAACACAGTCAGGGCTCCCGTCCAACGAGGCGCCCGACCCATCCATATACCGAAACATAGATTCAGATGAATACCAAGAATTACCTCCACTCAGGAAGCAACCGGAGCGAGTACACCTGAACCCTCTGAAGGTGCCATAAACGACACATGAACCCCTAGTGCCAGCCAATCCGAATCCTCAGGCAATGCCTCAGGATACGCCTGCCCAAGACCGGACCCAACAGGATGTAAACCAGGGTCTCACCAACACCATCGAGGCACTAACAACTCAATTGGAAGCGATGGAAAGTTGACGCGCTCTGATACAGCCAGAGCGGAGACCCTACCTGGATTGGTTAAGTAACACACCACCTCCACCCAATTTTGGGAGCCCTGTATTCCTTATATTCAATGGATCAGGCGATCTAGAACAGCATTTGATGCACTACGCATCCTATTACTACCCTATGATGGGAACTCCAGAGCTACAGGAAGTAGTAAAACTCATATGCTTCGTACGGACCTTACAAAGATCTGACTTCGTCTGGTATAAGAGTCTGCCATCCCAGTCAATAAAGAGCTGGGAAGACCTTTAGCAGTAGTTCCTGTTCCACATCTGCTCAACGTTGCCTAAAACAACGGTCAGTGATCTCATGAACTTCAAGAAAAGGGAGAATGAGAGGGTCTCAGATTTCATCGCCAGATGGAAGGGTCTGACCTATTCCCTAAATAGGCCAATGCCTCAAGATGAGATGCTAGCCATATGCATCGATAATCTTAGTGATGATTTGGAAACACCACTCATACCAGTGGAGTGCACCACTGCCTTCTGCCATCTCTTGGCCATTGCCCAAAGAATTGAGGACTCCCTACAGCGGAATAATTCGAATTCCCGAATAACCTCGCAGGCTCCTACGAAAAGAACCCCTAGATCTGAAGCGTCCACTGTCACACTCAAGCTGGCCCCTGAGCCTACTCCACCGCTCAGGCCCCAACCAAGTCTTCAAGGTCCTTCTGCATATCAGCAGCCACCTCCTCCTAAATGGGATGATCAGTGAGGACCAAAACGGAACCAGTTTGTGGAATGAAAACAAAAAGTATACTTGTTCCAAGATGATCAAGTCCACTGCTACTTCATTTCTGCCATGAACTGCAACTTGTTCCGCCTCCCAGAGCCGAGGAAACCTGAAGAGGTCGGCCGCGATGATAGGCCAGATTACTGCCCCTACCATCGGATGTTGGGACACAATATCCAAGAATGCTTCTTCTTCAAAGAACTCCTGGATAGGATGGTAGACTCTGGACTGGTCGAGATGGGACCACCCCCAGCACATTTGGAATGTATCTCTATCACCGACTCCGACAAAGAGGAGGGGTGGAAGAAAGTCACCAGCAAGCAGGGGTAGAAATTTGACAACTGGATGACTCGGAAGACTATTAACCGAGCCCAGGGCATACTCCGAGCACAACTACAACAACTTGTTTTGCCACCAATAGCCCCTGAAGCCGCAGAGTTGACAGTATCGACCTCACAACCCTCCATGATCTGGTTATCCGCGTATAATAGAAGAAGGAGGAAACAATCTCAAGAGTAGCAGTCTGCGAGGGGGCCAAAGTTAGTCCCGACCCTGGTAGATTTCATGCCCTCGAATTTTGCGCCATGGGCACCGACCCACCAAACAGCACCATCAGGGACAACAAACCAGGTTGACCTGTCAGAGGATGAAGAGCAAATATTTGGTTCTATTAATTTCATCCATCTTATAGAATCATTCCCTGAAGAAGGGTATGGTTACGAACCTGAGTTCCCTACACGAGGAGCCAGGAGTAGGAATCACAGAGGTAGGGGATACCAGGGGAGGCACAGCCGCAGCCAAAACCAACCCTACGGTTGGACCTCGACCCAAACCATTAGTATCTAGGAAACCCTTGGGAGAGCCCTTCAATGGACTTAATAGGAGAAATAATGCCCCTACACTTCTACAAGCAGCCACTCTGGCCCTGTTGTTCTGCAATACCCACCAGAGGAGGAGCAAGTGTCCGGCCGCCTAGTGTGCAAAAACAGACCAACCGAGCCAAGTCCTCAAAACACAGGAATGCCATCGATATCCGACCCCGTGTCTGATCCCTCCTCATCAAATTCTTCAGCCCCTAAAGCACCCGCTAAGACTCTCCCGCCAATGGAGAAGCATCGGCCGCTGGAGCAGAAATACGATATCCTTAAGAAGATAGCATCGGTACCAGCCAATCTATCAATCCTCAATGCCCTAAGTCTGTCAGAAAACCTTAGGGAGGTGCTTATAGAAGCTTTGATTAGCCCCCAGGAGTTTCAAGCTAAGGTAGCTGCCATCGAAATTTACCGGGCGGAGACTGACCTGGCTGAATGCGATTGGTGATTTCTTTCACCGATCAGGATGAAGATGCCATCATGCAAGGACACATCAAACCACAATATGTGTCCAACACACTAAATGGTATTATGATCCAGAAAGTCTTTATAGAAAATGGCTCTAATGTTAACCTCCTCCCCCTATGGACACTCCATAAGTTGGGCTACAGTGAGGACAACCTAATTCCCTCAGCCACGACTCTGCTGGGTTACAACAAGAGTGAGAAGAATCCAATGCAACAAATTAATCTAAAGACCCATTTTGGTGACCTGGTAGCCTAAACGGAATTCCTGGTGGTCCGATAGAGCACAGCATTCAATGCCCTGCTGGGAAGGCCATGGCACCATAAGCACATGACCGTTCTTTCATCATACTACCAGTGTATCAAGTATTGCGTCAATGGAAAAAATGGAATGTTGCACGCGGACAAGGAACCTTTCGAGCTCTCCTAGTCACACTACATTGACGTCGGGTTCTATGAGAAGAACAAAAAGAATACTTTGGTTGATGGTGTCGACTGGATCCCAACTCCAAATGGCCTAGAAATGGTTCTTGATGACCCCGTCAGATAGCTTGACAGAGATTATATCCTCCCCATCAACCATGTTGAGTTCAAAAGTACAAGTACGGACACACATTCGGATTTCCTCATGACTTCAGCCATGATGGCCGAGCACGAAAATGCTGGAATGTCCACCAACCCTAGATTTGGGGATGAATACTCAAGCAGGGATGCCCACGATGCCTCTCCCTAAAACCCTCGAAGGCTCAGACCTGAAGCTCTCTCCTCGTCGGATCAAGAAGATGAGGACTTGGGAGAAGAAGAGGGGGAATATCTCAGGGACACACCTCCTATATTTGAGGAGGGTATCTCTACCATAGTAGACGAGCTTAGGTAAATTAACCTGGGTACCAAGGAAGATCTGAGGCCTAATATGATTAGTGCAGCCATGTCCCCTGAGGAGCTCGAGGTGTATACCTATTTCCTGAGGCAACATCGGGATGTTTTTTCTTGGAATTACACAGAAATTATGGGACACGATCCCAAAGTGGAGACGCACCACCTGGGTCTTCCAGAAGACCACCTAGGCTATAAACAAGCTACCAGAAGGATGCATCCCTCACATGCTGCCAAAATAGAGGCTGAAGTCGATAATCTCATTAAAGTAGGCTTCATTCGAGAGGTCCAGTACCCCATTTGGTTGGCTAACATCGTCCCTTTCAAGAAAAAAGAATGGGAAAATCTGTGTCTGCATCGATTTCAGAGATCTCAATCGGCATTTCCCGAAAGATGACTTCCCAGTCCCAATCACTGTATTGTTAATCGATGTGACGGCTGGGTACGAGGCGCTATCCTTCATGGACGGCTATTCTAGATATAATCAAATAAGGATGGCCTGAGAAGATGTAGGATCCACTACCTTCATGGCCCCTCAAGTGGTATTTTGTTACAGGGTCATGCCCTTTGGCCTCAAGAACACTGGCGCCACATATCAGCGTGCCATGCATCGGATCTTTAAACCGTTTCGGGGGAAATTCGTTGAATGATACATAGATGGCCTAGTGGTCAATTCCAGACAGTGCTTGGATCATCTGTCAGACCTTGAGACCGTCTTCAAAAAACTCCGACAACATATCTTAAAGATGAACCCCTTGAAATTCACCTTTGGGGTTACCTCAGGGAAGTTACTTGGTTTCGTTGTACGCCATCATGGCATCGAAGTTGACCCTGATAAGACAAAGGCTATCCTTGGATTACCACCTCCCAAAAATCTCACCGAGTTGAGGGGATTCCAAGGACAACTAGCCTATATTAGGAGGTTCATGGCCAACTTGGTAGGAAAATGTTTGCCCTTCCCCAGGTTAATGAAAAAGGGGGTCACATACCAATGGACGAATGACTACCAAGAGGCGTTTGAAAACTTGAAGAAGTACCTCTTAATCCCACCGGTGCTCATGCCCCCGGTTGAAGGAAGACCTCTCATCTTGTACGTGACATCCTTAGAGCGATCACTGGGAGCCTTCCTCTTGCAAAAGAATGATGCGGGTAGTGAAAGCAGTCTCTATTACCTCAGCCGAACAATGATTGATGTTGAGACTCGATACTCAAACATTGAGAAGATCTGTTTAGCCTTGGTCTTTGCGGTTCAAAAGTTGCAACATTATCTTCAGCATCACAAAGTCCATTTGATCTCGCAGAGTAACTCGCTCAAGTACATCCTCAGCCGCCCGATGCTAATCGGATGCCTATCCCGATGGGCGGTCATCCTGAAACAGTTTGACATCCGGTTTGTGCCTCAGAAATCCATCAAGGGCCAGGCATTGGCAGACTTTCTGGCAGAGAACCCTTTGATAGGGACCACTGCACCAGACGCTGAGCTACCTGGTGAAGACATCTTCTCGGTTCGAGAGGAGTTCCCATCATGGGAAATGTTCTTTGAGGGTGCATCCCAAAGCCCAACCGGGAGGAGGTTGGAGGATCCTAGATTCAACAAAGTAGGTCTGGGAATAATACTCATATCCCCAGAAAAGGTAGTTTTTCCATATTCCTTCCTCTTATCAAAAGGATGTACAAACAATGAAGCGGAGTATCAAGCTCTCATTGCAGGCCTGGAGCTCACACTCCAGGAACAAGTGCAGCACCTAAAGGTAAAAGGTTACATGGAGATGGTCATCAAGCAAGTCAATGGTGACTATGCTATTAAAAAGGAGTTGATCCCCCTGTTTGACCATGTATGGTGGTTAATGGCTGATTTCTCCACAGAACCAACATTGACCTATATTCCCCAGTCTTGGAATGCTCAATTTGATGGATTAGCCAATGCTGCCACAACCCTAGCTGACCCAGACCGGGATGAAATGATTATCAATATTGGTCACCATCGAATGATATTGCCATTTGTTCAGACCAAGACAGCTGAAATCCACGAAGTCATCCCTGTCCCTGATCCATATGCTCCTACCACCTGATAGATGACCCCCATTGAAAACTACCTTAAACGGGGAGAACTTCTATCAGATAGGGCTGAACGAGAGCCAATACGGAGAAGGGAAATCAACTTTCTCCTATATGGTGGTGCGGGTCAGTAAGAGGTCCTCTACAAACAAGGCCTCGATGGAGTTCTCCTCAGATGTATTGAATGAGAATAAACCACCACTGTCATGACTGAAGTGCATGCTGGAGAATGTGGAGCACATAAACCAGGGACCAAGCCTTCCCATCAGGTTCGAAGGCTTAGGTACTACAGGCCCATAGTGGCATAAGACTGTGAGCATTTTACCACAAAATTCCACTCATGCCAGATTCATGCCAACTTCAAACACCAACCCCCAGAGTTACTTCATCAATCCAAGTACTCCTGGATATTTTCCGTCTGGGGGATGGATGTTGTGGGACCATATCCTCTCACCACAGCCAAACAGCTGAAATATATCCTCATGACAACCGACATCTTTTCCAAGTGGGCAGAAGCCATAACCCTCAAGGAAGTTGGGACAATAAATATTGTCAGCTTTTTGAAGACCAATATCATCACCAGATTTTGTGTCCCTCATACCATACTAACAGACAACGACACCAACATCTGCTCTGCTGAATTGGAGAAACTATACCACGAGTATGGTATTAAGGCTGACCACTCATACTGCTACCATGCAGCGGCCAATGGACAGATAGAAGCTTTCAACATGACCATGTCCAACATTCTCCAGAAAATGGTGGAAAAATACAAGAATTCATGGCTGGATAAAATCTTCCACGCATTGTGGGATTATCGAACCACAATCCACACCGCTACTCAGGCTACCCCGTACTAATTGGTGTACGGCATAGAGGCGGTCCTTCCCATTGAACTCCAACTTCCCGCACTCCGTGTTGCCATCTGTGATCAATTATCCGATGATGAGTAGTCAGAAAAGTGGCTAGGTGAATTGTAACAGCTAGACGAGAAGCGGTTGCACACCTTGCACCATCTGGAAGTATACCAGAACCGGATCACACGAGCCATCAATAAAAAGGTTCATATTCGGTCTTTCTTGGAAGGAGAGTTAGTATTGGTCCTCTGGACCCCAATGATACCCTGAAAGAAACCTCCAATGCTGGAACCCAAGTGGGAGGGACCATATGTTTTACACAAGGTCTACTCCAATGGAGCATATACCCTGATCTCCATGGATGGGCAATTCACCATGGCTCTTACAAATGCGAGATTCCTGAAGAAGTATTTTGCATGATAACTAAAGGTGTATGCCTCGTCCGAGATGCATGACATTAAACTGCCAAGAACCCAAGGGTCCAAACTCTATGACCTTAAACTAAGAGTATCACATCCTCACCGCATGATGTTAAACTATATGGAGTACATCCTCACTGCATGACGTTAAATTGCACCGAATCTAATAATGCCCTACGTTCTAAGTATATTAGAACATGTTGACCCTGTTTTCCTTTGAGTGACCATAGTAATAGTCACCCAACAGTTCGAGATCTATGACTGCTAAACTAGGAGTATCTCGTCCTTACCGCACAACATTAAACTGCATGGAGTAAAGGTACACCCCCACGCGCAAAATGAATCAATACAGGGAGATCTTTAAGCTTTAACAGCAACCAGGGCTGTGTATGCCTGACATGTTCAGAAATTTCCTTCCCCGATGATAGACTTCGTGGCCCGGAAAATTGTGGATCTTCATAACCATTAATGGACATTAGAAGTGGAAAGTCATCAACTTGGATACACCTTTGCATTGACTATGCATACCATTCCCTCAGCGGCTCTGCATATTGATAGCCCCTAGCCCATCTACCAAAGGAAAGATTTCCCCAGGCAATACTTTTCCTAGCTCCGTACGCTTACCGGCCTCAGATCCTCTGTAACATATCTCCTGATCCAAGAAGCCCTAGAACCATGATTTACACCATCAACCCCCCTACACATCTTGGACATTCCAGGATACTCGAGTCCAGTTACATTCTAATCAAGAGTGGCCTTTTCAACTAGGTCTTTACCACACGACGTTAAACTGTACGGTCAATCGTCCTTGCTGCACGACGTTAAATTACACACCATTGGAAAAGGAAAGAAAAATTCCCCTCGTCCTCGCTACATGACGTTAAACTAAGAAGCATCCTTTAATAATTCTCTTCATCTTTACCGAATGACACTAAACTAAATGGTCAAACCCACCATGCATTCAGTAAGGAATGGAGGCATTTCTCTATCCTTCAGTACATGGGTCAGACCGATGCAAGTCACCGTCTCACACCCAAGTGAGAAGGGATTACTTCACCCATTCTTGGGAAGTTTAGTCTAGATGTTTCCCCATTATCCAGGCACCCTCTCATCAAAAACCATACTCTGTACTCAGAAAAAGCTAGACTCTCATAAGCAACCCCTGGTGGTCACAAATCTCAACTTCCCTGAAGTTGCTTGGCTATCAGGGGAATAAAATCATTGACCTAATGACACCTTTGCATGACTATGCATACCATGCCCTCAGCAGCTCTAGATATTGATTTCCCCTAGCCCGTCTACCAAAGGCAGGATTTCCTTAGGCAATGCTTCTCTCCGTACGCCTCTTGGCCTCTGATCCCCCATGTCTATCCCAGGATTCAGAAACCCTCTAAGTTACAGTTTACCAACCTCTTTTTTAACCCTGCCTAAATTTGGTGGAACATCTCTGACAAGATTACCGAGGACCAGAAGAAGTCGTTCCATTTTAAATGATTTCCCAGCTGCATGACATTAAATTGCATCAAGCCCCAACCGTCCTTTATGAATAGATATATGCATAGGACAGGAACCTTTATTCCACATTCCTGATTGATATAGATGTTCTCAAAACCTTTCAGATGTCACATACCCTTTCCTAGCCACCCCCGGTCGTTTTCATAATTCTCCAGGCCACCCGTGGTGGTTTCCATAAACCAGACTTTCATGAAGTCCTATGGCCATCAGAAATGGAGAGTCATTGACTTAAGGATACCTTTTCACGACTATGCATACCATGCCCTCAGCGGCTCTGCATATTGATCACCCCTAACTTATCTACCAAAGGCAAGATTTCCTTAGGTGATGATCCTCCTACCTCTGTATGCCGATGCAGCTCCCATGCCTTGAGACATGCCCTACATGTCATTCAAATTTAAACATGTTCCCCTGTATGCGTCTAAAGGATATTGAGGCATATTTTAATCAACCAAACCTCATTGGGGCCCTTGCCCCACCATACTTGGTCAAATCTATTCGTCCTAAAATATCACTAATGATAGCCTTGATGGTAGGACTTTAAACCGCCCAAGAAAAGAGGCACAAAGCCTGTTAGGCCGAAAACCTGAAAAGGGAGACCTAAGCAAAAGTCAGGCCATACCCACTGGGTTCACACTAAATGAGTGTAGGAAAAATTAGGGTATGAAAAGAAGAGACAAAAATTTTGTAGGAATCTTCTATAAATCCCTAGCAATACTCAAACTATGCTCGCTGGACCCCATGGTATAGGAAAAAGTTAGAGCTTGTTTTCCGGAGTTATGATTTATTTTGATTCAGTGAATAGTTATTTAAACAATAATTGTTCTAGTAACAATCAAATTTCACAGAAATAAATGATTGATAGAGATTTTATTTCGTTCGAACAAAAAAAAGGAGGACATCCACAAGCTGGGGTCTCTCCCTCACGAAAACAAAGGTAGAGGGGTAAGTAAAACAGATAGTACAAGAGTGGTTCTGATAGATGCAAAGGAGTCTGGCTTGCTCTCTCCACCAGATCAGCGACCATGCGGCGAAGGTCGTTGCATGACCGTTCCAACATGGCCTTCTCCCTGGATTCAACCTCAGCCACCAGACGAGTATGCTCCACTGTTGTTTGGAGATCGTTGATCCCTTTTCTAGTGGCATCAAGACGACCGGTCATAGCTGACAACCGATTCCTCAGCATCACTGCACGTTCTTCACATTCATGTAACTCGGAGGATAGGACGGTCGCCTGATCTCAAGAGATCGCCTCCTGTTATATCAGCTGATGGAACTGTATCGTGGGTTCCTCTAGGGCTCGAGTCCCGCAACGAGTGGCAGCAAAGTGATAAAGTTTGTGTTCACTAGTGGCAGCTTCCTCATGGGCCATGACAACCTGGCAAGCAAGAGAATGGAACTACCGATAGTCAAAGCCACCCAACCCCAAACCCCAGAAGAGTTGTCGAAGAGCTTCGGTCTTAGTTTCCATCTCAGCAAGAAGAGTTTCGACAACGATCTCGAAAATCCGAGGCCAGGACCACCTGCGCACCGCCCGGTGGTCCGCCATGACACGAGGATCTTTGGTATCCTCACTAGATAGAATGGGAATTAAATTTGGCATTGCAACCAGTGCAGAAATGTTCTCGCTAGAAGCCGGTTCCAGAGCTGGAAGGTCTGGAGCCTCTAACCCCGGTTCAGGCTTGGGGATAAAATTGCTAAGCCCGGTATCAATTGGAAAAACTTCCGGGATTTTCTTACTAGGACCCATAACCACAGGGCCATCCTTATCCACATCCAAAAAGGATGAACCCGTCGGAACTCCGGCCACCGCAGAGCTGGGAGAGGAAAACCCCCTGAGTCGCTTTGATCAAAGAGCCACCAGTCGATCCTCCCTTAGAGCTGATGAGGAAGGTTCAGTGGATGCTACATCCGCAACACATCTTGATATGGAAACCTGTAGAACGGCCTTCCCTAGGATCCCATTGGGATAGTATTTTGCCCACACCTTTGCATACTCCATGGAAAGGTCGGTGGCCACCCCCAGGACAGTCAGGGGAATGCTCGTGTCAAATCCCTCTCGCGTCAGCATCAACCACCATTGACGAAGTATGGTCGGGTGCAGTTCTCAGGCCTGAGGATGTGGAAGGGAAACTTGGACTTCCATGCACCCAAACTAGTGAGAAAAATGATATGGGATATACAGCTCGCACAGAGAAACCTCGTCGATCCGCACAGACATAAATATGTCCCGTAGAGAGATCATGTAAGAACACTCCTCCAGGCTCCCCCGTCAGTTGTCAACTAAGACGCCGGAAGGGGTAGGGTAGGGAGTGAAAGAAAAGTGGGAAAAGTCACTCAGTAGCTCGAGGACTTCACGAGGGCTGAGGGATTTCAAGCGAACTCCAGCTATATTAAGAAGGGTAGGCCGAAAGGTAGGAAGCGGGATGACCATGTTGTGAAGATACTCATAACAGTTACAACGATCCGCTACCCAGCCATACAAAAATTGAAATGTCCTGCTAAGACAGAAGGGTGGCCCGCCCTTCTGCATGTGACCCAATAGTTCATAAATACGAGCCAATATGGGCACTGCCAAATTCATCAGGCGGCCCTCTGCCAGCTCAGTTGCCATCATCAAGGTGCAAGCCTTGATGCTGGGATTAATATTCAGAGAAGGGAATAGCCACTCGCTCAGGAACATACCAAAAAAACCCACCAGTCCGAGCATAGGAGACAGATCAGGGCGCACCTCGTAACCCCAGAAAAGGTACTCACCCACCTCCAGAACTGCCCATTAGGAACCTGGGGAGGTTCGTAACTATTGAGAAGGATGAGTCCTAGGGCGCTTGATCTTTAGCACATGACCAATAGTGTTCAGAAATAACCCTATCCAGGTATTATATGGAATAAGAGAGCGGGCATGCAAGGCCTGACCCAATGATTGCTCTGCCATAACCAACAGATCTCTCACCAATAAAGGCACTTGTTCAACGTTGTCCCACACGTTAGGGGTAGGTAGAAATTTGTCATACATTTCACCGATAATCGGGAGCCCTCCCAATTGATGGATATCCCATAGACTAATCCCAACTTTACTATGGGCAAGGTGGAAAGTATTAGTGCTTCAACACCAGTGACCGAGTAGGTCTGGCAGGACCAAGGATGGTGGGTAAATAGAAAATTGGGAAGCCCACACTACGGAGTATAAATTGACTACTTCCGGTGATTTGGGAGACTCCCGGAAGTGATGGTGGACCCAGAAAGCCCAGGCCCAATCATTTGAGAAGAGCCCGCCAGACCGCAGATCCCACCTAGGAATTCACCCTGTCTCGGGATCTACTCGAGCAAGGTTGATAATAGAAGGGTAACTCTTGAAGATAGCTTCCTGAGAAAAGTTGTGGTCATGCTGATCACTTTGGGTCCAAACAGAGCCTCTCAAAATGATGGTGTCTTTCTGGTCAGATTCAGAAACCATCTCCCCCGATTGGGTAAGGTTAGCCTGAATACACTTGGACGACGCTTCCAAGAAAGGAGAAGGAAGACCTGATAAAGTGGGGGGAATAAGGACATCATCTTGAAGACCAAATCCATGAAACGGAAGCCGATTTTATAGTGGATAATTTAGGAGCATAGGAGATAGTATATCATTCAAGACACCATCATCTGGAATGATAGACCGACTAGGGTCCTCTTGGATGTTCTCCGCTCTGCGAATCATAGCTAAACGTCTCCCTAAACCAATTGGGAGAGGCTCTGCAGTGGGCCTTGGTGCAGAACAAGGGGGAACCATATTTTCTCCATGCACGACGAAATCCAATAAGCAGTTAGTTCGGAATAAATTTTTTCGGAAAAAAATACCAAATATATGGTTGAGGAGCCTTCATAGCAAATTCCGCGAGGAGGCCTCATAGGGTGGTTCACGATAACAGCATCCCATGAACCAGCCCTTTCCAAAAGTAGTTCGCGACACTCGGGCCCACGAAGTGTTGGCTAGAAAACCACGAACCAAGTTGCTCCGCGGAATTTCAATCCCAAATCTAAGTGGTTCAGTTCAAAAGACTTTGAAATTTTTAAGGATTTCAGTTTTCGGACCATCAACATCACATAGAGAGTTCCTCCGTAGCCCATCCTGAATTAATTTTTAATTAATTAAGAGTAATGGTTCATGGTTTGGGAATTGGTTCGCAGGTGAAGGCGACCGCGAAGGAGGAATGGTTCACGGAAGTCGCTGCCGGTTCACGGATGGAGCACTTTGCGAAGGAACAAGCGCGTGGAGGTGAGACAGTTCTGGTTTCGCAAAGAATTCGGTAAAGGACAAATGAAGGGCCCCCCATATTTATAAGTGTGGGACCCTACTGGGTCCACTTCCCTACCACAAACCATCTCAGTTTCAAGACCACTTTGCATCGGAATGGCCTCTTCTTCATTCCAATCGGAACCCATTCCGATGGGGGGAATTTGTAGGGTCCTAAAAAATCCGCAAAGGAGATTCTACCCAAATCCTCTAAAGAATTGGGGAAATGAATGGAGTAAATCCAAAGAAGGGACACAAGCAGGACTGGTCCATAGACCGGTCCCATGAAAATGCAATGTGGCTAGGCTCCGCAAAGAACCCCCCTCCACGAACCATCGTTTTTCATGAAATGGAGGCAGAGATCCTCCACGGTCGCGAAGCAGGATGGGCGCCAATCCGGTTCACCGTCATGAACCACCCCAACCGCAGACCGCGTCGACCGTTTCAATCCGTATCCACAGTCATTCGTGGAATGGAGGAGGAACCCTCCGTGGCCATAAATCACTCCTTGAGTTCGGTTCGCAGGGTAGGGAGAAGCGCTCAGTACCCACCGCGAGTCATGGATTGACCAAGTTAGTCGTAAACCGGGTTTTCGGTCATGGGTCACCACAAAAGGTGTCGTGTGACCGTAGATATATCTCTTTCCCCACTCTATAAAAGGATACCGAGGGGGAAAGAAAAACATACTCTCAGATTCAGAGGAAGAGGATTCAGAGGATATTGATCAGACTCGGTACAAGGATTTCGAAGGTAGGCTTACGATTTCACAAATAGGAAAGTTCAAGTTCGTGAACTAGAGAAGGTATAAACCTGGGAATTAACATATAAGGAACCAAAAATGTATAATAATTTGGTGAACCTCAAACTTAAAATAACATAAAAAGAGAAGACCTCGAACCACAACCCCTCTACGGATGCACTCCTTGCGGACCAGGGTGTTTATGCCTCTTTTCCGATCTACCGCACCGCATAGCACCCTCCTATGTGGGCGAAGCCCCAACCAATGAACCCCCAATCGGCGCCGACCTTGGCCGCCACTGCTCATGTGAAACCCCCCACGTAAAAATCGTGTACGCAGGCTGAACCCGAAGTCGCGAACCCTCCTGGTTCACTAGATGCAAATCAGTACGCGGATCATCCTGGTTCACGGACGGCCTCTCAGTCCATAGACACTCTTGGTTCGCGGACAGCCTCTCAGTCCACAGACCACGCTGGTTCGCGAACGGCCTCTCCAGCCACGTACCACTTCCCTACGCGAAGGGCGCCACCTCCCATACCCTTGTGTGGTCTACCAAAACCTTCGGAGTTCCCATTCCCCAAGCCAGATAAAATATTTCCAATCCGGTCTGATCCTCCACAACCTCCTCATTGTCGTACTCATCAACCCCAAGTCGAGGCCTCCACCAGAGCCACCAGATCCGTGTGGTATAACCCTCAGGTGCATCAACGCACTATTTTGAGTTCACATACCCACGGTAAATAGAGGCAAAGGGGTTACCCTGACCCTTGAGCAGATTCCCGAAGCATTCCTGGGTTCACATTCCCACGGTAATGTGATGTCGGAGCTCAAGAATCCCCTTTATACCCCTCCACTTGTTACGGGATTCTCGAGGATAGTAAAATACCCATCAGAAGGAAGCCCTCATGCAATGCAAGAGATGAGATGGGAACAGAAGTGCCCCCTTTCCCTATCCCGCTGCGCTTTGTCGCTTATGGGCCTCCTTAGAGTGTAATCGCCAATCCATCATCATGGGCCGCCCTCATGCGTAAGCACCACTCTACTTCTGATGGATGCACCTCTCGTGACGTGATCCTCTGGTCCCTGCTGCCTCTTATTTCTAACACCGAGCATGACTCACATGGGCTTAGAGTAAGCATCGACCCTGACATCCTCTTATGGTCCTCCTTAGAGTGTAAGCCCCAATCCATCACCCTGGGCCTCCTCAGAGTGTTATCCCTAATCCATCATTCTGGGCTGCCTCAGAGCGTAAGTCCCAAGCCAATGTGAACTACTTGGAATTTGATCCCTGCCTCTTAGGCAGGGTACGTAGGAATCCTTAAAGAGGTTCAAGCCCACCACTCTGTTGTTCCTACAACCTTCACGTAGGTTCGCCTTTGTCCCGCATGACAATAAATTGTACATGTGAACTACGTGGACTTTGATCCCTGCCTCCTAGGCAAGGTAAATAGGAATCCTCGAAGAGTTTCAACCCCACCACTGGGTTGTTTCGACAACCTTCAGGTCAGTTCGCCTTTGTCCCGCATGACAATAAACTGTACATGCGAACTACGAGGACTTTGATTCCCTACCACCGAGATACATAGGAAGCCTCCATGAGTTTCAAGCCCAATCACTAGTAGACCCCCTGGGTCCACCTTCATGTTGGTCTTCCGACGTTCCCATGTGAACTACGTGGACTGTGATCCCTGTCTCCTAGGCAGGGTACGTAGGAAGCCTCTATGAGGTTCAAGCCCACCACCTGGCCGATCCGATTATCTTCACATCGGTTCACCGCGCCACTCCTAGTGCCGCCTCAAGTGAGTTCTGACTCTTCAGGGTCATTAATCCAATGAGGGATGGTAACCCTCGGTCATAAATGATTCTGAACCCCTACGTCCAGTTGACCATTTCCCACCAAGGTTAAATCTATGGATACTATGTTTGGGTATAAACCAAAGATTCATGAACATATGAATACATCTTAAATCTATAAGAGAGTCCCAGAGCAGGAAATAATTCCCCCCAAAAGGGTGTGATGAGCCTGACTTCCCATCCTCTTGACCAATTTGAGTTCTTTATTGTCACTAGTCGGACCATCTGGAGAACGCCATCCTTTGGAAAGTGGGTCCACGTGTCATCGGATACGGAACCGTTGGGTGTTTCAAGACCTAAACCTAAAACATACATCATGCACATAAATTTGAACTTAAAAAATATATGAAGATGAAGTTTTACTAAAAATATTGGGATCATAAAATACTTGTGGAAATTAATTTTATAAATGAATATAAATTACCCTTATATACCAAGATCTAGATTTGAATTAATAATATATAATGATTTTTAATGTTTGATACTAGAATTTGGAAAATAAGGATTTAAAAATGATGATGGCTATCCAACAAAAACATCCTTCATAATAAAACCATTTAGAAAATTAGATTTTAAATCCAATTGATAACATTTAATGTTCATATAAAATCCATATTATAAAAGAATCAAAATGGATTATAATCATGAAACTAACGTGAAGGTTTCTTCATAATCCATTTCTTTTTATTGATAATATACCCTAGCCAGTAATGTATCTTTATTTCTATTTATTACACCAGAATTTTTTTGATTATTTTTAAATACCATTTTGGTAACTATAAATGGATAATCTGAGTGTCTATTAACTAATTACCAAAAAATTTCTACTTGAAACTATTTAATTCTTATTGCAAGGATAAAACCCAATTATCATCATTTAGGCCTTCTCCTATAGTTTAATTTCGAATATGTTATAAAAATGATGAAAATTTATAAATTCTTTTAACACTTCTTCTAGATATAAATATTTTATCTTGAATTTTTATAACACTCTCTAGAGTGTGGTTCTTTTTAGTTTTAGGTCATCTAGGAAACTGATGATTATGTTTTTGAGGTTCCAACCTTTATAGACTAGTTTCTTTAGGATCATGTACCAAATAATCATAATTTTAAATATTAAAAATAGGATCAAGCCTCAAGTTACTGAAAAAATCAATAAGATCGTCAATTTTTGTTTTATTTTGTTTAATGGGATCACTTTCATCAAATTTCACATGAATGGAATCATCAACTATCTTAGACTTGTTGAAAACTATATAGAATTTAGAAGTCCTAGAGTGAACTAGGAAGATTCATTCATTAACCATTGGATTGAACTTTCTAAGATCATCCTTTGTATTCAAAATATAAAATTTTCATTCTAAAATCATAATATATCCAATCAGTGGTTTTCAATTATTCTGTATCTCATAGGGTGTTTTCTTAAATATAATTCTTACTTGAAATTAATTAATGATATATCATGCTATGTTATTAGGTTTAACACAAAAATTATTCGGCATACTATATTCATTTAACAATGTTTAAGAAATTTCATTAATTCATTTTTCATCCCTTCTAT
Source organism: Viscum album (assembly GCA_963277665.1). Lineage (NCBI taxonomy): Eukaryota > Viridiplantae > Streptophyta > Magnoliopsida > Santalales > Viscaceae > Viscum > Viscum album. The sequence continues at coordinate 1,500,929,770 of OY728119.1, read as the reverse complement.
AACACCATTATTTTGAGTTTTACTATGGGTAAAAATGTATGATTATTACTATGTATGGAAAAAATGAATTAAATTCATTTTTTTGAAACTCTACCATATAGAAATGTCTTGATGAAAAACCATTGGAATCTTTTTCTTTCTGAAACAAATATCCAGAAATTAATAAAATCGTATTTGGATTCCCTTTGAATCCATAAAATGTAAACCTATATAAATCTAAAAAATTCCATCTACAGATATATATAAAAAATGTTTTCCCACTAAGGATTATTGTTCTAGATGGTTGAAATATATCAATGTCGATTAGTAAAAACTTCCTCGAAGGGGAAACCTTATTAATAGATTAGAAAAATTATTTGTGATCCTATCACATTAAGAATGCATACAATTAATTGTTATCATAAAAATTAAGTTTATTGAAGTATAGAATTATTTTTTTCTTAAATAAATTTCTCAAATAGTAAATATTTTAAATATTAATAATTCTTTGATAAATCCATGATTCAATGATTTCAGTATTCAAAATTTTTACATTTTTTCAACAAAAAAAATTAAAATCTAAATTATAGAATTTTTTTTAGGTGATTTAAATTTAATCATTTTATCTTTATTAATAGAACAATACATACTAGAAAATTAAATTAAAAATACATCATTATAGAGTCAAGAGATACTTATTGAGTTGTGCTTAAAAAATTGAACATAAAGAACTTTATTGATGATGAAATAATTTTGTTCTCCAAATGATATAACTACAAAGATCGTTTTTTCCATTATAACCAAATATTACATAGCCTATATCAATTTTAGATAATTAATGAAATTTTAAAAATCTACACTCATATGACTTGAGAATCCGCCATCCAAATACAATTTTTCATAGTTATCATTGTGTATTTCCATATAAAAATATATCAATGAAGAAGAATTTTTTTTAACAAAACAATCTAGGGTTAAGGAATATTAACAAAAATGATTAAGGTAGACATATTTTTTTATACTTAGAAAAACTTACTATATTAATTTTATGTAAATTTTTAGTAATATGTGCATTTTATATTCCATAGAATTGATAATTTTTTATACACCCTTAATTCATATTTATTATTTAAATAAATAAAATGATAATTTAAATTCTTATATTGTTCTTTATAAGAAAAAATAATTCATATATAGTATTTATTTTTCTCCATTACTTCTTATATGATTTTTTTTGTGGGTTGCCTTTTCTTTTATCTAGAATTTTATTGAGTAATTCATCCCACTTTTTGAAACACAAGTGTCCTTTTTTAGGGATTTACCTCATTTAGTAATTACTTAATTATATTTTTATTTAAAAATATAGTTAGATTCATATTTTTACAAGTTAGATTAAAATTTTAAAATATGATTAGATAAATTTTCTTTTCTAGAAATATTAGTTTCATAAAACTTATTAATAGTTTTATATTTCTTATTAAGAGATTCTAATTCATATTTTTACATGGAATTTTTTTTGTTCATTAATTGTATATGTTTTAAATTTAAAATCATATTTGTGACAGGAAGTATATTATGATTGTACTATGGTTCTAACTATAAATCACATGTTGGATTTCTGATTAGATTTATCATGTTTTGAATTAGGGGAGGAATCATTATTGGATTCTTCTAAATCACTGTATATAGTATATATAGATATTTTATTTGATTGTTCAAAAAATAATATTTTTTGAAAACATATTTTCTGACTTATTATTTTTCATAAGCTTTAGAAAATAAGGATTGATATTTCTGAAATTTTTTTATTCATAACACCTTAATTATATTTAGATGTCTTAAAAATTATTATCTTTTTTAAAAGTTTTGTTATTCCTCTTTTATTATTATAAAAATTGTTAAACATTATTTCTAACTAATAATTTTTATTATTAAAATTATAATAATTTTAATCTCATTCATTAGATGAGTCTAATAATAATATTTAATTTTTCTGTCTCATCCTTTTAAGTAGAAACATTGATAGTAGAATTTTCATTTTTTGTCCAGCATATAACCATTAGAATTACCCACCATTTCTGATCCATACATCATAGAATTCCAAATAATATATTTCATTTTTTAAATCCTTCATAATATAGGACTATATGATCACATTAGAGATTCTATTCCATTTTGATGTGAAAAATATATGAACATCAAGATATTGGTCTTGTCAAGAATAGTTGTTCTTAGGGTAGAAGCATTTTTTATTATTTATTTGAGCCTCCATTTAATTTGGGTGATGATTTAACCATCTACCAAGTTTAATTTATCAAAATTTAGTTTATACATATTGTATCTATGTTGTGTGCCATTATGTATCCCTTCATAAGAAACTGAGACTACTTCCAACATTTCATTGGTAATATTACTTTAAGAAACCATGTTAAAATCATAATTTCCTAGACCATATATGATAGTATTCATGGATTTAAATTTTATATCATAATTGACATCCTGATATGTACTTCAAAATATGGATTATTCAATAAGAATCTTGTAAGGTTTAATAAAATTCATATAAACTTAAAATCTGATATTATTGAGATAAATTACCATCAAAACCATTCAACATCCATAATTTTCTCTATTGATATAGGCATCTACTACTATTAATATTCCTTTTTTCATGTTAACCATTATAGAAATAAAAGATAGAACTTAAAACATTAATTTACTAAGGTTAAAAACTAAAAAAGTCAATGATCTGATATTATGTGTTGTCCAACACTATTTTACAAAATCTCAATAGGGGTGGGGGAGAGGTTAATTGAGTCGTTAAGATAAAATAAAAATAAAATTTTTTCTTCTTAAATCTATTCGATTATTTCCTCACTCCCTTTTATCAAATATAAATTCGAAATATAATGAAAATAAAGAGAATAACAGAAAAAACATTTAGTGGTTCAATACATTAAGGTCTCTCAATCTAATCCACTAACACTATATTTATCTTAGTGATTTTTATTCTAGTTCCTTTCTGAGGGACTACCAAGATAAGTGAAAGCATCCACCAGTTGTTACAATATTATAGAATATTTTCCTAGACTTATCATTACTAGAATATATCTATAATTAGTAAAAGGAGTGTGTATATAAAAAATATAAATATGTACAAAATAAAATTTCAGTTAAGAACATAATTTTAAGAGATAATTAATAAAATATGAATTCTTTGGGGATAAAGAATATATATTTGAATAATATTAAGGAAGAAAATTTTTAGTAGTGGAATTTTTCTTAAAATAACAAATGTAAAACCTTAAAAATTATAAAAGAATAAAGTTATGTTATATATAATATTTTACACACAATAATTATATAGCATAAAATTCACACAATACTTATCTATCAAGTGTTACATGCAATAATGAATTTCTTTGATAGTTTTCATTACACGCAAGACTGCATTTTACCAAATACAATTAACATTATTATTTAAAATGAAAATTATCTCCTAGAAATTAAATTTAAAGTTTTTAATATTATTAAATAACTCATTAGAACATATTTTTGAATTAATTAGTTACCAATTTAATATAAATTAAAATATAAAAAAATGGAGTATAAAGGAATTATTTTTATAAAAAAATATTTTTATAGGCACAAATGAATTTTATCATAATAAATTAATTAATATTGGTGGATAATATAAATTAAATTTATATATTATATATTCAATAAAATATTTTTACATTCATATAATATGTTTTATTATCATAAGGTAAGATCAAATCAAATTTTATGCATAAAAAGATGTATTTTTCTAAAGGTTGTTTTTACCTTTAAATGGTGAACCTATTTTAAAGATAAATTTTGTCACTTTTATCAATTTTATTTTTAAAAATAAAATTCATTTTTCAATTAAAAATGTCAAAATTATCTTATGGTAAGTTTTTGTATATTTTTTAGATGTTTCATTTTTTGATGAATAGTGTAAAGTTCTGAATTTTAATTGGAAACTATCATTTCAACAGAATAATTTATAATGATAAATTGGATTTAAATTTTTTTTAAATTAAAATTAGATAAATTATAAAAATATTAATTTAATTTCGGTCATTATAATAATTTTTATATTAAATTTTTAAATAAAAACTTAGTAAAATTTTGAACATTTTAACTTTGAAACCCTGTTTTTTCGTCGCGTCTGCATGATTAATTTTTAATTAATTTATGACACTTATGAGAATTTAATTTGGAAAAATGGATTCCATATTTTAAATATGAATAATTTATTTTATCTAATAAGGTCAATTTAATTTTTTACCTTAGTTATTAGTGAAAGAAATTAAAATTAATTATAATGATTAAGGTATAATTGAGTTTACAAAGTATTTAATCTTAGAATAAAAGGTGTAAAATGACCTAAAAACTTTTCCAAAACACAATGGATAGATATATTTATACCATTAATACCATAGAAATTATCTTTATTAGTTATTTGTGTCACAAACCAACCTAGATTGACCCTGAATCGCTCACCCGAGCAGGACCACGACAAGGCCTAAGAGGCATTCCCAATCCTCCAAGGATATAAACTAGTCTTGGGCATCAAATATAATCAATTTGGAATGCTTTAATACATAATAATAAAATAAAAAATATGGAAGTGTAAAAGGAGATAAAACTAAATGGCTAAACATACCTCCAAGTGACCTCACGGGTCACCACCGATCATAGAACCATGCTAGCTTAGAGAGTTATCTAAAACCGGAAGTACCTGATGATAAAAATATAATGTTGGAATGATCACCAAGGTTCTTAGTAGGGATTCCAAGTATAAAAAATCCCAATGAACCACCTTAAAATTCAAATCCATTCTTACTAGTTTGAAAATAGGATATATAAAAATAAAGTTTTCTGTTCTTTTCAAAAATATGTAACAAGATTCCATTTTAATGAAAAACCATTTTTTCCATTTCAATTCCAAAATAATTTCCAATTCATTAAAAGAAATTTCAATATGTACCTTTAAAATACATACAATGATTAATCAAGTATTTTAATATGAAATATAAAGAGAGGGTGTTATGGGATCAAGTACCAAAAGTTCTAATAAATGAAACAGAAACATAAAAATATGAAGTCATGGTTATTTCTTAAACATATCTATAATAAATCCTTAGAAATACTTAGTTTGTACTCACCTTTTAGAATATTATTCATCTTTATAGTTTATAAACAAATGGATTCTATAAACTATCTTCACTAGTGGAACATCCCATCTATCCTTTCGGCAAAACCATGGGGTTCTAACTCATTTAATTAGGGTTGAAAAGAAACCATCACTCAACCCTCAAGATGACAGACATGAATCCCATGATAAAAGTATATGGTGAATGGGGAAGTTCGCACACATAAGGATCAAACTGAAACCCATATAAACATGCTTTTGTATCCTAAAAAATGACACCACATATTCGATAACCCTCTCTTCATAGGTTCCACCATAGAGGTTCCTATCTCATATAAAGTCATGCACAATTTTCAACTGGGCATTCACATTACATGGGTTTTAAACCAATTTCTAAAATGCCTCAAAGTACAAACCAAGCCATTACCATTGAAATCCAAATAAATTTTCAAAACATTCCCAAAATCATGTCTAAAACATACAACATGCCCAAAAGTTAGTAAATTGGTCTTTATATCACATAGTTACTCAAATCACACTTCAAGATCCAAAATCAGACGTTATTTTGAATACACCTTGAAACCATATTTTAAATCATTTCAGAACAAAAGACTCATTTTGGAACACAAGCGATTTGAATAGAACCATTTTAAGGGGAAAAAGAAATAGGGAAGTTTTATAAGAAAAAGAGGTGGGGATTTGAAAATCCAAGTCTTAAAATGAAAATTTCATTATAATTACATTTTAATTTGTGTGCATATCCATAGTTTCAACCAATAAACCTATGGATATTCACAAATACAATGGATAATCCATAATAACTCATCAAAGATCAAGGATTTCTTGTAGATGAAACATAAATTTCCTCAAAAATCACTCATAAGAGTTTACACTCAAGCATCAATCCATAACAAGGAATACTAGTCATATATCTAGCTAATTTTTCAAGGAAAAACTAACCGCAATGACCCAACTAAATCCAAACACAAACTAGAACACCCAATTTTATTTTTAAAGTGAAATTAATATTTTATCAAGCACTTTAAATAAATATATATATATAATAAAAACCATATAAATCCTTTTGAAACCCATTTCTACCAAATTTATATAGCTAATTTGCATATTCTATGACTTATGTGTGACAATAAAAACATATTTTTAAAATAATCAAGCAGTTTTGGAATTTGGATTAAAGGGTTAGGCATAGGGTAACCTACCTCAAAATGAAGTTGTGCTGCCTTAGATGACGACAACTTGAATCTTCCCTTTTCACTTACACACACACACACACACATATATATATATATATACCCATAGTTTCATTGTAAATATTCCCCTCACTATGTGGTAATATGTATAATGAAGGAATATATATACCTTGCCCATTCATATGTGTGTATGTCAGCATCACAAACGGTGGTCCAAAAAATAATAAAGAGAAATATTAAAAAATCATAAATCAAAAAACCCCAAATTATAAATTGAGAATTATTGAATAGTGGATTAAAACCTTACCGAAATTCATGGTGGGAAGACTGAAATGGACCAAAATGCTTCTCCTTCGATGGACGTTGTCAGAATACACCCGAAGAAAACCTGAGAGAAAAGTTGTAGTCCTTAATAATGGAGGAAAACTAAAAAATATATATTAATCCTTGACCTAGTGTTCGAATAATCTAGGCAGGTGGAAGAGAATAGAAAAATCACTGGAAATGGAAAGAGGAAGGAATCGAAGGCCATAAAATGGGGAGAAGACCATGAATTTGGGATAAATTTAGAGAACAAGTTGCAAAAAGAGGAATCCAGGGGGGAGGGATCGAGCGTAGCAGATGAGCAGGGGAGGTGTCTCATACAACACATAGAGAGGAGGGGAAAATAGGAAGAAAAATAAAAGTAAAAAATAAAAATAATGACAAAATAGAAACCTAACTTATAAAATATTGTGCTTCCTCGAGGGTTTAGACATGGTTTTCCAAACCATGCACCAACCATGTATTATCCACTACATAGTCCATAAACCCTTATAAGTTTACTCGTAGAAAGATTCATGGTTGTGAAAACTATTATTCAACCATACCAAATGGAATTGTCTCAATAATAGGCCCTTAAGAATGCTTACTTCATGGTTACACCTAACCATCCAAAACCTATGTGAAAGGAAAATATCAGCTTAAAATTTTTAAAATTTAAACCCAGACTGGACTAAAATAAAAATTGAGGATAAACCCACATAAAAATTTTAAAATAATTAAATTTCATGACTGGTATGTGAAAATTATCTCCACAACAAACACTTTATTCCCCCATAATGTGACCCAACCAAGAACCAAACTCGAACTCAAAATAGAACGATAAAAAATGAAACCACTGACCTTTAGGTGACTCTTTTAACTTTCCAAGTCACACCCAAACAAATCAAAGGAAAATAAAAATAAATGAGATCCATGGTGGATCTACCCACCATAAGATACTAGTTATCATCAACCAACACTGGAACCAAGAACTCCCAAACCAAACTAGAAACCCTTAATACAAGGGAAACTCTGTGAAAGGAACTCAAACAAATAACCATACCAAACAACAATTAATAATTTCCATAATAAATTATCACATACAAAGAGATAATAGGAAAATAGAAAAAACTAATCCATAAATGGTCATGATTAAAAGAAATATCTGTCTATTAAAGGCTCACATTCATAAAGGAATAACCACTAAAATTTCCTGAGGATCATTCCACTGAGTTTTTTAACAAAAGGAGAACCTTAAAAAGAAAAGGAAAAATAAAACAAGAACATTTAAAATACCTACACCCCAAAAATGAAGACAAGAACTAAACCATGGTTCCCTACACCCCTTGAAATTCTTGAATGTAGGAATAGATTCACTCCAAAACCTGTTGTGGGGGGCTAATGTTTTGAATCATCCACTTCAATTTAGTTAGAATCTGATAACCTCTGATAGAGAATTACACTTCTAGAAACACATCATACATAAATTATCCATGGCCACACCAATGAAAATCCTTTGGATATTTATAGAAATATGGATTATAGTTCCAAAACATACCATATCAAAAATAAATGAGTGAGCGGTATGATGAATGAAAGGATGAAACCAGTCCTTGAACCCTAGAAAGATACCCCACATGAAAGGGGGAGCCTCTAGCTGATCAATTGACACTATCAATGGAGAAAAGGAAACCATATCATTGAAATGGTCAATATACGCCTTCTTCATTTGTAGACCTTGTAAAACATCAATGAGTGCTAGTACATTCCTCTCCTTTACTTCCTCAGGAATAGACCATTGGGTGAAAGTGGTCTTTAATATCTCATGATATAACCCAACTCACAATGCGAATAGAAAGATCACCTTAAACTAGTCAAGTCCTAGCCCTTTAAGCATACCAAAGATAACTCACACCATCCCAAAATCTGATGTTTCCAAAACTTGAAGACATTCAATTCTTAAAAGACACTTAACAACCTCCAACAGACTCCAATTAAAATAGACAACAATAGCCAATTTGGAAGGGTTTGAATCCACCACTCCTCTAGGAGTTTAGGTAGGGAAAACAACTGGAAAAGACTACTTAGGAACCTTTTCAGTGTTTATAGGAGGAATACTCCAAACAACGTAAAGAGAAAAAAATCAACATGAACCAAAATTTGACCAATTAACATTTTAAAACAAATATCAAGCTCATAAACAAACATATCAAAAAACCAAATAAAATAAAAATCAAATCTCAATCGAAACAAAACCACAACATCTTAAAACAAGATAGAAGCCTCTTTTAGAAACCATTATTTCCATATTATCCCAATTTAAAATATAATTTTCCCTTTTTTAAATAAAAACAATTTTCCATTTCTAAAATTATTTCATAACATTCACTTAAAAATTTATAATTCCACCTCACTTTTCCATTTAAAACTGCATGTCCCATTAAAAAAGAATTCAGTTTTTTTAATGGAAACCATTCCCTTTTATAGAAATTTTTTTAGAAAAACCAAGTCAAATATTTTATTTTAAATAATCACCCATGATATCCTATGAACCGTTACACATGTTTTCATCCCCACTCCATCTTATATCCATCTAAACATACAAACCAACATGCAATTTCCATGAAAACATATATGTGAACATCCATAAGGAATAAAAAGGGTCACATATACCATTTTATCATAAAAACCAGACATTTTCCAAATTTTCAATTAAATTTTCCACCATATTTTCCCAAAATATTCTTAATTTAGATTCAATTTCTCTTTTAAAATGCATTTTTTCAAACCAGAAACCAGTTGTAGAAATTTTTTTCCTTTCAAAATTCCACTCACACCAACCCATATTAGACCACATCATAACTCATACTAAAATAATTGAAATGGGTAACTAGGGGTCATGCATACCCCAAACACATGGTTTTGAATACCATGCACTAAGCATGCACCTACCACTGGAAGCATATTGAACTATCCATGTGATCTTTACAAGTTTCATTATGCCACGTAAGCTCACCATGTTGCACTCACTCACTTTCATTGTTATTCCCCAACATACACAAACTCATAAAATTAAAAAACCACTAATAGAATAACCCAAAACTGAAAATAGAGACTAGAAACCTAACTACCCTAGTGACTCATGTCCCACCATAAGTGGTGGTGATCAGGCACTGGCCCATGACCTACTTACCAATCCTAAACAATTCATATCTCTTATCTACATGGCATCCCAAATAAAAAAGGGTCTTCCACTAATACCATTTTTTCATGAACCATCCCAGCAAGACCTTGAACCAGTCACTTGAGCTAAACCAAAACATAGCCCGAGAGGCATTCTCAATCCACCAAGGATGGAAACTAGTTTCAGGCATCAAGTATACCCAATTAGGAATAATTTATCCCATAAAAGATATATAATTTAACAAGAATAAAAAAATAACTAGAATAAGAAAAATAAATTATGTAAAATGGATAAAAATACCTCAATGTGACCTCATGGTCACCACCGCTCACAGAACCATGCTCCCTCAGAGAGAAATCAAAAATAGGAAGAACATGAAACTAAAAAGATAAAGTAGGAATGAGAACAAATATTCCCAAGGAAAAAATCCTAATGCCCCACTATAAAAGTGAAATATATTATTTCTAGTCTGAAAATGGGTTTTATAAAAATAATTTTTTCTATTATTGGCACGACCCGACCCCCGGGGCCCGTTCCGTGACTACCCCAACCCCTCCTTCCATAGGCCAGGGGCTGGTGACTAGCACCAAAGGTGTAAATCCCTAAATTGGGAAGGCATTTCCTTTATAAGTTGAAAACACACACAAAAGAGTACAATATTGAAACAAAACAATCAATAAAACTCTATACAAAAGGAGTGCTAAAAATTAAAAGGGGCTGGAAATACAAGTCCAACTATAAAGTATAAGAAAATGGAAAGTACAAGCACTGGAAAAAAAGGAAAACACCTCCTGGATTGTCCATCAAGAAATCCTACCTGAAGGGTAGGTACAGATAGCCTCCATAGCACTCCACGTCTGTCTGTCTCCTCCATGCACCGTCACGCCGTGTGGTCCAGCTTCAGGTATCATCCTATCCTGGTGCCCCTAGCCTCAGTCAATGTTGTCCTTCATCTGCATCCAACACAATGAGGTGCGCGCATAGCCCATGTAAGGGTGAGTATAATGATACTCAGTAGGGACCCCAAGACCCTCAAGCTCTCACAAAATCTAACAAGGATAAACCACAAAGTATGAATTGAACAATTAACCTCACTTAGGTATATTCCCATACATATACTGAAGTTATCAAGTAATCCATCTCAATCATGAGGTAAACAAAAAAGTTACTGACTCAGATCAAACCAGGATTTTATTCTAGGGGTAGTATCAAGTAACATCCCCAGTCACACTGTCGAAACCTCGGCTACTGGAGAACTCCTCCTCTATCGAGTACAGTGGGCATGTCATGGCACAAAGGCGCTTCCCAAAAACCTTGGACTACCGAGGTACTCCTCATATTGAGTATCGTGGGTCTACTGTGTCACCAAGTCGCTCCCCACCGTGGGTCTGTCGTGTCACCAAGGCACTCCCCCTCGTATCCTACTGAGGTACTCCTCCTATCGAGTATTGTGGGTCTATCACAACACCAAGGCGCTCCACACCATGGGTCTACTGCGACACCAAGGCACTCCCTACTAGGCTATTCGAGTAACTCCGAGTCGAATCAGTCATCAATTGTCAGGTCTCAGCTAGCTACTAGGTCTCTCCACTATTCTCACTTGTCTCCGAGAGGATCCTCTCCAAGATCTACTGGGAAATTATCCAACTGTCATGAAGTCCCATGAATAAGTATATCAAAAGTCCACCAAGTCATAGAGGTCTCAACGCAACAGAAGGCGCATCAATCGGATGCTCAGTCTGTGAGTTATTAGCTTTTTAGTCCCCAAGTCCTGGTTGGATTCGTGAAAAATCCTACCTAATTGTATCTCAACGATACCTCGAACTCCTGTGGGGTATAATCAAAGGGACCATCACCCTCCAAAAAACCAGTTTCACTAAAGGTTCATCAAACTGTTGTCCGGTAAAAAGATATGGCCAAAAAAATTAAAGAGTCTGTAGTGGGCCCGGTTCCGGTCTGACCCAGTCTGGGATGACCTGGTCTGGGTCGACCCTATCAGACCAGTTGGGTCTAGCCCGACCCATTGGGTGGGCCAGCCTATTGGATTTAGCCCGGCCCGCTCGGCCTAGCCCAACTGGCTGCGTGGGTGGTTTGGATCGGGCTCGACGCCGGTTCAGCCTAGAGAGCCACGAGGGTGCGGCTCGGGCGGCATGGGACGCACGGGGTGCACAAGCTGGCACGGTTTGGTCAGGCACATGGGAGGCGGCTAGGCAGGCTGGGAGGTGGCCGGGCAGGCCGACCAGTGGGCCAGCGGGCAGCCGTGCAGGGCACCAGGTGGGCGGGCGGGTGGCCGGACAGGGCGGCAGGTGGGCCGACAGGAGGCCGGACAGGCCAACAGGTGGCCCGGAGGTGGCCGGGCAGGCCGGCGGGGCGTGGGCTGGCTTGGGGTAGCGACTCGGCTCCGCGAGCGGTGTGGCCAGTGGGGGCTCGGCTTGGGCCGGTTCGGCCGAAGATGGTGTGGGATGCCCCGGGGGTAGTGTGGATCTTAGAGGCCGCAGGTAGCGCGGCCTTGGTCTTCGCCGCCTTCGTCGCCTCTTTGCTTCGTCGCCATTCTGAATATCGTCATAAACAATAATGACAGAGGGGTCGGGCCATGTTGGTTTGGCCTACACCCTCCGTGTTTAGGGTGGTAACATTTGGCTCATCAATGAGTAAGAAAGATGAACTTTAATTGTTTTACAACCTCCACAAAAACTCATTTCCAACTGAATAAGAGAATAAGGAAAGTAGTATTACTCTAATTAACCCCTACCTGGATCGTTGGTCGTCGACAGAGTCATGGGGAAGAAGACGAAGGAGATCATCGTTCGTCGTGTCCACCACACACATTCAATCTCGAGCTCATGTGTCGAATCATTGATGACGATGTGGAGGGAAAGTCGGTTGAAGACTTCCCATGTCGGTAGAAGCTCTGAGGAAGAAGTCGAAGAAGGTTGGAGTTCTTCATAGTCGAAGGCGTTCTTTGTTGGGATCCTTCTCCCAATAATTTTCCTATCAAAGCTGCCACCAAAATGAACAATGCCAACCAAAATAATAATAGATTGTGTTTATCTATTATTTTATTTGATGGCACAAAATTCAAAATGGTGAATTGAATTAATTGGCTCCACTTAATTAATGTGAAGGATTTGGTATAATAAATTATGTGTTGTTTCAAATAAAAAAGGTGGGTGTGGAGAGACTCTCCCTCATTAATGAGGGGAGTTGATATGTTTTCCTCTCCCACCATTAATAGGGGTTTAGTCCCGTGTGGTCCCCACGTCGTAACCTCTTACGGGAGGATAGGTTTGGGTGGGCCCCACCACCATAACCTCTCATGGGAGGTTAAGGTGTGGTGGTCCCACCTCTAACTTCCATGAGGAGGTTTTAACCATCAAATAAAAATTAATCCACACACTTTATTTTTATTTAATTCATTATCTAAAAACCCAACCATTATCTTTTATTCTCGGCCAACTGTCATTGAGGTGATAATCTTCTTAAGTGAATATTGGCGCTGCGAGTTCAACGGTGCCCTCAGATTTCAATTCTGAGCACTGGTTCAAAAGTTATAAAAACTCGCTTGTACCTTTACTGAACGTACCCAAACAAGACTTCAGAAAATGATTCCAGGCACATCGGGCATCGAAATCCTGCGCCGTCAATTTTCACCGACTCGTATAATTCCCATGTATTTAGGAAAAAAACTCCACAGAATTTCTGGGTCTCCACATTCTCCCCACTTTAGGGCTTTACATAATCATAAGATACAACTCGAACTAAGGGAATAAGTGGGAGTACTAAGCATGCATCTGAGCCTCTCGCTCCCATGTGCTCTCCTGGAGGTTCCCATGCTACCAGCGAACATGCACCAGAGGTATCGACTATCCATGTAGGACCCGCTCCTATTGATCTTAAATATCCACTGGAACCTCTATGAATGTCTCCCCATCTTCGACGTCCAACTCTCTATGGTCGTTGGTGTGAGAAGGGTCGTTCACTTATCTCCTCAGTTGAGAAACGTAGAAGACTTCGTGCACCTAGTGAAACTGAGGTGGAAGAGGTATGCAGTAAGCCACCTCACCTACTCTACTGAGGACCTAGAAAGGTCTGATGAAACTCAGAGATAACTCGACAACTCGACAAAATTTTCATAGACCACATCAAGGTGAGACCTTTAAAAAGACATGGTCGCCATCCTCGAACTCCAGAGGTCTCCGTATCCTATAAGCATACAACTTATGTCTGCTCTGTGCAGTCTTCATCCTCTCTTGGATGATCTGCATCTTCTTCATTGTAGCTCTTACCATCTATGGTCCCACTAGTGTTAACTCCCCAGGGTCAGTCCAGCACAAGGGTGATCTACAAGGTCACTCATATAATGCCTCAAAAGGTGCCATACCTATGCTGGAGTGATAGCTATTTTTGTATGAAAACTCCACCAAAGGTAAGTGATCATCCCAGCTATGACTGAAGTCGAGGACACAAGCACGCAGTATATCCTCGGGGGTCTGAAAGGTCCGCTCAGTTTGACCATCCGTTTGAGGATGGAAGTTGGTGCTCAGATGAAGCTGTGTTATGAAAGCCTCCTACAACCCCTTCCATAGTTAGGAAGTAAATCGTGCGTCACAATTGGAGACAATATTAGAAGTTACTCCATGTATCTGCACAATCTCCTGTACATATAGGCATCCCAAACTCTCTACTGTACCCTACTCTATGATCAGTAGGAAGTGGTCCGACTTGGTGAGTCGATCAACAATCAACCAAATTAAGTCATGACCCATGAATTTACGTGGAAGTACTTTCACAAAGTCCATGGATATACCATCCCACTTCCACTCTGGGACCTCTAAAGGCTGCACCAAGCCTTCTGGTACCTGGTGATCTACCTTCACTTGCTGACAAGTGAGGCATCAAGAGAAAAACATCGCTACTGCATTCTTCATACCAGGACACCAGTGCTGCCGTCAAAGGTCCCGGTACATCTTTGCCACTCTTGGATGTACCTCTAAAGGGGATACATGGAACTCCCTCAACACTTCCTTATGAAGTGAAACTGGTACCATAGTATGTCCTCTAAATACGATGATGTGCTCCCCACCTTCATAAAATCCACCAGGTGCATGCCCTGTGTATATTTGAGCAGGTCGTGTCTCGTAGTCAGTGTCCCCATGATTTGCCTCCCTGACTCACTAAGGAAGTGGGGGAGTAGCTATAAGGGACTGAAAGAAAGATGCTCCATCTCTATCCACAAAGGATATCTGTAAAGCAGCTAATTGCTCCATCGCCTCACCTAGCTGCTATATACCAGATCACCTGCTGAGTGCATCTGCTACAACGTTCTCCTTTCCAGGAGTATAGACATTCTCAAATTCATAGTCCTGGAGGAACTCAAGTTGTCATCACTGTCTCAAGTTCAGGTCCTTCTAAGAGAAGATATACCTGAGACTCATGTGATCAGAGTACAGGGTAAAATGTTCGCCCATCAGATAGTGTCTCCACATCTTCAAGGTGAAGACCACTACTGCTAACTCCAAGTCATGAGTAGCATAGTTTTTCTCATGCTGTCTCAGCTGCTGAGAAAAATACATGATCACTACTCGCTCCTTCATTAGGATAAACCCGAGATCGATCCTTGATGCGTCACAGTTGACTATGTACCTTATGCCTTCCTCTAGAAGCCTTAAGATGGGGGCACTAGTCAGCCTCTGCATCAGCTCCTAAAAGCTCTACTGGCATCTCTAAGACCACACGAAGGGTTTCACCTTCTTCATTAAGGCTGATAGTGGTGATGAAACTCTGGATAAAACTGGAAAGAACCTCTAGTAGTAACCGGCCAAGCCTAGGAAACTTCATACCTCCGTCACACTCTTGGGTAGCTCCCAAGCAAGTACCGCCTCAATATTCACTGGATCCACTGCAACTCCATCCTCTGAGATGACGTGTCCCAAAAAATGAACCTCTCGGATCCAAAACTAGAACTTCGAGAGCTTACCATAAAGATGGTGCTCTCAGAGTGTGTCTAGTACTACCTACAAATGGCAGGCATGCTCCTCCTCAGTAGTCAAGTAGATCAGAATGTTGTCAATGAAGACTATGAAAATGTGATCGAGGTATGGATGGAAGATCCTGTTCATGAGTCCCATGAACACTTCTGGAGCATTGGTTATGTCGAAAGGCATAACCAAGAACTCTTTTTGGTCATACCGACATCTGAAAGTTGTATTTTGCACATCCTCGTCTCGAACACTCAGCTAGTGATAGCCTAATCTGAGGTCTATCTTTGAGAACCATCGTGCTCCCTTTAGCTGATCAAAGAGGTCATAAATCCTCGGGAGTGGGTACATGTTCTTCGAGGTCACCTGATTCAGGCGACGGTAGTCTACACAAAGCCTCAAGCTCCCATCCGCCTTCTTGGTGAATATAATTGGGCTGCACAGGGAGAAACACTAGGCCGGATGAATCCCTTCCTCTGAAAGTCCTCCAGCTGTACCCACAGCTCGCAAAGATTTATGGGAGCCATCCGATACGCTAGTGTAGATATCGTCATCATCTCGGGGTAAATGTCAATGTAGAAGTCCACCTATCTATGAGGAGGTAGTCCTGGAACATTGTTAGAGAAAACATCCATGTACTGGTCCACCACTACAGGATAGCATAGACTCTCCACATCAACTGCTCCGAGGGTAAGGCAGGCCAACTACTGAGTGATCTGTTGCACCCTCCTCCAAGTAAGTCTGTCCTATGCTGCAAAGGCTCCCTTCATGCCAGTGAAGGTAAACCTGGTCACATCCATGCAGACACCCCGCACTTTGTACCTAATACAGTCGATCTGGGCATGGACTGTAGATAATCCGTCTATACCCAAGATGACGTCGTAAGGCCTTGACGCCACTATAAGTAGATACCAGTCGTATCTCTTGCCTCCAAGAGAAAGCTCACACTATCGGCACCAGTGTGTAATCATTGATTCTGATCTTGTATTATTCTCTAGCCATAAGGATCGAGCCAACAGCTCCGTCAGAATCTCCAAGATCAAAATGAGGGTAGTGTCAATGAAAGAGTGACTGGAACCTGTGTCTATAAGTACTTCAGCTAAGGTGGAGTAGACACAAATCCAACCTCGATCATCTCTACATCTCCATGATCGTAAGCCTCAGCTACCTGGAGTTGAGCTCTCGCCTATCAACATGCTCCCGGAGGTCGGGATGGACCTCCTGGTGGTGGGGGCGGTGACACCTCAAAATGTCGCCCACCGCCAGATTCTTGACCAGCTCCTCTGCCACGTCAGCATGCGCCCTGCGGACTGCCTTGATCGAATCTTTATCTCTACATGGATGGTCCTTCGACCATCTGGTGATCATATGAATGGTGGGTTAGACAGTCATGGGCCATGTGACCCTGCCTGCCGCTTGAGAAACACTGCCTGCTCCTAGCATGTATGCCTCTACCCTGGGTGCCATGCACAACTGATCCTGAGTCATGCGGTCGTCCACCCATGGGTCTGGTCTTCTTGGAACTCTGTGGCATCTATCTACTTCCAACTACAGAAGACTCCGAAGCATGTCAAATAGTGGTGGGTCTCGCTACTGGAGACTACTCAGCAAGGAAACTCTCCACTAAGAGGGCCTGCTCCAACACCCCTGTCTGTGTCGGGATGCTGAGAGAGATCATCGAAGCCCTGATCTCTCACCTGAGCCCCTTCTCCAAGGTCCAGAACCAGAATAATGGGTCCCATACTATATCGGTCGAGTATCATGAGAGGTCTATGAACATCATTGAGTATTGAGCTATAGTCATGTTGCCCTGCTGTAGATGAAGTAACCCTTGAATACACACTGCGCGGAGAGTCACTAGAACAAACTCCACCCAAAACAGGCTCTCAAACTCTGTTTAGAAAAGTGTCATCTCATCATTCACATGGAGCATTAGGCTCCACCATCTTTCCACTGATTCCTGTAGAAGGATGGTAGCAAGAATCACCATGAAGTCTGCAGGTGTCCCTACTAGTCATAAAACTCTCACCACAACCTTCATCCAATCCTTAGTCTCTTGTGGGTCCATATATCCCCTGAACCTGGGTGGCCTCTGGCGCTGGAACTCATGAAACATGATCAACCAGCGTGCATCATCTTTTTCTGGGGCTAGTGTCATCGGTGGCCCAACGGGAAGTAGTAACGCTGGTGCCTCTAATGGAAAAGGGCCCTACACCGAGGCCTCATCGCTCAGTGGGCTATCAGTGCGTGAAACTCTTGGGACTCTTTCTGGTCATCCACGGGGATGCATCCTAAAAGAAACAGATGTGACACAATAAAAATATTATACCTGGTGATTTGACCTTATTTAGATGACTTAATGAAAACTTTTGAAAACACACACGCAATCAATGTTTTTGTGCACTAAGTCGGAAATCAGTAGTCAGGGTCCTGGTGTATGGATACGTCGGTCGTCGCCCCAACACTAGACACCATGAACTGAAAACCACACTCAGTACCCTTAACACTATTTCATAACAGAAAAGATCAAAGTCTTAAGTTCTGTGGTAGAACTGACTCCTCTGATACCAATTTGTCACGACCCGTCCCCCGGGGCCCGGGCCGTGACTACCCCAAGCCCACCTTCCATAGGCCAGGGGCTGGAGACTAGCACCAAAGGTGTAATTCCCTAAATTAGGAAGGCATTTCCTTTATAAGTTGAAAACACACACAATAGAGTATGATCTCGAAACAAAACACTCGATAAAATTGTATACAAAAGGAGTGCTGAAAAGTAAAAGGGGGCTGGAAATACAAGACCAACTGTAAATTATAAGGAATCTGAAAGTACAAGCACTAGAAAAGAAAAGGAAAATATCTCCTGGATCATACACCAGGATATCCTACCTGAATGGTAGGTAAATATAGCCTCTATAGCACTCCACGCCTGTCTGTCTCCTTCGTGCACCATCACGTCGTGTGGTCCACCTCTGGGTATCATCCAGTCCAGGTGCTTTCATCATCCGTCAACGATGTATATCGTCTGAATCCAACACAACGAGGTGTGGGTATAGCCTGTGTAAGGGTGAGTATAACGATACTCAGTAGGGACCCCGAGACCCTCAAGGTCTCACAAAATCCAACAAGGATAAACCACAAATTATTAATTCAATAGATAACCTCACTTAGGTAAATGACCATACATATACCTAAGTTATCATGTAATCCATCTCAATCATGAGGTTAAACACAAAAGTTACTAACTCAGATAAAACTAGGATTTTATTCTAGGGGTAGTATCAAGTAACATCCTCAGTCACACTGTCGAAACCTCGACTACTGGAGAACTCTTCCTCTATCGAGTATAGTGGGCATGTTGCGACCCAAAGGCGCTTCCCACTAACCTAGGACTGCTGAGGTAATCCTCCTGTCGAGTACCGTGGGTCTGTTGTGTCACCAAGGTGCTCCCCACCATAGGTTTTCCGCGTCACTAAGGTGATCCCCCTCATAGTCTGCTGAGGTACTTCTCCTATCGAGTATCGTGGGTCTGCTACGACACCAAGGCACTCCCCACTGTGGGTCTGCCGCAACACCAAGGCGCTACCCACTGGGCTAGTCAAGTCACTCTGAGTCGAATCGTTTAGCAGTATTCAGGTCTCGTCCACCTACTAGGTCTATGTGCTATACTCGCTCGTCTATAGGAGGATCCACTCCACGAGCTACTAGTCGATACTCCAACTATCATGAAGTCCCACGAAGAAGTATCTCAAAGGTATTACACATCATAGAGGTCTCAACGCAACAGAAAATACGTCAATCGGACGCCCAGTCTGTGAGTTATTAGCCTTTTAGTCTCAGGGACCCGGTTGGATTCATGCACGATCCAACCTGACTGTATCTCAACTATATCCCAAAATCCAGTAGGGTATACTCAAAGGGACAATCACACTCCAAGAAAACTAAATCCACTGATAGTTCTTCAAACGGTTGTCCAATACCAAAGATATGGCCAAAGAAAGTAAAGGGTTGGTAGTGGGCCCGGGTCCGGTCCGACATGGTCTGACTCGCCCTATCTGGGCCGACCCAGTCTGGGTAAACCCGGTCAGACTTGTTTGGTCTGGCCCAGCTCATTGGGTGTGCCAACCTGTTAGGTTCGGTCTGGCTTTCTGGGCCCAGCCCAGCGGGCCACGTGGGTGGTTCGACCCGGAGTGCTGCGAGGGTGTGGCACGGGGAGTGCGGGGTGCGCGGGGCACGCTAGCCAGCGCGGTTCGGCTGGGCGCAAAGGAGCCTGCCGGGAAGGCTGGAAGGTGGGCCGGCGGGCAGCCGGGAGGCGTCCAGGGAGGTCGGTGGGCTGCGGGCCTGCTTGGGGCAGTGCCTCGGCTCTGCGAGCGGTGCGGTCGGCGGGGGCTCAGCCGGGGACGGTTCGACTGACGATGGTGCGGGAAGCCGCAGGGGCGGCATAGATCATAGAGGCCATGGGTAGCGCAGCCTTTTTCTTCACCACCTTCGTCACCTCATTGCTTTCTTTCCATGTCGAATATCATTATAAACAAGAACGACGGAGGGGTCGGGCCATGTTGGTTTGGACCACACCCACAATGTTTATGGTGGTAACATTTGGCTCATCAAGGAGTAAGAAAGATGAACTTCAATTGTTTTACAACCTCTGAAACGACTCCTTTACAACCGAAGAAGAGAATAAGGAATATAGTATTACTCAAATTAACCCCTACCTTGATCGTTGGTCATCGACTGAGTCACGGGGAAGAATATGGAGGAGATCATCGTTAGTCACGTCTGTCGCACACTTTCAATCTCGAGCTCGTGCGTCAGCTAATTGATGATGATGTGGAGGTAAATTTGGTTGAAGACATCCCACGTCGGTAGAATCTCCAAGGAAGAAGTCGAAGAAGGTCGGTGTTCTTCATAGTCGAAGGCATTCTTCATTGGGAGCTTTCTCCCAATAATCTTCCTCTCAAAGCTGCCACCAAAATGAACAATGCCAACCAAAATAATAATAGATTGTGTTTATCTATTATTTAATTTTTTTGCACAAAATAAAAAATGGTGAATTAAATTAATTGTCTCCACCTAATTAATGTGAAGGATTTGGCATAATAAATCATGTGTTGGCTCAAATAAAGGAGGGGGTGTGGAAAGACTCTCCCTCATTAATGAGGGGAGTGGAGAGGTTTTCCTCTCCCACCATTAATAGGGGGTTTAGTTCCATGCGGTTGCCACATCATAACCTCTTGTGGGAGGTTAGGTTCGGGTGGGGCCCACCATCATAACCTCTCATGGGAGGTTAAGGTGTGGTGGTCCCACCTCCAACTTCCATGAGGAGGTTTTAACCATCAAATAAAAATTATGCCACACACTTTATTTTTATTTAATCCATTCTCTAAAAACCCAAAAACTATCATTTATTCTTGACCAACTGTCGTCAAGGTGATAGTCTTATTAAGAAAATATTGGCACTGCGAGTTCAACGATACCCTCAGATTTCAATTCCAAGAACTGGTTCAAAAGTTATGAAAACTCGCTTGTATGTTTACTAAATGTACCCGAACAAAACTTCAGAAAATGATTCTAGGCACACCGGGCCTCAGAATCATGCACCGTCAATTTTTTGCAGACTCGTAAAATTTCCCTGTATTTAAGAAAAAAAAATCCCATGGAATTTTTGGGTCTTTACAGTTATTTCAAAAAACCGAAAACATGCTTCCATTTTTAAGAAAAACCATTTTTTCTGTTTTATTTCAAAAATAATTTACAAAGAATGAAAAATAGATTCAATAATTTCCTTTAAAATATATGATGTGTTGGATAAATTATTTTGATATAAAATAAAAAGGGAGGGTTTCATGGGATCACATATTAAAAGTGACACAAACTGAAATGGAAATATACAAATATGCAATAGTGGGAATTTATTAAATATCTCTAGAAAAAATCCTTATACATACTCAATTTGGACTCACACATTAGCATATGGTGCAACTCCATAGTCTATAACCAACTATCTACTCAAAATTAACCACATCAATGGAACATCCCACCTAAACTATCAATAAATCTAGGGGTACCAACCTATCTAATTGGCATTGATAAGAAACCATCACTCTACCCTTTATATGATTCCCATGAATCAATGATAATATTATATGGTGAATGGGGAGGTCCTCGCATGAATGGATCAAACTAAAACCCACAACCATTTTGCTTTCCTAGCCCATACATCATCAATATCTATGTTATGAACCTATCCTCTAAGGGTCTACCTTAGAGGTTCCCATATCACATCAAGTAATGGACATGTTTAAACCATACCTTCTCATTACATGAGTTTTAAATGACGTTATAAAATTTAATAATGTACCAACTGGGACTTTACAATTCAAATCCAAATCCATTTACAAATCTTTTTCAAAACCAACTAAAAACACACAACATGCTAAAAAGGTTCCAAATGGGTATTTATATCACTTAGTTACTCAAAACACTCTTCAAGATTACAAACAATAATTTCCTTTAAAAAAATATTTGAAACCATATTCAAAATTATTTTGGAACCAACATACTATTTCGTAACACAAGGGGATTAAATATATCTATTTGAATTAGAAAGATAACTAGGGACGAGGAATAAGAAGAGGATGTGGTGTTTTGAAAATCCAAGGCTTAAAATGAAAATTTGTTTAGAATTCCATTTTTATTTGTGTGCCTATCCATAGGTACACCCAATAAACCTATTGATATTCCCACTTCAACTTATCATCCATTTTATCCCATAAAAAATTCAAGAGTAATAGTTTATAAAACACAAGGATCCTCAAAACCACTTATAAGGGTTTATGCACAAGCATCAATCCATAAAAAGGCACCAAAATCACATACCAATCTAAATTTATAAAGAAAAAACAAAGATATAAGACCCAATTAAATCCAAATAGAAACTAGCACACCCAATTTCAATTTTTAATGGGAAATTGAAATTTTATCAAACACTTTACATTCATAAATATATAATAAAAACTATAAAACCCATTTCCACCAAAGTAACACAACTAATTTTCATAATATAAGACTTATATGTAATAATAATAAATTATTTTTAAAACAATCATGAAGTTATGGAATTTATTATAAAGGGTTAGGCATAGGTAAACTTTTCTCAAACTAAAGGCACACGTCCTTTGATGACGACAACTTTAATCTTATGTTTTCACTTACACACACTATTATTTATACATACACATATATATAACCCTAGCTTCATTTTATATATTCTACTTTCAATGAGGGAATATTTACAAATAGTTAATATATATAAATATATATATACCTTACCCATGCATATGAATCCATGTCACCCTCATGAACAATAGTCCAAAATAGAACAAAAAAATTACCAAAAACTCAAAAATCACAAAAGCCAAATTAGAAATTGATCAATGTTGTTTAATGGAGTAAATCCTATCCGAAATCGATGGTGGGTTGACCAAAATTGACTGAAACGCTTCACCTACATTAGAAAATGCTAAAATATACCCTAAACTGACCTAAGAGACCTGATGCATATCCTAACAATGGAATGAAATAGAAAACCATTACTAACCCTTGACCTAGGTTTGGATGAGTTAGGTAGGGTGACCTAGAAGAGAAAACCGACTGGAAATGGAAAGGGGAAGGAACTGGAGACCATACCTTTCGGCGATAACCAAGAATCTTAATGAAATCTAGAGAAAACTCCATGGAAAGAGGGAGTTGAGGGAGAGATATTATGTGTGAAAAAGGAGAAGGGGATGGGGCTCTTGCGATGCTTATATAGGTGGGAGAAATGTATAAGAAATAGAAACAAAATCAAAAACAAAATAAGAACCTAAATTTCAAAATACTGGGAACCCCATAGGGTTGGCGCATAGTTTTCCAGACTATATGCCAGTTGTGCGCGAGCCATTTCCTAGGTCAGACACACTAACATGGTTACTCCTGGGAAGCCACAAGGTTAAGGAAACTATAATCCAACCGTGAAAAATGAAACTATCTTGATGATAGGCCCTCAAATTGGGGTACCACATAGATACTTCTAACCATTATGCAACCCTTGCACGTGACCCATTTTTGCTTGAAAATTTTAAGATTTAAACCCAGAGTGGTCTAGAATAAAAAATGAGGAAAAAAAATAAATATAATAATTAAAAAAATTAATTTTTTATAGGACAAGCTATGAAAATTGAGATACTATTCCATTAAATTGGCCCATATAACATGTAAAATAAACAAAAAGATAAAAAAGATTCTTTTCTTAATTTTAAGATATATAAAGCTTTAGGATATTGGAAAATATATCATATGTTTAGTTATGTATATATTTATGAAAGATAAATTATATTTTTTCTATCATGATGGTTTAATTTAAAAAATTATAAATGAATTAATTACTTTTAATGCTTAAGAAACACCAATTTAGAAATTATTTTTATAATAATTAACTTAAATGAATGAGAATAAAAATAATAAATTGAAGTAAATTTAATGAATTATTGTGTTTAATTATTTTTCATATGAATATGTCATTTTAAATAGTTGTGAACTTAAAATATTCATATTCCATTATTATATTGATATTTTTAAATTCAAATTAATTTAATAATTCCAAAACAGACATTAATGTTCTTTTATTATATATGATATTTTATTAAACTATTTTAAATTATTAAAAATAATATATTGCACCAAGTGATTTTAAATTTTAATAAATATAATATATGTTCCATTAATGGAATAATTGATCTTTTATAATGAAAATATTCACCCCTAAATAGTTAAACATTATTAGCCCAATTTGGGTTAAAACTGTGTTTTTACGCGTTACTTGTGCTTCTGTTAAAATTAATTTCCAACACACATAAGATTTTTTATTTTATAAATTAGATATAATATTTATAATATGTGGGTAAAAATTATAAAACAATAAAAAATTTAATTTATTCTTAATGAATAAATTTCTGTGGTTTGAAAATTAGATACCTTAATATTAAACAAAATAGTAAAAGTAGGGAATCATTGATGTTAAGATACAAAGTGATAAAACTTTTCTTAGTTTTATGTGGTGGAGGTGTTTCCAGACCATAAATACCTTAAAATAAATTATGTTTTAATTTTTTAGGCACATGAGGTGAGAGATACCACCCATAGTGAATAATTTTGAGTATTTATAAGAATACCACTCCTCCTTAACAATAAAAAAGCACTCACTCCCCCCACTTAATAAAAACTCTTATTCCATTTGGAACAACCGATTTATACCCAAATTAATCCCCAAATTCCTTCCCATCATCCTATAATTCTTATTTTTGAAATAAATTATGTCTTTGATGGTTTTATTGAAAACCTTAGGAGGATATCTAAAGAAGAGGTAATGTTTCTCTAAAAGTGTTTTTATTTAATTCCCTTCTCCACCTATTTAAATTATGTTTATATCTTGATTATACAATAACATAAATGTATTAAATATATTGATATTTTTTTATGTTATGGTTTCTACCTACAACAACACACACTTACCTAAATGGGTTATGAAATCATCATTCGTGTGTATGGCAGACTACCGCATCACGAACTGATATCAATCGTTTTTCCATTACAACATATCAAGGATGGAAATATTGATTGAAATACTATTTATATATAAGATATTTATCATTAATTTAACATTATCTAGTTATTATATAACACATAAATACATTCTTTATTTTTTTTTGGGAAATACGATAATGTCATTCGTGTGTATGGTGGACTACCGCCTCACGAAGCGATCTTATCTATTCATGCATTACATGGAATGTATTAAGGATGGTTTTAATAAAAATATATTATATATATTACATAATAATGATAATTTAATGATTATATATATATATATACATTTATTTTTTTTCTTTATATCAATATGACAAGAAAATGGAAACTATATTCATCTGTATGTACGACCTACTGTCTCCATGAACGGTGTACTTCATTTCCTATCACCAAATTTTATGGATTACTATAAATACATATATATTGAATATATATGATATTTTAATAATTTTTTACATTATGGAGATTATGAAATCATGGTATTGGTAATACTAACAAAAAATAACAAGACAAAACATACTCAAAAAACAAAGCATGTCATAACCAGAAATGATGAAAATAAGGAACAATTTTTAATTAATGGGTAATAATATATTATAAATGGGTCATATATGATATAATAAAACTTTTTATAGATCTTAAATATGTTAATAACATGATTAATAACATTTTACTTATGTTTAAAGTAAGTATGACCCAAAGGAAGAATACAGTAAGGAATTTCTTCTCAATTTACATTCTACTGAGAGTAATTTGTTATTATGAACCAATTCACAATTTTTGTGGTGTATATACTACCATTTGGACATGTAATATCTTGAATTATTAATTATTAATGGTATTTTATGTTCCAATATATATTATTTCATCTAATGGTATTTGATAAATTTATTATGAAGTACTTTTTTTGATTGATAACATTATCTTAAAACAATCACTTTATTATAATCATTTTTCATTGGTCATTAGATTTCTCTTGAATATCCATAGTCATGTGTGATGGATATTATTATTTCATAAAACATATACAATTTTATCTAATAGTGTTTAATTTTAATGTTATTTGAATAACTGTGGAAATATAGATAAATCTATATCATTTACTCAATTCAGATATTTGATATGGAACATAGTTCATTAATTTAAATCAATTATTAGATATATGTGTAATGATTTGAACATTAAATACATGGGATGGGGACCTGTTAATTCATACCCATCAATGTATCATCAGTCTCATGAGACGAAATCAGTTGGATAAACACTATGTGTTTATAACCAATACATTATAAAATGTCTTTTTAAAGGTATTGCGAGTAGATAAAAGGTTGGAAAAACCAAATCAGTTTGTACCTGGAATTTTATAAACCATATTTTGAATGGTATTCAAGGTAAAGTTATCATGTACATAATAAACATAATTTCCACTAAAAAATAATTTCCTTCATTTAGATTTAGTTGTTATTATCCAAGAGATTTGAACTATGAAAAAAATCTATGGATTCATTTCATTCTCATTTTATTGATTAAATAAAAGTTTTTTCACTTATTTACATTTCCATATTATTTATTCACTTTCTTCTTAGTATATTTATAATATAGAATGTTTTTTAAGCTATCTTAATTTTCATATTTATTATGTTCATTGATTCATTATTACTTCCACTATATTTAACCCTTACTGAGCATTAGATATCACCCTTATTATTTTCCTTCACCCATGATTCCATGAACAGTACTAAGAATGAAATTCAAGGATATACTAGACAAACTAAAGTTAATCTAGAAACAATAAATGATTTTTTTTAATATTTGTATTAATTTGTAATACATCACTCATGTATGTATCTAGTTTACCAAAACTACAAAACTATTTGTTCCTTTGGGAAATTATTTAGTTGTATCTTATTCCAATGTAATTGTAGCAGAAACTAGCTCCTGGATTATGGGTTTGGGGACACAGAAAAATTATAGTGGTCCTAAATCATCACAAACAAACTAATAAAACATGAAAGTGTAATAAGAAAAAAATAATATCATTAAATGAGTTATACTATATTTTCAAAGATTAATACTTGTTATTTTGAAAGACTAAAGTCATGAGACACACTTCCTTTATAGACTAGAGTTATAATTGTTTTCCCATCTAGGTCAAATCCATCATTAAACATTTCAAAAAACCATAGAGATGATTTTAACCATCAAAGTATCTAACATTTCATGGAAATTTATTATTTAACATAATCATTCATTCCTTCTTTATCCAATCCATACTTTGATAAATTAAATGTCACACTATGTTTTTCCATAACACTGCAATGATATTAAAATACTTGAAAATAGGTGAGAATCAAATAATTCTGCAAAGGACTGATCTTTGTGAGGATCCTTAGCACTGTAAGGGTCATTCTATATAGTCATAAACTCAGAATAGTTTAAGAATCATTCTGTGTAGGGATAAATCCTTCCATGTAATCATGATTGTCTTTAAGAATCATCATCATAAGCATAATTAAAAACATTGTGTAAGAATCATCCTAGACCACATAAGGATGATTGTGTACTTTTGTAAGCATCATCTGATCCTAAGTAATTTTCATTTATTCTTACTAACCATTAATATACTTTTATTAACCATAATACTGGCTATGTAACCATCATTAGGTACTTGAATAACTATAATTGGTTCTACATAAGCATTAATTTAATATTTGTAAGCATCATTTCATCTTGAGTAACCATAAGTACTTATGGACTTTTAAAATTATCATAATAATTGTTGTACTTTTCATAACCATCAACTAGACTTGAATAAGTATCAATACATTGATATATTTTCTTTAACAATAATATTATTAACTTTAATTGTAAAGGAAAAATATAAATAACTTAATGAAATATTATTTAGCAACCATAAAATCACATAATGTAAACTCGTTAGTAAAAAAATTTGTAAAAATTAAAATAAATGATATAATAAGATATTTTAAATCCACATTAGTTTTTATAATATATATGATAATTCCATATTTAAGGACTAATAAAGTTATACAGTTAGAAAAAAATTGAGGGAGAAATATGAAATATAATTAACTCTTATTTTTTATATACATTTAATTATGTTCCCTTGCATTATTTTTTTAAAAATTTTATTATGAGTTCAAGTTTTATGGTTTATAATTTATGAATTATGGTTTACTTTTATAAGTGATATTAGAGTTGATTTAAAATTTAATTAATTGAATTATTGATTTACATAAACTAATTTAAATAATATTAATCATAAAAAATGATAAAAAATCTATATAATTAAAATATTTCAACATATAAGAAAATATATAATATTCATATTTAAAACAAACAACCATATCAAAATCTCGGAGCGGTTGAGGGAAGGGGGTATATCCCAGAACCAATTTTGTGAATTTATACCCATATATACTTTATATTACTTTATTACATGTATTATGATATACAATGATTGGATCTTACACATATGTATTAATCTTCTATTCTATTTGTGTTATGTCCATAATAAATATAATAGTATTGGCTTCAAGGAATTAATATCCATAGTCACATGGTTATATCCTTCTCTAACCATAAAAATAAATATTGTTTCTTCATTATGTATTGGTCATTATCCAGAGTAAAAATATATGACATCTTCTAAGGAATCTATTCAGTATGACTCATCTATGATGCAAGTTTATATATAAAAAATGACATATATACTACATTAACCAATTTACCATACGTATATTAATAATTTATTTTATTAATGTTTATGGTGAAAATAGTCAACATTTTATAATTTTCTTAAATTTACAAGTAATACATAGTTTTCTTGGAAAACAACATGGTATCCAACAATTTATCTAGTAGTTAGCCAATTGTGAATGAACATGTTGTGAATATTTAAATAACCATTTATTAAAACCAATTATATTTTAAAATATTGATAATTTTTAATTTATAAATTCATTTAAGCTGATTATGGTGTTTTTTTATAACAATTGAGTTCAATTTCCCTTAGGGATTATCTCTCTAAGTGATTCTCCTATTGTATGCTCTTTATCTCATCATTTGTGATAAAAAAACATAGTAAATACTTATTTAAAGAATCTTCTATCACTATAATCCTTCTCCTCTTACCCATACCCTTTTAAGGTATTGGGTGCATAACCACTATCCAATAAACTACTATAATACACAATATTTGATGTTTACCGATAGAAAATAAAATCTCTAGAGTAAAGCCCACACTATGATGCTCATAGGTTATAAGAAAATTTTCCCTAATTCACTATAGAATAATATAATCTCTTTTAAATACACATAAAAATAATATAAATTCTAATCATCATAAAATAAATGAGGCAAAAGAACATAAGATATTACTTTTATTGAACATGTGTCCTACTCTACAAAAGAATGATGTTTTAATTTATTCAAGTTATAAAAGGATGATCAAAGTTCCAAGTGTAACAATCATAATGTAATCACACTATACTAATATATTAGTTCCTAACCATTTATTCCCATATCCACTATCTTTTAATCTTCTTTAGTTACAATCCACCTATGTTGCACTTCATGGAAACCCTAGAGTATCTTCTGATGTATGATCATCTAGTTAAATGACCCACTACACCGTACACATCAACTTTCATCTATAACTTTAATGGAACAAAACTTTAACCACTTCTGCTTCCATCACCCCCTAATGAAATCCTAAGTTAGGCATCTATTTTTCCACTTTGCAATGGTCTTAGTTTTAAGATCCTAGGTTTCTCAATTACATTCAAATGTTTTTATGTTCGGTTTAAATCTATGAATTTTTCTTATTGTGAGTACCTAATGTGATCATGGGAGTTCCATGGGGTATCAGGGGCTTTTTCAGATCCCAAAGCACAACTTTTTGGAAAGATAGGAAGGGTCCCATGTTTAATAGAAACCATGAAGGATAGGATGAACTATTACTCCTAACCATGTGAAGATGCAAAGAGGGGTGCATTAGGCCATATAGTTTAAGGAAACCATTAAGCCTTAGTATCATGCTCATTAAAAATTATATATAACATCCATACGCATGAAACCATGCAAGGTTCCCCTTGACATAGTGAAGGGCACACAGTTGGCACACGGTCTGGACAATCATGCGACTAAACTGTATAGCATAGTTAAAAGAGGGAAAATGACCATTTCACCCTTAAAATATATTATAACCCATTTTCTATTTTCCTCTTTTTGAAAGAAGGTTTCCTTGGGATCTCCCTTTTGAATCCAATCGATAGGATTTTCCCCCATTTCTTCCTCTGATGTATGATTCAATAATTGTTTATCTTGTTGGATTCGCAATGGTAATATCTTCAATCATATTGTGTTGTTCATCATTTAAATTCATATTGAAGGAGTTATTTATGGGAAATCTAATATTCCCTATTTTTAGGATTTTCATCCATTCTTTTATTTATTTAGATATGGACCAAATCAGAGGTTGATGATGGATGAGTGTTCTACTACAGACATAAGTTGGTGATTTATACATTTTCTCTTATTGTTTGGGATTTTATATGTCATATTGTTACTGTTTGACCTTCTAAACATTCCAATTTTTTCCTCTAAATTAATTAAATGGTTAAATTGAATGAATTAGACCTTTTTAGGTCACCCCGTGAGTAAAATGTTTGGGTTAGAGGTAGTTTATCCTCAACCTAGGAAACCCATGGGGTGCGCCTTTTATTTTTTCCTATGTAATACCTCCTCGTTGGGTGTATGTGATCTTGCCTTGCTAGAGGGAGAATTTTTAAACTAAATGGAAATTGAATTGAGATGCTAGGTGAGACTTGATTCCTCCTTGCTATGTGATCGAATGATATAATATGTTTTGATTGATAAAATGGATTTTATAGCAATTTTTGATATGATTTGGATGAACTCATGAAATGTAATTGATTTTGAAATGATGATTGAAATGGTGATGGATTCCATGGATATTCTCCTTGGATCCTGATTACAAAGATTCCAAAGATGTTACCCTATGGATCTTGTTTATGGTAGCTAATTCCTTAAACATGTTTACTCCTTGGATCTTGATTCTGTATGAGAACTTGGACCTTGATGCCCCTTTGATCTGATTTTCTTGGGCTTGATGTGGATATTTTCTTTTGAAATGATCCTTTGAGCACACCCAATTCTTTATTGAGTTTCCATCGATATGCTCCTAGGACTTGACATAGATACCTTGGTCTTCTATATTTTGGATATATCCTTTTATGGTCTAACACTTTGGATTATATGGCATGACTGTTGTGCGTGACTTTTTTATGCAGCATAGTCATGATGGATGTTATAAACTAGATTATATGGCCTAGTGATGGTATATGTTTTACACTTTTGATTACATAAAATAGCCATTGTGGTTACTATGATTTACAGATATCCCTAGAATGGGTATCATGTTACAGTGATTTGACTGGATAGTATCACTTGTTTATTAATATTTATAAATGCCCTTAATTATGGGACCCTGACTATTGTTTAAAGGGAACTGAATTTGGTTAGACATTACCTCTATCTTTTATCACATATTCTATGGGAACATTTAATTTAGTACATTTATACCTATGATGCATTATACACTAATTCTGGTTATATCACATAGACAAGAGTTATTATAGACATTGTTTGTGATAGTCTACTATGTAATATCTCACATCCTATTTAGATAGATTTTGGTTACCTGCATAGACTTTATTGATGTCGTAAGGGACCAAGACACGATCCCACTATACGATGCTTGATTTATTATCGCTTAGGATCATGAGAGCATAGGACCGATATTGGATTGTGATGCTAGATAGGATATTACTTTTTGGTATTTTGATACATGTATTATACTAGATTCTTGTATACTTTTTTTTAATATTTGTAGAGGCATGACATAAAACATCATATTGTATATGATATTACTTATATAATTGTTTGTTTATTTACATCCTGGATGTCTTACTTTTTTCTGGATGATTTATTTCATCTGCTATTGACTATTATGTGTAATACCATAGTGTTATACTCTAATATGATGGAAAAGACTCTCTATAGGCACACCCTAGGCCCTCAATACTATATCTAAGCCATTGAAGTATGGTGAGGTGTGCTTGAGAACATATGACCTGACATATCTAGGCACTTGAAAGTTGATTCCAAGTCGGGATGTTAGAAAGTGGTATCATAATGTTTTATTTTCTACTTGACATAATATTTTGAGACAATATATAGGGATTGGGAAGGAATTGGGATTTGGTAATGATCTTTTCCTAGGAGTGGATATCCCACATATTAGAAAATATAAATTTCATAGAATGGAAATTTCTTTTTTAAAATTTTGACTATTAGAGTTTTTTTTATTCCACCATTTGGTAATGCACTTGAATTGTGATTTTATTATTGATGTGATTGAGGATATGATTTACTATTCTCTGAATAGATGAGGGTATTCTTATCATGAATAATTTTAGGCACTTTTTAGGATTCACATTCCATACATTATATTATTCAATATAGGGTGCATTTCTTGACTATATGAAATTCAAGAATGTGCATTGTGTGATAGGAATGTGTTATGCTATATTTTTCTGTAGATATTTTAGAAACATAGCTTCTAATTAGAATACCTACCATATACTAAATAAATTTTCCCTATTTGGATACAAAATATACCCTAATAATCCAATTATGGCATGTTGAGTCATGGAGCATTGGTTTCATGGAATAAAACATGATATGGTTTGTATTAATTAGAAACATCATTTCAGTTCATGAGGTGTATGGTCCCTAATGGATCAAAAGTGTTGAACCATTTAGTTCAACCATTTATAGTGAATTATGATATAAATGTGAATTAAAAATGAAATTGAATTAGTGAAACAAATAACATGACCCAAACCCAAATTTAGAGTGGGTTGTACGTAGTGTGTCTATTGATGTTTGTTACTATTTATTTTTACCTATTCCTAGCTTCAAGAGTAGGCAGATGGGTGTGTCTTGTTTATATAAAGGATTAGATCTACCCTAATTTTTTTATAAAATGAACTCTTGTTATTGATATTTTATGTTTTGTGTGTTTTTCATTTTTGATATATTTCACCATGATGACCTCCAGTCACACACTAAGAGGGTGGCGACAACCATGATCTAGAGGTGGTGGGCCATGAACCACAGATAGATCATCTTATATTAATAGATACAATACCTATAGATGTACTAGATATGGGTTTTGAGGTAGTTTTCTATGTGGGTTTCCTACACTATATGAATAATTTTTGAAGAGTACAGTAGCATGTCTCTTCTATAGAAGAGCTAATGTGTGTGTTACAACACCAACATCTGCCCATGTTTTTTACGGATGAATATCCATGGGATTATGATCTATGGATTGAGAATAATTTTTATATTTTTGATCATTTGGAGACACATTATGGGAGGATAGTGAATCTCACCACATATATTCTTTGGGGAGAATCTAAGAACTGGTGGGATGTTTTGAACTAGGATGATACACTCCAAGATATGGTTTATAGTGATTTTAAATATAGGTTTTATGATTACTCTTTCCCTAATAAGGTAATAACTAAATAGCCAATGAGTTTATATGTCTGGAGCATGGGAAAATTATTTTTATGGAACATTCAACATTCTTTATTGATATTTATCATTTTTATCCAATTTACCATGTCGATGAGGCATCGAGGAAGAGTCACTTTGAGGAAGGTCATAATTATGCTATTTGATCATAGGTAAATGTGTTTCTTCTGACAATTATTATAGATATAATGAATCATGTTCTTATTTCTGAATAGACGCAAAGAGAATCTTGGGGTATAAAGCAGGGAAGTTTATCCTCTACACACAGTGGTTTAGTGATTTTTAGAAGGAAGCATCATTTTGAGGATTCTTGTTAGGGGAATTCCTACAAAGATATTAGTGATGGTAGTGATTTATTTTGTTAACAGCATGGTAGATGGGGAAATATGAGGAACCAGTATGATAGAGACCTATTAATGTTCTAATCTTGTGATAGGATAGTCCATGTAAAACATGTTTGCAGGACCTTCTCTCTAGTAGTTACTAGAAGGGGATCGACTCTGACTCAAAGTTAATTGGTGAGATTCAGTGATCTATGTTAGGTTGGGAGTTGGGGTAGTGACAATCATTCATGCTAAGGTGGTGTTCATGGATGAGTTAGTCATGCACCACTTGTACCTATAAAGTATATTGGGCTTTCCCTAGGTAGTGAGGTTGTTTAATAGGGTTACAGTTTAGGACAAATATATTTTTTACAACCTACCCCTGTTGGGTAGAGCACTGGACCCCATCTATAATGAGAGGAACAATCTTAGTTTACTAAAATCTAGTATATACTCTTTTTGATATAGGTTCTTCACATAGGTTCATGACAGTACCTATTGCGGAAATACATGGGATATTTATTTAGTTTTATGGTGGATTATTTCACTCAATACTTTGATAGGAATCAAAATGTGGGGTGTATGTTAGTGCAAGGAGTTCCCCCTTGATAATGGTGGTTTTGACTTCATACGTAATATTTTTCCATGAGATGAAAAGGAATGAAGTTATACTTGGGATGGAACATCTAGTTTCTTATCATGCCTTTGTTGATTGTTAATGCTGAAGGATGACCGTCACATCACAAGAGTGAGGAGTTTTTATTAAAAATGGTGAATGGGATGTCTAAGAAATTATAAATGGATCTGATCATTGATGGATGGGTGGGATTATAGTTTAGATTAGTATGTTATATTTGTATGTTTAGGTAACATTTCATGAATATTTCCCTCATGTGGCTGATCATTTTAGGGATGTATTCCTAGATGATTGTTCTGGTTTTCCTCTTAGTAGATATTTATAGTTATCTATGGAGGTAGTGCCATTATATGCACCAATATACATTAATACTTATAGGATGTATACTATAGAGTTACAAGAGCTCAAGAGGATGATATAAGACTTTGAGGAAAATGGTTTTAAACAAAAAAATACATCTCGGTGGGGTTCATCAGTCATTTTTGCAAAAAAGGTGCATAGTAACCTTAGTCTATGTGTGAATTATTTGAAATTTATCCAATTGATGGTTAGGAACTGATATCATTTTCCACATATAGATGATATATTTAACTATATCTAAGGATATCAGGTTTTATCAAAAACAAATTTTAGATTAGGTTATCATCTCTTTCATGTTTGACATACAGACATACCTCATACAAATTTTCACAACAGGAATGTTCCATATGAGTATCTAGTTATTCTGTTATGTATCATGAATGCACTGATATTTTACATGGTGCTAATGAACTGAGTTTTCCATACTTTACTATATTTATTTGTGGTGGTATTGTTGGATAATATCTTGATGTATTCTCGCAATCTACACGATCATGTTAAACATCTTTATGATAGTTTAGATACAACAAGAGTGAATCAATTATAATATAATCCCCCAAATTAACACTTCTGTATGAAAAAAATTACTTCTTGAGTCATATTATCTCAGTAGTAAGAGTATTGGTTGACCTAGAGAAAGTGAGAGCTGTAGCTTCCTAGGAGAATACGAAGAACCTATTTGACCTACAGAGATTCTTAGAGCTAGATAGATATTATGGTAATTTCATACAGGAATTATAATAATTAGAATATCATTTTATGAGATTTAAAAAGAAGTTTGTGATATTTTTATAGACAAATACTTACAAAACAACCTTTTATGAGTAGAAAGGGAGATTGACTTTAGTGTCAGTCTTGATTATACTAGAGTTGGGAATTAGTTTCACTATTTATTATGAAGCCTCGTGTAACCGGATAGAAGTAGTTATGATGTATGGGGATAGAGTCAAGGAATACGGGTCTTGTTAGCTAAGTCAACACAAGAGGGATTACCCGAAACATGTTCTTATGTTAGCTGTAGTTGTTCTTGATTTCTAATGATGGATAAATTATCTACTGGGAATGTGTTTTGTGGTGTAAAATTACCTAAAATGACTCAAGTATATATTTACACAGCATAACTATAATTTGAGGGATCAAATGTGGGTTGAGTACATATAGAATTTTGACTTTGATATTTCCTATATTCCTCAAAAGGGTAATGTAGTTTCATATGCACTAGTTAGGAGGAATCATATACAGGCATTTTAGGAGGCTAGTAGCGAGTGGAAGATTTTGGATTTGTTTTCAATGATGCACTTGGAGGAGTAGGATAGTTGGGGAAAGAATATTCTCACATCCTTAGCTGTATAATATACTCTTCTTGGTAGAGTGAGGATGAGATGGTCATATGATGCTAAGGGCCTAATACTGTGGGAGATCATGAAATTTGAGGACCCACCCCCTAGTTGAATCATGAGAGAGGATGAAATTATGAAAATCTATGGTCATTTTTGGGTTCAACAAGACATATTCAAGGAGTTGATGTGATAGTTTCATGATTTAGTTTAGGCAGTACACTATGCCTCATATTTATGAATCATAACTTGCGCCATCAATATTGGTGGACGAGCAAGAAAAAAGAAGTTGATTGTTTTTTATGAGGTGTTCCACCTATCAGAATATGATAGAAGAACACTATTGAATAAATGATCTCTTATAGTAGTTACCTATTCCTTAGTGGAAATTAGATGATGTCACAATGGATTTTGTGACTGGGCTGTTGAGGTTTCTTCAAGTTAGTGATGTTGTGTGAGTTTTTGTGAAAAGGTGCATGAAGGATTCTCATTTCCTGTTGATTAGGGAGACCTTATTGCTGGATGAGCAAGGTAGGTTGAATATCCATCAGATAGTATGACTTCATGAGGTTCCTCATACTGTTGAATCAGATAGGGATGTCCAATTTAAATTTCATTTCTAAAAGAGTCTAAAATGTGTGTTTAATACACAAGTTCTTCTTATCATGACATACCTCCCTCAGACTAATGTCTAGTTTGAGCACCTAATTAAGGTTCTTGAGAACATTTTGAGAGTATGTGTCCTAGATTTTGGGAGTTCTTAAAAGAGGCATATACACATAGTGGAGTTTACTTACAATAATAGATATTAAGAGATTATAAAAATAGAACATTATAATGCTTTGTAAGATAGGACATGTTGCTCACAACTGTGCTGGTTAGAACCAAGTGAGCCAGCATTTCATAGAAAATGTATCATGCAGGAGACATTAGGGTTGGTTCAGTTGATCATAAAATGGATGGATACCAAACAGTGGAGGAGTAATGTTTATGTTGATCATCGTTAAATACATTTATTGTTAAAATATAGGGATCATGACTTTTCATATATCTCATTGAGTCTGGGACACAAATGTATTAGAATATTGTGTAATATTTCACAGTGATATGTCATGCCATTCAAGATTTTGGAGAGAGTTGGGATTGTATCCAATCAATTGTAGCTACCTAAGAGGTATTAGCCAATTCATGGTATCATACATGTATCTTGGTTGTGATGTTACCATGAATACCCATTTCATACTTTATATCACTACTGGAAACAGAGGATTTCCCAACGGTTCTAAACCGTTGGGAAAGGCTGCAGAACCATTGGTATATGTTATACCAATGGTTCTACAAACCGTAGGGAAGTAATCCGTTGGGAAAGCTTTTCCCAATGGTTTACAGTGAACCATTGGGATAGGGTGGAGAAAAACTACCCTATCCCAATGGTTTGGGTAAACCGTTGGGAAATCTTTTCCCAACGGTTTACAACCGATGGGAAAGGGTAAAGAAAAATAACCCTATCCCAACAGTTCTGGCAAACCGTTGGGAAAGGTTTTCCCAATGGTTTGCCCAAACCATTGGGAAAATCACAATGTCACCTCTTTCCCAACGGTTTCTAAACCGTTGGGAAAAGTCTTTTACCAACGGTTCCATGAACAGTTGGTAAAACAGTAGCAAGATATGCTATGCCAATGGTTTAAAACCGTTGGCATAGCCTTTAATAGGAAAATTGCACAGTAGCTTTGCAATTTGCCCAACAGCTCTCCAATTTTCCCACAAGGTCTCATTTTGTGGTTCCCCTCATTTTCAATCATTATACATGCAATAAACTAACACATACATATACAATTATTGTACCTCTAATAACCAACTAACACATACATATAGAGAACAAATTCATACACATTTAACATATAATGCTGGAACTATACACATCCATAATTAAATTATAATTCATAATGTAATTATAAATATACATAATTCATTTATAATTCAATTTAAAATTTTGATGACAATTAAATGTGGAATCCGGAAGTCAATTCATAATTTGATCGGTTTTTTGTATACCATATATTTTTACCTGAAATGATGTCCATTTTAAACAAAATACATACACCTGGATTGCTACCGGCCACACCACACCTCGGATTGAGGAAGGGTTGACTCATACACATCACATATGACCCATGGATCATTCTCCTAAAGTTTCAATGGAAACCGAATGCGTTTTTTCAGTTTTCCATATTCCAGTTTATGTTTTTCAATTAAAATAACGTCCTTTTGAAATAGAAGACAGACACTTTGAGTGGTGTCGGCCACACCGTGTCTCAGATTGTGGCGGGGTTGATTCTTACATGGCACATATGACCCATGAATTGTTCTCCTAAAGTTTCAATGGAAACCGAATGTGTTTGGTCGGTTTTCCGTATATACTTAAAATGTTGTCCATTTTAAAAAAAAGAGAGCCACTTAGAGTTATTCCGGCCACACCGTACCTCATATTAAGGTGAGGTTCACTTTTACACGTCACATATAACCCATGGATAGTTTTTCTAAAGTATCGACATAATACGAATGCATTTGGTCAGTTTTCCATATGCCAGTTGATGTTTTTCACTTCAAATGACGTCCTTTTGAAACAAAAGACATACACATTGAGTGGTGGTGGCCACACCGTGCCTCGGATTGAGATGAAGTTGACTCATACACATCAAATATGACACATGGATCATTGTGATAAAATATCGACACAATCCGAATGCGTTTGGTCGGTTTTCTGTATGCCAGTTGATGTTTTTCAATTAAAATGAAGTCCTTTTGAAACAAAAGGCAGAAACTTTGAGTGGTGTCGGCCACACCGCGTCTCAGATTGAGGCGAGGTTGATTCGTACACGTCACATACGGTCCATGAATCATTCTCCTAAAGTTTCAACCGAAACTGAATGCGTTTGGTCGGT
The DNA here is from genome assembly GCA_963277665.1 of Viscum album. Lineage (NCBI taxonomy): Eukaryota > Viridiplantae > Streptophyta > Magnoliopsida > Santalales > Viscaceae > Viscum > Viscum album. The sequence continues at coordinate 1,500,890,061 of OY728119.1, read as the reverse complement.
TTTCTGTATGTACTTAAAATGTTATCCATTTTAAACAAAAGAGAGTCACTTAGAGTGATTCTGGCCACACCATGCCTCCGATTAAGATGTGGTTGACTCTTACACGTCAAATTTGACCCATGGATTTTTGTTCTAAAGTATTGACATAATCCGAATGCATTTGGTCACTTTTCCGTATGCCAGTTGATATTTTTCACATAAAATGACGTCCTTCTTAAACAAAAGATAGACACTTTGAGTGATGGCAGCCACACCGCACCTTGGATTGAGGCGGGGTTGACTCATACACATCACATATGACCCATGTATCGTTGTGATAAAGTATTGACACAATCTGAAAGCGTTTGTCAGTTTTTCGTATGCCAGTTGATGTTTTTCAATTAAAATGTCATCTTTTTGAAACAAATGGCAGACACTTTGAGTGGTGGCGGCCACACCATGCCTCAGATTGAGGCAGGGTTGACTCGTACACGTCACATATGACCCATGTATTTTTGTTCTAATGTATCCATACAATCCAAATGCATTTGTTTGGTTTTCCGTATGCCAGTTTATGTTTTTCAATTAAAATGACGTCCTTTTGGAATAGAAGACAGACACTTTGAGTGGTGTCGGCCACACTACGTCTTAGATTGAGGCGGGGTTGATTCTTACACGTCAAATATGACAAATGAATCATTCTCCTAATGTTTCAATGGAAACCGAATGCATTTGGTCAGTTTTCTGTATGTACTTAAAATGTTGTCCATTTTAAGAAAAAGAGAGCCACTTAGAGTGATTTTGGCCACACCGTGCCTCAGATTTAGGTAGGGTTGACTCGTACACATCACATATGACTCATGGATCATTTTGCTAAATTATTGACACAATCCGAATGCATTTGGTTAGTTTTTCATATGCCAGTTGATGTTTTTCACTTCAAATGACGTCCTTTTGAAACAAAAGACAGACACTTTGAGTGGTGAAGGCCACACTGCACCTCAGATTGAGGCAGGGTTGACTTTTACACGTCACATATGACCCATGGATCGTTTTGCTAAAGTATCGACACAATCCGAATGTGTTTGGTCAGTTTTCCATATGTCAGTTGATGTTTTTCAATTAAAAAGATGTCCTTTTGAAACAAAAGGCGGACACTTTGAGTGGTGGCGGCCACACCATGCCACATATTGAGGCGGGGTTGACTCGTACATGTCACATATGACCCATGGATCATTGTGTTAAAGTATCTCCACAATCTTAATGTGTTTGGTTGGTTTTCCGTATGCCAGTTGATGTTTTTCAATTAAAATGACGTCCTTTTGAAACAAAAGGCAGACACTTTGAGTGGTGTCGGCCACACCACGCCTCATATTGAGGTGGGGTTGACTCGTACACGTCACATATGACCCATGGATAGTTCTCCTAAAGTTTCAATGGATAACCAATGCTTTTGGTGCGTTTTCCATATGTACTTAAAATATTGTCTATTTTAAACAAAAGAGAGCCACTTAGAGTGATTCCGGCCACACCATGCCTCCGATTAAGACGGGGTTAACTCGTACACGTCACATATGACCAATGGATTGTTGTTCTAAAGTATTGACACAATCGGAATGTGTTTGGTCACTTTTTCATATGTCAGTTTATATTTTTCACTTAAAATGATGTCCTTCTAAAACAAAAGACAGACACTTTGAGTGATAGCGGCCACACCGCGCCTCGGATTGAGGCAGGGTTGACTCGTACACATCACATATGACACATGGATCGTTGTGATAAAGTATCGACACAATCCGAATGCGTTTGTCGGTTTTCTATATGGAAGTTGATGTTTTTCAATTAAAATGACATCCTTTTGAAACAAAAGGTAGACACATTGAGTGGTGGCGGCCACACCGTGCCTCGGATTGAGGCAGGGTTGACTCGTACACATCACATATGAACCATGCATCTTTTTTCTAATGTATCGACCCAATCCAAATGCTTTTTTTTGCTTTTCCGTATGCCAGTTTATATTTTTTAATTAAAATGACGTCCTTTTGAAACAGAACATAGAAACATTGAGTGGTGTCGGCCACACCGTGTCTCGGATTGAGGAAGGGTTGATTCGTACACATCACATATGACCCATGAATCGTTTTCCTAAATTTTCAATGGAAACCTAATGCATTTCATCGGATTTCTGTATGTACTTAAAATGTTGTCCATTTTAAGCAAAAGAGAGCCACTTAGAGTGATTCTGGCCACACTGTGCCTCAGATTAAGGCGGGGTTGACCCGTACACGTCACATATGACACATGGATCTTTGTAATAAAGTATCGACACAATACGAATTTGTTTGGTCGGTCTTCCATATTCCAGTTGATGTTTTTCAATTAAAATGACGTCCATTTGAAACAAAAGGCAGACACTTTGAGTGGTTGTGGCCACACATCACCTTGGATTGAGGCTAGGTTGACTCGTACACATCACATATGACCCATGGATCGTTTTGCTAATGTATCGAAACAATCCAAATGTGTTTGGTTGGTTTTCCGTATGCCAGTTGATGTTTTTCAATTAAAATGACGTCCTTTTGAAACAAAAGGCAGACAATTTGAGTGCTGCCGGCCACACCATGCCTCGGATTGAGGTGGGGTTGACTCTTACACATCACATATGACCCATGGATCATTCTCCTAAAGTTTCAACAGAAACTAAATGCTTTTGGTGGGTTTTCCGTATGTACATAAAATATTGTCCATTTTAAAGAAAAGAGAGACACTTAGAGTGATTCCGGCCACACCATGCCTCCGATTAAGATGGGGTTGACTCGTACACGTCTCATTTGACCCATGGATTGTTGTGATAAAGTATTGACACAATCTAAATTCTTTTGGTCTCTTTTCCGTATGCCAGTTGATATTTTTCACTTAAAATGACGTCCTTTTGAAACAAAAGACAGACACTTTGAGTGATGGCGGCCACACTGCGCCTCAGATTGAGGCAGGGTTGACTCGTACACATCACATATGACCCATGGATCGTTGTGCTAAATTATCGACACAATCTGAATGCGTTTGTTGGTTTTCCATATGCCAGTTGATGTTTTTCAATTAAAATGATGTCCTTTTGAAACAAAAGGCAGACACTTTGAGTGGTGGCGGCCACACCGCTCCTCGGATTGAGGCGGGGTTGACTCGTACACGTCACATATGACCCATGGATCGTTTTTCTAATGTATCGACAAAAGCCAAATGTGTTTGTTTGGTTTTCCATATAGCAGTTTATGTTTTTCAATTAAAATGATGTCCTTTTGAAACAGAAGACAGACACTTTGAGTGGTGCTAGACACACCACATCTCAGATTGAGGTGGGGTTGATTCATACACGTCACATATGACCCGTGAATCATTCTCCTAAATTTTCAATGGAAACCAAATGTGTTTGGTTGTTTTCCCATATGTTATTAAAATGTTGTCCATTTTAAGCAAAAGAGAGCCACTTAGAGTGATTCTGACCACACCGCACCTCGGATTGAGGCGGGGTTGACTTGTAAACGTCACATATGACCCATGGATCATTTTCCTAAAGTATCGACACAATTCGAAAGCATTTGTCAGTTTTCTGTATGTCAGTTGATGTTTTTCAATTAAAATGACATCCTTTTGTAACAAAAGGCAGACACTTTGAGTGGTGGCGGCCAAACCGTGCTTCGGATTGAGGCGGGGTTGACTCATATACGTCAGATATGACCCATGGATCATTGTGATAATGTATCAGCACAGTCCGAAAGCGTTTGGTCGTTTTTCCGTATGCCAGTTAATGTTTTTCAATTAAAATGACGTCCTTTTGAATTAAAAGGCAGCCACTTTGAGTGGTGTCGGCCACACCGCGTCTCAGATTGATGTGTTGTTGATTCTTACATGTCACAAATGACCCATGAATCATTCTCCTAATTTTTCAATGGAAACCGAATGTGTTTGGTCTGTTTTCCATATGTACTTAAAATGTTGCCCATTTTAAGCAAAAGAGCCCACTTAGAGTGATTCTGGAAACACCGTGTCTCAGATTAAGGCGGGGTTGATTCGTACATGTCACATATGACTCATAGATCGTTGTGCTAAAATATCGACACAATCCAAATGCATTTGGTCAGTTTTCCATATTCTAGTTGATGTTTTTCACTTAAATGACGTCCATTTTAAACAAAAGAGAGCCACTTAGAGTGATTATGGTCACACCGTGCCTCGGATTGAGGCAGGGTTGACTCATACACATCACATTTGAACCATGTATTGTTGTGCTAAAGTATTGACACAATCCAAATGCGTTTGGTCGGTTTTCCATATGCCAATTTATATTTTTCACTTAAAATGACGTCCTTTTGAAATAAAAGGCAGAAACTTTGAGTGGTGCCGGCCACACTACATCTCAGATTGAGGTGGGGTTTATTCTTACACGTCACATATGAACCATGAATCATTCTCCTAAAGTTTCAATGGAAACTGAATTTGTTTGGTCGGTTTTCCATATGTAATTAAAATGTTGTCCATTTTAAGAAAAAGAGAGCCACTTAGAGTGATTTTGGCCACACCATGCCTCAGATTAAGGCAGGGTTGGCTCGTACACATCACATAAGACCCATGGATTGTTGTTCTAAAGTATCGACACAATCCGAATGCGTTTGTCAGTTTTTTGTATGCCGGTTGATGTTTTTCAATTAAATTGACGTCCTTTTGAAACAAAAAGTAGACACTTTGAGTGGTGGTGGCCACACCGCACCTCGAATTGAGGCGTGGTTGACTTGTACACATCACATATGACCCATGGATCATTGTTCTAAATTATCGACACAATACGAATGCGTTAGGTCGGTTTTCCGTATGCTAGTTGATGTTTTTCAATTAAAATGGTGTCCTTTTGAAACAAAAGGTAGACACATTGAGTGGTGCCGGCCACACCGCGCCTCAGATTGAAGCGGGGTTTATTCGTACACATCACATATGACCCATGGATCGTTATCCTAATGTTTCAATGGAATCCCTATGAATTTGGTCAGTTTTCCGTATATTCTCAAAATGTTGTTCATTTTATGAGATTCCTCATGTGTCTATTAGTGGATGGGTATTTACTTAAAATCTTCTGGATATTTATATAAAATATTTTTATATCATTCTTAGTATGGATTAGATTTTAGTTTATAATGCTATGAAACATTTCGGAGCTAACAATGTCATGCCCAATGAATACATCTCTTTTATAACATACCAAGAATCTATGATATTGATTAGATGTGTAAATGTGATTTACATTAATTATCATGATGAAAATAAATAAAATATATATTATATATTTTCTAGTATTAAATGAAATCAAGAATGGTGGGGGGCTGTCCGGCAGGGCTGTTCGGGGGGCTGTCCGGTGGGTGTTTGGGGGGCTGTCCGGGGACCAAGGAGGAGGGTGGGGGGCTGTGCGGGGGGTTGTCAAGGGTCCAAGGAAGAGGGTGGGGGGCTGTCTGGGGGGCTGTCTGGGGGGCATTCTAGGGGGCTATCTGGGTTCCAGGGAGAAGGGTGGGGGGGCTATGCCGGGGGACTGTCTGGGGGGTGTTTGGGGGGTTGTCTGGGGTCCAAGGAGGAGGGTGGGGGGCTGTTCGGGGGCTGTTCAGGGGCTATCCGGGGGGCTTTCAGGGGGGCTATCTGGGGTCCATGGAGGAGGGTGGGGGGGTTGTCCGAGGTGGCTGTTCAGGGGGTTGTTCAAGGGATGTCCGGTGGTGTTTAGGGGGTTGTCCGGGGTCCAAGGAAGAGGGTGGGGGGGCTGTCCAGGGGGGCTGTCTGGGGGGTTGTCTGGGGGGTTGTCCGGGGTCCAGAGAGGAGGGTGGGGGGGGGGCTATCCGGGGGATTGTCCGGGGGGTTGTCTGGGGTCTAGGGAAGAGGGGGGGGGGGGGCTGTCTGGGGGCTGTTTGGGGGGCTGTCTGGGGGCTGTCCGGGGGTGTTTGGGGGGTTGTCCGGGGTCTAAGGAAGAGGGTGGGGGGTTGTCTGGGGGGCTGTCTGGGGGCTATTCGGGGGGGCTATTCGGGGTCCAGGGAGGAGGGTGGGGGGGATGTCCGGGGGGCTATTCGGGGGGTTGTCCGGGGGGCTGTTCGGGGGGTTGTCCGGGGGGTGTTCGGGGGGTTGTCCGGGGTCCAAGGAAGAGGGTGGGGGGGCTATCTGGGGGGCTATTTGGGGGGTTGTCTGGTGGGGCTGTTTGGGGTCCAGGGAGGAGGGTGTGGGTTGTCCAGGTTCCAGGAAGGAGGGGGGTTCCCAAACACACACCCACTAAAAGACAACAACATCCATAAAAATAGATAATATATAAAAATAACTCAACTCCAATACTATACTACGAGCCTAGATAAAACCAACTACTAGAATAGATTAAATATCAAATCTCAGTAATATCAGTCAAAAATTTAATGGATCAACTTGTCCCACATCACCATCACCATCATCACCATCATCATCACCCTCGTCCTCGTCCCCATCATCATCCTCGCCCTCCTCTCCCCCACCCTCCTCCTCGTCCTCACCCTCCTCCTCACCCTCACCACCCGCCTCGCCCTCCTCCTCTCCCTCCTCTTCCGCATCAGAATCCTCTCCATCATCATCGTCAAGCTGGACATCATTCTGACCACCACTAGAACTTCCACCTAGTGCACCATATATAGAACATATCGATGACATATACTCATCAAAATCTAGGCTGGCCTCTGTTGGAAGTGTAGGACGTAGAACTTCAATAAATTTCATAAACGCGTTGTTTGCCCTAGCAGACTATTCTTTCGTCTTTGTGGCCCTTTTCTCAGCCTGTGCTGCCTGTTCCCTAACTTTTTGTAGCTCGATGGCACTACAGCTCGTACTTGAGGAGGGCCAATACCTCGTTGGGGTTATCCTAGGTCGGTAGTGTACTCTGCCAGAATGCTCCTCTCACAAGACCTGATGTAAGTGATCTGTTGGCCCAAAATTGTCTGGTTCTTGGGCATAGAGGGCCTCTTAAGCATCCTATTACAAATATAAATATATCATTAAGTTACAAAATAGATATTAAAATATAAATTCAACAGATTAAAACTTACAATCTGCTGCCGAGTCACTTTGTTAACGGCACTTCCATCCTTTTTCCGTCTACTCGAGCAAAACAGTTTTTCTCGAGGCACACGTCCTTCAATATTTTGTATTTGCCTATACAATGTCATTGAAAACTAAAGTTATTTGAAAATTTTAAAAAAATATTAAATAATTGAGGAAAAAAAAGAAAGTTTAAGGCATAAAGAAAACTTATAAACAATTGTCATGTCTGCTTCCTCTCATGATCAGGCATCGTAGTGCGTCCAAGTGTGTGGAGGTATTTTTTTGCATCAATGTTCTTTTTATTTTTTCCAAATGATTCCTAAATAAAATTCGAAAATTCAATAGATAGTATTAATGAAAATCATGAATGTTATTATTTAAATACCTCAAATGTTATTAATACCTTAAAATAGGTACTCGTACAATGAGTAATCATCTGACGATACTGCTCTATAGGACAATCATCTACCACTGGTACCGCCTCTAACTCAGTGCCAACTCTAGAAACCCAGAAAATATACAAATCATGCTTGCAGGCTCTCCTAATATCGCCTAAATCCTTTAGACGTTCCGGTCGTGCACCCTCACCATCGGGAAAATTAAATCAAATCTGAAATCAAAATAATAATTCATATAAATAAAAAAATAATTCATGGCATTAAATAGAACATATTTTTTTACCCATATCTCTACCCAAGCTCCATCCTTGACCTCATGTGGAAAATGTCTCCACAATAGCGGGCTGATGGGAATGATGTCAGAGTATTTGGCAAGCATCGCCAAAGAACTCTGACATTGCTATCCTGTTTTCTAAACCATTTGGTTGTCTTCATTATAATCCACTATAACCTATGTGCGGCAGTTCCACACCGAACGCATGCGTGTACGTCCCCGCCCATGCCTCATGTCCGTAGATGTATCTATCATGAAAGAAAAACAAATATTTTATCCAAAAATGTTATAATGAAAATAAATATTTCTATAAAAATTTGTTAGGATTCTATAAATATCCCTATGCCGGTCTGATCGCTGAGAACCGCTGGATCCACAGAAACTGATGTAACACCCTGTGGTGGAACAGGAGTCGAAGACGATGGAATATAGAAGCTCAGAGAGACAGAAGTAGAAGGAAAAGAAGATGGGACAGCTGTCTGACCGGATGCTGACTGGGGAGTGGGAATCATCATGGGATGTGAAAATGATGGGCCAGAAGATGTAGAAGGTAGCGAAAACATGGGAGGCCTAAATATCTTGTGTGTCCCTAACGACACACTGGGATCAAAATGTGGGAAGTATGACATGTCATTGGAAGGGTCAAGGTCTAGTCAGGTACGTGCAGCTGCTCGTCCACCTCTGGTACGAACCTTCCTCGTACCACCGGCCTGAGTACTAGGACCAGTACTAGGCTCCTCATCGAATAACTTTTGACGTATAAGTGGATCCTACAAAAAGTTTTACAAAAAAATTAATCACATGACATTATATATTCTTTAAATATATCAATTTGAAATAAAGTACTCACTTCAGGCACTAATGGTGGAATTTCCAACTCCGTCATTTGACGATTGTTCTCCATCATTTTTTTCCTTCGTCTCTCTTCAATTGGCTTCATTTGCTTCTTTTGAAAAAAAATATGTAATTAATTAGAAAAATAAATCTAATCTGTAACTCAAAAAAATAAATATATGAGGGAATAGGGGGATTCATTGGTAATTTAGCTATCAATTGTTTTAGAAGAGCTTGAATGGATTTAATAAATCATAAAAGTTGTAATGTTCACCAAGTTAGAAATATTGTTTGACTATGTTTGAATACAATACAATTCCAAATTAGATAATGCAATTCAAATAAAACTACAACCAATAAAAATTGAAAATTCACATAACGGTCAATTCGTCTATCAATTCTTTTAGGAGACCTTGAATGTATTTAATAAATCATACAAGTTGTAATGTTCACCAAGTTAGAAATATTGTTTGACTATGTTTGAATACAGTTCAATTACAAATTAGAAAATGCAATTCAAATAAAACTTCAACCAATAAACATTGAAAATTCACATAATGGTCAAGTCAGATATCAATTGTTTTAGAAGAGCTTGAATCAATTTAATAAATCATACAAGTTGTAATGTTCACCAAGTTAGAAATATTGTGTGACTATGTTTGAATACAGTTCAATTCCAAATTAGAAAATGCAATTCAAATAAAACTGCAACCAATAAACATTGAAAATTCACATAACGGTCAAGTCAGCTAAAACATATTTGTGATCAATACTAAATCAATTTGAATATTACCAACCTTAACAACCCAACTCGAGGTAAACCAAAAGAATTGAGAACATGGATGAATGATTCTATATGTTTTCAACAACAACTTCAGGTTCACAATCAACTTTGACAATTGAGCTATTTGAGTCATCAAAAGGAATAAATGGATTGGTTTCAATGGCACTAGGGACAATGTCAATTCCATCATCACCATCATCAAAAATATGTCTTGGAATTACTTCAACTATGACACCAAATTCAGGTCGAAGTTGGTCTTTGACATAAAAAACTTGTTTAGCCATTGATGCCAACACATATGGTTCTTCGATAGCAGGATTGCGAGTCATATTAATTACTCGAAATCCACAATAATCAATAAATGTTCCATGTCTCATCATTGAATCAAACCAATGGCATTTCATCATTTTGACTCATCCATGAGAGTAATAATCCAATATTATTATTTTCTTAACAACTCCATAATAACCCACATTTTCAAATCGCAGTCTACTATCTGATGCACTAGCATAAAAATATATTGTGGCAGTAACCATAACACCATCATGTTGTGTTCCCGTGTTCTTTGCTCATTCAGTGACAATAAATTTATACCCATTGATAAAAATTGATTTACAGTCACGAACCACGGTATTAGGACCAAAATCCAAAGCACTTATTTCCTCAGAGACAGAGTCAGTAGACAAACTCAATACCTACAATATAAATGACTATTAAACTTAATTAAATATTGATATAATTATTTTAAACATTAATTTTTTTATACCTTAAATTTTAACCAAGAAGAAAACTCTTTTCTATGCAAAGTCTCTCTCCATCTCAAAGATAAAGAATGATGCTTCATATCTATCATTGTTTTATGTTCCCTATAGATAACAAATATGAATAGTTTAACAGATATATATGTAAGATATACATAATCAATTTAGTTACCTAATATAGTCATCGAACAAATCACAGTTGAACAAAACTGTGCGATGTGCCATCTCCCACTATTCATGGCTTAATGTCTTCAATGTATAAGATCCAGGAATTCCTCCTGTTTGAAGAAGTGATAGAAAACTGGGTTCAATTTACTCATACTGTTTTCTTCATTTCTCATTGGTCTGTTCAATCTTGTAGTAAGACTAGACAAATACATCGAGTAGAAATCCGTAAATTCTTGAGCCATGTAACCCTTCACGATAGAACCTTCTGGATGATTTTTATTTCGGACATAAGACTTTAATGTGAACATATTTCTTTCAGTTGGATACATCCAACGAAAAGAAACAGGCCCTCAGAGAAGTATTTCATTGGGAATATGGATAGTCAGATGCAGCAAGCATGTGAAAAATGATGGAGGACATATTTTCTCCAACTCACAAAAAATTAATGGGGCATCTATCAACATATTTTGCAAGAAAGACTTGGACAACTTCTTATCACAAAGATCTCTAAACAAATAGCACAACTAAATAACAGCCACCCTTATATTATTGGACAAAAGATGATGAATTTCTATTGGAAGCAACTCATGTAGTAAAACGTGATAATCCTGATTCTTCAAAGATTTTATCTTCAACTCTCTTCTGTTGACCCATTTAGATATGTTTTTTGAATAGCCATCAGGAACTCTAATAGTCTCTAATACTTCCAGAAATTGTTTTTTTCTGTAGGTGTCATCTCATAAGAAGCACATGGAAGTTGCCATTTATTTTCACTGATACATACAGGATGTAATTCTGGTCTGATTCCCCAATCCACCAAGTCACGCCGAGATCATAAATCATCTTTTGTCTTCCCCTTGACATTTAGAAGAACCGAAAGCAACATTTGGAATATATTCTTTTCAATATGAATTATATCTAAGAAATGACGTAACAAATTGGTTGACCAATAAGGCAAATAAAAAAAGATATTAATCTTCCTTCAATTGTAATAGGTTTCAGTGGAAACATTCTTTCTCTTTCCAGATTTCATTTGACCCTTCCCGAACAAAAAACTGAAAACTTTCAATTCATTAAGCACGTCAGTTCCAGACATACGCTGTGGTGGATCATCGGTCTCTATGGTATTATCAAATCTTCGACGATTCATTCTATATGGATGATCCTTTGGAAAGAATATTCAATGTCCCATAAAACTGAAACTACAGCGATGTTTCAGTCTTCTGGATCATGTATTCTTCATACAAACTGGACATGACAATTTTCCCTTCGTGCTCCATCCAGACATCATTGCATAAGCTGGAAAATCATTGATCATCCACATAAGCGCAACACGCATCTGAAATATTTCTTTCGAACATGCATCGTATGTGCGCACACCCACATCCCAAAGAATATTCAACTCTTTTATTAAAGGTTGCATGTAGACATCAATATCAATGTCGGGATCAGAAGGACCAGATATGAGTATAATCATGAAAGTGAAAGGTTTTTTCATACATAATCATGGGGGAAGATTATAAATGTGTATAAAAACTGGCCATGTGTTGTGTGAAGTAAGAATCTGCGCAAACGGATTAAAACCATCGCATGAAATACCCAGCCTCACATTACGCACGTCAGCTGCAAAATCAGGATGTCGAGCATCAAATCTCTGCAATGAAAATCCATATGCAAGATGAACCAACTCATCATTAGTCTTCTTTCTCTCGGTATCATGGCATCTCATTTTTATTGATATTTCATCAAACATAAAAAGATTCTGGAGTATGGGGATCAATGTAAAGTGCCACATTACTTTTTATGGAATGCAGGATGGTGTTCCATCATATTTTGACTTCCAGCGGGATGTGTCACATTTAATACAATCATTTCATTCAGAGGTTTCCTCCCAGAATAAACTGCAATCTTTCAGGCAAGCATGAATTTTGTTTCTTGAAAATCTAAGTTCCTCCACTAACTTCCATGCTATATAGTGGTTTGAGGGAATATCTGCATCATCTGGAAGTAAATCCTTCAAAAGGGTAAGAATTTAATCTATTGTTGTATTAGAAATCTCATACATAGTTTTCCCATGAAACAATTGGGTTAAAAATTCCAGCTTTTTCATTTTATCACATTGTCGATATACTAGGGTCATGGCAGCATCATTCAATTTTTCACCCTATCAATATCATCATTTTCACTAGATGCATCAGCTGTTCTCATATCAAAATCTTCTTGAGTCAAAATCCTTTCTTTTTCATGATGACGAATAAACGGAAACCAATCATCTAACAAATTCTCCATTCCAGTCTTTTCATTTCGATCATCACCAATTTGAGATTTCATTTTCTCCCCACTGTGATACCACACAAAGTAGTTTGCTTGAAAACCATTTTTGGTTATGTGGTAGCTGACTTCTTCATGGCTCAACAAAGGTCTACCAACACAATTGGAACATGGGCAGTGTATGTGACCACTATCTGAAGCATTGTGAAATGCAAAATCTATAAAACTCCCCAAATTGTTTTTGAAAATCGCTTGACATCTGATCGGTTTCATACATCCAACTTCTGTCCATTCTGTAAAAATAATTTTTATAAGTCATTTTGTCATAAAAATTCAATAGGATTGAACTTTAATAGAAAATAAATTTAAGTAAACGATAAAGGAAGAAGATTATAGTCGATGTAGTAAAAATCACCCCACTATCATAAAAGTGAATATTGGCCAAGAAGGACACATAATATACAACGTACAATGAGAACCATATTTAGTTGACCCTAAAGTTATATTAGTACAGTCATCTTGAGGGAAATGGAATATATGATCCTGGTTAATTGATGAATTCAAAAGCTCATGTTCCATATGTTGGATACTATCTAAGGTAAGAAATCATGTGAGTATGGGTTTACATCAATCAATTTCTTACATGCTAGTGAGAATGAAGGCTTAAATTAATGAATTGAGTTCACTGATACCATGTCAACCATTATACACACCATGTAAACCCTTATACACACCATATAAACCCTTATACCATATCGTCATTATTAAAACCATTAATAACAACTTATTAAATAACATCACTAGTTAAAGATAATTAAATTGAACATAAATAAATAATAATATTGGATATATCAATTAAAATGAAGTCATACTATCTTATATCATAAATGACCACCCACAACCATGATTAATGACCACAAAGCTCCCCTTTCGGCCAAATCAAAAGTGAAAAAAACACATAGTTGTAGAAAAAAACTTCATTTGTGTAAATAATAATAATCTCATGGTCATCATGATATTTGAACCACGCAGTCATGATTTCCGAGATGAACTTGTATCCATGAAACCATATGAGAAACACGATTCAATACATGCATTTTTCTGATTTTCCCAAGAATTTTGAGGAACCCCAAATCAGTGAAAATGGTCATTTTGTTTTACAAAGGTGATTGAATAACACCTGTATGATGTCGAAGGAAGAATGATTAATGGTTATATTAGAAAAACTAATATTCACTAATATTGAAAATTTGAAATTCTGTGAATTAGTTTCATGAAGAAGGAAGAAGTACTAATTAGGGACCACATAATATTTGGCAAAGTTCAAGAAGATACTCCATATGTTTTATTATGTAAAGGATAAGTGAACAATGTGTCATTTTATATACATATAGATTTTGATATAAACATGATACATACTTGTTATGTAATACACATAGTGTACAAAAATTAAGATGAACAAGATCTTCATGTTTGGCATGATCTTAATGAAAGGAGTGATTTTCATGAAATAATATCAATAAATATTACAAACAATTTCTTATTAGTTCTTATACATGAAGCTATAATATTTGAACCAAGATTAAAAAAAACTATGGATCTTCAAAATTATAACATAATAAAGAGACATCATGCCCTTATAAATGTAAATGTGTAATGAAAACATTAATTGGACATACACCGATATAGGGATTTGAGTACACAATTCGTGGAACAATCATAAAATTTTACAAAAACCCTAAAAATTTGGAATAACGAAATCATTGAGAATAGAAGGATGTGATTTATAAGAGGTGGAACTATATCCTTGATAAAATATAGAAGGAGTCTAACCTGGTAGGTGCTGGTCTGATGGAAGATGTGAGGATTGGGAAGTGCTTCTGCCAAGGAATCGATCCAGGAGATGAGCGGAAGGCTTCTGGATTTGTGGGGAGGCCACTGCCTGCATTTTGGTATTTGGGGATTTTTTCCCAATGGTTCTTAAAAACCGTTTGTAAAAACCAATATTTCCCAATGGTTTTATAAAACCGTTAGGAAAACTAAGGAAACCCCACTATTTCCCAACAGTTTTATGAAACCGTTGGGAAAACTATGTTTTCCCCCACTTTTCCCAACGGTTTTATAAAACCGTTGGGAAAAGTAAGTTCTTCAAGGTCTTTGCCAATGGTTTATATAAACCATGGGGAAAGAAAACATGTGCCAATGGTCCCTTTGAACCGTTGGTATACAAGTTTTGGGAAAACTCCCCTTTCCATTAGTGTATCCAGATGAGGTGGAGTTACAGGCTGATAAGTCCTTTTAGGATATTCTTATTCATATCATTGACAAGTGCACGAAGTTTCTCTAATTCTATTTAGTTCCTCTAGTATAAGTTCTATGTTAGTAATTCCATTTTCAATATGAGACTTGGGAGAGGGAGGATGACATATGTGATCAGTGGCTAGAGTTATTCTTAGGAAATTCATGACCATCCATATATAGAAAATTTAAGGAAAAACTTCTTTAGGGGGAAAGATAGTAAGATCCCACATTTTTCTATAGAGTAAGTATCTTTTTATTTTTAGTTGAACTCTTTGATTGTTTCTTATTGTGAGTACATACCTAGATCATGGGAGTATTTGGGGAGTCTGGTGCTTTTTTGGTTCCTGTAGCCCCGCTTTTTGGAAATATAAGATGGGTTGAATGATTAGTAAAAACCATGTGGGATAGGCCACATGGTTACTAATAATCGTGCGAGGCTAGATAGTGGTGTGTAGGAGGATTCATAGATTTAGGAAACCATGAAACCTCAAGAAAATTCCTATGAAAAGTATTTTAAACCTTTAATAGAGGGGTGTTTCATAGATTACACATGGTTAGTCAAACCATGTTCATGAAACCATGTGAGGTTCCCCTTGACATAGTGAAGGGCATATGATTGGTGAACATTTTGGCCAACTGTGTGACCAATCCATGTGAACTATTTAAAATATGAGAAATATTAATTTGTCCCTTAAAATAAATTCAAACCTAAACCCATTTTCTCTTTTCCTCCATTTGATATCATCTCACCTTGGTAGATCCCTTTTGATGTCTATCCACATGAACTTCCACTGTTTCTTCATATGATGTTCGGTTTGAGCACTATTTATCTCCTTGGATATACACTAATAATATCATGGATCATCTTTTTAAATTATTCAGTTGACTTTGTATGGAGTAATTTAATTTGGTGCAAGATAATATGCCATGTTTTTTTATTTTTGGCCATTATTCATTTTTATTTAGATTTGGGCCAAATCGGAGCTCCATATTGGATGTGTAGTCTACTACAGACCTATAGTAGGTGGTTTATAGCAATACCCATATGGTTTAGTGTTTTATTATCCTTATTTTGGTTTTTCCACATGATGGAATTTCTGGAGTTTCCCCATAAATTAATTAAAATGGTATAGTAAATGGAACCTATTAGGTTTTCCCTTGATTAATATTTTGTGTTCAGTGGTCATTTAGCCTCAGATTAATCCACCAATGGGGTGATCCCCTTTTTTTAGAACTATGTTATACTACATTGATGGGTGTGTTTGATCAATCCTTTCTAGTGGGGTCCTTTTTAAACTTAATTGAAATTGAATTGATATTATAAGAGAGAGTTGATGCCTCCTTGATATGTGATGACATGATGTGAGATGTTTTGATTTTTTAAATGAATTTTATAGCAATTCTCAATATGAGTTACATTAACTCATGGAATTTAATTTATTATGAATTGATGATTTAAATGAGATAATGAATTAAAATGGTAGTGGATTCCTTTGATGAAATCCTTGGATTATAATTCCATAGATTCCATGGAAATTATCTAATGGATATTGTTTACTATAGTAGATTCTTTGGAAAATTTTACTCCTTGGATACTGATTACTTAGGATTATTTTGGACATGATACCCTTTGGACTAATATTTCTTGGGATTGTAGTGGAAGTGATCTATTGACAAGCTCCATGCACCCCACCCAAGTCTTTACTGAGGCTCCATCGAGATGCACCTTGGACTCAAAATGGACTCCTTGGTCTTCAATACCTTGGATCTGACCCTTTGTTGTCTGACACATTAGATTACATGGTGTGACCCTTGTGGATGACTTTTTTATATAGAATGGTTGGGATGGATTTTATACACTATATTATATGGAATGGTCATTGTATATGATATACACTTTTGATTATACAAAAAGTGAAATGTGGATATTATGATTTCCAGATACCCCGGGTATGAGTATCTTGTTATATTGATTATACTAGATAATATAACTTTTTTATTTCTATTTGAAAATGTCCATGTTTATGGGATATTGATAATTGTTTTTAGGGAACCTTAGTTTGATGGATAATACCTCTTAAGTTTCTCACATATTTCATGGGCACTTCACTTTAAATACTTTTATACCTATGATATATTTCACATTGCTTCTATATATATCACACAAAATAAAGATTTTATAGACATCATTGGAAGTGGCCTACTATGTGATATCTCACACCATGTTCAAGCCACCATTGGGTACCCGGATAGACTTCATGGATGCAAGTATGGACTAGGGAAAATACTAAATATACAATGTTTTATTTCTTGTTTCTTAGGATCATGAGAGAAAAGAATTGAGTTCGGTTAGTCGTTCTTGTTGCGATTGTCCTTTTTTCTATTTTTGTTTTTTGATATAAGTATTGTAATGGATTATTTTATACCTATTTCCCTATTTTTTAGAGACACGGAATGAAACATCACCTTTTATCTGTGATTACTTCTGGAATTCTATATTTATTCATGTCCTAGATGTCTATATTTTTTTTAGATGCTTTATTGTTTCCTATATTGATAGTTATGTTTTTTAGCATAGTGTTACACTTTTTCTAGAGGAAATAGTCTCCCCATAGACACACACAAGGCCCTCACTTCTAGTGAATATCCTCTGGTATACAGGTATCCACACTTGAGTCTATATGACCCACCATCTTGGGGAACCAGATAATGGATTTAGGGTCGGTATGTTACATTATTTTCCTAATCCTAGAAAAGAATATTCTAAAATAGCCAACCCAAGAAATATCTCAATTTTGGAATATTCTACTAGATTTTGTGACTAAGTCCAATTTTCAATTTACACATACTTCCTTCCTCCAGTTAATTTTGTATTAACTAGATGTATAGTTTTGAAACCACAATTTATGGTCATCCAAGCCCAATAGTGATGAAACCCACCCCAATACTTCCTTGGAAACAACCTTTGACAATATGTCCACTGGATTTCACACTCCTATCAACCATATTTTTAACATACTATCCTCCAACTACTTTTGGATAAAGTAGTACATCAAAGGAATGTTATTCATTTGAGAATGGAACATCACATTTCTAGTTAAGTGAATCATTTTATGTGAGTCACAAATAAATGCTCCAACTTTTGTTATTTTTCAAAGATCCTCCAAAAAACATTTCAACCAAATAAACTCCTTTACTTTTTCCATATATTTAATTTATATTACTTCCATTTTTTAGATTGAGGTACTGATTGACCATCAAAAAACCACCACCATTCCACTTAAAGAAAATATTTAACCAAATGTGCTATTTTGGGAATATGAGTTTCTAAAGAAGTGTAACTATGCGAAACCTTACAATGACTTATCTATTCTAAAGAAAAGTTTCATGTTGTTATAAATATTTATGTATTAAAGAATCCATTTCAAATCCTCATAGTGCTCTCTTTAAGGGTTAAATATATACCTAATTACTAATTACACTCCTTTAATAATATCCAGACCAGTACCTACAAAAAAATACATCAATCTTCTGATACTTAATGCATATGTAACCTTCACCATTTAATTAACCACAACTTCCATTCATAAAAAAATCACTTTTCTAAGACTGATGTGTCTCTCCAGAGGTGTGGAAACATATTTTCTTTGATTATATAAATTCAATCCAATATCATAGAGATGTATCCTACCTTATTATAGTACAAATTTATGTAATTTAAGTTTCATACAGTCCTCATCCCTAAAATATACTTTCCCTGAACATTATCCTTTATTTATAGACTTTAGGAAAACTCATATTTAATATTCTTTATTCTTTGATTCATTGAATGTATGATTGTTATGTAATTTAAATAGAGAGTTAGTATAATAAAACTATTATCATTAAACTCTTTCCTATTACAATAATGGTCAAAATTTCTCCAAATAAATTCCACTCATTCAAGAAGTAATTAAACATATTGTTCTAATTTTTTAGTTATTTATTCAATTCATAAAATATATGATTGAGATGATACACAGTACCTTGTTTCTAGTTAAGTTAAAAACTTACTATATGCACTATATAAATCCATAATCTCTATTCCCATGATAAAATGTTGTCTACTCACCCATCTTTTCCCAATAAATTCATTCCATTGCAACCATACTCAAAATCATTCAGATTGTAATGTGATTAACAACCTATGAATAATTATTTATAAAATATATACCATCCTTTTTTTTGAAACATATGATGATTATCCTGGCCTTGTACCTCCATCTACCACTCGTCTCTTCCTTCATCCAATAAACCCATTTTTTTGTAATACTCTATTCCATGTAGGACATTTCATTAGCTCTCTTTTTATAGATATATGAATGGAATAAAATTTATACCTAAGGAATAATTCCCACTATTATAAGTCTTTTAAACTTCTATCCTCTTTTGGGATCTTACTCTCCAATGTTTGTAAGATGTGAGTATTGTAAACTATCACCATACCATTACAATGGGCATATCCCGTTGTTAATATGCACAATTGTCCTTGTGAATATGCTCCTTTCGGTAGTAAAACTTCCATATATGTTTATTCTAATTTTATAGTATAAAATTTCAATAAATTATTTGATATATATATATATATCCTAGTAAATAATTTTAAAACATGTATTCCTTATTCTGGTAACTCCTTTGAATTGTCTGGTATTTCTGATCCAAACAAGTTTGTTGGATTTTTTAGAAAAAACATAAATTCCATATATCCATATAGATGATACTTACCTTCAAATAAACCTATATCTCATTATAACTATTTACTTTTTTTTGTATCCTTCCCAAAAATTAATTCATTGAAGATTACATCTCCTTGTCTGATAACCTTATGAGAGTCATTTTCTTCGATTTGAAAACCCAATTCTTCATCACCATAAATAATTAAGTAACATTCTTGAGACTTAGCCTCTAAAATATTTCATTCCATGTAATCAATTGGGATATAGTTAAGCACTCTAAATACTTTGAGGTGGTTAAAATCAATCTTCCATAGGAATAAAAAAATCTCAAAATGTTTTAAATAATTAGAGATAATGTAATATTATTTATTAAATATGTCACACAATTCATATCTTCCTCTTAAAAAATATGGGGGAACCCCACATGAATGTTGATATTATTTTATTTTTCTATAAAATTATAGCTTGACCATTTTTAAAATCTTTTATGTTGTAAAGTATCTAGAATAATCCTCTCAAACCAAATCCCTTATGCTATTAGAAACTAAATAACTTTATACTTATATAATTCCAACCATTATCCAACCATAAGAACATTATTATACATCGAGCATATTTATTCCCCATGGACCTTCACTAGATAAATTTATCAATCACATTCAAATTTTCCCATGAAAATTACACTCACACATTTCAAGTATAATTTTCAATTGTTTTTACATAGAAAGGTTATCCCCTATGAGAATTGACCATAGTTTCCCCCCAAACATCTATGTGAAAAAACATATCTTCTAACACTTTTTATTTCTCCATTAATTCATAAGGGAATGTTCCACTATTATAAAAAAGAAAAATAATCATAAGTTCTTTACTCCACACATCCATCCATCTATTCCCTTCACACTATGTTGACCTAAACCGTTATTCTATATCTTCTTGGAAGGTAACTCTCCATCATGCATCATTCCTTTTGTTGAATCCATGAGGTATAGAATCATATCCTTCACTCATATCCTATTTTCCCTGAACCTACATAAAAGTTTGATTACACCATCTATGAAAGTAGTAAAAAAACTATATCATTATGTTATCCTATAGTGATTAATTTTTTACCTAACTATATGATGAATTTAGGGACCTAGGTAGATTGACAAATGAGTGGGGGTTAATCAGTGGTTAATTTTTATGAATTATTTGATTTTAATTAAACCTCTCAAAAATGTTAATGTTATCAATCCCCTCATTTTATCTCATAGTATCACCTCATATGTATAAATAATAAGAGAAATAAAAACACATGATATTTAAGAGGTTCAGAATAAATGCATACTCTTTTGCATGTTGATTAGACACCTCAACATGGATTATCCAATATAATATTATCATAAATTAAAATGGTTTTGGTGTAAATTTTTTATACAATTTTATAGTCGATATGATAATTGATCATAGTTCTACAACCTAGCAATATAACTCTTCTTCCTTGGTTAGATAAATCCGGCTACCATCTTCTCTTCTCCTTGTATTGTTAAACACCCTAGCCTTGAGCCTCCTGAAAAATTGGTTATATTAAAATATCAAAATATACTTATTCTTTATATTATTTATAATTTAGTACAAAGTAATCTTACTTATTCATCATGATCTTCCTCCAAAAGCATATTGTATCTACTCAAATCATATAAAACAGAAAATATGTACATCAAGTATAATTTAGAACATGAATGTTTGTCTTTCTCAACAATTTCAACATCTTTAAACTCTTCTTGGAATAATAATGTTGGCCTTGAAACTTTTTCAAACTTGATATTGAATAATTAAGTTCTCCTTAGCTTAAGTAATACACATATATAAATTTATTCTTCTATAATGATCTTCTAGATTTATTCACTTCACTTTTTTCTTTGTGATTTGTGAAAATACATTGCGTATACACTACATATTACTAAAATTGTCTATTAAATTAATCTTATACACATCACCTTATCCTATCATAACATAGCTATAAAATCATGTACTATTGGTTCACTTTCATTGTGATTCACATACTGATGATTCCAAAAAAATAATTATTTTTCAAGTAATAGATAGTACACAATAATATCTTAATTAAACTACATAAAAATATAATTCGCATAGCATCTCATCTATATAACACTTCTACTTATCAAAATTTTATTCTTTGTGAAAATATTTAATTTATTTTCAATATTCAAATGGATAAAAATAGGAGCTTCCACTCTCAATAAACACTTGTATAAAAAATTATTGAGTTCAATTAACCAATATTTAACTCGGAATTTATAGATTATAGTTCATGTGGTTGACACATGACAATTATGAAAAATATTCTAATTCATTCAACTGTAAGAAATAATCAAAATTATGTCTCCACTATCCACAAATGGAAGGTCATTTGAATATAGAAAGGCCCATATAATATTTTCATTCACAGAGCATGTATCACATACAATTACCTCAAATTATTTATGCATATCATTATTGAAAATCATTTTTATCATACAACCTTCAAATATTATTGATTATATGCACTGCATAGTGTATTTATAATTCATCAATGCATCAAAAATTTAATTTTTTTAAGACTAATAATTTTTTATAGCCTTGAACTAATAGAAGATTCACATATAGTTACTTCCACATAGTAAGTTAGTAAAGATGTTTCCCTTTTGAATTTTTATTCTTTCATAAGTTTTAACATTCTCATATACCCCATGTATCACATGAAATTATAATATGAAAATAATGTGTTCCTTTCATATAGAATGTTTTATATAACATCATTGGTATATAGAAATTCATTCATTTAAAATTTATTATCCTTGAACTCACATATAAATCTCACATAGGAGATTCATTAAAAACTCATCCCCAAAAAATATTTTTACAGTTTACAAAAATATATACTTAGTCAATTTCCATTATACCTTTGTGATTTTGTGTATTTCACATTGTTTTTTATTTATATATGGTTCCATGACTTGAAAAACTTCTTACATAATGATCCATTATAGGGATATGAATGAAGGTGATACAAAAAATGATGCAATGAATTGGATTAAATAGATCATATGGACATATTGTATGTGTAAAATTTTCAGATATGTGAATAGAAAATGCTTAGGGTTGTCTCACATCAATCTATAACTTGGGTGGGATCCACTTTAAAAGTGATCACATTCCATTTGGAATTCAACAAGGAGAAATAAAGTCTGAACTCAGTTCTTCTAGCACCGACATTTATCGGCACCCTTCACCACCATGCTACCCCAAATGGTGCAACCACTACTCCTCTATGAAGGGTGAGAATGATATGTTTTTTCATGTTCTCTCTATATGGGTGCAATGCATGTCTACTCACCTTCCACCCATGGTTGGCTAGGTTGACCTACTTCCCACAAGGTTGAATACCTGGGTCCCACATGTGGTTGAGGTGGGTTCTCGATTGGATATTGGATGGATCATTTTCAAGTATAAGACCACTAAAAATACTTATTAAATGTAATTAAATTCCATATAATTATCAAATTATATAATTAACACCTCTCTTATTGAAAAATTATTCATGAAAAAATATAAATATATTTTTCATATCCCAAAAATATAAATATCCATTTATCAATTTAAATTTCCTCCATTAAATAGTATTCAAAAAACTATTCATGGTAAAACATAAATATTTATTTCATGGAATTATTTCCAATAATTTCATTATTAAATAGTATAATATCTCCTTGACTTCTTCTTTAAATAATGAATAGACACACAAATTCAACCATATCATTACAAAAATAAATATTTTCATGGTCTTTAATTATTCTTCATTGTTAAAAACTATGTGTAAGCTATTCGACAATATTGACACATGTATTTGATCTTTAAGACCATTTAAAAAAAATTCAGAATCAATATGACACTATGTCTTGAAAATATCTCTGTATTTTAATTCCTGAATCTCGAATCCTCTTATTTCATTTTCCATAGACATGGATGTTCCTAAATCAAGCTCTATACCTATATGGATGATTTATCAAGCATGAAATCCAATGCCTTGATCATCATCAAATCCTCATTTAAGACTTCATCATATATGGAATTCGTGATATACTTCTAACAAATAAAACATTCATTCTTCATTCATTCATGTGGGATATTCAATCAAACCTTTGTATTTATTATCGATACGTATTGACTTTATATATTCAATACTTTTCTACACCTTTTAAGAATAAATGTAATGGTACAATAGGTATTTTAGCATCTCATTACGTTTCTCATGATATCAGGGTATTATCTTATCCTCTATTCATTTAGGGTCTCCACCTTATACCCTTTATAGATAAAGTTTACATCACATGTTTTTCCTTACCAAAGTGCCTTTAGGTAGATAACTATAATTCTAAATTGAAAAATGCTTTATATAAAATAATAGTGTATAACCAAGTTGGCCAGTGTTTTCTATAAATTATGTATAATGTGATACCATACTCATATAACTCACTTATTAATTCTTTAGGGTTCCCCAATCAATCAAATCATGAAATATATTGTATATTTCACATAACGCAATAAACAAATCAAATAATCCAAGTAAAAAATGATATTTATCCCCTTTATTTTCTCAATATCAAGTCCCCCTTGATAATAATTATCAATTCATTCAATGTAGGGATATAGAAGTGATTTTCATACATTATATTTTAATTTTAAAACGTTTTTTCGAAGACAAACAATCACTATTTGGTGAATATTTATATGATTTAACTCATCAATTAACTACCTCTTAGGATTCATCCATCTCCTTAAATCCCCTATATGTTTTACAAATTTATATATATAATTTAATAAGGGGGTACCTTTTAGTTCACCAAGATTAAAATTTAGGATGAGAACTCGTTATCAACCTGAGCCATTCTTTTCTTCCAATATTAGCATGTGAATATTTCATTGGAGTCTTCATTCTATTTTGAGTCTTATTTTATTTATTATATTATTTATTCATTTGAAATTTTTATTTGTGTGGAATAACTTTTTCCACCTCAATATTTTGGATCCAAAAGTTTTTTTAGGTGGAAAATTTCTCACCAAAAGTCTCCTCACATTTGGTATCCACTTTATTTCATTTCTCTTTAGCAAGTTTTTCAGCTTTTCCAAATTATTTAGGCAATTTCAGTTGATTTGTACTTGAAATAAGACACTCTTTCCTAAAATTCTCAAACATATCATAATCTTAACATGACTTACCACATTTTTACTATTAAAACCACTTCTATTTCAAAATATAAGGAATATCTCTTGGAATTATTGTCATGAATTTATCAGTTGTGTGACCTTCTTGCTTACATCTTCAACAAACATCTTCTATGTATTCTTATCTTTTTTTAATTGGAAGCTTAAATAAATTTATGGTTGAACATATCATTATATGATAAATTTTTCACATATATTAACCTATTATTACCCTTGATTCAATAAATTTTCCTAGAAATGAAATGTTGTACTAGAAATTGTAGGATTTATTCCCATACATTTTGTAGCACCAATAAAAACCTATGGACATCAATCTTCCTCCTTGATATTTATTTAGTCTAGATACTTAATGTTTTTGAAAAAAATAAAATGAATTATTACTTTTAATAGTGGTATTTATTTTCTTAAAATATCTCTCTATCCCATTGATGTATGAGGTTATCCCTCACTTATCTTCTTGGTCTAAGAAGGTTTAGATATATTTTTTTCAACTACATAATTTCGTTTTTTTTCTTCTCCTTCTTTTTATTACCAGGTTTTCTAATTTTTTCCATATTTAATCTTTCTTTATATTGGAATTATAATATTTTAATTATGTTTTAAGTTATTCCAAAATTTTAATGACTCATATTCAAATATCCAACAACACCAACAATAGCCAATGATCATTATTTTATTCTTTTATGGTGTAGAACATTTCGATTTGATAGGGTATGTAACTTTTTTTTTCTGTGGAACCTCTACTAGATTGGATTATTTTTGACAGAAAACTCTTCATACATATTCTATCATCCACCCTTGATGTGGCGGGTTCATAAGTGTTTTTAACTATCCATAAATTTTTATATTTTTGTTTCAAATATACACCAATAATTGAAATAGTATTATTACATAAGTAAATTTATGGGTTATGTGATTCCATATTCTTAGAGGAAGTTTCTGGTTAGTATAGTATGATCTCATTATATTATTGAATTCATGACTCTTAATGAAAATTTGTGTGGAAATATCTAATTTTCTAGTAACATGGGACATTTTAAATTTTAGTGATTCATGATTCTTTAATCTCACATACAACTCAAAACACATCATCTGGGAAGAGTTATTTTATCCCCAATAGTTCTCATCCTATCTTCACAACCCATATTCATCTTAATTATTTATTCTTCATTCATTTTCCTCGGTTTTTATAATGGATTTTCAAGATTTTTTACCCTTTCTTATTTAACCTCTAATTGAGTAGTGTTAATATCCATAGAAACCTTGTGAAACTTTTGAAGTGAAAGGAATGATTCTAAAAAAACAATTTCAATGAAATATTTATAAAAAACAATACATGATAATTATTCATTAAATTCATCTTGTAATTCATTTAAAATATAGATTGTTTTATCATTTTCTCAATGTTTTTTATAGTTTTTCATACTCTAATGTTTTATCTAATTCCCCTTCCATAGCATTAAATTCTTCTTACAACTATAATTTTTCATCTTAAAGACCCTTGATAGCTATAAAATTATAATTTACCACTTATTTGGGAACTTAATTTTGATGTCATTTGAGTTCAAAATGAACATCACAAAGTGATATATCATCATTACTACTTGAACAATATTCATTAAAAGAATCATAATCAAAAAAAATTATGAAAAATTTAGTACTTTGATTACCTTCCATTAGTGGTGTCTCTAACATTACTTTAAGATTATTATTTATGATCATCTCTGTTATTTACATCATATTCTTATTATTCTTGGAATAAATATAAAAAAATTTATCCTCAGGTGTAACTTCATTTTTATTCATTTGAAGAAGCTCACTCATTTCCTAAATTATACAATTCATAAAAGATAACTTGGTATTTATAATTAACATTTCCTATGATACCACATATAGAACCCCAGATCCAATTGACCACTGAGAGGGGGTGAATCTATTGTTTAGTTTTACGAATTCATTTCTTTTAATAAAATATTTTGAACCGGTTAATATTCTCTACCCACCTAATGACATCCCATAATCTCACCTCATATATATAAATAATAAGGGAAATCACAACACACCATATTTTCAAGGTTCATTAAAAATATTTATTCCTTTTTATGTTAGATTGAATCCCTCATATGGGTTATCCACTGTAATATTATCATCAATTACAATGGTTTAGGGAACAAATAGTTATAAACCTCAGTAGTTGATCTTATAGTTGATCATGGTTCTACACCCCCTGGAATCTAACTGTCTTTATTTTTTTGGTTAGACCCCCAATAATATTTTATTCTCCTTGACTGATTAGACACCCCAACCATGATTATTTTCAGAAATAGGTTGGATTCCCAATTCACAAGATCCATCTTCTTCATGTTACTGATCATGTAGCCGAATTTCCTATTCTTTATTTAGAGTGACAAAACTCCACAAGCATACTAGATCTTCTCTATTCTTGTATGAATTCAAATATAAAAGTGAAGGTTACTTTTGAACATGAACAATTGACATTCTCAATTACTTCATAATCATTAACAGCTTCTTGAAATAATAATGTTGGCCTTGAAACATGTTCACACAATATATTGAATAATAAATTTTTTCTTAGTTTACTGAATACAAGGATTTGAAATTATTCTCCTCTAAAAAACTTTGGGAATAATTATCTTCTCTCTGATATTAATTATTTGTGAACCTTATATTCATCTTCACTACATATTACTCAACTATTACACAAAATTATATCTATTCAGATCACATGATCATATAATTACATCAATATCAAATCAAATACTATTAGTTCACTTTCATTGCGCTTCATGTATTGATGCTTAAAAAAGAGTTAGCTATTTTTCGAGTAATAGATAGTATGTGAAATAATATTTATGAAATTACACCAAATTGTAATTTTCATAACACATCATCTCCATATCATTTCCACTTCTCAAACTTCGATCCATTGTGAAAAGAACTAATTTTTTTGTGGCACTCAAATGGAAAAAATAAGATCTTCCACTCTTGATAAACTATTATCCTGAAATTCACGAGAAAAATTACCTAATATTTGACTCAATAATTTATAGGTTACAATGCATATTCTTAATAGGTATTAATTTTGTAAAATAGAAAAATCTATTTAATTATTTTTGTCGCTAAAAAATACATTTCATCTCTATACAAATGGAATGTCCTTTTCATACTAAAGGGAATTCATATCATTATCATTCTGGAGTCATGTATTACATACCATTACCTCAAGTTATTTTCACATAGAATTA
Source organism: Viscum album (assembly GCA_963277665.1). Lineage (NCBI taxonomy): Eukaryota > Viridiplantae > Streptophyta > Magnoliopsida > Santalales > Viscaceae > Viscum > Viscum album. The sequence goes on along the minus strand of OY728119.1, from coordinate 1,500,861,947 downwards.
TTAAAAAACCATTTTATCATATTTTCTTCACATAACATCCATTGCATGCATTGCACAATAAATTTATAATTCTTTCATGCATCACAAATTGAATTTTCTCAAGATTATGCATATCATTCTTCATGGTCACGAATTGATAGAATCATGACATAGGGTGTAAAGACCCATAATTTCCATGTAATTATTTTTAATTAAACGGAAATTTTACCAGTCCAAGAAAATTGACGGCACGAGATTCTGAGGCTCAGAGTGCCCAAAATGAATTTATGAACATTATTTTAGGTATGTTTAGTAAATGTGCAAGTGGGTTTTTCTAAATTTTGAATCGGTGCTCGAAATTGAAATATGAGGGTACCGTTGAACTCGCAGTGCCAGTATTTGCTTAAGGAGACTTTCACCTCGATGACGGATGGACAATGGAGAAAGTTAGTTTTTAGGTTTTTTGTGGAAATAATAAAATAAAATAAATTTCATTTTATTTTATTTTCAGCTTCCATGTAGATATTTCAGGTGGCGTCCACTGGAACTAAACTTTCATGTTGAAGTTGGAAGTGGGGACCACCAGACCTTGACCTCCCAAGAGAGGTTAAGGTGGTGGGGACCATCCGAACCATAACCTCCCAGGAGAGGTTATGGTGGTGGGGACTACCTAAAATTAAACCCCCTTGAAACCCCCATTTAATTGGGAGAAAACCCTCAACTCCCAAAATTAATGAGGAAGAGTATCTTGACCTCCTCCACCTTAATTGTTCCAACGCACATACCATTAATCTTGCCAACGCACCACTTAATCCATCAAATTTAATTTAATCCAATTTGAATTGTATCTACGATTAAATTGGGAAACACTTTTTATTTGGGTTAACTCTTTTATTTTGTGGAATTGGGGAGAGGAGGATCTCTTGGGAGAAAGGTTCTCTATTGAAGAATGCTTCCTCCATAAATAACGTCGATGACTTCGACTTCCTTTCTGGGAACTTCCTCTGACGTAGGACGTTTTCGTCTACAACGAATCGATGTCCGCCTTCTCACGCTAACATCAACCAACATCGAACAAGGTAGGGTTTTTAATTAAGTATGATTTTATTCCCTTGATTATTTCTTTATAAAAAAAGAACGTGGATCAAATTATTATCAAGTTGATTCGAAGTTTTTTTCCTTGCGGGTTGGGAATAAATTATTACCGGATGTTTTAGGGGTTCATTAATTATTTGATTAGAACTTCCCATATTCTCCCCTATTTTTCCTTTGCGGGGTTGGGAATAGAAATTGTCGAGGGATTATTGGAATTGATGTTTTAAAATATCTTCCATGCTCGTTCTTTGTTTATGTTCTTGATGAACCACTTGCTACCACTCTAAACGCAGAGGGTGCGGTCCAAACAAACATGGCCCCACCCCCACCGTTCTTCTTTGTGGTATTCTTTGAAATGAAGGAAGGTGACAATGATGTTGAAGGCGATGAAGGAAACGGCCGCTACCCCGTGGCATCCGTGAACTGCGCCGCCCACCAGCTGCGCCACCCGTCGACTATGCCGCCCGCCAGCTGCGCCGCCCACCGGCCTCCTGATCCTTCCCAGCTGCGACATCCCACTGTCCTTCTATGCCGCCCTGGCCGTGCCAGCCCGCCTGCCTTCCGAGCCCCTAGCCGAAATGGCCCTGAGTCGTGCCGCGTCCCGGTCGTGCCGCACCCTGGCCTCCCAGCCAAACTGGCCCCCCAACCACCCTGGCCTCCTAGCCAAACCGGTCGTGCCATCCCAGCCTCCAAGCCGAGCCACCCCATGCCACGCCTTTTCAGACCTCCGAGTTGAATCGACCATGCGCCCCGGGTCAAGCCGACCACGCGGTGCCCTCCAGACCGAACCACATTTTCACTGACCCACGACAGGTCCACGCCCTCATGGATGGTCCGCAACCTCACGGCTCTCTGTGGCCCCTCACGGCCTGCTGGGCAGAGCCCAATGGGTCGGGCCGAACCCAACAGGCTGGCTGGGTTGACTTGAACTATGTCAAGCCAGACTGGGTTGGGTCGGGTCGGTGCAACCAGGTCGGCCCGGACCCAGGCCCACTATGACCCATTTATGCTCCTTCAGCCATATGTTTGGCACCAGAAATCCGTTTGATGATCCGTCAGAGGTTCTAGAAATCTTGGAGCTTGAAGGTCCCTTTTAGTATACCCCAATGGAGTTTGGGGTATAGTTAAGATACAGTCAGGTTGGATCGTGCATGAATCCAACCAGGCCCCTATGACTAAAAGGCTAATAACTCGCAGACCGGGCATCTGATTTATGTGTTTTCTATTGCGTTGAGACCCCTATGACATGGCGGACCTTTGAGATACTTCTTTGTGGGACTTTGTGACAGTTTTAGTATCGACCAGTAGCTCATGGATCGGATCCTCCCAAAGAAGAGTGAGCGTAGTGCGGAGACCTAGTAGTTGGCTGAGACCTGACGACTGCTGACCGTTTGACACAGAGTGACTCTACTAGCCTAGTGCGGAGCACCTTAGTGTCATGACAGACCCACAGTAGAGGAGCACGCTTGGTGACGTGGCAGATCCATGGTACATGATAAAAGGAGTACCTCAGTAGGCTACGAGGGGGAGCACACTTGGTGACGTGGTAGACCCATGGTTGGGAGTGCCTCTGTGTGATGTGGCAGACCCATGGTACTCGACATGAGGAGTACCTCAGCAGTCCATGGATAGTGAGAAGTGTGCTTGGGGTTGTGGCATGCCCACTATACTCGATTGAGGAGGATTTCTCCAACAACTGATGTTTCGACAATGTGACTGGGGATGTTACTTGATACTACCCATAGAATAAAATCCTGGTTGAGCTGAGTCAGTACTTTTGTGTTTTCCTCATGATTGAGATGAATTACTTAATAACTTAGGTATATGTATGGGCATATACCTAAGTAGGGTTATCGATTGATTTCATACATTGTGGTTTATCCTTGTTGGATTTTGTGAGACCTTGAGGGTCTTAGGGTCCCTACTGAGTATCATTATACTCAACCATGCATGGGTTATGCCCACACCTTGTTGTGTTGGATGCAGATGATGGACAATTCATACTGAGGCTGAGAGTACCAGGACAAGATGGTACTTGGAGGTGAACCATACGGCTTGTCGGTACACGGAGGAGACGAACAGACGTGGAGTGCTGAGGAGACGATCTGTACCTACCCTTCAGGTTGGAACCTTGGATGATGATCTAGTAGCTGTCTTTTCTTTTTCTTCAATTGTATTGCATTTCAGTTGTACTTTTACATTCTAGTTGGGCTTTTATTCTAGCCCCTTTTACTTCCATCACTCTTTGTTATACAATTTACTTGGTGTTTCATCCAGCTGTGTGCTTTCTTGTGTGTGTGTGTGTTACAGCTTATAAAGGTAGTGATTTCCTAGTTTTAGGGAATTACGTCTTTGGTACTAGTCACCAGCCCCTGGACTATGGAAGGCGGTCTTAGGGTAGTCACGGCACAGGCCCCAGGGGATGGGTCGTGACATATTGGTATCAGAGGAGTCGGTTCTAACACAGAACTTAGGATTATAATCTTTTTTTCCATGAAGAAATAGTTTTAACTATAGTGAGTGCAGTTTTTAGTTCCGGGAGTCCAGTGTTGGTGCGGCAGGTGACGTATCCATACACCACGGCCCTGACATATGATTTCCAACTCAGTGCATGAAAACACTGATTGCGTGTGTGTTTTCAAAAGTTTTCTCTAAGTCAGATCAACCATGTCAACTCACCAGGTATAAACTTTTAACTATAGCACACCTATTTCTTTTCAGGATGCCTCCATATAGACAGTCGGCTAGAGTTCTAAGTGTTGTATGCACTGATAGCCCACCAAGTAATGAGGCCTCTATGCGGGGCCCTTTTTCAGTAGAGGCACCAGCGGTACCACTCCCCGTTGGGCCACCGATGCCACCAGACCCATCATCAGACAGTGTACACCGCTTGATCACGTTGTACAAGTTCCAGTGCCAGAGGCCACCCAGGTTTAGGGGAGAGGCGGACCCACAGGTAACTGAGGATTGGATGGAGGCTATGGTGAGAGTATTTTGACTAGTAGGGACACCGGTCGATCTCCTGGTGATTCTTGCTACCAGACTTCTACAGGAAGCAGCGGGAAGATGGTGGAGCTTGATGCTCTAGGGTCACAATGAATTGACTCTTCTCTGGGTAGACATCGAGAGCCTATTTCGGGTAGAGTTTTTCTCAGTGACTCTTCATGTAGTGAGCATTCAGGAGCTACTTCATCTGCAGTTGGGCAGCATGACTGTAGCTCAGTACTTAGCGAGGTTCACAGACCTCTCACGCTACTCCACCGATATGGTGCGGGACCCATTCTCCAATGCTTAGACCTTCGAGCAGGGGCTCAGGCGGGAGATCGGGGCTTCGATGATCTCACTCAGCATCCCGACGCAAGCAGGGGTGTTAGAGAGAGCCCTCATGGTGGAGAGTTTCCTTACTGAGCAGTCACCAGCAGCGAGATCCACTACCAGTCATCATGTAGCGGAGTCTTCTACACCTAGAAACAAACAGATGTCGCATAGGTACAAGAGGACCAGACCTACAGGTGTACGACTTCATGACTCAGGATTGGTTGTGTGGGGCACTGGAGATAGAGACAGACATGCTAAGAGTGGGTAGTGTTATGCATGTGGCAGGTATGGTCACATATCCCATGACTATTCGGACCACCATTCGGATGATCAAAAGACGGTTGAAGGACTTCCCAGGAAGAGTCATAGATTCGATAGAGGTGGTCCATATAGAGCAGGCCGATGTGGCAGAGGATTTGGTCGTGCAGCTAGTGGTGGGTGACGTTTTTAGATATTACCGTCACCGCCACTAGGAGGTCCACCCTGACCACAGGGAGCAGTTGGACAGGGGAGAGCTCAGCTCCAGGCAGCTGAGGCTTATGATCATGGCGCTCCAGAGGTGATACGAGGTACAATCTGTGTCTACTCCACCTTATATGCAATACTTATAAACACAGTTTCCAGTCATTATTTTATTTCCACTTCCCTCATTTGGAGCTCAGAGTTTCCAATGGAGTCGTTGGCTCGATCCTTACAGCTATAGATTCCTATGGGAGAATATTATCTGATTACGCACTGGTGCCGACAGTGTGAGATTACTCTAGGAGGCGAGAGCTTCGGCTGGGATCTTCTAGTAGTGGCGTTGAGGCCTTATGATTTCATCTTGGGTATGGACTGGTTATCTACAGTCCATGCTCATATTGACTGTATTAGGTATAAAGTGCAGTGTTTTCGCACGGATGGGACCAGGTTTACCTTCACCGACGAAAGGGAGACTTTGCAGCATAGGATGGACTTGATTGGAGGAGAGTAAAGTCGGTCACTCATCAGTTGGCTAGCCTTACCCTCAGATCTGTTGATGTGGAGAGTCCGAGTTATCCTGTAGTGGTGGACCAATACACGGATATTTTCCCTAATGATGTCTCAGGTCTACCTCCTCATATAGAGGTGGACTTTTACATTGACTTGTACCCCGGGATGCCACCAATATCTACACCATCATATCAGATGGCTCCTGCAGAGATTCATGAGATACAGGTATAGCTGGAGGACTTGTAGGGTAAGGGATTCATTAGGCCTTGTATTTCTCCCTGGGTAGCCCTGAATCTATTAGCCAAGAAGGCAGATGGGAGTTTCAGGCTTTGTGCTGAATACTGGCGCCTGAACTAGGTAATTGTGAAGAACAAGTACCCCCTCATGAGGATTTATGACCTCTTTGATCAGCTGAAGGGAGAATGGTGGTTCTCAAAGATATACCTTAGATTAGGCTATCACCAGCACATATTTTGAGATGAGGATGTGTAGAAGACGACTTTTAGATGTCGGTACGGCCACTACGAGTTCTTGGTTATGCCATTTGGCGTAACCAATTCTCCAGATCTGTTCATGGGACTCATAAACAGGATCATTGAGCCATACATTGATCACTTTTTCATATTATTCATCGACGACATTCTGACCTACTCAACTATTGAGGAGGAGCATGCCTATCATTTGCAGGTAGTACTCGACACACTCCCAGAGCACTAGATTTATGGTAAGCTCTTGAAGTGCTAGTTCTGAATCTGAGAGATTCACTTTTTGGTACATGTCATATCAGAGGCTGAAGTTGTAGTAGATCTAGTGAAGACTGAGGCATTACTTTCTTGGGAGCCACCCAGGAGTGTGACGGAAGTACAAAGTTTATTGGGTTTGGCTAAATATTACTGTAGGTTTGTACCAGACTTCTCCAGAGTTGTAGTACCACTTTCAGCGTTGATGAAGAAGGGGAAACCCTTCGTGTGTTTAGATAAATGACATTAGAGTTTTCAAAAGATGAGGTAGAGGTTACTAGTGCCCCTATCATGAGGCTTCCAGAGGAGGGATTAGGGTACGTAGTTTACTTCTATGCATCAAGAACCAGACTTGGATGTGTCCTGATGCAGGAGCGAGCAGTGATCACATATGGTTCTCAACATCTGAGATGGAATGAGAAGTACTAAACTAACCATGACCCGGAGTTAGCAGTAGTGGTCTTCGCCTTGAATATGTGGTGACACTATCTGATGGGTGAACGTTTTACCATGTACTCTGATCACAAGAGTCTCAGGTATATCTTCTCCCAGAAGGAGCTGAACCTGAGAAAACGATGTTTTCTTGAGTTCCTCCAATACTATGACTTCGAGATAATATATACTCCTGGGAAGGGTAACATTGTTGCAAATGAACTTAGTAGAAGATCTGGTATATAGCTGCTAGGCGGGACGACAGAGCAGCTGGCTGCTTTGTAGATATCCTTTGTGAATAGAGATGGAGAAGCCTTTCTATAGTATCTTACAGTCACTCCCCCACTTCTTTAGCGAGTTATGAAGGTGCAGCATGGGGACGTTGACTGCGAGACATGACATGCTCACATATCCACAGGACAGACACGTGATGGATTTTCTGAAGTTGGGGAGCACGTCATCCTCTTAAGAGACGTACTATGGTACCAATGTCACTTCAAGAAGATGTGTTGAGGGAGTTCCACACTTTCCCTCTAGTGGTACATCCAAGAGTGGAGAAGATGTACCAGGAACTCCATTGACATCACTGGTGGCCGAGAATGAAGAATGCAATAACCGAGTTTGTCTCTCAGAGCCTCACTTTTCAGTAAGTAAAGGCAGGGGATCAGGTACCAGTAGGCTTGGTTTAGCATTTAGAGGTCCGAGAGTGTAAGTGAGATGGGATATTCATGGACTTCATGATAGGACTACCACGTACATCTAGGTGACATGACTTGATTTGGGTGATCATCGACCGACTCACAAATTTGGCCCACTTCCCACCGATCAAAGAGTAGGGTTCAGTAGAGAGCTTAGGATGCCCCTATGTGCAAGAGATTGTGCGGCTACAAGGAGTACCCACAATGATTGTATCCGATCGTGATACAAGTTTTACATCCTGACTATGGAAGGGGTTGTAGGAGGCTTTTGGGATGCAGCTTCATTTAAGCATTGCCTTCCATCCTCAGATGGATGGTCAGAATGAGCAGACCATTTAGACCCTTGAGTACATGTTGTGTAATTGTGTCCTCGACTTCAGTCGAAGTTGGGAGGATCACTTGAATTTGGTGGAGTTTGAATACAAAAATATCTATAACTCTACCATTGGGATGGCACCTTTCGAGGTGTCGTATGGGAGACCTTTCAAATCACCTTTGTGCTCGACTGACCCAGGGGAGTCAGCACTCATGGGACTAGAGATGGTACAGGCTACCATAGAGAAGGTGTAGATCATCCAGGAGTAGATAAAGACTACAAAGAGAAGGTAGAAGTTGTATGCCGATAGGAGACGGAGACCTCTGCATTTCGAGGATGGTGACCACATTTTTCTACTGGTCTCAACTTGATGAGAATTTTGGAGATTTGGCCGAGGTGGGAAGTTATCTTCGAGGTTCATCGGACCTTTTTAGGTCCTTGGTAGAGTTGGAGAGGTGTCATACCACTTAGCTCTTCCACCTCATTTGCACTGGGTGCACAACATCTTCCACGTATCCTAGCTGAGGAGATATGTGCACAACCTTTCTCACACCATCGACCATGGAGAGTTGGACGTCAAAGATAGGGAGAATTTTATGGAGGTTTCAGTAGAGATTGAGGATAGACAGAAGAAGGTCCTTCATGGATGGTCAATACCTCTGGTGCGTGTTCGCTGGCAGCATAGGAACCTCCAAGAGAGCACATGGGAGCAGGAGGCTCAGATGCATGATCAGTACCCCCACTTGTTCCCATTGTTTGAGTTGTGGCTTATGGGGATGTAATGCCTAAGGTGGGGAGAATGTAAAGACCCAAAATTTCCATGTAATTTTTTTTAATTAAATGTGAATTTTATGAGTCCTCGAAAATTGATGGTGTGTGATTCTGAGGCCCGAAGTGCCGGGAATGAATTTATAAACCTTATTTTAGGAATTTTTAGTAAACGTGTTATCAGGTTTTTCTAACTTTTAAATTGGTGCTCGTAATTGATATCTGAGGGCACCGTTGAACTCACAGTACCAGTATTAGCCTAAGAAGACATTCACCTCAACGACAGATGGATGAGGGTGAAAGTTAGTTTTTTTGTTTTTCATGGAAATAATAAAATAAAATAAACTTCATTTTTTTTTATTTTGAGCTTCTAAGTGAATATTTCAGGTGGGATCCACCGGAACTAAACCTCCATGTGGAAGTTGGAAGTGGGGTCCACCAGACCTGAACCTCCCAAGAGAGGTTAAGGTGGTGGGGACCACCCGAACCATAACCTCCAATGAGAGGTTATGGTGGTGAGGATCACCAAAGAATAAAACACCTTGAAACCACCCTTTAATTGGGAGAAAAATCTCAAATTCCAAAATTAATGAGGGAGAGCCTCTTGACCTCCTCCACTTTAATTGTGCCAATGCACATACCATTAATCTTGCCAACGTACCACTTAATTGAGCCAATTTAATTTAATAAAATTTGAATTTTTCCTACGATTAAATTGGGGAAACACTTTTTATTTTTTCTATCTCTTTTATTTGGTGGAATTGGGGAGAGGAGGAGCTCTTGGGAGAAATCTTCTCCAACAAATAACACTTCCTCCACGAAGAACATCGATGATTTCGACTTCCTTTTTTGAAACTTCATCCAACGTAGGATGTGTTCATCTACAATGAATCGATGTCCGCCTTCTCGTGCTAACGTCAACTAACATAGAATAAGGTAGGATTTTTAATTAAGTATGATTTTATTCCCTTGATTATTTCCTTCTAAAAACAAAGAACGTGGATTAACTTATTATCAAGTTGATCAATGGATGTTTTCCTTGCGGGTTGCGAATAAATTGTTGTGGGAAGTTGTAGGGGTTTAGCCATTATTTGATTAACACTTCCCATGTTCTCTCGTCTTTTTTCCTTTGTGGGGTTGGGAATAGAAATTATTAAGGGATTATGGGAATTAATGTTTTAAAATATCTTCCATGATAATTCTTTGTTTATGTTCTAGATGAAAAACTTTCTACCACTCTAAATGTGGAGGGTGCAGGCCAAACCAACATGGCCCAACCCCCCGCTGTTCTTCTTTGTGGTGTTCTTCGAAACGGAGGAAGGCGACAACAGTGTCGAAGGAGATGAAGGAAACGACCATGCCCCAGAGGCATCCACGAACTGTGCCAACCACCGGACGCATCACTCTCCAACTGCACTGCCCGCAGGCCACGAGACCCACCGTCCTACACCACCTACTGGCCTCCTAAGCTACCCCGACCATGACAGCACACCAGCCTTCTGAGCCTCCCCAGTCGCGCCAGCCCGCCAGCCTTCTAAGCCCCCATCTGAACCATCTCTGCGCCACACCGCACCCCGAACTCCCTTCCGAACTAGCCCCCGGCCACCCGGCCTCCCTGCCGCGCCATCCCAGCCTCCCGGTCGCACCATCTCAGTCTCTGGGCTGAGTATCCCCAAGTCGCGCCCCCGCGGCCCTCCGAGTGGATTCGACCCTGTGCCCCGGGCCGAGCCGCCGACGCAGTGCCCTCCGGGACGAACCGCCCTCATGCCGACCCATGGCCGGTCCTCACCCTCATGACCATTCCACACCCTCATGGATAGTCTGCACCCTCGCGGCTGGTCCGCACCCTCGTGACCAGTCTGCACCCTCACGGCTCTCTACGGCCCCTCACGGCCTACTGGTCAGGGACGGGATGAAGTCGATGGGTTGGCCCGCCCAACGGGTCGTTCCAGACCCAACAAGTGAGGCCGAGTTGACCTGAACTATGTCAGCCCAGACTGGGTCACGCTGGATCGATCCGACCAGGTCGGATCGGACCCGGGCCCACTATGACCCATTTACACTCCTTCGGCCATATCTTTGGAATCATACGTCCATTTGACGAACCTTCAGCGGCGCTGGAAATCTTGGAGCGTGAAAGTACCTTCGAGTATACCCCACTGATGTTTGGGGTATAGTTGAGATACGATCAGGTTGGATCCTGCACGAATCCTACCGGGCCCCCGAGACAAAAAAGCTAATAACTCACAGACCGGGCGTCTGATTGACGTGCCTTCTGTTGCGTTGAGACCCCTATGACGTGGTGAAACATTGAGATACTTATTCATGGGACTTCGTGATAGTTGTAGTGTCGACCAGTAGACCATGGAGCGGATTCTCTCGGAGATGACCGAGCATAGTGTGGAGACCTAGTAGCTGACTGAGACCTAACGACTATTGACCTTTTGACTCAGAGTGACTCTACTAGCCTAGTGTGAAGAGCCTTAGTGTCACGGAAGACCCAAAGTGGAGGATAATGCTTGGTGATGTAGCAGACCCACAATACTCGACAGTAGGAGTACCTCAGTAGGCTATGAGGGGGAGCACGCTTGGTGATGTGGCAGACCCACAGTTGGGAGCGCCTCTGTGTGACGCAGCAGACCTACGGTACTCGACAGGAGGAGTACCTCAGCAGTCCAGGGTTAGTGGGAAGTGTTCTTGGTGTTGCGTCATACCCATTTTACTTTATAGAGGATGAGTTCTCCAACAACTGAGGTTTCGACAATTTGACTGGGGATGTTACTTGATACTACCCCTAGAATAAAATCATGGTTGAGCTGAGTCAGTACTTTTGTGTTTTCCTCATTATTGAGATGGATAACTTAATAACTTAGGTATATATATGAGCATATACCTAAGTAGGGTTATCTATTGATTTCATACATTGTGTTTTATCCTTGTTGGATTTTGTGAGACCTTGAGGGTCTTGGGGTCCCTACTGAGTATCGTTATACTCACCCCTGCCCGGTCTATGCCCGTACCTTATTGTGTTGGATATAGACGACAGACAACACTGACTGAGGCTGAGAGTACTAGGAATGGATGGTTCCTGAAGGTGGACCATATAGCTTGTCGGTACACAGAGGAGACAGACAGACGTGGAGTGCTGAGGAGACGATATGTACCTACCCTTCAGGTAGGAACCTTGGAGGACGATTCAGTAGCTATCTTTTCTTTTTGTATTGTATTGCATTTTAGTTGTACTTGTACGTTCTATTTGGGGTTATATTCTATACCCTTTTACTTCTGGAACTCTTTTTTATATAGTTTACTTTGTGTTTCGTCCAGCTGTGTAGTTTCTTATGTGTGTGTTATAGGTTATAAAGGCAATGCCTTCACAGTTTTAGAGAATTACACCTTTGGTTCTAGTCGTCTTCCCCTGGCCTATGCAAGGCGGGCTTGGAGTAGTCACAGCACGGGCCCTGGGGGACGGGTCGTGACATAGGGTCTCTTATATATACTCAATATTTAATGTTTCTTCATTTGTTTTTTTTCTTAGGTCACAATTTTTCTCATTCTTACATACCGAATTCATTACATGGAATTCTCATTCACAAATCATATACTCATTTAACATTGCATATATCACATGACAACCTAGGTATGCTGAAATTAATTCTTATAAAATCTCTTATTCACATAAGATAATATAAATCCTACATATATGATTCACCATAAACTCACCCTATTAAACTATTATTATAATTTTTTGAAATCCATACTTAATTGATTTACAATGTAACTTCATGCTTCTATGGATATCACGTGGAATTTTATACATATGTGGCCAAATGGAAGGAAAATAATCTAGTGTAAAAATGTTTTACTATGATGAGAAAGAAGACAATGTGAGAAAATTATTAGATTTCTTGGATTAAAAAGATCTGATGATCGTTGTTCTTTGCCTAACATTTTAAGGATGGGTGAATAGTACCAACATAGGGCTGTCCCACATACATCTAAAACATAGAAAAGATCCTATTTATAGGCGGTCACATTACCTAAATTGGTTAGCTATCAGTAATGGGGTCCTCTACTAATTTCTCCAGTATATGGTTATGTTAGAAAACTCTGCCACCATGCCACCCCTCACGGTGGCACCACTACTCCTATGTGCACCATGTACATTATATGATCTCATATTCTGTCCTTGTGGTTGAGTAAGATCATTGATTGGATATGGACTAAACTATTTTTGGAATAAGTCAACTCAAAATTATTATTAAATAAAATTCCATTCTATATAATTCTCAACTACTATAATTAAAACCTCCCTTCCTTAAATCATCAACATGAAAAAATATAAATATATTTTTCATGGCCATTAAAATCAAATATCCAATTATAAATTTTAATTTACTTTTTATTTTAGTAATATTATAAATAATTCATAATGAAAAACCATAAATATGTTTTCATATACTTATTTTCAATAATTTCATCATGCAATAATAGAATATTGTCTGGCCTTCTTCTTAAAATTTTATGTTGACACACAACTTCAATTATATCATCATAAAATATATATATATATATATATATATATATGGTCTTGAATTCTTCACCATTGTTTCAATATATGTGTTAGTTATTCATTAACATTGACATATGTCGTTGATCTTTGAGACCAATACAATAATAGGCAGAATTAATATGCTACTATATTTTGAACTTCTCTATTTATGTGAATTCTTCAATATAGTAGCCTCAAATTTCATTTTCCATATACATTTATGTTTCTCAATCAACTTATAGACTTAATTGGATTTTTTTACCAAGAATGAAATTAAATGACATGATCATCATCATCTATTCATTTATTAATTCATTATATATTGACTTATGATATACTAACAATAAAGATAACATTCATTCTTTAGAATTTCACTTGGTTTCTTTAATGTGCCACATTTCCTTCAACATTATTGTCCTTACATTAATTTTTATGACTGAAACATTTCCATCCCCCACTATCTCGATAGATTTTTCATTCAAAAAATTCACCATTCCACACCTTTCTGAGGTATAATTTATCACGTTTTCTCTCTCAAATATAAAATGGAACGAATCTCATAATTATATCTCTTAATACCCCAATAAACTTGTGATGCATATGAGAAACATACTTATATTTTCATATAAATGATTCATAGACCCACTACGAGAATAATATCTTATATAGATCTCCCTCTTTTCACAATAATCATTATTTAGGTTACCTTTTCTCCAAAAATTCCAATACATGGGAGAAACATCCACCAAGTTACTCCTATTGCATCTCCTTATTCTTTTTCCCTTTCATTGAGTCTTTCATTAAGTGATACATTATATTCCATCCACATTATATAATTTTATCAAATATTCAAATGAATATTCTCATTCAAAATTACTTCTAAAAAATTAATTTACCATTCCACTAGAAATACTCCTTGTGGCCACTATCACATCCCATGATTCTAGGAGATAAGGGAGTAACAATTTCACTATAAATTTGTCTTCAAATATTTACTTTACTTAGTATAACTAAATTATAATGACATTGAAGTCATTTATATGATCAATAAACAACTTTCCAACTGATATTCTCATGTCAATCAATCGCTTAGTAAGAACACTTTATTAATCACCATAGTTATCTTATAAATTGTAGAAAAGGTATTTATGAGTTCAAATATTGTATTCACTTATCAAATATTATATGCCACATTTTGGGAAAGTGATATTCACATCAACATGGTTAATTTTTTATCTAGCCTCTCTCATGCTTCCACTTTCATCGCTTCTATCTTGGATTTATTCAAAAGAAGGTTAAAGTCTTTTTATAGAAGGAAATCCTACATCTTCATCTTCCATAACCCAATATCCATTACGTTAAGCTTCTCCAGCAGGAATTTACTCTCATCTAACACCATACTTTAAGAAGATGTGAACTCCCATTAATTTTATACAATGTAGAGTAAAATGTGAATATCTAATTACTAATATTCTACTACTGGACCAAGGGTAGAATATTTTTATTGAACTGAGATATAAAAATCATTGGTTATGGACTGAATGACTGAAGAAAAAAACTCTAACATTGAGATATGATACTAATTATTTTTTTCCATGGATATAATACCCTAACTCCATTACCCTAGAGATAGAAGATATTTCATTACATTGGTATAGAATACATAGATCATAATTTTCCTGATCTATCAGTTTAGCCTTCTTAATAAATAGATACATAATGAACATAACATTATATTGAAAATATATTTTTCATCAACTAAATACAATATGATTTATTATTGATCCTCCTAAATCCATAAGTCAAATATATTAATCATCATGTTTTCCTTGGGAAGAGGGAATCAATATAAATGGGTGAACGTAGATGCTCATTAAGGGGTAGTGTAAAATGGATGATACAATACCATAATCATGGAATAAATAAATATGGAAGGAATAAATAAATTGAGTAATTCCATATAATTTATAAAATTATTGAAATAAATCCATGGATGACATTTTAATAAATATAATCTCAGGGATAAAAATAAGTAATTTCATAGTGGTGAAATGCGTAATGAAGGATATATTAATATTACTTCCAATACCTCATTACAGAAATATTACATATAGTCAACTGTGTAGTCAAGACATCTTAATAAATGGACCAGAATACACAAAATACCTCAAATATTTTTATCATAAAAGCTATCAATATATCAAGGGGATATATTACTATAGGCCTTACATGTCACTTAATTATGTACAATGCATTCACCAAATGAATAAATGGACACACAATACATATCATAACATTACCTAAGGAACCTCATACATAACCAAGGATAAGTAGTCAATAGTTATCCATATAGAAATAGTATATATAGGGATTATCATTATTTCCTCATTTAGTGGAATAATGTTGCTAACTAGACAAACATAAAACCATAAGAATATTCAAAATTCAGTTGAATGTTTTTTATCAATGGAAAAATATCAAGGTAGTAGTGATGAGTAATTTTTGGGTGTAGGGATATTAATAAGAAATATTCCTTCATTATGGTTCTTAAAGAAGCATCTAAAATATCCAACCATGTCCTTCATGAGTGTCAAAATTGGTGCGTAGTTATGCCCACTATTTTTTGAACCCATTTAAGGTCAATTTATTACCAAACCAACCAATTTTAAGTGAATTTCCCATGGTTTTATTTGTTCTATATCTTGTATCTAATTTTTTGTATCTAAAAATGGATGTAATTTCTAAGAAAATCATATTCTACTCACTTCACTACAATTTTACGGTGTTTATGTCTATAGGAATGTTTGAGCATTATAACAGCCTATGGATATAGTATAATGAGAGTTAATGATGATATATCATTTGTAACATAATAATGAATTTATAAATGAGAAATATAATGACATTTACCATTTTAAAGAAAAGGAAATCTAAAGTATTACAAAAACAAAGGAAGAGAAAAGGTTATGAACCCTTATGACTTTGGTTATCATAGAATATAATCCATTTGAAAGAGAAATATTTAAAGAGAAAATTAATTTCCATGAATAAATATATGATTATGCTAAAATATATCTAAGGGTTAGTATATACACCGCAAAAAATTAAACAAGTGGTGAATATGGAATATGTCTCAAGGAAAGCAAATTAAGACGATAATCCCTTACTGTAAATTTCAGCCTCCATGACAGCACCTTAAAATAATTTATAATAAACAAAGGAATCATAATAACTCATTCTTTAACCTTATTCATATCTATTACCTCATATAACCTTTGATTATAATTATTTATTATACATTATTAGCTACTTATTATTTATTTTCATAATTGAGTGTTAGTATCCATGATTGTTTTGTACAAGTTTTATAATGTTGATGTCACTTTTAATTATTTAATAAAAATTCCCCAATTAATTGATTATATAAGGTACTATAATATATTTTACCTAGTTATTTATAATTTTATAGTTTCATTTCATGGAAGCAATAATTATGACATGTGATGATGAAATCGATTAAAACCTAGTCTGAGAAAATTTTAATGAACGAAAGGTTGTAACATATTAAATGAGTTAAATATTAATATTAAATTTTTATAAATAATTATTTACAGAATAATATCATATTTATTCATTAATTATATTATTATAACCATATATGTTGGGTGGTTATGAAAAATGTACTACATCATTCCATTGAGGTGGTAGTCTGTATGTTCACACAGACAACGTTTTCATTTTCCATTGAACATGAGTAGGGTAGAAAATAGAATATTTTTCATAATATTAACGAAGTTAAAAATATAATATTTATTCATTAAATACAATTTTATATCAATCCATGTATGGAAGTGGTGAAAAATAAAACATGTCATTCATGGATGCAGTAGTCCACACGTAACATGAAATACATTCTCATTTTTATAAGGAAGGGTGGAAAGGTATAGAATTAATATTCAATTAACATAAAAAATTATTATATAAATAACACTGATTTTTTATATTATAATTTTTGATAAATTTTTAGAGAATAAATATATAGATGAAAAATTAAAGGGAGTGATTAGTACTCATGTTGAGAGATTCAAATTTTTCTTGTAGAGCCTCTTTGAAATGGTGGACTTGGGAAAACTTCTTGTGCCAAGGGATTATGAAATTTAAATATATGTCTAGGATAAGTAAAATTGGAAATGGTTTAAGATAATTTTTAACTATATGTGTGTCTTGAAGTATGTGGAAATGAGTTCCTTTTATAGGTGAAAAAGATACATTTCCACGTAAATAAATGGTAGGTAATGGCTAAGAATGCAATTTCATGATATTTAGGTTAGAAAATATCAATGATAAATTTAGGTATGATTTAATAACCTAATAAAAGTATTCTTAATGGTCTATGTGACATGTAAACATTACAAAATTTAAGCCACTTGAAGTTTCAAATTTTTACCCAAATTAATCTTAATTAAAATGTTACCATGGTAATTATATTTGTACTAAAAATTGAATAAGAACCTCCCAAATAATTTTGAATTTATAAATATGAATTAGGAGTAAATTTAATTTAATTATTTTTTAAATATGATAAAATTCAATTTTAAATTTAAAAAATATAATATAGATAAAATTGTATTTTATAAAAATTCTTTTTTATTTTTTAAGTGTTCAAAACCTAATTTCATGTCAATTAATAATTAAATGAGTCTTAATAGATTAGTTTATTAGATTATATATTTTATTATAGTAATTATTTTAAATATATAATTTTAATTTTTATAGATAAAATACACAAAACCAAAGTTCACATCTGGTTGATTTTAATATTCCAAATACAAAGGATTTGTCTATTTATTTAAATTCAAAATATAAAATTTAAACAAATTTATGAATGAAATACCTTTTTACCATACTGTAATGATGATTAAATATAATGGAAATTGTGTAATTTTTTGGGGGTATATTATTTACTAGATATAGAATAATTTCTTTTCTTAAATTCTCCACAATTAAATAATTTAACACTCAAAATTCTGATATATGTTAGATCATAAACAATTATGGGTAGTTTATCATCGATTGTTTCTCAGGTTCCCATGTCTATTCCCTTAAATTTTGATTCCTACAAGATAAATTCACTATTTTAGTTGACCAATTATACTATACTTTACATCTTGTTTCAAGAATATGGTCAAGATCTTCATTATAAGACAAGTCGGGTTCCAACTTGATTCCCTTATTGGTGATTAAATTCGTTGAGTCTAGAATATACTTCCTTAATAATGAAACAATGAATACATTATACACATTTGAAAGGTTGGGTGGAAAATAAAAATAGTAATACATAAATATATTTATCACTAAGATTTAAAAAGGTCAAATGTACTTTAGAATTAACTTCAATTTCTTACCAAACCTAATAAGTCCATTCCACAGTGATACATACAAAAATGTATAGTCTCCCTCTTTAAATTCCATGCCTTTACTCTAAATATTATAAAAAATATTCTATATTCATTGAATCATATATTGACCCTTACATTTCATACATATATATCCCATATTATTAGATGAATATTCTTTAATAACATGAAAATAAACAACAGTATCGTATAGGTCTAGTTCCTTTGTAAAATTGGATGCATAAACAACTGGCTTATAAGTGGACTATATCATCTCCCACTTATTTCTTAAAAACTATCACCCTTCTTATACATATCATACTAAATAACTTTATTCATAACCAAGTAAAATGTAATGTTAGAAAGGGTGAGATCTAATGATCGATAAGGGTAAACATGAGTGATATCTATGATCACATTATCATAACATGATAATAATGATATGAGAATATGATTTTAACATTTGAAAACCATTCCTTGTATTTCATAAATCATAATCATGAGTAATTGCATAAATATTGGTAGTTCATGAGACATGAATCATTAAGTAATCAAAGAACATGATCCATGAGAGCATAACATTGGAATAAGACTTGTAATTTTGGAATACACATAAGAAAATAAAACCTTAATTAAAAGTACCCACCAATACATTCATCACATATTAGGCTTTGGATAACAACCCATGTACCTACTTCAGACATGGGATAACCTCTTGTGTACCCTCTTCCTGGCTTGGGATAACCTCTAATGTACACTTTGATATCATAGAACATTAATCACTACACAATGTATTTCAGAAAGATATAGGTCCCACTCATCACAAAATTAAAATCAAAAATATTTTTTCCACAATATCATAAAACATTCTTCCTATCATAACCCATTAAAAGAAATGGGTTTCATAAACATTTCATCATAGCATAACCAGTGAAAAAAATCTTTCTCAAATATTCTTTAATCATATAAATAAACCATACCGAGGAAGAATAAGGATGATATCATTTATTAAAACCCAAATAAGTAATAATTAACATTAAATGATTCCATTTTACATGAAAACTATTTTTAAATATTAATCAGAACATTTCTTGAGGAAAACAACCTTTCTATATTGAAATATATTCTTGAAAATATAAAAATTTC
The DNA here is from genome assembly GCA_963277665.1 of Viscum album. Classification (NCBI taxonomy): domain Eukaryota; kingdom Viridiplantae; phylum Streptophyta; class Magnoliopsida; order Santalales; family Viscaceae; genus Viscum; species Viscum album. The sequence continues at coordinate 1,500,842,535 of OY728119.1, read as the reverse complement.
AAAAATACTAAGGAAATTTTTTCTTTTAAAATAACCATTGAAATTTTTAAAGGATGATTTAATAAATTGAGTGGTCAAGATGGTGGTAAATTCCATTCATTATGTATGAGATAAAATAAAACATCTGTTTTGCACTTTTAAAATATCATAATATACCTCACTTTGGAAAAAAACAAAAAGATTCCTTTTGAACCATTTCATAAAAAGTAAAACATGGTTAAATTTTACTTTAAAAAATAGTAGGATAATATTAGGACCCTTTTTTTAAGTTTTAGAAAACTAGGATATGGATGAAAAAGGTTTTTTTACCAAAGAGAGAAATATATTTTATTTTCTTGAAAACATATTATTGGTATTTTGAGTACATAAGGTGAGGAAAAAATAAAGGTAAACATGTATTTTAAAAAAAATAACCCGAGGATAATAAATTTTAGAATTTCATTGAGAGGTGGATCATATGATTTCATCATCAGAAATTTTGTCATAAATAATCCTAATAAACAATGAGATTTTAACATAAATCCTTTAACACTTTGGTAACTTTTGAATCATAAGTCCTGTGAAATTAGTAGTATTATTTGGATTTGTAAACCCCAATAATTTTTATATGAAGAACTATAAAATAAATTCATGTGAAATATATATACCCCATAAAAGAAAAAAATAGTGTATAAGTCATGTGTCCCATATAAATAAAAGTGAAATAAAAACCCCTTACCTTTAGTTCTAATTGCTTCGAAAGTGTTCTAAACTATTGTATAATAAATTTAAATTCATCATGATTAAATAAAATAATCACATAAATACTTATTTTACCATAAATGTTCATTATATACATATTTTTAGAGTCACACAAAATGGTATAAATTGAAAATGAATTACACCATTCATAGAGACGGTAGGCTATACATATGCATGGACGCATTTTTCATTTTTTGAGGGATAGAACAAAATAAATATACAAAAATATTCAACTTTTCAAAATAATTATTAAATCATATAACTCATATATATTGATATGATACATCCTTTATACTTTCCAAGTAAAATAGAAATGAAAAATGAATCACATCTCTTTGTAGAGGTGGTAGTCCACACATTCACACGAGTGAAGTTATCATTTTCCATATATTTGGAAAGTAAGAAAGTAAATATGATATTATCATTAGATAATAATAATCATTTCATTAATATAATATATAAACATTAAACCTAACATAATTATCATCCATGAAATATGGTGATAGATAATTAATTGTACTACTACGTGGTGACAGAACTCCATACAGACGAACAATCGATATTTTCACTTTCCATTTGTTGGAAAGAGGGTGAATATTGGTAGTTTAATAGTAATAATAAATTTTTAAAAGTATTTAAGATAATAAATTTATTATTTTATGATAAATACCTCATATTTATAGTAACTATAAGAATAAATAAATATAAATATATTGGGTAAGACAACTTCCTCTCTTTCAGCAGACCAATATTCGATCCATCTTAAGGAACATAGGGTAGATATTTTGGGAAGATAATCACTTGAGAAACTTATATAATTATTTTTATAAAAAAAAACATTTATGTTGTGGTTCATCTAGATGGCTCAAGGTGGTGTGAATAATTGAAATAAGTGATGTCCTTTTATAAGGAGGGAGATGACACCCTTGGAATTTCCTAAAATATTAAATTATAATAAAGTCATTATCAACCTAAATGGTTCCAAAGGGAATATAAATTGATGAACGATAAAATTACATACTATATTATATCTCCTTTTCCATTTTTTATTTTTTTATTAATTTTATGTAATTTAACAAAATAATCTTTTGATAAAAGATCAATAATGTCAATTGTGACACTATTCATTTAATTTGACATAAAATTCATAATGTTTCTAATTAAAATATAAATTTTTAAAATAAAACTAATATTTAAAATAAACCTAAATTTTTTTAACACATTAACTTACTCAAATTATATTAATTTTAATATTTTTAAAATCATTTATTATATTATTTTATTAATTTTGGAAATATTACTTCTATGTTGCATGAGAATTTAGGTCATTATTTAATTAGTAACAATTATAAATGAATTTATTTCATAAAAATATCATCATTAAGATAAAAATTACTATCAATATTCGTTTATAACTAGTTTTTTCTAATTATGAATATAATATATATATATAACTAAGAGAGTGATACATTCTCAATTTGTTTGTTTTAAATAATATAAATGTATTTTTTATGGAAATGTGTACATTAAACAAATAAATTTAAATCCTAAGGTGAAAAGGGTATAATTACATTCATCTAATATGAATTCAAATGAAAAATTATGGCCTTATCACTTAGTTTTAATATAAACTAACCTGAATTACACATTACTGAGGTGCTACATTTTACCACGGTTATTATTCACATTGAACAAAAACAAAAGGGACCTATTTATATAATTTGAAACTCGTGATTATATGTATGGAATTAATTTTATCTAATTCAATACATATAATTGGAATAAATTGATTTTTATTTAACTGTCAAAAAATGTGACAAAAATCGCTTTTAAGACATGTACAGTTTTTATACATAAAACTGGATTTATTTTTTTCGAATGCCTAGAAAATATTATATGAGTGTTTAAAAATTTGAATGAATATTATATATATATATATATATATTTCATTAAAATAATTCACCAATAGTGATAAATTTAATTATTTTTATTAAAATACATTACCTTTATAAAAAAAGTTTTTTCAAAAAAAATCTCCTTTATTTTCAAATGTTGTTTATTTTCAATTATAATTAATTGATACCCAATGAATTAATTTTATAAATATTTAAGCCCTAAATTTTAATAATTTAGTTATTCTTATTCATACCCACTAATCCTATGGCTAGGTCATATCATATAATAATAATAATCTTATAGTATATCTCAATTCATTTAGAATTGTTGTTGTGTGTCATAAAAGATATTAAAGAAATACATATATTTGAAAACAATATTTCATAAAATAGTGGATTGTTACATGCTATCCCCCTCAAAAGGAAATTTTTCCTCAAAATTCATAACATTGATTTAGAAAAATGAGGATATCTCTATTTCATTATATCTTCTAGTTCCCACATAGCTTCCCCAAATTGGTGGTTTCCCCACAAAACTTTGACCATGTAAGTTGTATTGTTCTATAGAAATATCCCTCTATGATTTAGAATCTCTAATGGATATTCCTCATAATATAGATCCTTCTCCAGTGGTAATAACTTTGAGTTTAATACATATAAAGTATCAGGTATGTACTTTCTTTTGAGAGATACATAGAACACACTAAAAACTTGAGAAAGACTCGGTGGAAGATACAATCGATAATCTACCATCCCGAAATGATCAATAATTTAAATGGGAATGATATATCTAGGGATCATCATGCCCTTCATTCCTAATCTCACAACCCTCTTCATGATAGATATTCATAGGAACACCTTTTCACCAACTTCAAACTTCAAATTTTTCTGATGATTGTCCAAAAATCTCTTTTTCAACTCTAAGATACCCTTATATGAAGCAGAATGGATCTAGCCTAATTTTCCATTTCCATAGCAAGTTCAGGTCATGATATCTTTCTTTCTCCAACTAAATTCTAGTACATTGTAGTTATACACTTTCTAATATAAAGAGATTCAAAAGGAGCCATATGAATACTGAAGTGAAAGCTATTGTTGTATGTTAATTCCACCACATGAAGGTCTTGATCGCAACTAGATTAGAAATCCACAGAGAAAGATCTCAATATATATTCTATATTTTAAATATTTATCCCATACCGACCATATATCTAAAGATAATACACCATATTGAAACTCAAATTTTTATCCAGATTCTACTAAATACTTCACCAAAACTTTTATGTAAACGTCATATCCTAATCAGATATAATTGAATGTGGTACTACATGAATCAATAACAATTCTATAATATTGTTTCCCTTTAATATGGTTTTCTACCCCTGGTTAGGAATGATTTATTTTAAGGGTTGAATGGTTTGAAATCACTAATGTTGGGTACAAGGTCTTGGAACGGTCTCCAATGGATTTTGTTCATGGAGAGAAAAATTCCCAATGGATCTCATATCTGTGATTCATGGATGAACATTCCAAAGATAGGTTCTTGTTGGGTAACTTGGCTAATGATACTTGAGAACTCACATTGGTCGAGAGGATGTGAAATTGGGCTCATAAAACCCTTTTAAGGGGAACTATTTCATGTTCTAGGACTCTATTATAGATTTAATATAAGTTTATAAATACTTGGTTCATTCCCAAATGTGTATATTATGAAATACCATGATTCAATGATCCATTATTACTATGCATGGGTTTGGAATCATTTGTATATATCCTAGGTTCTCCATAAAAGGAGGGATATGTATGTATCTGAGTTCCTCCATCAATGTTACCCTTTTGTGGATAAATCAAGGATCCTTTGGGCATTTACTACTACAACGTTGGTTTTAAGCTGCATGATAGGGTGATATGAAGTTTATCAACATCCAGGGTTGGTGGGAGTTGTTTTGATGTTGGTATTAAACCCATTAAATTATCTTCCTATGTATTCTATTAAGAAGAATCAGAACCCATGTTGTTCAATAATGCTTAACAGGACAAAACACCTTTTAAGGTCATGTTACGAGGACACAACCATGCAGTTTAACGTCACATGGTGGGGAAATCTAGGTGGAAGGTTCTTGGTCAAATATGATGTAGGACTTATGTCAATCTTTAATGATTGGTCCAGAATAGAATTAGTATCCTGGGAGAACATGAACCTACCAAGGATATGGCTCGGGGAACATTAGTGTTTATTTGGTCACTAGGTTTGGACCTCATGAAGGATTGAAATGTATCCCAGCTAGTTGGGAATCAAATCCCACGTAGTTCAGTATGATTGGGACTTATACTTTATAGGAGGATAAATTACAGGGACATGGTTGGGGGATACACATGTAATCTACCCATTTATATGGACATGGTTGGGGCTTATGCATGGAAACTACTCATGTGGATTGAAGTTAGAGCTTACATCTATAGAGAAGGATCATTTGGTGATGCTTCATTGGGAATACAACCCTTTAATGGTTGAAGTATGGCTTTAGGACTTATACTATGTAGGATTCCAATTTGAGGTTTGGGATCCTACGAATTTTAGACTAACCACTAACCTCTAAGCCCACATGAGTCATGCTTAATGTGAGAAACAAGAGGAAATAGTTGATTTGATGATCACATGATCTCTCCCTATCCGCTGATGGATGGTGCTTGAGGCCAAAGGGAGCGAGAAAGGGGATTTGAGTGTGCCCCGTTCCTCTCTTGTTTTAATATCTATGATAGTAACATTTTCTGATCTATATAGATACATCCCGGATAGAGGTGAAGAGGAGAAAAAGTATCACATCTTATAATAAAGGATATGGGCTTACCTCAGGAGGAATGCCTTAAAATTAGTCTTGATAAAGGGAAAAATGTTCAACATTCGACCTCATAAAAGGGAAAGGCCAGTGGTTTTTCTTAATCCCTAGACTGAGGAGGTTCATGTGACTGGCCCAAGGTCAGAACCCTCATTCCATGGTAATGTAAACCTGAGATCATTTAGAAGGTCCTCCTAATTGTTGGGTATTCCCACACAACTCATCTTACCTAAGGTTAGTAAACATGAAAGGAGATGCTGATGTGCCCAATGATCTTATCATACGTGGAAGGTAGCTTTAGAATGGTTCTTAAGATAATTCCAATATACTGAATCATGGAAGTTCCAATTTAGGGACTAATGATATTATGTAAGAGAATGGTGGGAGTTGGAGAGTAGAATTCCCTAGGATGACTCATTCCATACAACATCTTCTTATGTGGGATGGGGTTCCCTCTAAGTGCCATGTTGCTATACAGGTAATAGGACCATCCACATAGCATTGTGCTACATGGACCTAGGTTTGGATGGCATATAGTTTCACTTTTTTGGGATAGGTTCTATCCACATATAATTTTTATAAGCGGGGTCGAGTTCTTCCCGCATATCATTTTGCTACGCGGGGAAGGTTTTTTTCCGCATAGAACCTTATTATGCATGATGCCTATTCACAAAGTGGACATCAGTTTTCACCTCGCGGGATTTTTTTTCATAGGGAATTTGGTTTCACAGACCATCAGATTATTTATTTCTTCCTCCTTAATGTAATTTGGTGGGGTTTACCTAATAGGAATCATCAAAGGACTCCGATTTTCATGGCACCTCGCTCTCCTCAGTTCATATATCTGGGTGTGGATATTTCTTCTTTAGGTCCTCCTCATGGTCTATTTATGAAATAGAATAAGTATTTGATACCATCATTATCGATCATTCACAATGGTCTATAGACCGTCTTTTGTAAGAGCCCATGGAGGTTACCCCAGCCCGCTAACGACTTAGTTAGTGGGGACATAATTTTTGGGGGTGAAAATCACCACCTCGGTTCCAAAATTGACTTCATCTAGTATTTGGGAACCAATGGAACCACCTAATCCCACAAAATAATTTAGTTTTTAGGGGATATTCATTTGTGAAGGCATAATTCACCTCCTCCCTCCCGTCAATGACATCAATTTTGTTTATGGGTGCCAGTTCCACCATCTCTATCCCATTAACTATTTTCATTCATGATTCCCCCATGATGTCATGGATCGTTGTATAGATCTATGTCCTATGAATGTATTTTTGATTCATAGTTGTTCCCATTTGAACATTTTCTTCAATATTATTTTGGTTTTCATTTATACACTTTTCCAAATTTATCAAAATATCTCAATCTTGTTTGCAGATATTTCAGGACCCAAAAAATGCTTTCCATCAGAAAGGGTTTTGATCGAGATGAAGAGGAGGCTATTGAGATGTATAAAGTTGTCACGTTTAAACTATTTTTTGGTATATGAGTGGAACCCCAGGAAGGGGCCACACCTATATATAGGTGTCCCAGATCATTTTTCATTTACTAATTCTCTCAGTGAACTTGGGTCTTGTGCAAACTCTCTCAACATCATACTACTTCCATGAACTACATCCTTTATGGTATGTTTTCCCCAAACTGAGTTTCTAACACCTGTAGACTGATGGTTCGTTGGATGATGACCTTTCTGAACTAATATTTCAAGATTGAAGTATTTCCAGGGATAGAATAGTATTTATTCATTTTCCTTACCTCAAATTAATTTTTCACACTTTTGACGATCGATTTCAGGGAAAATAATGGATCTAGCTTCTACTTTAACAAATGTGTCTAGAAGAAGAATGACCATGGCAAGAATCATTGACGATTACCTTCAAACATTCATCACCCCTAGAGAGTGTGTGCTGAAAAAACCTTCCCTCTCTAGAACTAATATCCAATCTATTTTCTAATCAATTACTATTATATGACTTCAAACTCCAAGATGATGATCCCCTTACACTATCTGACCAAAATCCCCCCTTTACCTAGTTTGAGGTCTCTCTAGATCATGTTCAAAAAAAATTATATGGGTAAATTCATGTCTGGTTTCAATTGAGAGGACATATTTGTTATGAAAGGATTGATGTGAACATAATGAAATTTCCACAGTCGTGACACATCTTTGGAAGTAGTCCCCCGTGATTATCTGTCTATTTTCAAACTCTCATGGGGTAATCCCAATGAAGAGTGTATTTCCAAATGGAATCTCTGGTCTGGTGGGAGCTTCTCAGATGAATGGGCTTGGGAATTATGGGTTCATTAGAACTTCTTGAAATTTATAGAAAAAATGGTGGTTGTAAATTTATATCAGGAAGGGTGGATTTCTCAATTTGAAATTTATTTTCCTATCAAGATACTACCTAAACTTCTCAGTCGCTGGTGTTAAAGAACCAATACCTTCCAATTAACACATGGTGAAGTAGGTATTAGTTTGTGGGATATCTATTAGTAAGGGGGAATCCCCATCATTGACAATATGTGTGATGAATTGTATTTGATGGCCAATATCTAGGAGAATTCAGAGCAAGTATCTCCATTGTAGAGAGATCTGTTGGTCACAACAAAGAGATTTCTTAGTCAACCCCTCCATTCTCTCTCACTCATTCCATTCTAATATTGGATAGAGTTATTCTTACAGGTAGAAGGTCCAATTCATAAAGTCTTTTGTAGATGGACTCATCCAACCCAGTAGTCATGATGCATCATGTGTTTATACTATGCTACCCTAAAAGTGGGTTGATACACCATGTGGGGTTATAGGGTTCATCTAGACATATCAACAGAACTCAAACTAGTAGGTTTCTTTTCCATGTTCCTGAGTGGATGGATTTTCCCATCCCGTTATGTCTATAATAGTGTCTGGAGTTTCACCCTAATGATTGTAGACACATTGGCATAAGGGAATCCCATCAACTTTTATTTCCCCACCCTATCTCATATTTATGAACTTTTGTGGTCAAATACATGAGGGGAGATCCTCTCATCACCATAGTGGTCCATTTCAATTTTTTTATAGCTGGATGGCAGTGCATTTTCACTCCTATGAGTATTCACATAGATACATAATTCCTTATTTCGATTTATGTACTGCCCTTCTCAACATTACCATCATTCACCCCAAATCCTTATGTATCGATGGTTTAATTGAAATGTTGAGTGATTTTTCTCAAGTTTCTTTTGTGACTTACCCAACACCCCACGAAGGAGTGGTGAATAATGGAAGGGGTTATTTATAAGATCATATTTATGTCATTGAACTATGATATGAAATCTTAACTAATTGAGTAGATAGGATAACCATTTTCATACATGACACCCCTTATTGGTTTGCTAAGAAATTTGGATCCTTGTATCATGTTGAAATTTTACCTCTTACTCATATCAATATGGAATATTACCCCAGGGTCCTACATAAATTAGAGTTGATGATGACACATGAGGATTCTGGAATAAAAATCCTTATTCCTCCCATAATTTCTTCATCTAAATTATATTGGGAGTATACTCAAATGTGGGTGGATTTATACCCTGATGGAGTAGTAGAGGGGTCAATTCAATGAGTGGACAAACCATTGGTTGCTTCCAGTCTTGTACCGAATGCACCATATCTTTCCAATCCTGTTGTAAGAATATGTTATTGTCATAGTCACATGCATTTGGAGGGTGTCTCATTCACATGTCCTATTTCTATAGAGAGTGAATCAGACCTCACATTCTTAAATAACATTATTGACATTCCCATTGAAGCTGATCCCATTAGAACAACACCGAGTGTTCTCAAAATTGAATCCAACCCTATATGATTATCCTTTGATATTGATCCACCTATAGATATAGAGGATTTTATTGCTTGTGTGTCTCAATTTATGGTGATCTTATATAATGTAACCACAATTCTAGATTATATACCCATTGTGGAGGTGGAGAAAACTAAGGTTCCAATGATGCTAGAGAACAAAATCACATATAAAGACATGCATGACATAAAATTTTCACCATCATTATAGAGACTCCATTGGATAAATTTTTTGATAAGTTGGATACTCTTTGAGAACTGTTTATTGATTTGGGATTAGTTTTCTTTGATTATCGTTACCTATACACCCTTATCCACTAGATTATCATAGTTCAAGAATACCTAGTTGTTCATGATGGTGACCTTGATCTATTTAACAACTCCTATAATCAAACAGAAGCCTTATAGGATATCACCATTGGGTTCCAGCACTTGGTGGCTAAAGAAGGAACTTTTTATGACCAAATGGTTTCACAAATCGAAGAGCTATGTGAGTGAGAGGCTCATATACCTAGGAAAAAGGAAGAATTTTCATCAACGAGTGTTGATTCTAAATCCATAAAGTATAATGGTTGAGACCTCAAGTCTATTGTTAGATAAATGAATCCAGCATCTCAACACAAAGTCAATAAAATGAACTCTTTAGAATACACCCTCGATTGAACGTATCGTAAAATTATCAATTATTTAAAGAAATAAATCTAAGATTCATTGTAACCTTTTAGGTTGTTCTATTCACTATGTTTTTAGTATCAAGGAGAGACTACAGGGTGTAGATTCTCCTATATTCCAACTTGATTAAATTAAAATTTATTTTCTCTCTAATTCATATCTTTTATTTTTTCTGTTTTACCAATAAATTATAGTTGATCTCATTTTGAATGATAATTTCCACTGGATATCGATTTTAATCATGATTTGGGATAAACAAATGGGAATTATCATTTAACACTCTATTATTTTCCTATGCCAAGGGAATAAACGTGCATAATTATGAATGATTCTAGAGTTATATGAAAAAACCCTAAAAATATTGTATATTTTCTATTATAACCCCAATTTTTTCCTAAGTCCACTATGGTGCAGTCTTATTGGGTATAAATTTACTTTTTCTTTGGCTACCCTTTTTGGTTTTTTATATAACAATCTTTTTGTATTTTTAATTTTTGATTTCTCAAAATTTAACTTAAACCATATAATGCGTAGTCCAAAAAAGATAATACTCATCATTTAGCCAAGGTTGCCTCTATGCTTTTTCACCCTGGTGAGTTTTGTGTCTCTTTTCATGGGTAGTTTATAATATGGAAAACTAGACTAATGTCACTAATGTTTTAGGTTGAACATCATTGACCATGAATTACAGTGAGATGACCCCAATGGGACTTATTAACATAGAATGTCTTAATATTTTTCATATATGAATTTTGGATTTATCTTGACCTTGGTTTTATGATTTCTAAACCTAAAACGTGATATGAGGAAATTATGCATGGAGTAATTGTAATAATTGTTTCCAACATGATGTTGATGGGGGGGGAGAGGTATGAAAAGCCTCTCATGGGGATGAATTTTCCTTTGGTTGACATAAATTTTTTGTGGGAAAATAATGCAGATCTAATTAGGGGATATTGTGCATAATCAAACAAATGTATCCTCGGGGCACTAACCCTCCATTTCTGATGGCCAGGTAATTTAATGGAAATTTGGATTTATGAATACCACAAGGGGTGTCTTTTCAATAGAATGATGTATGAAGATTAAGAGGGTGTATATATTATCTTTGATCATGAATGGGAAACCACTCCCACATGAATTTTGATTGTATAAATGAGGGTTGAATCATGGTGTTGATTAATGTCATAAGTTCATGACATGGGTGGTGCAGTTTAATGCCTTACGGCCAGGATGTTTGAGATTTAATATTTATGATCACTTTACTCTTACCAAGGGTTAAATGATTTACCATTTTCATGGTAGTCTGACTAGGAATTTTATATAATCTTCATGAATGAAGGAGGAAATTTTTTTAAATTTTAATTTGGGGGGATTTAGAATCCAAGTGGTTATGTGGGATGTAAACGTCATAGAGGCATACAGAGGCAGGAAAAGACTCTCCTAAGGTCAAATATTCAATTTTTTGATAAACACAATTTTTTTATGGGAATATTTTGATGATCTGAATGAATAATATTATGAATAGTCAAAAAAATGGTGTCCTTAGGACATTGTCCTTCCACTTTTTATGGTTGGGTATGGTCATGGGGATTCAGAACTTTCCAGATATAGAGTTTGGTTTGTGAAAGGAGAGTTCCTGAACATGACAGGGTCATTTCAAGATAAAATTTCCCAAGAAAAAGTAGAAATGTTCCCCCTACATAGGTATGAAGTGGTTCCCTGGGTAGGTCTAACCCATTCATAGGGAAGGGACACATTTTCTATCTTGGAGCGGGACCCAAGATTGAATATCCGTTCATCACTATGTATACTACAAGGGTGGGAATAAATCTGTACATAGTCCTAGAAAACCAATTCATTTTAATGTGGTGTGGAATGGCAATTATTTATACACTTTAACATCTTGCAGTATGGAAATTACCCTTTCATTTTAATATCTTGCGCTAAGGACATTCGATGATCGACGTGAAGGAAACGTGAAGTTATGACCGGGCCCAAAACTAATGGTTTAGGCATCTCTATGTATCTTATAATGGTGGGAATCAAGACATATGTAGTTCTTGGAAGGTTACCCCACATGATAATAAAACTATTGTGCGAAAAATGGGGAATTTACCTTTGGATATGAGCTTATGAATAGGGTGAGACTCATATTAAACTCTCCCATATAGATCTAGATCACACATAAGAGTGGGGTTTTTTAATATGAGCCCACCCAAGGGGAAAAGCTCATCTTTGACTCTTGTATACATATCTATTTCATACATAAAAGCATTGGGGAGAAAAAATCTTTGTTGTGTCTAGAAATATCTCATATAGGTCTAACCCATATATAGGAAAATTAGGGGTATTTTTTGTGGTTGGACCCAATATTGAAGATATGGGATTCACTACGTATCATGAAAGGGAAGGAAGCAATCAATACATAGTTCTTAATATAATTAATTTTTAGTTTCATGAAATTAGGAAATGGTTCATATAGTATAATTTCATATAGTGAGGATGAGATAGGGTCATGTAGTTTAAGGTCATATGGCAATGACTAATTTTCATAGAAATTTTGAATAACTAGAAGCTAATCGGGTTGAGTTGTTTTGGCATGCCCCAAATGTGAGGGGGAAGGAAAGTTTAAACCATGGCACCAAGGATTCTTAAATCAAGAGAAATGATACGGTGCATGGAATCCATTGGGGTGTAAAAAGGTAGGAAATGCCTCTCATGGGGATGAATTTCTCTTTGGTCAAGAGTCTTTTTTTGTGGGGAACTTATGGATATCCAACTTGGGAATAATATGCATAGGAAAAAAAGTTATCCTTAATAATCTGGCCATCAACTTCTGATGGTCGAGGAAGTTTATGAAGATCTAGAATTTCCTAAAGCATAGATTTCGATGAATAGAAGGGATGTGTTTGGGTACATAAGAAAAATTTTGACCATGATTTTCTATGGAGTTTTAAACTCTTTACATATATATAACCCATACATAGGGGGTGTTTAATTCTATTTGATGGATATCTGCATGAGGGACCTAAATTCAAGATCTCTTGTATAAATTTTCAAGTAAGAGGTGGGAAATTTTTTCTTTTTTTCCCATGGCTAGGAATAGGACATGATGCATAGGTTCAACTATTATCATATCAACATAAGAATCAAGAAACACATAGTTCTTAATTAAGGGGATCCTTATGAATATCTTATTAATACATAGAGAGGAGGGAATTTTATTTTTTCTTTATCATGGATGGACCCTAGATTGGATATCTGAAAATCACTATGTATCTTATGTGAATATGAATAGATCCATATGTAGTTCTCGAACATGGAATGGTGGATGACCTATTTCAGAGGTGATTTACTCTCTAGTGAGTACATCATGTTGTCACTGTATAGTTTATTTTTATGCGATGATGACGAGATGGTAAAATATTTTAACGTCATATTATGAATATGGGTAGAGAAGAAGGGTTCCAATAAGAGGTTCATAGTGCAGTCACTATGACCTGACACGAATGAGGACCTAATAGAACCTATTCCACACCACACACTCACATAGGAAACTCAATCCAAGATGCGAGAGGGTTGGATTAAGTTACAGCTAGGCTAGAAGAAAAAATGCTTGGGAATCGCTACATATTCTATGTAGATGAGAATCAATCTATACGTAGTTCTTGAAAGAAAAATACCTACATCGGTTAGGTCCATACACAGGGGGAATATATATATATTTAGGGGAGGCTGGACCTGAGATATGAAATATTGACATCATTACATATCCCATATAATGGGAATCAATCCATATGTATTTCTTGAACAAGGAATGGTAGATGACTGATGCCGAAGGAAATACCCTCTCAGATGATGGTGTCATTATGGAGTTCTGCAGTTTTCCATCATAAAACCAAGATGATGGTTTTTAAAACTATGAGAAGGATTATTTTTTAAACCTGAAAGAAGCATAATACTGATTTGAAAAGAGGAATTTATTCCAAAGGCTGTCAAGAAAATCATCACATGATGTAGGGAAATTTGTAGCTAGGCCCAATAAGTAGAGTCTTGGTGTCACTACATATCATGTTAAGACAAGAATCAAGCCACAAGTAGTTATGGATGAGAATTATCCATGAAGGTCTGAACCATATGTAGTGGAGGGAATTTTTCGTTTTATTTGTGGCTAGGACTAGAACATAGGGTCTGGTTGACACTATGTATCATGTGATGGCAATAATCAAACCATGAATTATTTTGGATAAAGGTACTTCCGAGGTGGATTTGACTCTCACACTGGATCATGGTAATTTCATATTTCTCTCACATAGATTTGGATCATGTGTGGTGAATTATTGATTGAAATGATGATACCCATACAATTTAATGTCGTGCGGCAAGGACATTAATTCTTAGTTTAGGTTCTTAGATTTCAGACCCTTGATGTTACTCAGTTTAACACCATACAGCTAAGATGATGCATCCTATATTTTAATGTCATATGATTAAGATGAAAAAAACACATTTTAATGTCATGTTGTAGGGATGATCTCCATTCAATTTAACAACAAGTTGTCAGGATAATGTACTATACAGCTTATCATCATTCGGTAAGGAAAAATGTTCCATGAAATTTATCATCACGCTTTAAGGATGAAGGTTCCATGTAGTTTATTGTCATGTGGTATGGATAAAGGTTCCCTGAATTTTATCATCATGCGGTAAGGATAAAGATTCCATGCAATTTATCATCATGTGGTAAGGATGAAGTTTTCATGCAGTTTATCATCTTGTGGTAAGGATGATGGTTTCACACAATTTATCTTTATGTAGTAAGGACGGAGGTGAAATGAAATTTATCATCATTACGTTAGGAAGAAGGGTCCATATATTTTATCGTTATGTGTTAAGGATGAAATTTCCTTGTAGTTTATCATAATGTGGTAAGGATGAAAATTCCATGAATTTTATCTTTGTGTGGTAAGGACAAAGGTACCATAAAGTTTACACTACTACAAAACATGCCTTTAATAGCGCTAGAAAAGCACTGACTACTTCAGCATGGTTAAAAGGTCAATTCTTTTATCAGTGCTAAAAAAGCACTAAATAAGGGTATATTTATCAGTTCAAATAAAATCACTGATAAGTCATACTTTTATCAATGATTTTAAAAGTGTTGATAAAAGACACCATTTGTCAGAACTTTTATTTAGTGCTGATAATTATACCCTTTATCAGTGCTTTTAGAATCACTGATAAAGGCCCTATTTATCATCAAATTTATTAGCACAAATAAATTCTATCTTTATCAATGCATTTAGTACAACTGATAAAGGTCAAAACTGTAGTGTGATGCTACAGCACACTACAACACCAAAAATAGGTGAAGTGTGTTGTAATAACACACTACATCACTATAAACAGCAACAAAAATTACCAAAAATATGAATATAAGTGAAATAAAATTTCTAACAAAAATAAAAGAAAAAAACACTGTTATAGAGTATGCCAGTAGTTTTTTTTACTAGAATTAATGTAAATTTTGAATAAAAAGGTGCACTTTGAGCCATTTCGGTCACACCATGAGTCAAATTAAGGTGTGACTAATTCTTACATGTCACAAATGATTTATTGATAATTTTTCTAAAGTACCCAAACAATCTGAATGCATTTTATTGGTTTTTAGTATGTCAGTTTTTAATAAAAAGACATACTTAGAGTCATATTGGTCACATTGATTAAGGTACGACTAATTACTACACATCCCAAATGATTTATGGATCATTGAACTAAAGTACCAAAACAATATGAATGTGAAACTCATTTTCATTTTTTTATTAAATGTTATTTTTGTTGATTAAGATAAGGGTATAAACCCATAAAATATCTCAAAATGAAAAACAAACCCGCACACCAGGCACAAAGATTGATTTCCACAAAAATAGATATCTCCAAACAAGCACAATAGAAATAAGGGTACTAATTCATGAAAGGATAACCATTTAAAGGTTCACATTCAAAAAAATGAAACCATTTGAACTAAAAAAGGATGATTTCATCATACTTTTATAATGAAAGACGAAATTACAACAACCACAAAACAAAAACTAGGAAACTTATAATGTGTTCACCCCAACATGGGAGACAATAATCAAGCTAATTTTTTTAATTATTCTTTCACAAAAACTTATCCAAAAACAATTCCTCCAATAACTTCTCAACAAGGATATCCTTGGATAATAGGACACACTAATTGATCCCTAAATAAAGAACCACAATGAAAAGGGATGCTTTCAACAGATCCTGTGACACTGCCTCCAGAGAAAAGGAAACAATCTCTTTGAACTATTAAACATAATCCTTCTCCATATGCTGACCTTGTTAGACACTCATGATCTCTACACTTTTCTTTGTCTTCACCTCCTTAGGTATAAACCATCAGACAAAGATAGGCTTAAATACATCCCATGTCATCAAGACATGGATCATTGGTGGGGAAAACAACTCTCGTTCTTCCAAATATGGACCCCCATTCAGACCCAGAACAACACAAACTCTAACAGATTTGGGAGTTCCCAATGCTCTGAATACATTCTCAACTTTCTAAAGAAACTCCACTGCCTTAAAATAACCTTGATTTCCATGGAATATGGGCAACAATGGAGGAGAATCATAAAAAGGGAGAGACCCACTAGAAACTTCAGTGACCTTTCTAGGGAACATAATCTAAATAACACAAAAATAATAAAATTAGGTTCAAAATCAATTCCTCGTATACCCATACATATACAAATTCTCATAAGTAATATCCAAGGTCACACTTACCACTTTATCACCAAAACCCAATAATTTACAAAAAATTTAATCCAAAACATTTTCCTTTAAAACCCATTTTTTCTAATTCGAGACCATTTGAAAGAAATCATTTTAATTTTCAATATCATTTTCATATTAAAAGAATACTCACATAAACTAAGACCAAAACAAGACATAATTGATGCTAAACCACTGGAATGAAGAACAAGTTGTCATGATTAACTCGATAACATGGTAGTGGGACATAGTTTATTTATTATATGATTTTATTATGATTAAAAAGATCAATAACCCCCATTACTAATCAAATATCAAAAGTACCACCATATATATAATAGTTGTCCACTAGGTTCTTGGTTGTGTTAATAGTGTCCCAACTTACACTAGCCTATCAATAGGTGTCTGTTTTCATTACATTAGGTACTCAGTTCCTACCACAGAAGGGTACCTCTATCTCTTCACCACTCTCTCCTATCAAATCCTATAATCCCTCTTTTAACTCCCCTTTATTAGAAAATACATCCAAAATGAGACTAAGATACTAACATTAAAGGGTATTACATAGTTAGATTGGATGGGGAATTTAAAACCTCCATACCCTCAGGCATTTTATACTCAATAATATTCAACCAGATTCTAGAGGTAATAGATTCAACCCTTGGGTTTTCATATGTGTAAAGATATCTGTTAAAAAATTTTCTAGACTATTCCCATAATTTTAAAAGGCTTGATGCATTTATATGTTAATTTACTCTTCTTTCTATTCCATTATTGTAAAAACGTTAAGGGAATATAAATAAGCACATGATCATTAATATTAAATTAAAAGGGCCACCTCTAATGGTTATTGTATGAAATTGATTAACTTTTAGTTATTTCAAAATGTTTTTGAATTAACATCACTCAGTCTATTATATCTTGGACAAGACTTGGGCTATCCATAGGAGATTCATCTATCATTATCCAACATAAAAGAGGGTGATTTTTTATAATATATTTCCTCATACGGGTCTATCTAGATAAGTTATTGATAACTATTTTTATAAAATAATTCCACCAATGAATGTTAGTCCTTATTGGATCCATTGTAGTCATGATTTAAGGCTCGGTGAATATCCTCCAATATCAAGATAGTCTAATTATAATGGCCGTTAATCAATGGAATAATAGATGTATAAAATTTCACACATAACCTCCTTTAAAATTAATTTTCTTTGTTATAACCAATATAAAAACATCATATCTCTATCAGATACCACACTAGATGGGACACCTGGAAGCATTATTATCTATTTGACATACAATTAATTGAGTTCATAAACACAGGAAGCCTCTTCAATATGTAATAATTTGTTCATTGAAAGGGCGATGTCATGGGCACCCTAAAATTTTTAATGTGATTTTGGGGTACTTAGGTGCAGTAGAGTGGCTGACCAATGTCGTCTCTCAAAGGAGGAAGTGAATTTAACAACTTATTAAAGGTATTCTAAAAATAAAATAGAATAGAATTAAAACACTAGTTTAAAGGAGGGGGACTTTTATAGTTTATAAGTCTAGAATAAGTATGCTGGAATAAGATTGTATTTTTTTTGTTTTTAATTTTAAAATAGAGTTTGATTAAAAAGACACAACAAGGAGATGTTTTTTAGAAAATATTTTAAAAGGAATAATTGATATAACTCTACCTATTCACTATATTATTAATAAATATCATTTAAATTAACATTCACTTAATTATTATCCCTTAATTTTTTAAATCACGAACCCTACAAGAATTAACTTTACCACGAAGATGATGTGAATTTAATCCTAGGCTAACTTCGGAACATGCAATCACAGCACCCTACTTTGATTGATGTTCTAAGATTAGCTTATGGTCAGTGGTAAATTAAGGCACATATCCATTCTGGAAATGTGGGTTAATTGTGTTTAGTGATTATATTTTAACTCTACAAATTTATCATGTATGGTCTTGTATTACCGATTAAGATCGCGCTCTCACAATTTACACAAAATCCCAACCTCGCGTGTTTTTGTGTTAATTGTTCAATTGCTTTCTTAGATTATTACAATTTAAAAACACAATTCATGGATCATATTAAGTGAATTAAATTATCTCAATGATTCAAAATAATTAAATGAAAAGGGTAGAAGATAGATCAATTACTAAAAGACTACTCTTCCATGGGTGGCGTAATCATCGTAGAAGCGTTTTGCACGTGCAAAGGTTTATAATGGGTATAACCCAATAACGATTCTAATCAAGAATTCATGACCAAATAGGAAGATTAATAGAATAATAAATTTAAATAAAATATAATAAAAGAGAATAAATAAAATAAGTACAAAGAAATTTACTACACAAATGAAAGCATTACAACACGAAGGAGAAGGAGAAGAGGAAGGCTTGATGAGGGGATCCTTGCTTCAAGAGCTACCCATATTAAAATGGTTGGAGAATTGGAGTGAAACATCTTCTCTTATACCTTCAACTTCTGAATTCACGTCCCAACCCCTCAAAATGAGAAAAACTCCAATTTATAGAGGGGAGGGTAGTAGAGGTTACAAGTGGTTTCAAGTGTGAATGTGGAAATTCGGCCAAATATTTTAATCCAACTTGCACCGCCCATTTGACTTCCTAAACGCGTGAATCAGCTCTTCTTCTTGAAGGATGATTTGTGACAGATCATGTCCCTGAGATTTTATCAAATGTTAGGCTCAATCCAAGCCCAGAAGGAGTTATGGCCGAAATACATAAGCTTCTCCATTCTGACGTGTCCAGCCCACCTTTGATTTTTATAGTCCAATTACACCATCCAAATGCATTCTTTTTATCTAGTGTCCTGAATAAAAGTTGTATCCCATGAAGTAAGGAACATAGTTACATAATATTAAGTTCAAATAATTCAAATAAAAGTATTTATGATTGAAATACTACAGTGATTTTGAAAGGGTAAAACTGGAATTTTCATCAAATATTCAAATGAATGATCTAATCCCAAATACTTTCTAATTGAACATATTTAACACAATTTGAAGAAATTATATCATTTATTATCAATAAAATATTCAACAAAATAGTGTTTTATCAAATCTCCTACACTTACCCTTTTGCACTCCTGGGCAAAACCTCATATCATGTAAACATCAATATCAAATCAAAACAAATTTTAAAACACATATCATTGAGATCAAACAATTACACACCAAGAAACAAAAGATATCATGCCTCATAAAAACCATTATTTCAAGTTCTTCATTTATATCATTCAATATATTTCCACTTTATTTATCCTCACATTCACAAAACACTTACCTCGCTTGAATTTTCTTTTATCACACAAATGTCAAATTTTTTTGCAATGTCTTTCTCATCTAAACTCTTACAAGGGTCACAATAGGCTTGATAAATTCATATATATATACTAAATGTGAGTCAAGGACATATGTTTATCATGAGGACTTTTTAGGGTTGTTCTGTGGCTTTCGGTTGGTAGGATTAAGATGTGAAAAACTCTGAGGCTGAATGAGGAGGGCTTGACTCTTTTTGAAGGAAAATTGCATTAATCTAATTTTCACTTAAATATGGTCTTCTCCTCAATCCCCATAGTATAAATTCAGCTCCATCATCATGAAAAGTCATGAAAAGTTTACACCATTCATCATTTCATCATAAAAAATTTCAATCTTCTCAAACATGATTTTCTTGAAAGCTCCAGATAGGCACAACATTCCACCTCAATTAGAAGATCCAGAAAAGGCACAACTTCACTTCTCATGAAAGCTCTAGAAAAGGCACAGATTTCAATATAATGAATTTCTTCAGCAGCAAACACATCTCTTCAGAATTTAATTTTCCACCCAAAGTATAATAGAATGTGGTAGCACAACACAACATAGCTTCCCCCACACTTATGCTCAACTAGATTATGCAATTTCACTTCAAGAGTTGGTTGGATAGGGAAAATTGGCTTGTAATGTGGCTAATCTAACAGGATTTTCATGGATTCTAAGGGATACAAGGATTAAATGTTCAAGGTAGTCCATTATAAAAAAGGATTATTTGAAATAGGGACTTTAATACCAAACAAATGCCTCAATCATTTAAACATAAGTACCTCAAACCCTCAAGTTTTGACAGAAATAAATCAAATTCTGGTTAAATCAATCATGGTTTGGTTCTCTCAAGAAGTGAGGTGAATGTAATGAATATGAAAATAATGGTTTAGAAGCCTCACAGAAAAGTGATTTCAAATATAAACATAGTGATATGTGGCATGAGATTCAAAATTCAGTGTACTTTTCATGAAATTTCTAAATATTTGAACTCAAAACAAAGTCATTTCAGTATTCATTTAAGCTTAGTTTCATGGGATAAATTGTTTCACTCATTTATATGCATTTCGAAATTGTGATGAGAATAATTTTAATTTAAAAAATTTAAAAACACAAAGAAAATTAAAAAATAAACACACAAATTTTGAAAAACACACAATTTTTTTTGTTTTTTTTTAATAGGAAAACAATTGAAGTTACTAAACTAAAAGGTTCCCTCACCACACTTAAAATATTGCATTGTCCTCAATGTGAACCCATGAGATGATATATGCACATGAAATGCAGAATGTTTAAATATGACAAATAATATAAAAGTGAAAGGGTTAGGAACAGCCTGATGTGCTCAAGTGATGATGGGGTCATCCAGTGTGATAAAATCCCCTGCATTAGTAGGAAGTCCCTCAATGTATCTCTTCAAATGTAGCCCACTGACTCTAAAGCTCCTTCCAGTGTCCTCTTGTGTGATCTCCACTGCACCATAAGGAAAAACATTAGATACAATATAAGGACCTAACCATCTGGAACGCAACTTACCAGGAATCAGCTTCAGTCATGAACTATAGAGAAGTACTTTCTCTCCAACATGAAACTCCATTTGTTGGATCATTTTGTCATGAGATGCTTTTGATCTTTCCTTGTGGAGCCATGAGTTCTCATGTGATGAAAATCGAATCTCCTTAAGCTCTGGAATTTGCAACTTCCTTTGAATTCCAGTTTGGGCCAAATCCATGTTGCATTTCTTTATAGCCCAATATGCCTGATGCTCAACTTCCACTATGAGAAGAAAAGGTTTCCCAAAAACAATATGAAATGGGGACATACCAATGGGTTTCTTTTATACTGTCCTATAAGCCCACAATGCCTCATCCAAGCACCTTCTCTAATCTTTCCTATTTGGCTGCACAGTTTTCTCCTAAATTTGTTTCAATTCCCTATTTGAAACCTCAGCCTGGCCATTTGTTTGGGGGTGGTATGGTGTTGATGTTTTGTGTTTCACCCCATACTTTCGAAGGAGGGAAGAAAATTCCTATTGCAAAAGTGTATCCCTTGGTCACTGATGATGGTCTTTGGTACTCCAAGCCTGTAGAAAATTTGAGCCTTGAAAAAATCCACTACAACATGAGAATCATTAGTCCTGGTGGCCTTGTCCTCCACCCATTTACTCACATAATCAACAGCTACCAAAATATACAAAAATCCAAATGAAATAGGAAAAGGACCCATAAAATCAATGCCCTATACATCAAAAATCTCACAAAATAGTATGGGTTGTTGGGGCATCTCATGTCTCCTAGAAATGTTCCCAGTGTGTTGGCAATGAGAGCATGACTTACAAAACACATGGGAATCATGGAATTAGCTAGGCCAATATAATCCAAAGTCCAAAACATTCCTAGATATCCATTGGGGTCTAAAGTTTCCACCACATGCAATTGTATGACAGAATTGAAAAACAGACTCAAACTCATGATCAGGAACACATCTCCTAATGACTTGGTCACTACACATGCGTCAGTGTTAAGGATCGTCCCACACATAAAACCTAGATTCACTTTTTAATTTTTGGACTTGATGCTTCTTCAAATTTATAGGGATTTCAGAGGAAACAAGGTTGTTCACTAAATCTGCATACCAAGGATGTGTACCTGAGATAGAATAGAGATGCTCATCGGGGAAAGTTTCCTGAAGTGGTACCTGATCCAAGGTTTCATCATCTAGTTTGTGATTAAGCCTACTCATGTGGTCCACCTTCAAATTCTGTGACCCCTTCTTGTCCTTTATCTCGAGGTCAAACTCTTGAAGAAGGAGCATCCAACAGATAAGTCGTGGCTTTGCATCTGGCTTCTTTAGGAGGTACCTGAAAGAAGCATGATCAGAAAAAACAACTATTTTAGTGCCCAATAAATATGAACAGAATTTATCTAAAGAAAATATGACACCAAGAAACTCTTTTTTCATGGTTGTGTAGTTTGATTGGGCTGAATCCAGTGTCCTTGATGCATAGGCAATCACATGTGAACATCCATCCACCCTCTGAGATAAGACAGCTCCAACCATGAAGTTGGAGGCGTTACACATAATCTAAAAAGGAATATCTCACCGTGGAGGTTGTATGATTGGTGGAGTGGTTAGACACTTCTTTAGCTCAACAAAGGAAGTCCTACAAGAATCATCAAACACAAAATCAGAATCTTTTTGAAGTAATCGTGACATAAGAAGACTAAAATAATTTCTACCTTAGATCTATCAACCTCTATCCCATGTTTTGATACTACATGCCCTAAGACAATTCCATGCTCTACCATGAAATGACACTTTCCAATGTTCAGGACCATATTCTTCTCAATACAACGATTCAATACCTTTCCCAAACTATTTAGACATTCATCAAATGAAGACCCATACACTATAAAATCATCCATAAATACCTCCATGTAGGTCTCAATAAAATTAGAAAAAATACTCACCATGAATCTCTGGAAGGTACCTGGGGCGTTGCAAAGTCCAAATGGCATCCTTCGGTAGGAAAATGTGCCAATGGGACAGGTGAATGCAGTCTTCTCCTGATCCTCCAGAGCTATAGAAACCTGAAAATATACGGAAAATCCATCCATGAAACAATAGTGGGTTTTCCAAACTAGTCTCTCAAGAATTTGATCAATAAATTGGAGGGTAAAATGGTCCTTGCGGGTGGACTGATTTAGTTTCCTATAATCAATACACAGACACCAACTGTTTTTCACCCTCATTGGAACTAACCCATCTTTCTCATTTTTAACAACAGTAACACCACTCTTCGTAGGCATAAACTGAATCGGAATTACCCACTGAGAATCTGAAATGGGAAAGATTATACCATCCTCAAGCAATTTCTCAACTTCTTTTTTAACAACCTCCAGAAGGGTTGGATTGAGTCTCCTTTGTGGTTGCCTCACCATTTTAGCCTCATCCTCTAAAAAAATCCTATGCATGAAAATGGAGGGGATAATACCTGATATGTCAGCCAAGGTCCACCCGATTTCCTTGATGTTCTACCTCAAATGATTCAAAAGTTTTTCTTCATGTTCAAAATGGAGATTGTTAGCAATGATAACAGGTAATTTCTCACCACTTAAAAACTATGAGTATTTGAGATTTGGTGGCAATGGCTTGAGTTCCAATGTAGGTGGTGGTGTATGGATGGAGACATAGAAGTAACTGAAATATGTGCACAAAGAGCATCAGTATCAGAATATACATCATCAAAATCAGAGAATAACGCATCAAATCCATCGGCATACTCTACAGCCATATCATAATCAGAGTTCACATGATCAAAATCAGAATATGACTCCATTTCAAAATAAAATCTTAGAGAGTCTTGTTCCTTATAAACTGGTGTGGAAGTACTCTTAGATATCATAAAAGAACCAATACTCATAATCTCCCTAATCATAGGACAATCCAATTCCATGGTTTTTTTACATGGTGGTTCAAAATGGGAGATAAAAAATGTAGAATGATCCTCTTAGGGGTACTTCATGGAATCCATAACATTAAATATCACAAATTCATCCACAAATTCCATGGAAAGTGTACCCTCATTGACATTTATGGTAGTTTCTGTAGTTTTGAGGAAGGTTCTACCTAAGATAACGGGGGCATGAGAACTTACCTGATCATCCTCCATGTTAAGCATGTATAAATCTGCTAGAATGATCAAGACTCTTACCCGGACAAGTATATCCTCAAGGACTCCCCCAGGATATGTCGTATCTCTATTCGCCAATTTCACCACTACTCTTTTTGGATTCAACTCACCAACCTGCAAGGAAGAGAATACAGAGTGAGGCGTCACATTTATTGAAGCTCCTAAATCAAAAAGTGCATCAGGAAAGTGTAACTACCCAATGGTGCATCAGATATTGAATGTCCCTGGATCCTTGCACTTTGTCGGTATTGCTAGAGTTGGTGTAATGAGTGCTGACACATTCCTTCCAAGGTTTATCCTCTCATTTCCCTTAATCCCTCTTCGATTGGTGCAGAGTTCTTTTAAGAATTTGGCTTACCTTGGGATTTTTTTGATGGCTTCAAGTAGAGGGATGTTGATCTCAAAATGCTTGAATGTGTCCAAAACCTCTTTTTGCATCACCTCTTCAGCCATCTTCTTGGTTTGAATAACCCTTTTTGGAAAAGGAAGGGGGTTAGGAGGAACATCATCAATCATTTTCTTACCTTTATCTTTCTCCTTGGATTGCTCATCAGTTGGTTTGGAATGCAGCTTCTCTGGAGTTGAGGTGAATCCTGGTGGAATGATAGGTGAAGAAGCATCAGTTGTTTGCTTCCCACTTCTCAATGTAATGGCATTGACATTCCCCTTTGGATTTGGAGTGGGTTGGGAAGGTAGATTTATGAAATTCTTACTTACAAGTTCATGGAGGGCAGTGGCAATCTGGCTCATTTGATTCTTCAACTCCCTCAACTCCGAACCTTGACTCTTCAGTTCATTATGTTGATTAAGAACAATTTGTTTCAAAATATCATCAGTGTTAGAGTCTACCTTGTGTTGGAGATTCCGTTTTTGCTGACTTGTTGATGTTTTAGCTTTGAATCCCCTTTGGGGTTGTTGGAAACCCAGTTGGTAAGGTGGAGGCTGCTGGAAGTTTGGTTGAAAAGGGGGCCTTGGTTGTTGCCCAAAGCCATACATCTTGTCTAATTGATCCTTCCACCCTTGGTTGAATGTTTGTGCAAAGGAGTAATACTTCATTTTGGGATGTGGTTGTTGTTGCTACTGAAATGGTCTGCCTGGGAATACCGCTGCGCAATCCTCTGTCACTTGTAGTTATGGGCAATAGTCAGTTGGGTGGCTTGTCTCAGTGCAAATGACACAAGGCCTTGAAGGAGGGGGTTGGTATTTCTTTTGAGTCAATGCAATCTTCCTCACCATAGTGGTCAATTATTCCAACTTGGTATCAATCAAATGACTTTCAAGAGAAGAAAGACTTACCTGATGTACTCCCCTGATATGTGGTATACCTCGATCGCCAAATTGTTGGGAGTTTTTTTCCATCTTGTCAATCAATGCATGTGCGGCTACTTGTGCCTCATCCACCAATTTCCCTCCTACTACGGCATCCACCACGATCCTCTCCATAGGTGTGAGTCCTTCATAGAAGTATTGAATGAGGAGTTGCTCACTGATTTGGTGATGTGGGCAGCTTGCACACTACTTCTTGAATCACTACCAATACTCATACATTGACTCCCCTTGTTCTTGCTTGATACCTGAGATCTCCTTAAAAATAGAAGTGGTCCTCGATGCTGGAAAAAATCTCTGCAATAAAATACGTTTCAATTCATTCCAACAAGTTACATCTTTGGGTTGTAAATAATACATCCAGTCTTTCGTAGCTCCATCAAGTGAGAATGGGAATGCTATTAATTTGATTTGATCTTCAAATACATTTCTTGGTTTCCAGGTTCATCAAACCACATTAAATTATTTCAAATTTTTATTGGGATCCTCACCAGAGAGGCCATGAAACTTTGGAAGTAAGTGAATTAACCTAGATTTTAACTCAAAGTCTGATTTGAGATTCGGGTATGCAATACAATTTGGTTGATAGTTAATATTAGGTGAAGCCAATTCTCAAATGGTTCTATTAAGTTAATTTCCATTATTTCCAGCCATTGGTTCCTCTTTTATGTTTGAATTTGAATTGCTTCCAATTTCAATATTTCCAGAAGAAAGAAATTCACCAACTGTTTGAATATTGAAACTTCCCATAGACTAAGAATGTCTGATTAGAGCCCTAAGGCTACGTTCAATCTCAGGGTAAATATCTAAGAGATATTCAGGATTAGTTCGTGTCATCAATCAAATAAAAATGAAAAGAAATAAAGTGGACCATAGTAAAATAAAAAATGATAAGTTTGAGTTGATGGTCCAAAAAGAAAAGAAGATGATGAAAACAAATTGAAAACTTTAGAAAGAGGAAAGATGAAAGAGAGGGGTGACGAAAATAATAAAATGAAAAATAAAAGAAATACCTCTAAATGGTTGAATAAATTACTTTCCTCCCTGGAAACGGCGCCAATTTGAAAGAGTGATGTTGTGGGCGCCCTCAAATGATTATTGTGATTTTTGGGTACTTAGGTGCAGCAGAGTGGCTGACCAAGGTCGTCTCTCAAAGGAGGAAGTGAATTTAACAACTTATTAAAGGTATTATAAAAATAAAATAGAATATAATTAAAACACTAGTTTAAATTATGGGGGTTGTTTATAGTTTAGAAATCTAGAATAAGTTTGCTGGAAGAAGATTGTATTTTTTTTAATTTTAAAATGAAGTTTGATTAAAAAGACACAACAAGAAGATGTTTTTTTAGAAAATATTTTAAAAGGAATAATCGATCTAAGTCTACCTATTCACTCTATTATAAATAATTATCATTTAAATTAACATTCACTTAATTATGATCCCTTAATTTGTTAAATCCCAAACCCTAAGAGAATTAACTTTACCACGAAGATGATGTGAATTTAACCCTAGGCGAACATCGGAACATGAAATCGCAACACCCTGCTTTGATTGATGTTCTAAGATTAGCTTATGGTCAGTGGTAAATTAAGGCACATATACATTCTGGAAATGAGTATGAATTGTGTTTAGGGATTATATTTGAACACTACAAATTTATACTATATGGTCTTCTATTACCGATTAAGATCACGCTCTCACAATTTACACAAAATTCCGACCTCACGTGTTTTTTGTTAATTGTTCAATTACTTGCTTAGTTTCTTACTATTTAAAAACACAATTCATGGATAATATTAATTGAATTATAGTTTCTCAATTATTCAAAATATTTAAATGAATAAGGTAGAAGATAGATCGATTACTAAAAGACTACTCTTCCATGGGTGGTGTATTCATCGTAGAAGCGTTTGTCATGTGCAAAGGTTTATAATGGGTATAACCCAATAACGATTCTACTGAAGAATTATAGACCAAGTAGGAAGATTAATAGAAGAAGAAATTTAAATAAAACATAAGAAAAGAGAAGAAATAAAATAAGTACAATGAAATTTATTACACAAACAAAAGCATTACAACACGAAGGAGAAGGAGAAGAGGAAGACTTGATGAGGGGATCCTTGCTCCAAGAGCTACCCCTATTACAATGGTTGAAAAATTGGAGTGAAACCTCTTTTCTTCTACCTTCAACTTCCCAATTCATGTACCAACCCCTCAAAATGAGAAAAACTCTAATTTATATAGGGGAGGGGAGGAGAGGTTACAAGTGGTTTCAAGTGTGAATGTTGAAATTCGGACAAATATTTTAATCCAAATTTAACCGCCTATTTTACCATATAACGCGTGAATAAGCTCTTCTTACAGAAGGATTCTTTGTGCCAAATCCTGTTCCTGAGCTTTTCTAATAATTTGGGCTCAATCCAGGCCCAGATGAAGGAGTTATGGCCGAAATACAGAAGCTTCTCTATTCTGACGTGTCCAGCCAAACTTTGACTTTATGGCCCAATTATTCCATGCAAATGCATTATTTTTATCCAGTGTCCTGAATAAAAGTTGTATACCATGACGTAAGGAACATATGTACAAAAAATTAAGTTCAAATAATTCAAATAAAAATATTTATGATTTAAATACTACAGTGATTTTGAAAAGGTAAAACTGGAATTTTCATCAAATATTCAAATGAATGATCTAATCCCAGATACTTTCTAATTGAACATATTTAACACAATGTGAGGAAATCATACCATTTATTATCAATAAAATATTCAAAAAAATAGTGTTTTATCAACTCCCCACACATACCCTTTTGCACTCCTGGGAAAAACCTCATATCAAGTAAACATCAATATCAAATCAAACCAACTTTTAAAACACATATCCTCGAGATCAAAAAATTACACAACAAGAAACAAAAATATCATGCCTCATAAAAACCATTATTTCAAGTTCTTAATTTATATCATTCAATATATTTCCACTTCATTTATCCCCCCATTCCCAAAACACTTACCTCGCTTGAATTTTCTCTTATCACACAAATGTAAATTTTTTTTGCAATGTCTTTCTCATCCAAACTCATACAAGGGTCACCATAGGCTTGATAAATTCATATATATCTAATCAATGTGAGTCAAGGAAATATGTTTATCATGAGGACTTTTCAGGGTTGTTCTGTGGATTTTGGTTTGTAGGATTAAGATGTGAAAAACTCTGAGGCTGAATGAGGAGAGCTTGACTCTTTTTGAAGAAAATTTGCATTAATCTAATTTTCACTTAAATATGGTCTTCTCCTCAATCCCCATAGTATCAATTTAGCTCCATCATCATGAAAAGTCATGAAAAGTTTACACCATTCATCATTTCAGCATAAAAATATCAATCTTCTCAAATATTATTTTCTTTAAAGCTCAAGACATGCACAACTTTCCACCTCAATTAGAAGCGCCATAAAAGGCACAACTTCACTTATCATGAAAGCTCCAGAAAAGGCACAACTTTCAATATAATGACTTTCTTCATTAGAAAAAACATCTCTTAAGAATTTAATTTTCCACCCAAAGTATCACAGAATGTGGTAGCACACCACAATATAGCTTCCCCCACACTTAAGCTCAACTGGATTATGCAATTTCACTTCAAGAGTTGGTTGGATAGGGAAAATTGGCTTGTAATGTGGCTAACCTAACAGGATGTGCATGTATTCTAAGGGATACAAGGATTAAATGTTCAAGGTAGGCCATTATAAAAAAAGGATTCTTTGAAATAGGTACTTTAATACCAAACAAATGCCTCAATCATTTAAACATAAGTACCTCAAACCCTCCTGTTTTGACAGAAATAAATCAAATTATGGTTAAATCAAGCATGGTTTGGTTCTCTCAAGAAGTGAGGTGAATGTAAAGAATATGAAAATAATGGTTTATAAGCCTCATAGGAAAGTGATTTCAAATATAAAGATAGTGAGATGTGGCATGAGATTAAAAATTCAGTGTACTTTTCATTAAATTACTAAATATTTGAACTTGAAACAAAGTCATTTCAGCATTCATTTAAGCTCAGTTTCATGGGATAAATTGTTTCACACATTGATATGCATTTAAAAATTGTGGTGAGAATCATTTTATCTCAAAAAATTCAAAAACACAAAGAAAATTGAAAAGTAAACACACAAAATTTAAAAATCACACAATTTTTTTTGTTTTTTCTAAACAGGAAAACAATTGAAATGACTAAACTAAAAGGTTCCCTCCCACACACTTAACATATTGCATTGTCCTCAATGTAAACCCATGAGATGATATCTGCACATGAAATGTATAATTTTTAAATCGGATAAATATCATAAAAGTGAAAGGGTTAGGAACAGCCTGATGTGCTCAAGTGATGATGGGGTCATGCAGTGTGATAAAATCCACTGCAATAGTAGGAAGTCCCTCAATGTATCTCTTCAAATGTTTCCCATTGACTGTAAAGCTCCATCCAGTGTCCTCTTGTGTGATCTCCACTTCACCATAAGGAAAACCATTACATACAATATAAGGACCTAACCATCTGGAATGCAACTTACCAGGCATCAGCTTCAGTCGTGAACTGTAGAGAAGTACTTTCTCTCCAACATGAAACTCCCTTTGTTGGATCATTTTTTCATGAGCTGCTTTTGATCTTTCCTTGTAGAGCCTTGAGTTCTCATATTATGATAGTCGAATCTCCTCAAGCTCTTGAATTTGGAACTTCCTTTTAATTCTAGCTTGGGCCAAATCCATGTTGCATTTCTTTATAGCCCAATATGCCTGATGCTCGACTTCCACTGGGAGATGAAAAGCTTTCCCAAAAACAATCCGAAATAGGGACATACCAATGGGTGTCTTGTATGCTGTCCTATAAGCCCACAATGCATCATCCAAGTGTCTGCTCCAATCTTTCCTATTTGGCTGCACAGTTTTCTCCAAAATTTGTTTCAATTCCCTATTTGAAACCTCAGCCTTGCCATTTGTTTGGGGGTGGTATGGTGTTGATGCTTTCTGTGTCACCCCATACTTTCGAAGGAGGGAAGAAAAATTCCTATTACAAAAGTGTTTCCCTTGGTCACTAATTATGGCCTTTGGTACTCCAAACCTACAAAAAATTTAAGCCTTGGAAAAATCCACTACAACATGAGAATCATCAGTCCTGGTGGCCTTGGCTTACACCCATTTACTCACATACTCAACAGAAACCAAAATATAAAAAAATACAAATAAACTAGGAAAAGGACCCATAAAATCAATGCCCCATACATCAAGAATCTCACAAAATAGTATGGGTTGTTGGGGAATCTCATGTCTTTTAGAAATGTTCCCAGTGTGTTGGCAATGAGAGCATGACTTACAAAACACATGGGAGTCATGTAATAAGCTAGGACAATATAATCTAGAGTCCAAAACTTTTCTAGCTGTCCGTTGGGGTCCAATGTGTCCACCACATGCAAGTGTATGAAAAAATTGCAAAACAGACTCAAACTCATGATCAGGAACAAACCTCCTAATGAATTGGTCACTACACATGCGCTAGAGGTAAGGATCGTCTCACACATAAAACCTAGACTCACTTTTTAATTTTTGGACTTGATGCTTCTTCAAATTTGCAGGGATTTTAGAGGCAACAAGGTTGTTAACTAGATCTGCATACCAAGGATGCGTACCTAAGATGGAATAGAGATGCTCATCAGGGAAAGTGTCCCAAAGTGGTACCTGATCCAAGGTGTCATCCTCTAGTGTGTGAGTAAGCCTACTCATGTGGTTCGCCACAAAATTCTCTAACCCCTTCTTAACCTTTATCTCGATGTCAAACTCTTGAAGAAGTATTATCCAACAGATAAGTCATGTCTTTGCATCTGGATTCTTTAGGAGGTACCTCAAAGCTGCATGGTCAGAAAAAACAACTACTTTAGAGCCCAATAAAAATGAATAGAATTTATCTAAACAAAATATGACAGTAAGAAACTCCTTTTCTGTGGTTGTGTATTTTGATTGGGCTGAATCCAGTGTCCTTGATGCATAGGCGATCACATTTGAACGTCCCTCCACCCTCTGAGATAAGACACCTCCAACCATGAAGTTGGAGGCGTCACACATAAGCTCAAAAGGAATATCCCACCGTGGAGGCTGTATGATCGATGGAGTGGTCAGACACTTCTTTATCTCATCAAAGGAAGTCCTACAAGAATCGTCAAACACAAAATCAGAATCTTTTTGAAGTAATCATGACATAGGAAGAGCGATCTTACTAAAATCTTTGATGAAGCGCCGATAAAATCCTGCATGCCCTAGGAAAGATCTAACATCACGTACACATGAAGGATAGGGTAAGGGTGAAATAATTTCTACCTTAGATCTATCAACCTCTATCCCATGTTTTGACACTACAGGCCCTTAGACAATGCCATGCTCTACCATGAAATGACACTTTCCAAAGTTCAGGACCAGATTCTTCTCAATACAATGATTCAATACCTTTCCCAAACTATTTAGACATTCATCAAATGAATACCCATTAACTTTAAAATAATCCATAAATACTTCCATGCGGGTCTCAATAAAATCATAAAAAATACTCACCATGCATCTCTGTAAGGTACCTGGGGTGTTGCAAAGTCCAAATGGCATCTTTAGGTAGGAAAATGTGCCAAAGGGACAGGTGAATGTAGTCTTATTCTGATCCTCTAATGCTATAGGAACCTGAAAATATCCATAAAATCCATCCAAGAAACAATAGTGTGTTTTCCCAGCTAGTCTCTATGGGAGGGCGGAATGGTCCTTGTGAGTGGATTGATTTAGTTTCCAATAATCAATACACACACACCAACTTTTTTGCACCCTCATTGGAACTAACTCATCTTTCTCATTTTTAACAACAGTAACACCACTCTTCTTAGGCCCAACCTGAATAGTACTTACCCACTGAGAATCTGAAATGGTAAAGATTATACCAGCCTCTAGCAATTTCTCAACTTCTTTTTTAACAACCTCCAGAAGGGTTGGATTGAGTCTCCTTTGTGGTTGCCTCACCAGTTTAGCCTCATCATCCAAAAGAATCCTATGTTTGCAAATGGAGGGGCTAATACTTGATATGTCAGCCAAGGTCCACCTGATTGCCCTGATGTTCTCCCTCAAAAGATTCAAAAGTTTTTCGTCGTGTTCAAAATGGAGATTGTTATCAATGATAACAGGTAATTTCTCACCACTTAACAAGTATGAGTATTTGAGATTTGGTGGTAATGGCTTGAGTTCCAATGTATGGGGGTGGTGTAAGGATGGAGACGTATAAGTAACTGAAATATGTGCACAAAGAGCATCAGTATCAGAATATACATCATCAAAATCGGAGAATAAAGCATCAAATCCATCAGCATACTCTACAGCTATATCATAATCAGAGTTCACATGATCAAAATCATAATATGACTGCATTTCAAAGTTAAATCTTAGAGAGTCTTGTTCCTTAAAAACAGGTGTTCAAGTACTCTTAGATATCAAACAAGAACCAATACTCATAATCTCCCTAAGCATTGGACAATCCAATTCCATGGTTTTTTTACTTGGTGGTTCAAAATGGAAGATACAAAATGCAGAATGATCCTCTGAGGGGTACTTCATGGAATCCATAACATTAAATATCACAACTTCATCCCCAAATTCCATGGAAAGTGTACCCTCATTGACATTTATGATAGTTTTTTCAGTTTTGAGGAAGCGTCTACCTAAGATAATGGGGGCATGAGAACTTACATGATCATCCTCCATGTTAAGCACATAGAAATCTGCTGGAAAGATCATGTCTCTTACCCAGACAAGTACATCCTCAAGGACTCCTGCTGGATATGTCATAGCTCTATTCAACAATTTCACCACTACTCTTGTTGGCTTCAACTCACCAACCTGCAAGGAAGAGAATACAAAGTGAGGCATCACATTTATTGGAGCTCCTAAATCACAAAGTGCATCAGAAAAGTGTAACTCCCTAATGGTGCATGGGATAGTGAATGTCCTTGGATCCTTGAACTTTTTCGGCATTGCTAGAGTTGGTGTAATGAGTGCTGACACATTCCTTCCATGGTTGATCCTCTCATTTCCCTTGAGCCCTCTTCGATTGGTGTAGAGTTCTTTTATGAATTTGGCATACCTTGGGATTTGTTTTATGGCTTCAAGTAGAGGGATATTGATCTTAACACGCTTGAATGTGTCCAAAACCTCTTTTTTTTGCATTGCCTCTTCAACCATCTTCTTGGTTTGAACAACCCTTTTTGGAAAAGGAAGGGGTTTAGAGGAACCTCATCAATCTTTTTCTTAACTTTATCTTTCTCCTTGGATTTCTCATCAGTTGGTTTGGAATGCAGCTTCTTTGGAGTTGAGGTGAATCCCAATGGAATGATAGGTGAAGAAGCATCAGTTGTTTTCTTCCCACTTCTCAATGTAATGGAACTGACATTCCCCTTTGGATTTGGAGTGGGTTGAGAAGGTAGATTTTCGGAATTCTTACTTACAAGTTCATGGAGGGCAGTGGCAATCTGGCTCATTTGAGTCTTCAACTCCCTCAACTCCGAAACTTGACTCTTTAGTTCATTATTTTGATTAAGAACAATTTTCTTCAAAAGATCATCAGTGTTAGAGTCTACCGTGTGTTGGAGATTCCCTTGTTGCTGACTTGTTGATGTTTGAGCTTGGAATCTCCTTTGGGGTTGTTGAAAACCCTATTGGTAAGGAGGAGGCTGCTGAAAGTTTGGTTGAAAAGGGGTCCTTTTTTGTTGACCAGAGCCATACCTGATGTCTGATTGATCCTTCCACCATTGGTTGAATGTTGGTGTAAAAGAGTCATACTTCTTTTGGGGATGTGGTTGTTGTTGCTGCTGAAATGGTCTCCCTAGGAATATCGTTGTTCAATCCTCTGTCTCTTGTAGTTGTGGGAAACAGTCAGTTGGGTGGTTTGTCTCAGTGAAAATGCCACAAGGCCTTGAAGGAGGGGGTTAGGATGTCTTTTGAGCCAATGAAATCTGCCTCACCAAAGTGGTCAATTCTTCCAACTTGGTATCAATCAAATGATTTTCAACAGAAGAAGGACTTACCTGATGTACTCCCCTGACATGTGGTGTACCTCGATCACCAAATTGTTGGGAGTTTTGTGCCATCTTTTCGATCAATGCACGTGCAGCTACTGGTGTCTTATCCACCAATGACCCTCCTACTATGTAATCCACCATGCTCCACTCTATTGGTGTGAGTCCTTCATAGAAGTATTGAATGAGGATTTTCTCACTGATTTGGTGATGTGGGAAGCTTGCACACAACTTCTTGAATCACTCCCAATACTCACACATTGACTCCCCTTGTGCTTGATTGATCCCCGGGATCTCCTTAAGAATAGAAGTTGTCCTCGATGCTGGAAAAAATCTCTGCAAGAAAAGACGTTTCAATTCGTTCCAACAAGTAACATCTTTGGGTTGTAAATAATACATCCAGTCTTTCGCAGCTCCATCAAGTGAGAATGATAATTCTCTTAAATTGATTTGATCATTGGATACATTTCTTGGTTTCAAGGTTAAGAAAACCACATTAAATTCTTTCAAATGTTTATTGGTATCCTCACCAGTTAGGCCACGAAACTTTAGAAGTAAGTGAATTAACCCATATTTTAACTCAAAGTATGATTCGAGATTTGGGTATGCAATAAAATTTGGTTGATAGTTAATATCAGGTGCAACCAATTCTCGAATGTTTCTATTAAGTTCATTTCCATTATTTATAGCCATTGGTTCCTCTTTTATGTTTGAGTTTGAATTTCTTCCAATTTCAATGTTTCTAGAAGAGAGTAATTCACCAACTGGTTGAATATTGAAACTTCCCATAGACTGAGAATGTCTGATTAGTGCCTTAAGGCTACGTTCAATCTCAGGGTCAAGATCTAAGAGATATTCAGGATTAGTTCATGTCATAAATCAAATAAAAATGAAAAGAAAGAAAGTGTACCATAGTAAAATAAAAAATGAGAAGTTTGAGTTGATGGTCCAAAAAGAAAAGAAGAGGATGGAAAAAAATGAAAACTTGAGAAAGAGGAAAGATGAAAGAGAGGGGTGAAGAAAATAATAAAATGAAAAATAAAAGAAATACCTCTAAATGGTTGAGTAAATTAATTGCCTCCCCGGTAACGGTGTCAATTTGAATGAGCACTGTTGTGGGCACCCTCAAATGATTAATATGATTTTAGGGTACTTAGGTGCAGTAGAGTGGCTGACCAAGTTCATCTCTCAAAGGAGGAAGTGAATTTAAAAACTTATTAAAGGTATTATAAAAATAAAATAGAATAGATTTAAAAAACTAGTTTAAAGGATGGAGTTTATTTATAGTTTATAAATCTAGAAGACGTTTTTTGGAAGAATATTGTATTTTTTTTATTTTAATTTTAAAATAAAATTTGATTAAAAATACAGAACAAGAAGATGTTTTTTTAGAAAATATTTTAAAAGGAATAATCGATATAACTCTACCTCTTCACTCTATTATTAATAATTATCATTTAAATTAAAATTTACTTAATTATGATCCCTTAATTTGTTAAATCCCGAACCCTACGAGAATTAACTTTACCACGAAGATGATGTGAATTTAACCCTAGGCTAACTTCGGAACATGCAATCGCAACACCCTGCTTTGATTGATGTTCTAAGATTGGATTATGGTCAGTGGTAAATTAAGGTACATATCCATTTTGGATATAAGGATGAATTGTGTTTAGGGTTTATATTTTAACACTACAAATTTATCCTATATGGTCTTGTATTACTGATTAAGATCATGCTCTCACAATTTACACAAAATCCCGACCTCGCGTGTTTTTGTGTTAATTGTTCAATTGCTTTCTTAGTTTCTTACAATTTAAAAACAAATTCATGGATCATATTAAGTGAATTATAGTATCTCAATTATTGAAAATAATTAAATGAATACGGTAGAAGATAGATCGATTGCTAATAGACTACTCTTACATGGGTGGCGTAATCATCGTAGAAGCGTTCTGCAAGTGAAAAGGTTTATAATGGGTATAACTCAATAATGCTTCTACTAAAGAATTCCATCCCAAATAAGGAGATTAAGAGAAGAAGAAATTTAAATAAAACAGAATAAAAGAGAATAAATAAAATAAGTACAATGAAATTTACTACACAAACAAAATCATTATAACACGAAGGAGAAGGAGAAGAGGAAGGCTTGATGAGGGGATCCTTGCTTCAAGAGGTACCCCTCTTACAATGGTTGGAAAATTGGAGTGAAACCTCTTATCTTCTACCTTAAACTTCCCAATGCACTTCCCAACCCCTCAAAATGAGAAAAACTCCAATTTATAGAGGGGAGGGGAGGATAGGTTACAAGTGGTTTCAAGTGTGAATGTGGAAATTCGGCCAAATATTTTAATCCAATTTGTACCGCCTATGTGACCACCTAAACGCGTGAATCAGCTCTTATTCCATAAGGATGATTTGTTCCAAATCCTGTTCCCGAGATTTTCAAAAAATATGGGCTCCATACAAGCCCAGATAAAGGAGTTATGGCCGAAATACAGAATCTTATCCATTCTAACATGTCCAGCCCACCTTTGACTTTATGTCCCAATTACTCCATCCAAATGCATTCATTTTATCTAGTTTCCTGAATAAAAGTTGTATCCCATGAATTAAGGAACATTGTTAAAAAATATTAAGTTCAAATAATTCAAATAAAAATATTTATGATTGAAATACTACAGTGCTTTTGAAAGAGTAAAACTAGAATTTTCATCAAATATTCAAATGAATGATCTAATTCCAAATACTTTCAAATTGAACATATTTAACACAATGTGAGGAAATTATAACATTTATTATCAATAAAATATTCAAAAAAAATGGTGTTTTCTCATTCATCTATGTTAGGTGGTTCACTATAACTCACACTACATATTTCTATTCAGTTTATCGTGAAAAACTGGTCAAGAAATCCATCATGATTTCATCCCAACTTCTAATAGGAAAAGAAATTATTGAGAGAACTTATTGGTTTTTTGTATTTTTTCTTCATTGGATTATAGGTAAATAGTTTATTGAGGAATACTATGATTCATTTCATTATTACATACCACAAAAACTAATGACTAATATCTTGGTAAATCATTATGATCCTTACATGAACCTAGAGGAGTCGTGTCAGCAGTGTTAAGGAGATGAGATGTAGGGTATGTCATGCTTTACAATAGTGAAAAAATGAAAAACATGGAACCCAAAAGATCAAACAATAATAGAGGAAAAGTATAAAATAACATGCATTTTATTCTAGAATTGATTCATCTGAGGGAACGTAGAGGAGTCATACCGGTGGTAGAGGAGTTCTACAAGATCTTGAGAATCACGACTAACTGAGTAACAGTTAGGGTTCTTTTAAATAGATCGGGAACACTTTTTACAATGCTTTCAGAAAAGTTTTGATAAATATCCCTTTTATTAGCATTAAATTGATAACCACTAGTAAAAGGGATACTTATCAGTATTAATATTTTAGCGCTGATAAAGATTATTTTTAATAGTTCTTTTTTAGTGATGATAAATGATTAATTTCAATAAATTTATTATAATTTAATAATTATTAAATATATAATTATAAAAATACTTATTATAAAAAATAATTATTTATTTATAATAATTATAAATATATAAATTTATAAATATAGTAAATATACATTTGTAAATTTATTTATTTATAAATATTTATTTACAAATATATTTTTTAACACTATTAGTGGATATATAATCTTAAATAAATGAATTTTAAAAATGATTGAAACTAAATAATTCAAAATGAGTACACTTTAAAAATATTGAAAAATTGGATATGGTTTATTAATTGAATATAAATTATTTTAAAAATATGGACATATATATATACACATATTTAAGTAAAGATGAATATATATTGAAAATTCTAAAACATAGTAAATAAATATATATAAATAAATAATAAAAAATTAACAAATTTAAAAATAAAATAAAAAATAAAAAAATATCAAACATGAATGTCCTAACTATAATAGTATTAAAAAACATATAAATAAAATTGACCGATTAAAAATATAATATATTAAATGTGTCATGTTATAATGAAATTCTAAAATATACTGAAATTTGAATAAATTACATAAATATTATGTGTATGTGTTTCTATATATTGTGTAAATATATTTGTGTGAGTTTTTGTATATAAAACTACATTAATTACATATATATATATATACATGAAATCAACGTGACACACGACGTTTGATATATGCTAAATTGAAAAATAAAACAACATTAAAAATGTATAAGACATTAATATGTTTTTAATTAACATTTTATTCATTATATATATAATATATTATTTATTACTATTTATAATTAATATATATATATATATATTATACTTATTCATTTTTATTAATAATTGTTTCATTAATAAATTTTTAAATAAAATTTTAATTTATTTCTTTTTAAAACTTTCTATTTATATATTAATTTATATATCTACCTTTAATATATATTATTTTTCAACATATATAATATGTATACATGTATATTAATTTTATTCATTTTTATCAATTATTATTTAATTAATAAAATGTTTAATATTTTTATTAATTTACTCATTTCAAATTTTTATTTGTTTAATTATTTCATTTTATTCATTTTACATATCTATATATTTAATATGTACTATTTATTAGTTTTTAAAATTTATTTAAATGTATATTCAATTTTTTCACTTTTAAAAATAATTATTTAATTAATGAATTTTTTAATTTTTTTAATTTTATTTGTTTAATAATTTCATTTTATTATGGAATTTTATCGGTGCTAATAATGCACCGATAAAGGTTACAATTTATTAGTGTATTATTCTTAGTGCTAATAAAGGATAATTTTATCATTTCTAAAAATAAAGCACTAATAAAGGGTAACATTTATCAGTGCTAAAATAAAGTGATGATAAATGTGACCTTTTATCAGCGCTAAATAAGAAACAGTGATAAAGGGTTGCATTTATTAGTGTCTTTTTCTAGTGCTGATAAATATCGGCGCCGTTAAACACACATTTTTTAGTAGTGTTATAATCGTGCGGTAAAGATGAAGGTTCCATGCAGTTTATCATCATGAGATAATTATAAAGGTGCCATGCAGTTTATTTTCATGCATTTAAGATGAAGGTGCCATGCAGATTATCATAGTGTGGTAAGGAAGAAGGTTCCATGCATTTTATCATCATGCGGTAAAGAGGAAGGTGCCATGTAGTTTATCATCATGTGGTAAAGAAGAATGTGTCATGTAGTTTATCATCTTGTGGTAAAGATAAAGGTTCCATGAAGTTTATCATCAGACATTAATAATGAAGGTGCCATGTAGTTTATCATCATGTGATAGGGAAGAAGGTATCATGTAGTTTATCATCATACAGTAAGGATAAATGTTCCATGTAGTTTATCGTCATGTAGATAGGATGAAGGTTCCATGTAGTGTATTGCCATGAAGTAAGGATGAAGTTGTCATGTTATTTATCATGGTTCGGTAAGAATGAAGGTGACATATAGTTTATCATCATGCGGTAAAAAAGAAGGTGCCATGCAGTTTATTGTTATGCGGTAGGAAGAAGGTGCTATGCAGTTTATCATCATGCGATAAGGATAAAGGTGCCATGTAGTTTATCATTGTGCAGAATGGACAAAGGTTCCATAAAATTTATCTTTATGCAGTATGGATGAAGGTTCCAGGAAGTTTATCATCATGTGGTAAAAACGAAGGTTTCATGAAGTTTATCTTCATTCGATAAGGTTGGCAGCTGCACATTCTAATGTCATGTTGTAGGGATGAACTTTGTACAGTTTAACATCATGTGGACAGGATTATGTACAGTGTTTCTTAACATCATTCGGTAAGGATGAAGGTGCCATGTACTTTATCATCAGGTGGTAAGTACGATGTACCATGTTGTTTATCCTAATGCGATAAGTACGAAGGTGCTATGCAGTTTACCATCATGTAGTAAGAATGAAGCTGCCATGCATTTTATCATCATGTGGTAAGGAAAATTGTTCCTTTCAGTTTATCGTCGTGTGGTAAGGATGAAGGTTCTATATAGTTTATAATTATGCGGTAAGGATGAAGGTGCCATGCCATTTATCATCATGCGGTATAGATGAAAGTTTTATGCATTTTATCTTCATGTGGTAAGGAATAAGGTGTCATGTAGTTTATTATTGTCTGGTGGGGATCAAGGTTATATACACTTTATCATCATGCGATAAGGACGAAGGTTCCATGCAGTTTATCATCGGGCGATAAGGCCGAAGGTGCCATGAAGTGTATCATCATGCGGTGAGGATGAAGGTTCCATGCAGTTTATCATCCTATGGTAAGGGAAAAGGTTCAATGTTGTTTTTGATCATGCAATAAGGATGAAGGTTTCACATAGTTTATCATCATGTGGTAAGAATAAAGGTTCCACTTAGTTTATCATCATGCAGTAAGGATGATGTTTCCATGCATTTTATCATCATGTGGTAAGGAAGATTGATGTGGAATTACATGAAATATTTCTTCAAGAACCTTGTGTTGGTGGGAGCCATATTGAGGTTCCCATCTATTGAAATTAGAGAATATACTCCATTGGAGTATACCTTATGTACGGTGTAAGCTCCCTCCCATTTTGGTTCCAACTTCAGAGGTTTATTCCCAAGTATCATCAAAGTCCGGAGAACCAATAACATCTCTCCTTCGAGGAAATATCAGAGGTGAAAATTTTTGTTAAAGTCTCATGCAATACAGTTTTGGTGAACCTCCAAATGGTGCAAGGTATTCAATCTATTTTCATTGAGTCGCACCATTTCATTCAACCTTTTCTGGGATCACTTGTCTTCGGATAATTGATCACATATGGTAACACAGAGCAAGGGAAATTGAACTTCAATGAGTGAGATTGACTTCATCCCATATACTAATGAGTATAGGGTTTCTTAGGTGGTAGTGTGGGTCGTGAACTAGTAAGCCCACAAATCATGGAGGAGCTTGTCTGTCCATGACTTCTTATCTCTAACTACCATATTATAGAGTATATTGGATTGTGTCTTGTTGAAGGCCTCTATCTATCTGTTAACCACTACATGGTAGCGGGATGAAAAATTTGACATTATATCGTACTCCTAATATAGTTTCTCCACATCACTAGAATAGAAATTGCTGCTATTGTCCATTAGTATTATATGAGTGACACCAAATATGGTGATGATGTTGGATTTCATGAAGTTGACCATGTTTATTTCCTCAACCTTTTTGAGGGGTAAAACTTCTTCCCATTTATAAAATTAATCGGATTCTATAAGAATATACCTGAGTTTATTAGCCTTAGTGGGAGGATATGGTCCCATGACCTCCATTGCCAAAATGGTTAATGGCTAGAAGTACTTGGTTGTGTAAAGTAACTCTAGGGTTTGGTGGATGAAATTGGTTTGAACCTGGATAGAATCGAACATTTGTTTTTTGAAATTAGTATAGTCCCACATTATAATGGACCAATTGTATGTTATCCTTTTAATTTGATGGGAGGGCTTGGATCCTAATTGGTGGGTACCGTAGGCTATATTGTTCACTTCCTTCATGATAGCAGTGGTCTCCTTTCCATCAGCGCACCTGATAAGGACCCTGTCAAGGCTCCTCTTATAGAGAACATTTTGTTTATTTGTTCCATCATGTAGAACAATGTTAATTTCTCATATTCAAAATTTATTCCTTACAACCCTATCCGATGGGAGATATCTCTTTTGCGGGTAGTCCTCAATGGGTATCGTCCAGCACATTGTAAGACTGTAATACTCAAGGATGGGGCTAATCTCCTCGATTTCTTCCATGTTGTCCTAAGAGAATGGTGAGACCATCCAGAAGTGTGCAATGTTGATGACTGTTTCATCCCAATCTAAATCATCCAAAGCTATGGATGCATTTTCCAATGCATTGACCTATAAATTTTGGTATGGGGGGAAAGAGTTAATGTCAGATTCAAAGTGAATTATTCCATTAGTCCTAGAACATGGTCTAACAAGGGGATTAACTCTTCTTTTTTGATATAATAATCATCATTGACCTTCTTGATGACTAGTTAAGAATCTCCTTTTATCTTCATTTTCTTTACCTGTACTTTAATTGACTTCTCTAGCCCTGCAATGAGAGCCTGATATTCTGCTTCATTGTTCATGCACTCCTCTGATAGCAGGAAGGAGTAAGGCAGGACTGGCTTTAATGGATATATGAATACAACTCCCATTCATACATTATTAATCTTGGGTTCTTATATACTTTTTCCCATTGGTATTATAGATGAACTATCAAAATTCATCTCTTATATCTATAGGTCTTCTTAAATAGAGAAAACCTCTTCTTGGGTAACTCGGTATCCAATTAAGTCATTTCTGATGA
Source organism: Viscum album (assembly GCA_963277665.1). Classification (NCBI taxonomy): domain Eukaryota; kingdom Viridiplantae; phylum Streptophyta; class Magnoliopsida; order Santalales; family Viscaceae; genus Viscum; species Viscum album. The sequence goes on along the minus strand of OY728119.1, from coordinate 1,500,798,874 downwards.
GGCTTTCTCTATTAGAAAAAATTCTAATGCCTAAAATTTGACTACTTTCTGAGGCACAGACTTGGTTTCAAACTGATGTAGGATAACCACCCACCATGAAAGATGTCTTCTTAACATTAGATGGATAAGAATGTGTTTGAGTGGGTTACTGTGAGAGACCAAATGGACCTCATGATGCAACATTTAGTGCTTCAATTTTTATACTGAAAATATTAGCACCAAATAGATCTTCTTGATTTTTAAGTAATGAGTCTCATCATCGATCATGGTTCGACTGATATAATAAAGGTTTTTTTCACTACTCGTATCATTATTTCGAAAAAGTAAGGCTCATAGTGATCACTAAAGAGATTTCACATACAAAATAAGTGGTCTTCCTTTGACATGTGGAATTAATAATGGAGGGATTAAGAGATACTTCTTGAGACTATCAAATTATTTTTAACAATCATAATTCCACTGATATGTGACCCCTTTTTTCATCAACCTAGTGAAGGGAAAACATATGGCTGCAAGGTTGGCTATGAGGATTAAAATATAGTGTAAGTGTAATTAAAATCCCCTTAAGTCGGTGAGGTTGTGAGGATGTGAAATATCAAGGATAAGATTTTTCTTCTCGAGGAAAATTTTAATTCCATTTTGGTGTACCAAAAATCCAAAAAAAATCTACGTAACACCAAGGCACATTTTAAGGGTTTCAATTTCAGACTGTGTTGCCACAATATTTTGAAGGCAATTTCAAGATCTGATAGGTGGTATGAGCATTTCCATGATTTAACCATGAGGTTATCAACATAGCATTCAACAAACTTTCCCATGAAGGGTTTGAAGATGTGATGCATGTAATGTTGGTATGTAGTGCAAGAATTATTTAAACAAAAGGGAACTACTCAATTACAAAATACTCCCTAGGGGTCTTTGAATGTGGTGAACTTTTCATCTTCTTAGGTCATTTGGATTTGGTTGTATCCCGAATAGCCATCCAGGAAGTAAAGGTCCTAATATCCCATTTTTTCATTGGTTAATAGTTTTCTTAATGGGATTGGGAAATCATATTTCAGGCAGTGCTAGTTGAGATCCCTGAAATCGATAAAGACTATGATTTTGCCATTCTTTTTCATACAGTGACTATATTGGCCATCCACTTGGGATATTAGACCGCCTGAATGAAGCTGGATCTGATGATATTGACAACGTAATTTTCTATTTTGGTATCATGTGTTGTGTTCGTCCTTCTAACTACCTTTTATAACCCTAATGATCTTCTAATAGGCCTAGGTGGTGAGTGTCCACCTTAGGATCGAGGCATAGAATTTCCATGTAGTTCCAAGAAAATACATCTCAATTTTCCCTTAAAAAGGAGGTGTATAGATATTTCTCTTCAGAATATAGGGACAAAATAACTAAGGTGGGTTGTGGATCTTCCTCTTTACCTATATTTATTTTCCTAAGGTCATGAATGGTAGTAGAGACACCAACCTCAGATGCTAGAGTGGAATCCCTAAATTCCTCCTCCTCTTCCTCTTCCTCCTGTTCTTATTAATCCTCCTATTGTTTCAATGGGGAAACAAGTCTTAGGATGAGTTCTCTAGAGATGAGAAAAGATTTTAGATCTTGGTATTTGAAATATGAAGCGACTTCTTCTAACCCAGCTGATAGCCGGGGATTTTCTGGAGATGATGGAATGAGGGATAGAGGAGAGTCTTCTTGCTTTTTTGCCAGAGTGGGTGAGGTGGAGTTTTTTAGAGATTTGGGGAGACCTGAATGTACTTTAATTTGAGATTTTACCAATGTTTAAAGAGACCCCATATTTTCTATCAGCACTCAATTTTGTGTTCATAACTGAAATCATAAATATTTCCGAATATATGCATGAATTAGGGATCATATTATCAATCTAGTTGATAGGTGAGACACAATCTTCACTGAGCTTCTTGAAAGGGTCATCCAGAATCATTTATATGTAATTAGAGGTAGTAAACCATTCAAAACCCTCGACCAAAGGTTGTTTCCATTTCCACTGATAGAATCCTATGTCAATATAATGTGAATCATATGATTTGAATGGGGCCTTCTCAGTTTATAACATCTTGATATGTCTAGTGATGTAGTATTTGATTAATTGATGGTACAAGGAGGGAATATTTGTACCATCCCAAGTAAGTAATGAATAATAGATTTTCTTATCTATGTCTATTTATGAATTAGATAGTGTTTTAAAGGCTTAAAATGAGAGTAAATCCAATCTTTAACATTGAATTCTCTAATATTTTTAAAAGATTGTTTTACCGCCTTTTAATGGTGAATCATTTTTAAATCTATATTTTGACAATTTTATAAGCTCTATTTGTCAAAATAAATTTATTAATTAGAATTGGTACATTGAAATTTACTTTGGATAAATTTTTGGTATTTTTCTAACAATTTTCATTTTTTAATGAATAGTGAAAAATACTGCATTTTACTTCAAAACTGCTTTTTCATCTAATTTAATTATATGGATAGATTATCTTTTTGATTGGTCTTAAAGTGTAAATAGAATATATTTTTACCATTTAATCCAATGGTGGTCATTGGGATTAATTTGACTTTGAAATTGGACATAAACAATTGTCAAACTTTTGATAGAAATTGTTTCTAAAAAACCCGCTATTTGTTTTGACAATGGGAATTATTTTTAAATTAATTAATAAAATTTTTGTGTTTGACATTTGGTAAAATGGATTCCATATTTGGAATCATATGGTCCAAATTATGTAATTAAGACTCTTTTGTTTTTGGATATTATGAATGGTAATGACGACAATTATCTTTAATTATCGTGATTAATTAGTAATCAGGTAGTTAAGGGTAATAAAATAATATCATAATAATAACAAATGACCCAAAAATGTGTCCTAATTCTACTGGTTGTGTCATGGACTACCATGGGATGCCTTGTGCCAAACTTTGGTACCCCATGGAATTACTTTTGGGTGATAGAGATATTTTATTATATTTCTTAAAGGGAAAGTATAACCAAAGTATGTAACACCTAAGTAAAACAATTTTAATTTTTTCTACATAAATGATCTCTTAGACTATAAGTATTAATTTTAAATCTAAAAATATTTCCTACATCATAGTATATTTTTAATAATTTTTAGACATTAAATAAATTATATTTTTTATGACACTATGATGATGCAGTGATTACCTCATTAATGAAAAATTTAAATAAAATGAAAAGATAATATAAAATCTAAGACATAAATTTGTCAAAACCTATTTAATGAGTATATTTCGAACCCTTATCACCTTATCCTCGAAATATATCAATGTGGAACCTTCAAAATCAGAAACGCATTTTAATATAAAGTAGCATTTCTTAACTTTCCAAGAGTGCCCCTCCTCCCTCTTATAAAAGGCCCCCACCTCTACCTCCTTACCCACACCACTCAAACCTTTGGTTCGGCCAAGATCTGATCATTTTATGTATCCACATCCCTCCCTTCATCCTAGAAGCCTTACCTTGGGTAGAAATCTCTTCAAGAAACCCTTTTGGTTCAAATGAAGAAGAGTTACCCGATTTAAAGGTAATGTATTCACTTGTGTAATTTTGTTTTATTTTGCTTCTCCAAACCCCTAGAATCTTTTTATTCCATTATTTTGTAACAACAACAGAATATTCAATATACTAGGATATTGTTATGAGAAGTATTCTAGCTACACTTACACACACCTTCGTCTAATGGTTAAAGAACATACTGTTTTTGTTGATGGCGAATTTCTGCCTCATGAAATGATGATTGTTAAATCTTCTTTTAACACCTTTCATGGTGGACATTAAGAAATAAATATATTTATATATGATATATATTATGTTTATGTTTTCCTTATGCTTATTTATTTTTCATTTATGGAATACCTTTATGGTTTCCATTATGGTTAAACATGATATCTTCATTTTAAGAAGTGCGGACTACCGCCCCCTCAAAGTGATTTGATTCGTTAATGCCATATGTGGGATGTATAAATGATGGAGTTAATGATATTATATATGATATTATACTGGAATTATAATATACCTTTATATAATTATGATTTCATTCCATTAAACATGAAATAGAAATGAAAATAGCGTTCATGCGTACGTACGACTTACCGTCTCCATGAACGGTGCATTTCATTTCTTACCTCTAAATGTTTTGTAATATTATAAATGCATGTATGTACTAGATATATATGATATATATGATATCTACATCATGAATATAATTCTGGATATAATGGATATTTTACCACATGAACAACTTGTAATTATAAGGAGTTTATTTTTGACTCAAGTACCAATGATCGACAAAATGACTGTTATTAACTTAAATAATTACATAGTGTTAATAACATGGTTATAAGTGATATAAAAGGAATAATGAACTTGAAAAACTATCTTAAGCATGTAGAAATTAACTCAAGTATATTATTTAGGAGATTAAAGAACGATCGAGTCAAGTCGGATATGAGGTAAGGGACTTCATCTCAATCTCCTTTCATTGAGGCGTATTTTGTTTTATACACAAATTTCTTTTACACGGTGTATAAACCCCTTTTAATTTTACATTTATTCAAAAGGAATGTTTTTTATACAAATAATTTTACTAAATGACAAAAGAGAAATGTTTTTGTCGTACGTATGCGGCGACAACGACTTCTCCTCTACCGTGACCATTATTTGAGTTTCAGCTTCCTCTACAAGCCATAAACATTTTTTAAATGAAAAATAAATACCATATTTTACATTTCTTTAATTTTGGTATTGAAAATGGTTTTGATAATGTTTTTATTATATCAATGTGTTATTGATATCTTGTGATTGAAATGTGGAAATGTTATGTTTCCTTTATGCATGTTTCATGTGATACGATTATGTTATGGTTCTTGGGAATTGTTTATGAAGAAGGGTGGTTCTGTGATAAACTAAGGGCAGGTGAGCCTGATATAGCTCTCTAGTGCATTGGGTAACATGAAGGGGTTAAACTCTAAGGTTTCTCTGAAGATATTTATGGAATATACTGTGATGGGTATTCCAAATGTAACCATGAGGGTTACTCCCTACGTAAGAATGTAATGAATGCCTCAAGTTGCCTTTATGTCTTAAGTCTTCTATGATTTATTCATGATTTGATGAGGTATGTTAAAGTGCTTATGTTTTATGAGTAAAGTATGATTTCATTGATTCTTATGTATACATGGACTAATGTTTTCATTTCGTATTTTTATATACCTTACTGAGATTTTTTATGCTCATCCCATGTTTTTGAAATGTTTTTCACAGGTCCAGGGAAAGGTACATGATGTGATGATAGTGTCAAGGAAGTGTCATGAGATAATCCATGTTTTGTTTTAAATATGTTTCCTTTGTTGGGAAAAGTGAATATAGTCTTTAATGTAACCACCTTGTTTAAATGTGGAATGTAATGCATGATTTATGATCTAATTCTCTAAAACTCTAAACCTAAAAAGATCCTCAATGTGCATTCTTGTAATAAATCATGAATAAGTAATGTTTAAGGCTAGGGCCTTATAGTTAGTATCAAAGGTAGTTTTAGATAACATTAGGAGTTATAATTCTATTAAATGATTATCCAAAAATATTTTTTTATGGTCAAATTGAAATGATATAGCATTTAAAGATTACCATGTTGCATCATCTAAGACATGTTTTTTCAGAATGGTTTTCTGCAGAGGAAACAGGGAAGCAGTGCTAGGAAGGCATACAGAAGGAAATAACCTTCCGAATCAGCATCTTGAGATGGTCGGAATTGGAACTGAATAGTTTGTTGCAGTAATGGCATGGTTGACTCAGGTGATAAATGGTAGTGGTATCCATGCATGAGATCATCCAGATCAACTACAGAGGAACATGTCAGTGGTGAAACATTTCATGAGGCAACATCCCCCATCATTCAAAGGATCATCTGACCCTAGGCTAGATGAGGGGTGGATTAAATAACTGGAGAATATTTTCGATGTCATGGGGTGTTCAGACAATCAAAAGGTTAGTCTTGTTGTTTACTGTTTGGAGGATGAAGCAGATCAGTGGTGGTTGATGGTTAAAAATATCAGGGACGTTGATAAGATTGATGCTCTTGACTAGGATGAATTCAAAGGTATGTTTATTGAGAAATATTTTCCTAAGTATGTTCAACTTTGGATGGGAAAACAATTCTTAGAATTCAGGCAAGAGGACGACTCAGTGGCTTCTTATGAAGAAAGGTTCACTCGATTGGCAAGGTATGCTCCAAATTTTATCTAAGACCTTGATAGTAAAATCAATTGTTTTTTACTTAGGATTAAATCCAAAATATCAAAGGGCTTTAGCTTCTCGCGAGTTCAAGAGTTATGAAAATCTTGTTCAATGTGCTGAGAAGGTGGAAATGAAGTTTTCTGATGATCAAGTGTTCTATAACAACCAACAGAAGAAGAGACCGAGGTGGCAGGAGAAAGGGAATAATTCTTCAAAAAGGTCTTATGTTAAGAAAACTAAGTTTCCAGTTTGTGATAAATGTGGTAAAAGGCATGCTGGGGAATGTCTTTTGAGTTTCGGAAAGTGCTACTGATGTGGTAAGATGGGACATAAGGCTCGTGATTGCACTGAAAAAGATCAGGTTGATGGTAAGACCAAATTTTATTTACAGTTATTGAAATTTTTCAAGTGCAATGAGATGTGTCATTATGAAAATGAGTGTCCAAAAAAGAGCTCGAGTGATGGGAAGTAGTAAGACTACAAGAATAAAGGAGTGGTTAAATCCTTTGTAACTACTTCAGGACATGTTGGGCCAACAAATGAAGTGGTATCAGGTATTTTATTTTCTTATATTATGCCAATGTGTTGTTTGATTCGGGGTCTACACATTCTTTCATCCCTGAAAAATTTTCTAGTAAATTGGGAATTCCATCTCAAGAAATGACTCCTGAACTTGTGGTAAAAACACCTTGGGAAAATTTTGAGGCAAAAAGAATTTATAAGAGTCTTCATATCCTTATACGTGGAAAGAACCTACTTGAAAACATTATTGTTTTACCTCTAGTAGAGTTTGAGGTTATCCTGGGTATGGATTGGCTCTCTGTTTACCATGCTAAGATTGATTGTAGAGCTAAAGAAGGTTCTTTTCAGAAAGACTTTCAATTTTTGTACAAGAATGAACCCTTACTATTGATAACATATCAAGAGGCTGAGAAACTTGTAAAAGATGGAAATGAATGTTACCTTGCACATATTGTTGAAAAAAATGGAACCGTTCAGATTAATGATGTGCCAGTGGTAAATGAGTATCCTGATGTTTTTTTTTTTGATGAGTTTCCTGGAATAATACCAGATCAGGAAGTTGAATTTACTGTTGACTTATTTCCTGATGCTAAGCCAATTTCAAAACCCCCATTTCGAATGGCTCAAATTGAACTTTTAGAGTTGAAGGAGCAATTGTGAGATTTATTAGAGAAAGGTTTCATTCGACCTAGCACATCACCATGGGGGGCTCCTATCTTATTTGTTAAAAAGAAAGATGGTTCTATGTGAATTTTCATTGATTATAGAGCCTTTAATAACATCACTGTTAAGAATAAATATCCTTTTCCTCATATCAATGACTTGTTTGATCAGCTCCAGGGAGCTCTGTCACGACCCCCTCCCCACAAAGTGTACCCCTCCTGGGCCGGCAATGTGAGAAGAGAGATAATGACCCCCGAGTCTCGCCTCCAGTAGGCCCCGGGTTGGCGACTAGCACTGAGGGTATAATAAACATACAAATGGGAGGCATTACCCTCTAAGAGAACACATGCCAAAGAGAGAGATCGAATAGACTCCAATCAACTCCAACTAAGAACTGAAATATAAAAGAAATCCAAGTACATATATGAAATGTCATGCAAAAGTACTACAACTGAAAGGGGAAACTAAAAGTACCCAAAAGAAAGTAAAACGACAGCGACCACAAGCCCGAACAGCTCCTCCTCCAACCACAAGCTAGTAGTAACCAGATTTATCTCCATCCTGCTACATGTGACCTGAAAACAGTTTATATATACATAGGTTGAGTATAACAGTATACTCTGTAGGATCCTCCCCAAGCCTCTCGTGCAAAATTAAAGAAAGCATGCTAAAACCCAGTGAACGACAAGTGAAACTAACTCGTCACCTAAACAGGTATACTAAGTTCCCAACCTCACCATGGCTACTCACACCAAGTAACGCATACAAGAATATAGCATATAATAAAGAATATCAAGGTTACCGTGCTACTACTTCCCCACTGGTTTGCCGCTTTTCCCCAATGACATACGTCCTGTGCTTCTCTCTCCAAAGGCTTGCCCGCAGACACCTGGGCTATGCTCCACAATCTGCACCTCGTGCACCACATAGGCTTGCCCGCAGACACCTGGGTGAAGTGCCACACCGTCCTCACAACCAAGAGTAACCAGGTAGTTTCCGGGAGCCACCACATCTCGCATAACGTGTATCATACGTCAGGTATAATACCTCAAGCCATTACAGCCCATACTCCGAGTAAGGATCCTAAAGCCATCATAGCCTATACACGTTACACCTATAGTAGACCATAGGATACTATATCCATAATATATGTGTGTGAATAACCACAAGCCATTACATCCCTCTACACACATATATGGGGTAACTAACCGTTGTGCCTCATGGCACAAGTATCTACCAAGAGAAGAGAGCGGGGCCAAAGGGGGTAGTCATCCATTCGACCTCCCACTAGAATGTTGGGGAAAACACCCCCCCAGGGCTCAGAATCCCCGGGGTGTCAGTTGCCCTTACCAACAAGGTGGAGTAGCGTATAGAAACACAAAAAGTACAGAATATATATATAACTCACATCCACACTATGGGCATTACCTAGTCTTAGATACAACTGCAGCTAACGTCTCTCAGACTCCAGGCTGCTACTTCTAAGACTAGGTATTCTATAAGCACACAAACATTTGAAGAGCTTTATTAGATTACTCCATTCTCATTTTATCAGTTCCACTGTACATTAATTAATTCTTTAAACATTGATTAAGCATGAAAAATTCCACATTAAACTGAATTGGCATCACATTCAAAATCAAATGCTCCTTTTAAGATTCACAACACCTTAAAATTCTAGTATCTCCATCCCCGTGGATTTTCACCATTTAATCAAACATTCATTATAGAATTACTTCTCCATATTCCCAGGCATTCGAGAAAAGCATCCTATGCTTCTAAACATAAAGGAGGTTCAACACGGTGAGTAGATATACTACCCGTCGAGTCTTTGCCGCCTATAGAAAGAGCATAGACCCATTCTCCCTCGAGAGGCTAAACATGGAAAGCACGTGGCATACCCCGCGCGTCATCGCCTCCTTTGGAAGAAGGGTAAGCAAGACCAGCTGCCTTGAGCAGTGGGGAAAAGCAAAGCAGATAAACATTCAAAGAATACACAAGCTTCCAGCAACCACATCCATCCCATTCCATCACCCCTAGTGTCTTCCCCAACACCCACATGCATAAGCTGATGCATCTCTCCACTCTAGGCGTCATCTGCTGCCACAACCACAAGGCCTCCATGCCTCCACATATCACAATAGCTATCCAGGCTCACATCACAGCACAAGCAGCAGGAAAACAACAATCACAACCATGGTCTCTTGACCCTTTAACAAACAAGAGGGTAACTCAGAACCCTTTTTGAAAATTTAATGGGGCGACGGTTTAAGATGCGCTTAATTCTCCATTAAAATCGGATCACATTATCCCACGCGGTTTGACCAAGTAAATACATCCGGGCCTTAGGAATAATTAGTATAGGATTTATGACATTTGAAATGGCCTTAAGAGCTCTTAAAATAATGCTTTAAATGTATTTTACGTCAAAGGAAACGTCAAAAGGGGCAAAACTGTAGGAATATGGGAACATTGTTCACCCACTGTTACTGTACATGAAACCGATCTGTGAAACCGATCTGTCAGACCAATCTGTGAAACTGATCTGTGAAACCAATCTGTGAAACTAATCTGTGAAACCGATCTGTCAGACCGATCTGTGAAACTGATCTATGAAACCGATCTGTGAAACCGATCTGTAAAACCGATCGGTGAAACCAATCTGTCAGACCGATCTGTGAAACCGATCTATCAGACAGATCTGTGAAACTGGTCTGTCAAACCGATCTGTGAAACCGATCTATGAAACCGATCTGTGACACCGATCTGTGAAACTGATCTATGAAACCGATCTGTCAGACCGATATGTGAAACCGATCTGTGAAACCGATCTTTCAGACCGATCTGTGAAACCGATCTGTCAGACTGATCTGTGAAACCGATCTGTCAAACCGATCTCTGAAACTGATCTGTGAGACCGATCTGTCAGACTGATCGGTGAGACCGATCTGTTACTGTTCATAAAACTAGAAACACTGTTCACAGAGCTGGAAAATTGGCAAAGTGTTGGGGATAAGTCACCTTGACCTCCCGGAACACCTCCAACACCACATTTTCACAAAGTAATGGACCAGAGAGGTCCGGGCCATTACATTAGATACCTCTCAAAACATTCTTGTCCTCGAGAATTAAAAACCAACCCAGAAGAAAAGAGGGGTCCGAACAACCACCCCATAAGATACCTCTCATGGGAAAACCACCATGAGTTGTTCGAAAGCTGGAACAAAACTACGACATCCGAGAGTAAGGGAACAAACAATCCATATCCATACCATTCAAACATAACATCACATGAAAAGTATATAAATAAAACATGAAAGGTCCAACCACAAAGAAAACATAGTTACATGAAAGGAGTTAAACATTAAATAACTCTGGATACTGAGCATGTATCTGTGACTCACGCTCCCATGTACTCTCCTCCATGCCACCATGTCGCCACAAGACACGAACTAAGGGGATAGAACGCCCACGCAACACCTTCTCCTTGCGGTCTTGGATCTCCACAGGTCACTCCTCGAAGGTTGAATCATCGTCAATATTGATCTCTACCCAATCGATAACATGAGATTCATCATGAAGATAACGACGGAGCTGTGATACATGGAAAACATCATGTATCCAACTCATCTGAGGGGGAAGTGCTACTCGATATGCCACAGCTCCAACACGAGCTAACACCTCGAAAGGCCCAACAAACCGGGGAGAAAGCTTACTTCCACGACCAAACCTTCACTTCCCACGATGGGGAGTCACCTTCAGAAACACATGATCCCCAACATTAAACTCTAAGGGTCTCCTTATTTGATCAGCATATGATTTCTATCGATCCTGTGCTGTCTTCATCCTCTCACGAATCACCTGAACCATCTCTGTTGTATTCTGCACTAGTTCTGGTCCGAGAATTTCTGACTCTCCGACCCCAGTCCAGCACAAAGGAGAACGGCATGGCCGACCATACAAGGCTTCAAATGGCGCCATACCGATGGTAGAGTGAAAACTATTATTGTAAGCGAACTCTACCAAGGTTAAGTGCTTCATCCACGAACCTCCAAAATCAAGAACAGAAGAGCGCAACATGTCTTCAAGAGTCTGGATGGTTCGCTCTGTCTGACCATCCGTTTGAGGATGAAAAGCAGTGGTAAGGCACAGTTGAGGGCCAAAAGCATGCTGGAGACCTCTCCACACCCTGGAGGTAAAATGAGGATCTCGATCAGAAATGATCGTCCTAGGTACTCCATGAAGTCTCACCACCTCCTCTAGATACTGCCTCGACAAAACTTCCACTAAACTCGACTCCTTAATCGCTATGAAGTGGGCCGACATTGTTAAACGATCCACTACCACCCATATAGCATCATGTCCTCCCAGAGCTCAGGGTAAACCTGTAACAAAGTACATTGAGATGTCCTCCCACTTCCACTAAGGAATCTCTAATTGCTGGAGAAGACCACCAGGAACACGGTGTTCGGCCTTCACCTTATGGAAAACTAAACATTGAGACACACACTCTGCAACCGTACGCTTCAGACCAAGCCACTAAAACTGACTCCTCAAGGATCGGTACATCTTCGCCACACCAGGATGTACTTCCAAGGGTGAACTAAGGAACTCTTGGAGAATCGTCTTCTGCATCGCCAAGGGAACAAAAATCCTTCCATGATACAAAACTCGGTGTTGTTCATCCTCCGACCAACCATCAGGGGACTCACCACAAACAACTCTATCTCTCCAAACTTCCACCTATATATCACCCAACTGAGACTCTTCCACCTTCTGCATCTGGGATGACTGCACCGTCGTCTGGAAAAGACAACCTCTACCCCCAACTTCTCCCATATTAAGATGCAAAGCTGATAGCTCTCCCATCACTCTCCAGGAATCACCAGATTCACGCACAACATCACTATGTGACATTCAGCTTAGTGCATCAGCTACAACATTCCATTTTCTAGGTGTATACGATATTTCAAAGTTGTATTCTTGCAAGAACTCCATCCACCGACGCTGTCGCAAGTTCAAGTCACGTTGGGAGAAGACATACCTCAAACTCTTATGATCGGTGAAAACCAAAAAGTGCTCACTAATGAGGTAATGTCTCCACAACTTCAGAGAAAACACCACGGCTTCCAACTCAAGATAATGGGTGGCATAGTTGCATTCATGGGGATGCAATTTCCAAGACCCATAAGAAACAACTGACCTCTGCTGCATGAGAACACAGCCTAGCCCCAGATGTAAAGAATCACAGAAAACATCAAACTGGACTCCCTCCGATGGAAGACAAAGGACTGGATAACTTACCAACTTCTCCTTTAGATACTCGAAAGCTGCCTGAAACTAATCAGTCCATATGAACGCTTGATCCTTCCTGGTCAAAGCAGTCATAGGAGTCGCAACTCGAGAGAAATTTGCTACAAACCTCCTATAATAGCCTGTGAGACCAAGGAAACTCCGCACCTCTAACACGGTCTTGGGGGCTTCCCAAGACACCACTGCTTCTATCTTAGACGGATCCACAGCTACTCCCTGTTGGGACACAACATGCCCCAAGAAACGAACTTCTCGAGCCCAAAACTCACACTTGGACAACTTTCCAAACAACTGATGTTGGCGAAGAACTCCTAAAACGGCGCATAGATGCTCTGCATGCTCCTCTTCATATGTGGAGTACACAAGGATTTCGTCGATGAAAACCACAGAAAACTTGTCCTGGAATTCACGGAACACAGCATTCATCAACCCCATGAAAAAAGCTGGAGCATTCATCACACCTAATGGCATTACAACAAACTCATAATGCCCATGACGACAACGAAAATAAGTCTTCAGGATATCCTCATCCTTTACACGCATCTGATGATATCCTGACCGCAATTCGATCTTTGAGAACCAACTTGAACCCTTCAGTTGATCGAATAAGTCATCAATCCGCAGGAGAGGATAACGGTTCTTTATTTTCACTTTGTTTAATTGACGATAATCGACGCACAACCACAAACTGCCATCACCCTTTTTTACAAACAAAACTGGTGCACCCCACGGTGACACACTTGGCCGAACAAAACCGCACTGCAACATACCATTAAGCTGTATATGTAGCTCTCGTAACTCAAAAGGGGCCATCCTATACGGAGACATAGAGATAGGAGATGCTCCTGGCTGTAGCTCGATCCCAAACTCGATCTCTCGTCGAGGGGGTAAGGATACAACCTCTTCTGGAAAGACGTCAGGGTACTCCTCTATGACCCTAGGAAATGCCAACTGTTGAACCTCTGAATAACTCAGCATCATCCCAGCCATCATGGATGATAAGGATGGAACTCATCTATGACTCATCGGAGGATCTCTCTCACAAACAAACACCACTTTCTCTCCATCTACATCAAAGAAAATGACCTTCTTCCTGTAGCAATCCATAATAGCCTTCACCGAATACAACCAATCCATGCCGAGTATGACATCATATGGTTGTATTAGTAAACATAGGAAATCTCCCCAAGAGCAGCGTTGCCCCAACACTAGCTCACAGTCTCTATATACTTCAAACAAGTTGGCTCAACCTCCAACTGGCATAGTCAACGCCAAGGGTACTGGAAGCCTCTCTACCTCAAGTCCCAAAGCATGGACAAGGATAGGTAATATGAAGGAGTGTGTTTCTCCTGAATCAAACAAGGCATACACCAATGTAGAAAACAAGCAAAGGGTACCTCGAACGACATCTGGCTCGTCGGGGGCTGGCAACGCTAGAGCATGAAGCTGACCACGACCTCCTCCATGGCCTCTCTGACCCTGATGATGACCACCACCACGGCCGTGCTCTGCTCTCTGAAGATGGGGAGCATCATGGGGTTGTCCTCTGCCTTCTCCATCTACCCTCTGGTGATCTAAAGCTGGTGCAACCTGCTGCTGCTGCCTCGGATGGAACTGCCTCAACAGAGGAACCTGGAGTGGAGTTCCCGGAGCACGATGACTACTCTGAAAAGTCGGGCGCTCCCGCTGCTGATGACCACGACCACCACAATAAAAACAAGTTCCTGATCCCTTGGCATACTCCTGAGAGTTGCTGCCTCCGGAGAAACGAGATGGGAAGGGTTGGGACCTAACCCCAGGTGAACGGAAACTATTCTTCCTTGAAAACTGGGATCCCCACACCACAGCTTTGCTTCGTGAGGAATCATGATGATTCCCCTCTCATGACGATCCGGTCCTAGACAAAGTCCTCTCAACAACCTCTGCCCTCGCCAGCACCTTGAGATATGTCTTCGGCATAAATGGGGTGACCTGTCACTGGATCTCTAGACACAAATCCTCCTCGAAATGCCTCGACCTGGCCTCCTCATCTGGTAAGAGGTCTGAAGCATATCGTAAAAGGTTCTTGAAACGGATTCCAAACTCTCGAACACTTGAGCTCCCCTGTCGAAGGGTAAGAAGCTCCTGGCGACTAGACGCCTTCGCAGTCGAAGAAAGAAACTCGACTCTAAACCTGTCTTGAAACTCCTCCCATGAGATCGCTGACTCCTCACGGTCCCCGAGGAACAAGAACCACCACTGCCTCGCTGCTCCATGTAGCATCGTCACAACCAAGGACACCCAGTGTTCCTTCTAAGCACGAATCGAACTGAAGCCTATCTCGACCTCTTCCAACCAGTCTTTTGTGACTGCATCTGAAAAAGATCCCTCGTACTTCTGTAGACTATGGTGCTGAAACTCTCAGAGTGTCTTCCTCTAAGTGTCATCATTGTCAACCTCTACCCAGCGGGGATCTGCTGGAACAGCCTGCTGGGCATCTTCTGCACAAACCTAACAAGGACGTCGACCTGGAGCCATACCTGTAAAATAACAACTGTTAGAGCTCCTAATCTTGGAATATGGAATACTCAACATTAATTAATTAATTGTTTTGTTTTATTAATTTTTGGTTACCTATCCCAAGATCTACCCATTCAAACACAGGTGCAAAGAATAATGATGCATGATCCTTTTCTAGGTCTCTACCCTGCAACCAGTATCACTTTGTTTAGTAGCCATCGTAAACTTAAAGTTTCATGCAACAGATCATAGGGGGCCCTAAACGTCTATGTCTCTGCCGGTCTCCAGTGTTTTCCCCACTTGCTAAACATGAATGACACCGTTGCCCTAACATACCATGCATCCTCACCTGTGCCTAACTCCAAACTTCATCCTATCACTCAACCAGACCTTTGATACCACTCTGTCACGAACCCCACCCCACAAAGTGTACCCCACTTGGGCCGGCAATGTGAGAAGAGAGATAATGACCCCCGAGTCCCACCTCCAGTGGGCCCCGGGTTGGAAACTAGCACTGAGGGTATAATAAACATACAAATGGGATGCATTACCCTCTAAGAGAACACATGCAGAAGAGAGAGATAGAATAGACTCCAATCAACTCCAACTCAGAACTGAAATATAAAAGAAATCCAAGTACATATATGAAATGTCATGCAAAAGTACTACAACTGAAAGGGGAAACTAAAAGTACCCAATAGAAAGTAAAACGACAGCGACCACAAGCCCGAACAGCTCCTCCTCCAACCACAAGCTAGTAGTAACCAGCTTGATCTCCAACCTACTCCAGGTGACCCGAAAAACAGTTTATATATACATAGGGTGAGTATAACAGTATACTCTGTAGGATCCTCCCCAAGCCTCTCGTGCAAAAGTAAAGAAAGCATGCTAAAGCCCAGTGAACGACAAGTGAAACTAAATCGTCACCTAAACAAGTATACTATGTTCCCAAACTCACCATGGCTACTCTCACCAAGTAACGCATACAAGAATATAGCATATAATAAAGAATATCAATGGTACCCCGCTACTACTTCCCCACTGGTTTTCCTCTTTTCCCCAACGACATACGTCATGTGCTTTTATCTCCAAAGGCTTGCCCACAGACACCTGGGATAAGCTCCACAATCTGCATCTCGTGCACCACATAGGCTTTCCCGCAGACATCTGGGCAAAGCACCACACCGTCCTCACAACCAAGAGTAATCAGGTAGTTTCTGGGAGCCACCACAGCTCGCATAACGTGTATCATACGTCGGGTATAATACCTCAAGCCATTACAGCCCATACTCCGAGTAAGGATCCTCAAGCCATCATAGCCTATACACGTTACACCTATAGTAGTCCATAGGATACTATATCCAGAATATGTGTTTGTGAATAACCACAAGCCATTACAGCCCTCTACACACATATATGGGGTAACTAACCACTGTGCCTCATGGCACAAGTATCTACCAAGAGAAGAGAGCGGGGCCGAAGGGGGTAGTCAGCCATTCGACCTCCCATCAGAATGTTGGGGAAAACACCCCCCAGGGCTCAGAATCCCCGGGGTGTCAGTTGACCTTACCGATAGGGTGGAGTAGCGTATAGAAACACAAAAAGTACAGAATATATATATATATAAATCACATCCACACTATGGGCATTACCTAGTCTTAGATACAACTGTATCTAACGTCTCTCAGACTCTAGGCTGCTACTTCTAAGACTAGGTATCCTATAAGCACACAAACATTTGAAGAGCTTTATTAGATTACTCCATTCTCATTTTATCAGTTCAACTGTACATTAATTAATTCATTAAACATTAATTAAGTATGAACAATTCCACATTAAACTGAATTGTCATCACATTCAAAATCAAATGCTCCTTTTAAGATTCACATCACCTTTAAATTCTAGTATCTCCATCCCCATGGATTTTCACCATTTAATCAAACATTCATTACAGAATTACTTTTCCATATTCCCAGGAATTCTAGAAAAGCATCTTATGCTTATAAACACAAAGGAGGTTCAACACGGTGAGTAGATATACTACTCGTCAAGTCTTTGCCGCCTATAGAAAGAGCATAGACCCATTCTCCCTCGAGAGGATAAACACGGAAAGCACGTGGCATACCCCACGCGTCTTCGCCTCCTTTGAAAGAAGGGTAAGCAAGACCAGCTGCCTTGAGCAGTGGGGAAAAGAAAAGCAGATAAACATTCAAAGAATCCACAAGCATCCAGCAACCACATCTATCCCATTCCATCACCCCTGGTGTCCTCCCCGACACCCACATGCATAAGCTGATGCATATCGCCACTCTATGCGTCATCTGCTGCCACAACCACAAGGCCTCCATGCCTCCACATATCACAACATCCATCCAGGCTCACATCACAACACAAGCAGCAGGAAAACAACAATCACAACCATGGGCTCTGGACCCATTAACAAACAAGAGGGTAACTCAGAACCCTTTTTGAAAATTTAATGGGGCGACGGTTTAAGATGTGCTTAATTCTCCATTAAAAGCGGATCACATTAACCCACGTGGTTTGACCAAGTAAATACATCCCGACCTTAGGAATAATTAATATAGGATTTATGGCATTTGAAACGGCCTTAAGAGCCCTTAAAATAAGGCATTAAATGTATTTTACGTCAAAGGAAACGTCAAAAGGGGAAAACTGTAGGAATCTAGAAACACTGTTCACCCACTGTTACTGTACATGAAACAAATCTGTGAAACCGATCTATCAAACCGATCTGTGAAACCGATCTGTGAAACTGATCTGTGAAACCGATCTGTGAAACCGATCTATCAGAACGATCTGTGAAACCGATCTATGAAACCGATCTTTGAAACCGATCTGTGAAACCGATCTGTGAAACCGATCTGTCAGACCGATCTGTGAAACCGATCTGTCAGACCGATCTGTGAAACCGATCTGTCAGACCGATCTGTGAAACCGATCTGTCAGACTGATCTGTGAAACCGATATGTGAAACTGATCTGTGAAACCGATATGTGACACCGATCTGTGAAACTGATCTGTGAAACCGATCTGTCAGACCGATCTTTGAAACCGATCTGTGAAACCGATCAATGAGACCGATCGGTGAGACCGATCTGTTACTGTTCATAAAACTGGAAACACTATTCACAGAACTGGAAAATTGGCAAAGTGTTGGGGATAAGTCACCTTGACCTCCCGGAACACCTCCAACACCACATTTTCACAAAGTAATGGACCAAAGAGGTCCGGGCCATTACAAGCTCAGTATTTTTCAAAGATTGACTAGAGATCGTGGTACCATCATTTGAAGGTAAAGGAAGCAGATGTTCTGAAGACTGCGTTTCGTACAAGATATGGCCATTATGAATTTGTAGTTATGCCTTTTGGGCTAACCAATGCACCTGTTGTATTAATGGACCATATGAATATAATTTTCCATGAGTTCTTGGATAAGTTTGTGGTTTTTTTCATTGATGATATTTTGGTGTTTTTTAAAAGTAAAGAGAAGCATGAAAGTCATTTAAGGGTTATTTTGTAAACCTTAAAAGAAAAGAAATTGTATGGGAAATTCAGCAATTATGAGTTTTGGTTGCAACAAATTTCTTTCCTTGGTCACATTGTTTCTAAAGATAGGATAACTATTGATCCTGAAAAAACAAAGGTTGTTAAAGAATAGCCAAGACCCACAAATGTAACTGAGATTTGTAGTTTTCTTGGTTTGGAAGGCTATTACCAATGGTTTGTTAGAAATTTTTCACGGTTATTCAGTCCAATGACTAAGCAAACTCGGAAGGGTGTAAAGTTTATCTGGACAAAAGAATGTGATGATTGTTTTTAGGAGTTGAAAAGAATATTGGTGAATGCTTTAGTTTTGGAACTACATTCTAGGAATGGTGAGTTTGTTATGTACAGTGATTCTTTATTAAAAGGACTTGGTTGCATCCTAATGCAGAATGATCAGGTAATTGCTTATGCTTCATGTCAGTTGAAAACTCATGAGGTAAATTACCCTGCACATGATTTGGAATTATCTACTTTTGTTTTCGCTTTAAAAATTAGGAGGCATCATTTGTATGGTGTAAAGTGTAAAATATATACAGACCACAAAAGTTTAATGTATATATTCACTCATAAAGAATTGAACATGAGACAAAGGATATGGCTAGAATTAATCAGGGATTATGATTGTACAATTCATTACCATCCGGGAAAAGCAAATAAAGTGGCTGATGCTTTGAGTTGAAAAAGTAATGCTTCATTAACAATGTTGCATTTAGAACATGATCCTTTGGTTAAGGATTTGATGAACTTTGGCATAGAAGTAGTTGGTGCTGGATGTTCTTATGTTTTGTTTTATGTATCAGTGAAATCTTCTCTATCAGACAGAATTAAGCAAGCACAAAAGCAAGACAGTGAGTTGCAGAAAAAGGTAGAGCTGGTTCAGAAGGGTAAGTTTCCTAAATTAAACATTGATAATGATTGGGTTTTGAGGTTTGGGAAGAGATTGTCTGTGTCGTGTGATTCACAGTTGAAGATAGAGTTGTTATGTGAAGCTCATAGTTCTTTGTTTTTAGTTCATCCAGGTAGTACTAAGATGAATAGAGATCTTCCGGAGTACTACTGGTGGGATGAAATGAAAAGAGATATTGATGATTTTACTGTGAAGTGTTTGACTTGTCAACAGGTTAAAGCAGAGTGGCAGTTACCGAAAGGGATGATTCAACCTTTACTAGTACTAGAGTGGAAATGGGAGAATATATCCATGGACATCGTTGTGGGATTTCCGAAGACACCTCAAGGTAATAATCCAATCTAGGTTATTGTTGATCGCTTGACTAAATCTGATCATTTCCTTGCTATACGAGATACTTTTTCCCTAGATCAACTTTCTCATTTGTATCTTAAAGAGATAGTCAGGTTACATGGAGTTTCCCTCTCCATTGTATCTGATCGTGATCTCAGGTTTACTTCTAACTTTTGGAAAGGCCTTCAGAAGTCATTGGGTACTGAATAAAATTTTAGTAAAACTTTTCATCCTCAGTCAGATGGGCAGTCAGAATGAACAATTCAGACTTTGGAGGATATACTACGTGCTTGTTCGATGGATTATCAGGGATTTTGGGACCAACATCTTTCTTTGGTTGAGTTTTCTTATAATAACAGTTTTCATTCTAGTATACAGACGGCACCATTTGAGGCATTATATGGGAAGCGGTGTCGAACTCCATCTTTTTGGGATAAAGTGGGGTGAAAGGAAGTTTATGGGACCAGAATGGGTAGAAGAGTTGGTAGAAAAAGTTCAGATGATATAGAAACACATGATAATAGCTCAGATCAGGCAGAAAAGTTATATGGACAATAGGAGGAAGGATCTCTCTTTTGAGGTAGGTGATCATGTCTTCTCAAAGTTTCACCATGGAAAAGTGTGATGTGATTTGGTAAGAAAGGAAAGCTGAGTCCAAGGTTCATTGGACCATATGAAATTCTGGAGAGAGTTGGATCATTTGTATACCGAGTGGATTTACCTTCAATTTTATCATAGGTATACAATGTTTTTCATGTTTCAATGTTAAGGAAGTACATTCCAGATCCATCTCATTTTTTGAGTCTAGAGGTAGTTCAGTTGGAAGAGAACCTATCTTATGAGGAACAATCCGTCCAAATTCTTGACCACAGGGAGAAAGTGTTATGGAATAAGGTGATTCATCAAGTAATGGTTTTGTGGAAAAACCACATGATTGAAGAGGCAACATGGGAATCTGAAAATGCAATGAGGGATAAATACCCCCACTTATTTGATAAGTAAATAAATTGCAGGGACGCAATTTTCTAAAGTGGGGAAGGATGTAATATCCCAAGTAAGTAATGAATAATATATTTTCTTATCTATGTCTGTTTATGAATTAGATAGTGTTTTAAAGGCTTAAAGTGAGAATAAATCCAATCTTAAGTATAGAATTATCTAATATTTTTAAAAGATTATTTTACCGCCTTTTGATGGCGAACCATTTTTAAATATATCTTTTGATAATTTTATAATCTCTATTTGTCAAAATAAACTTATTCATTAGAATTGGGACATTGAAATTTACTTTGGATAAATTTTTGGTATTTTTCTGACAGTGTTCATTTTTTAATGAATAGTGAAAAATACTGCATTTTACTTCAAAACTGCCTTTTCATCTAATTTAATTATATGGATAGATTATTTTTTTAATTGTTTTTAAATTGTAAATAGAATATATTTTTACCATTTAATCTAATGGTGTTCATTGGGATTGATTTGACTTTGAAATTGGACATAAACAATTGTCAAACTTTTGATAGAAATTGTTTCTAAAAAACCCGCTATTTGTTTTGACAACGAGAATTATTTTTACATTAATTACTATAATTTATGTGTTTGGAATTTGGTAAAATAGATTCCATACTTGGAATCAGAAGTTCCAAATTATGTAATTAAGACTCTTTTGTTTTTGGACATTATGAATAGTAACGACAGTAATTATATTTAATTATCGTGATTAATTAGTAATCAGGTAGTTAAGGGTAATAAAATAATATCATAATAATAACAAATGACCCCAACATGTGTCCTAATTCTACTGGTTGTGTCATGGACGACCATTGGATGCCTTGTTCTAAACTTTGGGACCCTATGGAATTACTTTTGGGTGATAGTGACATTTTATTATATTTTTTTAAAGGGAAAGTATAAACAATGTTTGTAACACCTATGTAAAAAAATTAATTTTGTCTAAATAAATGATCTATTAGACTATAAATATTAATTGGAAAGCTAAAAATATTTCCTACATCATAGTATATTTTTTATAATTTTTAGACATTAAACAAATTAAATTTTCTATGACACCATGATGATGCAGTTATTACCTCATTAATGAATGATTTAAATAAAATGAAAAGATAATTTAAATTCTAAGACTTAAACTTGTAAAAAACCTATTGGATGAGTATATTTATAACACTTATCACCTTATCCTTGAAATATATTAATGTGGGACCTTCAAAATCAGAAACTCATTTTAATATAAAGTAACATTTCTTGACTTTCCAAGAGTGCCCCTCCTCCCTCTTATAAACATTCCCCAACTCTAGCTCCTTACCCACACCTCTAAAGCCCTTTTTTCGGCCACGATCTACTCATTTTATCTATACCCATCCCTATATTCATCCTATAAGCCTTACCTTAGGTATAAAGCTCTTCAAGAATCCCTTTTGGTTCAAACCAAGAGGAGTTACTCGATTTAAAGGTAATGTCTTTACTTGTATTCTTTTGTTTTATTTTTCTTATGCAACCCCCTAGACTCTTTTTATTATTTTATTTTGTAACAAAACCAGTATCTTCAGTATACTAGGATGTTGTTATGAGAATTATTCGAGCTAAACTTACACACACCTTCGTCTAATGGTTAAAGAACATACTGTTTCTATGGATGGTGAATTTCTGCCTCACGAAACGATGATTATTCAATATTTTTTTAACAACTTTCATGGTGTCCATTGTGATGTCACTATATTTATATATGATATATATTATGTTTATGTTTTCCTTGTGCTTCTATATTTTTCATTTATGTCATACCTTTATGGTTTCCATTATGGATAAACGCGATATCTTAATTATAGGAAGTGCGGACTACCGCCCCCTCAAAGTGATTTGATTCGTTAATGCCATATGTGGGATGTATAAAGGATAGAGTTAATGATATTATATATGATATTATACAGGAATTATAATATACCTTTAAATCATTATTATTTCATTTCATTAAATATGAAATAGAAATGAAAGTAGCGTTCATGCGTACGTACGACTTACCGTCTCCATGAACGGTGCATTTCATTTCTTACCTCTAAATGTTATGTAATATTACAAATGAATGTATATACTGGATATATATGATATATAAATCATGAATATAATTCTGTATATAATGGATATTTTACCACATGAACAACTTGTAATTATAAGGAGTTTATTTTTTACTCATGTACCAATGATTGACAAAATGACCGTTATTAACTAAAATAATTACATAGTGTTCATAACATGGTAATAAGTGATATAAAAGAAATAATTAACTTGAAAAATGTTCTTAAGCAAGTATAAATTAACACAAGTGTATTATTTAGGAGATTAAAGAATGATCGAGTCAAGTCGGATACGAGGTAAGGGACTTGGTCTCAATCTCCTTTCATTGAGGCATATTTTTTTTATACACAACATTCTTTTACATGGTGTATAAACCCCTTTTACTTTTACATTTATTCAAAAGGAATCTTTTTTATACAAATCATTTCACTAAATAACAAAAGGGAATGATTTTGCCGTACGTATGCGGCGATAACGACTTCTCTTCCGCCGTGACAATTATTTGAGTTCCGACTTCCTCGACAAGCCATAACTTTTTTTTAAATGAAAAATTAATACCATGTTTTACTTTTCTTTCATTTTTGTATTGAAAATGGTTTTGATAATGTTTTTATTATATCAATGTGTTATTGATATCTTGTGATTGAAATGTGGAAATGTTATGTTTCCTTTATGTATGTTTTATGTGATACGATTATGTTATGGTTCTTAGGAATTGTTTATAAAGACCGGTGGTTCTGTGATAAACTAAGGGAGGGTGATCCCAATATAGCTCTCCAATGAATTGGGTAATGCGAAGGGGTTAAACGCTAAGGTTTCTCTGAAGGGATTTAGGGAATATACTGTGATGGGTATTCCAAACCTAACCATGAGGGTTACTCCCTATGTAAGAATGTTATGAATGCCTCAAGTTTCCTTTATGTCTTATGTTTTCTTTGAGTTATTCATGATTTGATAATGTATGTTAAAGTGATTATGTTTTATGAGAAAAGTATGATTTCATTGATTCTTATGTATACATGGACTAATGTTTTCATTCCGTATTTTTATATACCTTACTGAGCTTTTTTTATGCTCATCCCAAGTTTTTGAAATGTTTTTCACAGATCAAGGGAACGGTACATGATGTGATGATAGTTTCATGGAAGTGTCATGAGAGAATCCATGTTTTGTTTTAAATATGTTTCCTTTTATGGGAAAAGTGAATATTGTCTTTAATGTAACCACCTTGTTTAAATGTGGAATGTAATGCATGAGTTATGATCTAATTCTCTAAAACTCTAAACCTGAATACATCCTCAATGTGAATTATTGTAATAACTCAATAATAATTAATTTTGAAGGCTGGGGATTTATAATATTTTTGTGTTGGTCTAACCAGGTCCTTCCTATCAAGATATTTAAGGTTGTCTTTTTTCAAATAACCAACCATTTTGAGTCTGCTATGAGGTCTCCAAATTGTTCCTTGAGCTTGATTAATCCTAATAGATTCTGTTGAATTTTTTTATATCCTTACTGAGTTATAGAGGTGGGTACTATATTATTTTCATCGCATCCTAGCTGATGACATGTTCACACTGAAATGAGATTAACCCCAGATCAATTCTCAATGAAATAATTCTGAACATTGGCACCATTTATCCTGCCAGACACAAACAACGGTCTGAAGTGCCCTTATATAACGACCTCCTCATCATGATTTGTTAAGGAGATAACCATGTGGAAGTACGAATCATCATTATCTATCTAGTAGACCATGGTGGTGGTTTATTTGGCTTCAAACTCATAGGGTATTAGCAATGCTTCAATGAGTGCTTCCTGAGGTCTTTTGAAAAACCTAAGGCATCTAGGATTGATATTTTTGTTGGTAATGAGGCCAATTGTTTCAGAATATCATACTTCTAGTCTAAAGAGTAGAGATTCCTAGTGTGGGGATTCTCTTTCATAGGCAATTTAGGGGCTTGAGTATTAAATGGAGGTAGATAGGCCCTTGGGACAGGAGCTGGAGGTGTTCCCATTATTGGTGGGTTGGGTCAGGTAGGTCTAACAACACGATGAGGGAGATAAGACACGTATTCCTCTTATGATGGATATTCTAGAATGATCAGGATAGTGTGGATTC
Source organism: Viscum album (assembly GCA_963277665.1). Lineage (NCBI taxonomy): Eukaryota > Viridiplantae > Streptophyta > Magnoliopsida > Santalales > Viscaceae > Viscum > Viscum album. The sequence continues at coordinate 1,500,773,566 of OY728119.1, read as the reverse complement.
TGTAAGTTATAGGGGTATTTTCATCTTCCTGTTGGACTCGTTGAAGGGATCTTCCATGATTTTCTACAGCATTGATGGTTTGAGTAGGATTGCATGTAGAAATTTGACTTCTGCCATGGTTTTTCCTTCCTTGGTACCCACATCTCCTGCAACCTCTTCCTTAGGCTCCTCGATCATGTGAGGGGTACTATTTCTCATATCCATACTCATCTTCAGAGAACGTAACAATTAAGTGAATTAAATTAATGGAGTATAACATCAACTCATCATTTGACGATGACTCTACCTGACCGACTACTTCTAGTGGTTCTGTTTAGCTGGGCAGTGCCCATTATTTCAGATCTGATGGTATAAAATTTGAGATGGTCAAATCAAACTTTTTACTTTATAAAGATTCATATTCCAACACTTTCCCCCACATTTCATGTCATACTTATTTTTACATGATATTTTTTAGGAGGGTTTTGGGTCTGAGGGCGTCAATAGCCTTGCAGCCCGAGCAAGTGGGGTCATTACTGGTTACTTAAACTATGCCTAGAGAATAAAATGAGTTTAGTTGATTCTCATTTGATTCATCCTAATATCTTACTTCTTTTCTCACATGATAACAACCACTTTCCACTCACCTCCTTCATCAGGGTTAGTAGTGGAAACATATGCCACTTGTGCTGGCAACAGACCCAGATTTACTTCAATGAAATATGTCATTTTTTATTAGAGGTATTTAAATATTAAATACACTTAGATTGTGTTTCCCAGTATTTGGTGAAAGGATAAATAATATGGGTGGTCATCAAGATAGGCCTCGTCGTCCCTTTTATATTATGGTATCTAGAGTAAATAACAGCTCATAACATCTATAAAATAGCCATAGACATGATCCTATCAGAATGAGTAAACATTATTAATATGTTCCTTGAATTGATTTATCTTGGGTCCTTGATTATCATCTTATCGAAGTGGGGTTTACTCTTGATGACTAAGGGAGACGCATGATACGCTACAAGACTTGCAGCTAGAGTAGGTTCATGGGTTTTCTTAAGTGTGAGGTAGATTGATTCATCTTTTATAGCTCTTTTTTCTAGGAATAGTGGAGTTACCCAAGACTTGAGATTGGTATATTTTTTGGAGTATTACATTCATTGATCAATGGTGGAGATATCATGGAACCCACTCATATACTTCACTAGGATGAGTGATATTCATCACTTTTATGGAGGTTATCTATGCACATAGCAAGCATCTCCTCCTTGGGAAGTGTCCAGTTCAAAGAGTATGTCATAACTTTACATATTGAAATAAATTCTTAGGCTCTCTAAATCTAAAACTACTATAAATTTGAGAAATATCTAACTATTTTCCTTGGCATCATTGAGGTGAAATGGAAAAAGGAACATTCTATGTAAATCCTCTTATTCTGTTATCAACCGAGAAAGAAAAATCATATACTATACGAAGGCTGACCCTTGAAGTGTTTGTACAAAGCATTTGAGTTTTACCACTTCTTTTTTCTCATGGGTTCTTTTTATGGGATCACAATAAGATGCATAGTGTTTCATATGTTGTTTTGGGTTACCTGAGCCATCAAATATTGAAAACGTTGGCTCTTAAAATTTGGTGGCAGTGGGGTGTTGCTCACCCAATTAGGGTAAGGTTTCTCTTCTGGTTGTATGAGTGCACGCCTCTCTTACATGCTTCCAATCAATAATTTAATAACTTGATGATATTGATAATCCCTTGATTATTTCTATGTTTAACCTAATCTTCAATAGAAGGAATTAGGGGAGGTATTTTATGTGTCAGTTTTTCCAGTACATTAAGAGGATATCCAACTAGGGAAATATTTTGAGGATTTTCCTAAACCTATTCTATTTGTCTTCTCAATAGAGGGAAATATTGATATCCTTCTATGATTGGGTCTTGGTAGATTGATGGTCTAAGAACCATGTTGGGAGGATGTCCCATCCTTGCATTATTTGTCAGGATAAACCCTTGGGGCTAAGGTACACCAAATAGAAGTGTACATTGAAGCTCTGCTCAGGGATCATACTCTATAGGAATTCTAATTTAGATTAATTTGGTGTTGATTCACCTTAAATCTTTCATTTATTCTTCCAGCCAACCAAATCTTTCATCTATCTTAAGGGCCTCATTCTTATTGATAAGAGGAGGAGTAGGGTCATACATGACCTTATTTTTGTTCCCCTTCTCCATTAGGGATTCTCTGGGAAGGTGGTGGAGGATTGATTGGGGGAACGTCCAAATTCAAGGCTATCCTCTAGTTTTGAGTAAGAATGCCTTCATTCTCAGTGTGAATTGGACTCTAGGAAAAACCACCATCTCCTTTATCTTATACATTTCCATCATTTTCAGTATGTTCCATAGGATTAACATCCATTATGTTCACCGATTCATAACACATTGTGTATGGAATACCAAATTATAAATAGTAGGAGGGTTATTTGCATCCTTTTTTGGATCTCTTGCTTACATTATGGGATCCTCTTTAAGGTTATTTGAAAATATTAACTCGAAGGGATCCCCTATATGGCATTATTGTATGCCTCCCTTTTGGGGGAAATGAGTCACAAGATGAGATGAAATGGGAGACCTATCTGCTTGAAATCTTCCCTAAATGGATAATGATTGATTTCTACTGGGTGGGTGGTTGAGGTAAAAATACCCCCAACCCTATAGGATGGGTTTCTCCTGTTTTCTTGTTATTGTGGATCAACTCAAATTTTTTAGTCTTATGGCGGAATTTTGTGTTAAAAATGTTCCTTGATCCCTATGGGTTGGGGTTGATCCCATACTGTGGAGGTTTCTATAGCTATTTCCACTTTCATGATCTAGTGCATTCCCATTAATGTGTGAGATGGATATGATTCTAGATCTGTATGAGAAATATTTATTTTTGAGGACATTAAGAGTGACTAATGATTGGTTTCCCATAAGAGAGAATCCTGCTAAATGTTCTTGGTTGCCTGGTTCGGGTGTTTTTGGATGGATTTCTCTTGTCTGGACTGATTCTTTTGAGACATATTCTATGCTGGTTCTTGTTGATAATATCATATTTCTTGATCAGGGAT